>BSBK01005721.1:47500-737500 GCA_027943335.1 Chamaecyparis obtusa
CAAATTTGTTTGCATCATTGTTGTCATTGGCTTACATTTCATCATTCCAAACCTCTTTATAATATTTATAGTGTAATTTCCTTGATTTAGAATAACACTATCCTTTTTTTGCCACACTTTAAACCCAAGGAAATAATGTAAAAGTCCTAGATCTTTCATGTCAAATTATGACACAAGATCTTTCTTACATTTCATAATTAGGTGATCTTCTCTTGTGATTACTAATCATAAACATAAAGTACAAGAATTAATATTTCACCATTGGTTACCTAGTTGTATAATTTTGGATATGCATCATCCTTGAAGAGGTTTAGACATAATAGTTAAATATCAATCCTTTTGTACTAGGCTCAGGGAGTCTTCTTAAACCCATACAGTGTGTTCTTTTATTTGCACACATGTGAATTGTTTTAGTTGAAATACAATTCCTTTAGGTTGATCCAAGTATACTTCTTCTTCTATTATCCCATTAAGGAAGTAATTCATTACATCCATCTGATGAATCTTCCATCTTTTAGAAGAAGCAATAGAAATAATTGTCCTCATAGAGGTGTGCCTTACAACTCGAGAAAATATTTCCTCATAATAAATACCTTCCTTTTGAGAGAAGCCTTTGGTTACAAATAGAGCCTTATATTTGGGTGGCTACAAGAAGTTGAGTCCCACTTTTGGGCAAAAATTGGAAATGTTTTCCCTGTTTTTCAAATTTCATCTGAATTGATGTCTAAATTTGAGGCACTTAGAGATTGAATATTAAAAAAATTAGTAATAGAAAATGTACTTCACGGATTCTACTTTTCAAATGTGTCATTTATTTAAATAGCCACATGGTTTAAATAAATTTTTAGTAGGAATATTTAAAAACTACTTTTTCAAAATACATGTTTCACGACCATACCATAATCATGTATGACCACCACATTCTAACCTAAATAAATGATTTTTTATAAATCCTTTTAAGGAAATATACCTAAGAAACCAAATATCGATGAACATATTTTTTCTTATTTTTTAATTGAATATTTTTTTTAAATTAATTTTTAATTGACTATAAAGTACATTTTCAAAACATATGGTGTACAACCACCATAATTTGATGAAAATTTCATATCTTTTCAAAATTCTTTTTTTATCTTCAAGATAATTGTATGTAGATTCATGTCATATAATTTATTTTCCAAAAAATCTTTAAAAAAAAATTATTAATTTTTAGCGAACCTCATTATTTTACATTTAGGTACCAACTTTAATTAATAAATTATAAAATAATATAAAAAAAATCATATCACTATGAAATTTACATTTTTGAAATCGAGATGGTAAGAACTCTAACGGGTTTTTGTTTTGTCAAAAAATACGATCGAGAAAGCCCTCAAAAAATGATGTCCAGGCATAAATCTGGCATTCCAGTGCCTTAACCAAATTTTTGGAGGTCAAGGCATAGGATTGGTACCACCAAGCCTATTTTGAACGGAAATCCAAGAAGGAGGTGTGTTTACATCTCATGTATTAAGAAACGGGTGCCCGTTATTTAAAATTCAAAAAAGGGAACCCATTACTTAAAAAAATAAATCAGTGTGTAAAAATGCATTTCTAGTGTCATAATTAAAAAAAATAGAAATGGGCACTCATTTTTCAAAAAATGGGTGCCCCTTTTTTAAATTTTATATTGGACATCAAAACCTAAATCGAGTGCTCGGTTCTAGCGGCATTTCCTAATTCCACAAGACTTTCACTGAATAGGCACCCAACTTCTTCCACTTACCCATTTCTCAATGTTGCCATCTACAACATGCTTGATTTTAGAGAGCCATTTAGAAAATACTAAACACTTGTCTTAGGTTTGGGAACAATATCATATGAAAGGCCTATGATATTTTGAGAAAAAATACCATTGATAAAAAAATAACCATGAAGTTAAGATTATTATGAATATGTCAGTTTGCCTGAACCTTCAATATATAGAGAGACCCATTATTCTCTTCCAAGAATTCTCAATGGGGAATTAGAGAAATGAAGGCATAAAATACTTCAAATTATATAGTGTACAATGGTGAGAAATGATAGACCATAAAATTATACATTTATTAGAAGCCTCTAAACCCAATCCTTAGGCCAAATCTGATTTGCACCACCCAAAAGGATGAAGGGATAAAAATGCAAGATCTAGCAAAAGGATAGACTTAAGATATTCTTTTCTAAGATAGAAAAGAAGATGGAAAGATATCTTATGCTTATGACTAAAGAGGATATAGTAGAAAGGTGCAATAGCAGATCTAATCTAATGTATCAAAGTAGATGTAAGATATAGAAATAGGAATGCATGCACCTAAAAATGAGAGAGGGACAAGGTACTTGGAGGGTGATTTTCTATCTGTCAAAGTCCCAAAAAGATCTAATTTGTGAGCTAGGCAATCTACAACCTAAAAACTTGAGATCTTCAATTCTTTGTTCTTTTCTATGAACATGTCAAAACTGGACCAACCTATACTATAATATGTCAAAAATTTAACCTATACCTAAAACTGCCAAAGTTAGATATAGAAAGGTGGATTTGGAAAAGTCTTATAAATGTTTTTTGTCTTTAGAATAGGAACTACACTTTTCATACCTAGGTATAGGTCAAAAATTTGACCTATGCTTGATACTGCTAGAATCTAGAACAAGAAAGTAGATCAGGAAAGGTATTCCTATTGGCTCCTTAGATTTGTAGCTATATCTACACTCTAAGACCTCTATCTCCACACAAGAGAAAAGGGTAAATTATTGGGGGAAGGGGCTTTCTTCGGTCAAACCCCTATTTAGGAATTGACTTGAATTAAAATAAAGGAAATGCTATCATAGAAAAGAGATTGAATTTAACAATGAAAAATTTCATACCATAAAGATATAGTTGTTCTTATTATATGATCAAGTAAGTTAATGCAATAGCATTGACAAAACAAAAAAAAGGAAATCATGTAAGACAAAACCTCATGTAGTAGATCATTGTAATTCACATCTAATGTTGAAAGGAATAAGAAGAATATGACTTGAAAGGATGAATGTAGATCTCCTCCCTTGACCGTGAGCTTCTTTACTTGCCATCAAATGGGAAAAAGAGCTAGATATATGGAAGGAAATGCATCAATTATTAATGGATAATGGATGAATTCCTTTAATGAATTCTTTATTTCTTGCTTGAACTCCTTTATTTCCAAATATCTTTCTTGTAGGATTGCATGTGACTTAAAGATTGTGGATGTGAAAATGAGAGGAAGGAGCCTCCTTTTATAGTGATTTTGGGGTCCAAATTCGTGAAGGAAGACTGCACAAGGAGAAAAAATGGAAATAGTTTGCATCGGGCCCTGAAACCAACTAAAATTAACTCCACAAGGTATAGGTAAAACTAGGTACAAACTAAACTAGTATAGGTCAAACAAGGTTCAAACTATACTAGTATAGGTCAAACTGTTGTAGGGGCATTCTAGGGTACTCGGTGGATCTGCATGGAGGTGTATTGTTTGGCCGGTGTTACTCAGTTGCATCCCTGACTAATGGCCTTGGCCATTGAAGGAAGCTCGATCACTGAAGGAACTCGGTAATCTTTGGCACTCGGTGAAAGTGTTACTGAGCGATGCCTGTGGTGCTATGTTGATACTGGTCCACGGTGATGCTTGACATGCTCGGTTGTTCTGGTTTACCGACTGGAGTTCTGTGTCATTTTTTAGGCCGACTTGGTACATTTATTTTTGGTAGCTATTATTATAGTCTGACATGTTGAATTTAATTATTGTAAGGCTATTTGAGAGCTAACTTGTATTGCATTTAATATTTGTTAGGAGGAGTTAATGGTTTCATCCAACTGACTTGTGGCTGATGACTAGTATTTAAGGGGTGTTTGGGTAGTTGTTTAGGGGACCATGATCATGATCATTAGATCAGACATCAGTTGGATGTGTTGAAGCTGGAGTTGGTGAAGTTATGGAAAGAATCTTGCATGATCTTGTAGATCATATTTTTATCTGATAGTTTGTAGTTGCAGAGATAGTGGTTTGCACACTTGGAGACAAGGAGATTGATTGGAGGCTGGTGAGCTCAAGTTTACATCTGACTTAGGGTTTCCATCAATTGCTGATTGTTTCAGAGCTAAACTAGCTAAGATTGTATTAGATCTATGTAGATCTTGCATAATTACTTCTGATTGTAATTGACCCTAACCCGGAAGGCCTTACAGTCGGGCATGTTAATTAAAATTTATGTTGAAACATCTTATTGTGTTGAGTTTTTTGCTGTGTAATTATGAAGCTACAATGTTGGATTGTCCTTAATTGGATCCTCCCTGCCTTGGTCTGCATGAGGTGGCATCAGAGCAGAGTTGATCTTGTGGAGCATAGATTGACCTAGCAAGGTTGATCTTGCAAACTTGATCTTGTTTGTGAAGAGATCATATGATCTGAGTTGCAGATCTATGGCACTGGACATGTGGATCTTTCCTAGTTGTTTGTGCAAGGTGGTAGATTGCAATTTGACTTACATATAACTTGGAGATTGTCACAAGGTGGTCGGTGTAGGGTTTGTTGCAGAGGTTTCTTCTTATCTTTAAGGATGCCTCCGAGAATATTGGACCCTCGAACTATTGCAAATCTTTGTGATGTTGTGGAATCTAAGATTTCTAAGAAAGTCAGATCGGATGTCAGATCAGAGATAGAGTTGATGAAGAATGACATGGTCACCGAGATCATGAGAGCTGTTGCTGGTGTACCTCAGAATGTTGGTACTAAATATGGTTATGAGGAAGCTGCTCAAGAATTTAAACCTGCTAGATCTAGTGGTGATGACCGAAGGAATAGATCTAGTGAAGACAGAACTATTGGGTTGCCTAGATCTGGAGCTCAGTTAAGTAACAGTTACCAAATGGAAGTTTCTACTTTCTCTAGTACTTTGAAATCCAAGAATTTGATTTCTTAGATTGGTGAGCTTGAAGATTTCTTTGAGCAGGAAGAAATTGAAGATCCTCTTCAGGTGAGATTGGCACAGACTAAGTTGAAAGGACATGCTGCTCTTTGGTTGAAAGAACTACAAAGAGATAGAGAAGATGAAGGTGAAATGAAGATCAATCAGTGCAGGTTGATGGTGACTAAACTAAAAGCTAAGTTCATACTGGTGGACTATGAGCTTGACTTGTTTAATAAGTTGCAGAATCTAAAACAAAAAGATTTATCTATTGAAGATTATACTGAGGAGTTCTACAAACTTACTATTTGGTCTGGACACTGAGAGCTTGGTAAGGAAAAGGTAGCTCAGTATGTAAATGGTTTGAGATTCAATATTTAGGATGAGCTTGGTATGCTAAAGATTTATTCGGTTGAAGATACTTATTAGTATGCTCTGAAGGTAGAAGATAAGGTGAAGAGGAAACATCATAGTAACTCATGAGGGAAGGAAAATATTGATCACTCGGTGAAGGATAAACCGACTGATGCAGAAGATGAATAGAAACTTGTGGAACCAAAGAAGAAGATAGGTAGAGTTATCTTTAAGGGTACTTTCTATAATTGTGGAGAAGAAGGACACCATTATTTTGAGTGCACACAAAAGAAGCTTGGTGATTGATGAACTGGTGTGGTGAATGAGAACATTTAGAATGAACCTTAATCTAAGAACTTTCTACTTCGACAAACATTTCTCGGTACAAAGGAGGAATCTTGTTAGAGGAGTAACTTGTTTAGGACACGATGCAAGTCTGGAGGTAAACTCTATGATGTCATTGTTGATAGTGGTAGTACTAATAACCTTGTTGGTGAGGAGATGGTTCAGAAACTTGAGTTGAATAGAATGAAGCATCATTGTCCTTATAGGATTGGATGGTTGCAAGATGTTCATGCTCTAGATGTAAGCGAACAATGCTTTATTGATGTTCAGATTGGCCAGTATAAGGATCTTTTGTTGTGTGACATTGTGAAGATGAATAGTTGTGATACATTGCTTGATAAACCTTGGCAATATGATTACATAGCTATGTATGACTGTGTCAAAAATGTGTTTACTATTGAGAAGGATGATGTGACATTTTCCTTGATGCCTTTTCTAGATGCAACACTCAGTAGGAGAAGCCTGATTATGGGTAGCCAAGTTGATTTGGTGGATCCTAAAGGTATGGTTGAGCAATGTGAATGAAAGACCTATGTGTTGTCAAGGAAAGACTTGAAGAGATAGAGAAAGCTGAAGTGGAAAAGTATGCAAACTGAAAGGTGGAGGACTTGTATGTGAAGAATGAGTTTGGGGTTTATGTGCTGAATCCCAGAAGATGTTCTTCTCACATATGAACATCTTTTTGAGCCTAGGGTTTCTGGTGTAGGGGCATTCTAGGGTACTTGGTGCATCTGCATGGAGGTGTGTTGTTTGGCTAGTGTTACTTGGTTGCAGCCTTGACCGACTGCCTTGGTCATTAAAGGAAGATCAGTCGCTTAAGGAACTCATTAATCTCTAGCACTCAGTGAAAGTGTTACTCAGCAATGCCTATGATGATCAGTTGACACTGGTACTCGATGATGCTTGGCATGCTCAGTTATTTCACTTATGCTCAATTGTTCTAATTTACCGACTGGGGTTCTATGTGATATGTTGGGCTGACTTGGTGCATTTATTGTTGGTAGCTATTGTTACAGTCTTGCATGTTGAATTTAATCATTGTAAGGCTATTTGAGAGCCAACTTGTATTGCATTTAATATTTTTTACAAGGAGTTAATGGTTTCATCCATCCGACTTGTGTCTGATGATTAGTATTTAAGGGGTTTTTGGGTAGTTGTTTAGGGGATCATGATCACAATCATCAGATCAGACATCAGTTGGATGTGTTGAAGCTCGAGTTGGTGAAGTCATGGAAAAGATCTTGCATGATCTTGCAGATCAGATTCTTATCTGATAGTTTGTAGTTGCAGAGCTAGTGGTTTGCACACTTGGAGACAATGAGATTGTTTGAAGGCTTGCGAGCTCAAGTTTAGATCTTCCTTAGGGTTTCCATCAGTTGATGATTGTTTTGGAGATAAACTAGCTAAGATTATATTGGATCTATGTGGATCTTGTAGAATTACCTCTTATTGTAATTGGCCCTAACCTGGAATTCCTTATAGTCGGGGATGTTAATAAAAATTTATGTTGAAACATCTTATTGTATTAAGTTTTACGCTGTGTAATTTTGAAGCTGCAATGGTGGATTGTCCTTAATTGGATCCTCCCAGCCTTGGTATGCATCAAAAACCAAGCTCAACCTATACTTGGAAGGGTTAATTTTTTATGCATGGGCATCCAAGGTTGAGGCAGGAGCATTCTTGGTCCTCGGTGAAACTGCATGGGTGTTTGTTATTTGGCTAGTGTTACTTAGTTGTAGCCTTGACCAATGGTCTCATTCATTGAAGGAAGCTTGGTTGTTGAAGGAACTCAGTAATCTTTGGTACTTGGTGAAAGTGTTACTCGATGATGCCTATGGTGCTTGGTCGACACTAGTGCTCGGCGATCCATGGCATGCTCAGTTATTTCACTATTTCTTGATAGTTCTATTTTATCTACTAGAGTTCTATGTGATTTGTTGGACTGACTTGCTGCATTTATTGTTGGAAGTTGTTGTTATAGGCCAACATGTTGTATTAAATGTTTGTAAGGTGATTTATAAGCTGACTTGTATTGTATTTATTAATTGTTAAGAGGAGTAACGATTTCATCCAGCGGACTTGTGGCTGATTATTAGTATTTAAAGGGATGTTTGGGTAGTTGTTTAGGAGGACTTAGAGGTTAGAGATCTTGATGACTTGGAAGACTTAGCGAATCAGATATGAGGTTCTAAAAGCTGGAGTTGGTGAAGTTGTGGAAAAGATCTTGTATGATCTTGCAGATCATATTGTTTTCTAATAGTTGTTTGTAGCAGAGCTAGTGGTTGCACACTTGGAGACAAGGAGATTGCTTGGAGGCTTGCAAGCTCAAGTTAAGATCTACCTTAGGGTTTCCATCTGTTGCTGATTGTTTTCAGAGCTGAACTAGTTGAGATTGTATTGGATCTATTTGGATCTTGCAGAATTGTTTCTGATTGTAATTGGCCCTAACCTGGAAGGCCTTATAGCTGGGCATGTTAAAGAAAATTAGAGTTAAACATTTATTTTATTGTTGGGTTGTTGAGTATTCCATTGTGTTAATTATTGGTTACAAGGTTTGGATTATCCTTAACTAGATCCACCATTCTTGACTACATTAGGTGTATCAGAGCTAAGTTGATCTTGTGGAGTGAAGGTTGACCTAGCAAGGCTGATCTTGTGAAGTTGTTCCTATTGGAAAAGAGATTATGTGTAATTAGAAGTGCAGATCTATTACACTGAACTTGTGAAATCATGCCCTAGTTGTTTGTGCAAGGTTGCAGGTTGTGATCTAACTTGCAATTAACTTGGAGATTGTCACAAGGTGGTCGGTGTAGGGTTTGTTGCAGAGGGTTTTTCTTATCTTTAACGATGCCTCTGAGAAGGTTGGACCCTAGAGCTATTGCATAGCTTTGTGATGTTGTGGAATCAAAGATTTTTGATAATGTCAAATTGGATGTCAGATTTGAGATAGAATTGATGAAGAATGACATGGTCATTGAGATCATGAGGGATTTTTTTGGTGTGCCTTGAAATTTTGCTACTGTGGATGGCTATGAAGAAGCTGTTGAAGATTTTGAAGTTGTTGGATCTAGAGGTGATGACCGGAGGGACAGATCTAGCGAAGACAGAACTATTCGGTTGCATAGATCTGGAGCTTGGTAAAGTAACAGTTACCAAATGGAAGTTTCCTCTTTCTCTAGTACCTTGAAACTCGAGAATCTAATTGATTGGATCAGTGAACTTGAAGATTTCTTTGAGCTAGAAAAAATTTAAGATCCTCTATGGTGAGATTGGCACAGACAAAATTGAAAGGACATGTTGCTCTTTGGTGGAAAGAACTACAAAGAGATAGAGAAGATGAAGTTGAAACAAAGATCAATTGATGGAGGTTGATGGTAACTAAGTTGAAAGCTAAGTTCATACCAATTGACTATGAGCTTGAACTGTTTAAGAAGTTGCAGAATCTGAAATTGAAGGATTTTTCTATTGAAGATTATACCGAGGAGTTCTACAAGCTTACTATCCATTCTGGACATAAAGAACTTGGTAAGGAAAAGGTAGCTTGGTATGTGAATGGTTTGAGATTCAATATTGAGGATGATATTGGTATGTTAAAGATTGATTATGTTGAAGATGCTTATCAGTATTCTCTAAAGGCAGAAGATAAGTTGAAGAGGAAATAACATGGTAACTCATAAGGGAAGGAGAAGATTTATCACTCGGTGAAGGATAAATTGACTGATGTAGAAGATGAATAGAAACTTGTGGAACTAAAGAAGAAGACGGGTAGAGTTATCTTTAAAGGTACTTGATATAACTATGGGGAGGAATGACACCATTCTTTTGAGTGTACACAAAAGAAGGTTAACCTAGGAACTGTTGTGGTGAATGAGAAAATTCAGCATGAACATGAATCAAAGAACTTGTTGCTTTGGAAAACATTTCTTGGTACAAAGGATGATCCTTGTCAGAGGAGTAACTTGTTGAGGACTTGATGCAAGTCTGGAGGTAAAATCTATGATGTTATTGTTGATAGTGTTAAAATTGATAACCTTGTTGCTGAGGACATGGTTTAGAAACTTCGGTTGAATAGAATGAAACATCCACATCCTTATATGATTGGTTGGTTGTAAGATGATCATGCTTTGAAAGTAAGAGAACAATGCTTCATTGATGTTTAGATTGGCCAGTATAAGGATCTTGTACTGTATGACATTGTGAAGATGAATAGTTGTGATATGTTGTGATATATTGCTCGATAGACCTTGGCAATATGATTGTAGGGCTATTTATGACTATGTCAGAAATGTGTTTACTGTTGAGAAGGATGACATAAAGTTTTCCCTGATGCCTTTGACAGATACAATGCTCGATAGGAGAAGCCTGAGTATCGGTAGCTAAGTTGAGTTGTTGGATCCAGATAAAATGAATGATCAGTATGGAGAACAAACCTGTGCGTTGTCAAGAAAAGACTTGAAGAGACCAAGGAAGCTGAAGTGGAAGAGTATGCAAACTAAGAGGATGGAGGACTTATATGTGAAGAACTGGTTCAGGGTTTATGTGTTGAATCCCAAAAGATGTTCTTCTCACATATGAACATCTTTTGGAACCTGGTGTGTCTAAAGTAGGGGTATCCAAGGTTGAGGTAGGAGCATTCTTGGTCCTCGGTCAAACTGCATGGGTGTTTCTTAATTGGCCAGTGTTACTCGATTGCAGCCTTGACCGACAGTCTCGATCATTGAAGGAAGCTCGGTCACTAAATGAACTCAGTTACCTTTGGTGCTTATTGAAAGTGTTACTTAGCAATGCCTGTGGTGCTCAGTTGACACTGGTGCTTGGTGATGCCTGGCATGCTCAGTTATTTCACTATTTCTTGGTAGTTCTAGTTTACCGACTGGAGTTTTGTGTGATTTGTTGGGCTGACTTGGTGCATTTATTGTTGGTAGCTATTGTTACAGGATGACATGTTGTATTAAATGTTTGTAAGGTGATTTATAAGCCAAATTGTATTGCATTTAATAATTGTTAGGAGGAGTTAAGGGTTTCATCCAGATGACTTGTGGCTGATGATTAGTATTTAAAGGGGTGTTTGGGTAGTTGTTTAGGAGTACCTAGAGGTCATAGATCTTGATGACTTGGAAGACTTAGCAAATCAAATCTGAGGTTCTGAAAGCTGGAGTTTGTGAAGTTGTGGAAAAGATCTTGCATGATCTTGTAGATCAGATTTTTTTCTAATAGTTGTTTGTAGTAGAGCTAGTGGTCGCACACTTGGAGACAAGGAGATTGCTTGCAAGCTTGCAAGCTCAATTTTAGATCTTCCTTAGGGTTTCCATCAGTTGTTTATTTTTTTTAGAGCTGAACAAGTTGAGATTGTATTGGATCTATTTGGATATTGTAGAATTTTTTCTGATTGTAATTGGCCCTAACCAGGAAGGCCTTACAGTCGGGCATGTTAATGAAAATTAGAGTTAAACAATGATTTTTTTGTTGGGTTGTTGAGTATTCCACTATGTTAATTTTTGGCTACAAGGTTTGGACTATCCTTAACTGGATCCACCATCCTTGACTACATCAATTTTGAGATAAAAAATTGTGGGCTCCGAGAACCATTTAGAGTTTTAGGGGAAAAAAAATATAAGAGGTAAAATCAAGTGTGAATGCTAAAATGGGACAAGAGGGAAATGAACTACTTGAATAGATGGATATATGGGAAAATTAGCATAGAAAATAGAGCCAACTTAGAGTTTCAAGAAATATTGAAGGAGAAGACAAGACCTTAATTAAATTTATGTATGAAATTAGGTGCAATGTGAGATCCTAGTGTAAAGAAAACATTAAAGTGGTCCAAAAAATTGTCCCAAATAAACACAAAATAAAGTTCTTACTTATTAGGATTATACATTTAGCCTACACTTTAGCAGGAATATAGGACAACCTCATGTTGAGAGAGAGAGAGAGAGAGAGATCTATGATTGTGGAAAATTGTAAAGGGATGAGAGATCACTTATAGTTATTAGGACATAATCCCCCCAACTAAGGATCTTAACTCCACATCCATACACAGGAGAAGGAAAATCAAACATAAAAGACATCGAAAATAACAAAAAGGGTTAGTAACTAAACTTAAAACCAACTAATGAAAGAGGCATCGGCCAAAAATGCATCACCCACTAATATCATTTCTAGAAGCTATTTAAAGAGCACAAGTGATCACATAGGAATAAAAAGATCATTTCCAATGATGATATCGACTCTATGATCTAATCTAACTAGCATGGTAGAGAGAGAGAGAGAGAGAGAGAGAGAGATGTGATTACCTCACCCAGTAAGATTTTATTTTTTACTGTAAACCACAAAAAATATAGATGAAAAATAAAGTCATAGAAAGTTGTGTGCCATGCTTGTCAAATCCATCAAAATCTTGCACCTACTGGAAAAAATCTCTATGTGCACCTCATGAATGGATATAGATCATTTATATCATGAGGATTTTTGTATATGTTCACTTCATAGATAGACATAGATCACTTATAACCATGAATATTGTTTTATATATGTTCACCCAATGAATGGATATAGATCACTTATATCATGGGCATTGGTTTATTTATGTCCACCCCATAAATGGATACGAACCACTTATACCCCTGAGGATTGGTTGTGTGTAAAAATATGTAAATAAATGATAATATACAAGGGAGGACATATGTATTCCTCCCTCCTTATGTGATGAAGGGTGCTCCCCTTAATACCACAAACACATAACAGAAACAGAGAAACAACAATAATATGCAAGAACAGAAAATTGGCTTCTTATTATCTCCACAAATGTGGAATTACAAACTTTCAGAATTACAATATGCAAAGCCACATGGGAATTCCCTTACAATATTTTGTAGGACAAAGCCTTGAATCAATACCTAGATCTACTACCATAACTATCCTAGACAACACTACGGGCCTTCTTTATATAGGAATTTTCCACCACCCGAGAATGTTCAAAAATTTAGCCCTTAGGGCCGACCAAACTTAGAATTATTTTATTTTTCAATTTATTACATCAAAGTCAGCTCAAAATAACTTTTGAAACCCGAACAAAAATTTTGAAGGAAAATTATTTTTCGCCATTTCAGGTGGCCCGACTTCCGGAGACCATAAGTCATCACCAGTTGACCCGATGGACTATTATAAACCCATTTCAGAAACAACACGAAGTGCTCTACAGGCTTGACTCACACAAGCACCCATCACCCAAATTTTTGACCTCATCTGGGGCCTCTAAAGCCTTCAAAACTGAGTTCAAAGTTTCTGTACCCTGCTGCCAATACCTAAAATCTTCAATATCTTCAAAACTAGACCTGATCTAGCCATGAAACTTTGTTGGTAGGCCGATATGACTGAGATGAACCTCCACATGTAAAATCAGAACATTTCAAGATCGTAAGACCAACTTACTAAAAATAGCAAGTTCCCATAAATAGCAGCTCTGTACAAGATAGCCCTTATTGAATACAAAAATATAAATATTTTTGGGTGATGCAAGATTGCTCTTACACCCAAGATGCTCCTGCATCAGACACCCAGGGTAATTTGAGAAGTGACCCTGTCATGACTAAGGTGTGCAGAGGAAAACAAAGATGGTTAAGCTCCTCATTTGTCAACCATGATGAATCTTCAATAGGTCATCCTTTCCACTTGACCAAATATTCTTCATATGTCCTTTTCCTTGTGCTTCTACCCAAATGACTATCTAGTATGTCTTCAATCTCCTTGATATCTGAACTGGTTGCTAGAATAATCCATTGTGCTATTGTGATCTCATCTTCAACACTTCCTTCATGATACTCTATCAAATCTGAAATGTTAAACACTGGTGAAATATTCAACTCACTAGGCAATTATACCTCATATGCATTTCCTGAATCATGCTTCTTCAATATCTTACATGGTCCAAACTTCTTCATTTTCAGCTTGTTATATGTACCAACTGGAAACTGCTCCTTCCACAAATGAACCATGACTTCATCCCCAACCTGAAAATCCTTATGCCTCCTTTTCTCATCTACCTTAGCCTTATATTGAGCATTCATCTTGGTAATGTGCTTCCTCACCTCCCCATGGATGTTCTTCAAATGTTCTGCAAAATCCTCAGCTTCAGCACTACTTATTTCTCTTTTATCTATCTTTCTCAGTTCAGATGCATTTCTTGGACTATTTCCATATACAATCTGGAATGGTGATTTACCAGTGCTCCTGTTGATAGAATTATTGTATGCAAATTCTGCCTGTGGTAAAATCAAATCCCATCCTATTGGCTTATCTCCAACCAAACATCTCAGCAAATTTTCCAAACTCCTATTCACCACCTTTGTCTATCCATCAGTCTCTGGATGATGTGATGAACTGAACTTCAAATCTATCTTCAACTTTTTCCACAATGTCCACCAGAAATATCCAACAAACTTAGTATCTCAATCTGAAACTATGGTCTTTGGCAAACCATGTAGTCTCACCACTTCTCTGAAAAACAATTATGCTACATGAACAGCATCATTAGTCTTCTTGCAGGGAATGAAATGTGCCATCTTTGAAAATCTATCAACTACTATAAAAATTGAATCATGTCCCCGCTGTGACCTTGGTAAACCAAGAACAAAGTCCATACTGATATCCTCCCAAGGCTTCTCTGGTATAGGTAATGGCTGATATAATCATGTATTCTACTTCACTCCTTTCACCATCTGGCATACTCTGCAACTCTATACAAACTTCTTCACATGCTACAACTATGGCCAATAATAATTCTCACCAACCAAAGCAAGGGTTTTATCACGACCAAAATGTCTAGCCAATCATCCACTATGATTCTCTTTGATGAGATTCTCCATCATAGAACTTTGTGGAATGCATAACTGACTCCCTCTGAATAGCATATCATCCTGGATGATGAAATCCAGCCATTTCATCCTATCTAGAGTAACAGGTTCTGTACAAGCTTTCCAAGCTTCACCAAAATCAGGATCCTCTGGATACAAATTCTTGATTTCCTTGAACCCAACCACTTCAATCTACATTTCTGTCAGCAATAGTTGCCTTCTGCTAAGAGCATCTACAACCTTGTTAGACTTTCCACTCCTGTGTTTTAAAACAAATGTGTAACTCTGCAAGAACTCAACCCATTTCAAATGCCTCTAATTCAACTTTCCTTGAGTATTCAAATACTACAAAGTTTCATGATCAGTATACAAAACAAACTCCTTAGGAAGTAGATAATGTCTCTACTTCTTTAATGTCTGAACTATAGCATAAAATTCTTAATCATAAATAGAATACTTCATCTTGGCATCATTTAACTTCTCACTAAAATAAGCAACAAGTTTACCTTCTTGGCTCATAACAGCTCCTATTGCAGTACCACTAGCATCACAGTCTACTTGAAACAGCTTATTAAAATTTGGAAGTGCTAGAATAGGTTGTTCTATAACTTTTTGTTTTAACAATTGAAAACTCTTTTCTGCCCCATTAGTCCACTTAAACTCTTTTCTATCCCCTCTCATTATTTCAGTCAAGGGACCACAAATACTACTAAAATTTCTGATAAACTTTCTATAAAAGCTAGCCAAACCATGAAAAGATCTTACCTCAGTAGCAATCCTTGGAGTAGGCCATTCAAGGATAGCCTATACCTTCTCTGGGTCCATTTTTAGACCTTCTACTGAAACTACAAATCCCAAATACACTAATTCTTTCTTCACAAAACTACACTTCTTCAAATTAATCAACAATTTCTCATCTCTCAACTTCTCAAACACCATACGAATATGCATCATATGCTCTTCCAATGTCTTACTAAAGATCAATATATCATCTAGGTACACAATGACAAACTTACCCAAAAATTCTTTCCAAACCTCATTCATGAGATGCATGAAAGTGCTTGGTGCATTGGTTATCCCAAAAGGCATGACTAACCACTCATACAGTCCTTCCTTTATCTTGAAGGCAGTCTTCCATTCATCTCCTTCTCTGATCTAAATCTAGTGATATCCACTCTTCAGATCTATCTTTGATTGTGATCTTGTTTATTGCTCTGGAATCTATACACATCCTCTATTCTCCATTCTTCTTTGGTGCTAATACTGCTGGTACAGTATAAGGACTCAAGCTCTCACGAATCAATCCTTTCTGCAACAACTCATGTACTTGCCTGTTCAACTCCTCACTTTTTGCAGGTGTCATTTTGTGTGCTACCTTATTTGGAAAACTTTCTCCTGGGATCAAGTCCATCTGATGACTAATCTTCCTGACTGGTTGTAATCCATGAGGCACATTATCGAATACAATATCCTAAAACTCATCCAACAAATCTATAACTTCTACAGCAACATCTTCTACTTCCTCCTTACCAGCTTTTGGAATTAAAGAAAAACACACATGCTCATGCCTCATACTATCTAGGAACTTTCTTCCATCAACAAAAGTTATTCTTGCACTACCACATACCTTTTCTTCTGTGTCATTCAATGGCTTTAGCTTATGTCACATTCCATCCTTTGTTAGGGAATAGGTATTTGCACAACCATCATGTACAACACATCTATCAAACTGCCATGGTCTACCCAACAACATATGACATACATCCATAGATATGATATCACATAGTACCTCATCTTGGTACCTGCCAATCTTGAACTTCACTAGGCATTGTTCATTAACCATAACCTTGTGGTCATCCTTTACCTAGGCAATCTGATATGGATGTGGGTGCTTCTATCTCTTGAGCTTCAACTTTGTCACCATCTCTTCTGACACCAAATTGTCAGTGCTTCCACTATCAATAATCACATCACAACACTTACCCTCACACTTGCACCTGGTGTGAAACAGGCTCCTCCTTTGTTTAGGTTCATTCTCACCACTTAGCAGGACTCTTTTGTTAATCAGCATTTCTCCTCTTTTAGCATCTTCAGAATGTGACGATCTGGCATCTTCATCTACATGTGCAACTCTGGCATGGCCTTCGTTTCTCCTATGTATCCTTCCTTGGCATTGAGGACATTCAAATGCCCTATGACCTTCTTCTCCATAATGAAAACATGTTCCATGGAAGCCTCCTCTTCTAGATCCTTGTCCTCTTCCTCTTCCTCTCTGATCTCTATTACTCTGATCTTGAAAATGAATGGAATTGTTTCCTCTTTGATTTTGACTAGTACTGGCCTCATCCTTCTTTTTCAGATCTTCATTTCGGCATCCATATGACCATCCACCAAATCGTCCACCATGACCTCTTCCATGTTGCTGCTCTCGAACTTCTTGTTTAGCTTTTCCTCCACTTTTAGGGCAAACTCGTATGCCTCTTCAATGCTATTCATTCGAACCAAATTCAGCTCCTCCTGAATGCTAGGCCTCAACCCATTAAGGTAATGAGAAACTTTCTCCTTATCAGCTTTCACATGGCCTATTCTGATGAGGATTCGATAGAACTCCTCCATATACTCCTGAATAGATTGTCCCGCTTGCTTCAAACTTTGCATTTTCTTCAGTAGGTCAAGCTCATAATCAACAAGGATGAATTGTCGCCTCAATTTATCCACCATCCGATCCCATCTTATGATTTTATCTTTCCCTCTTCTATTTCACTCCAATTGAATCTCTTGCCACCAGATCTTCACATGACCTTTCAGTCTAGCCTTCATGAATTTGACCCTATCAGGATCCTCAATATCTTCATACTCAAAATATTCTTCACATTCATTGATCCAGTTGATCAATTCTTCTGGGTTAAGATTTCTTGAAAATGCAGGAACCTCAATCTTAGGTCTTTTTCTGATCTTGGAAATGGTGCAAAAAAGTCTTTCTTCCTCCTGGTTCACAACTTTGACTTCTCCTTCTTGATCTTCTTCTTCAGCTTCATCCTCACTTTCATCTCTGACATTAAGATTCATTCCTCTATGAATCTCCTCTTGCAATGCTCGCACTTGTCTTTATAGTGCCCTAACCTCAGGTGTTACAACACCAGCTCTTCTTGTTGGAAATTTGGCTAATTTGGATGCATAGATGTTGTCATTATGGAAACATATGATCTCTATTGAGAGAACAGAATCTGGAATGCAAGTATAGCAAGTTGAAAGAAGAAATTGTCTAAGTATGGATACAATGATCCTGACAGAGCACCCGATGAAGATTTAGTTGGTGACGTCAACTGGAGCAATATTTTTGTTTGCGTAGTTAATTGAAGCTTCTATAGAGTATGAGGATACCCCATCTTAGTGTGCATAAAGTTTGGAGTAGTACGGACAAAGTTATTCAAAGTTTACCGAAGACAATTTTTGCAGACAGAACAGTTTTGGAGATAGTATTAGCGAAAGAGTTAATGGATTATTTTTGCTTGTCAAAATAATGACTTAACATTATGAAGGGATGCCATCCTAGATTTTTACTCTTGGATAAAGATTTTGGAAGCTGGCCATGTAAAGTTATTAGCTTTAATAACTCATATATTAGGCATACTTGAAATGTAATGAAAGATACAAGTGATATGTAAAAAGAAAGAAAAGATAACTTGTGATAGTTGTTTATTATGATAGCAGCAAAGGCTATTGATGTGAAGTTGTAAGTAGTACCATATTATAGTCAGAAACATTTTGTATTACCTGTTTGGGTAGTGAGCTTAGATGGTGATCAGGTTTTGTAATCTAACTCCTAACAGGGTTAAGGCTTCTAACAAGGCCTAAAGTCCTTTAACTAGGATAGATCTACTATATATTGTAAATTGACTCCTAACAGGGTCCAATATCCCTAATAGGATACTTTTGATTAGTGATCTTTATGGGTACCATCCCCACTAGGGTTTTCCCTTGGCTAGGGTTTCCTTGAGAACATATGATGTGTTATGAGTTCTTTCTATTTACTGCTATGTTTGTTAATTAGCTTGATAATCTTTGTATGCACTAAAGTAATCTGTTATATCCATAAGTGAGCAAAAGAAAAATTTTGTGAAATACTGATTCACCCCCCCTCTCAGTATTTCCTATTTCTAACACTTCCACCATGTTAACTTCATGGAGGCATTTTCACAATGCGCGCTGAAACCCTAACCACGGCCCTGGTGCAAACTGCCTCACAGTTGGTGATCTGTTTACACACTCAGGAACTCCTGCTCTGATACCACTTGATGAAGGGTGCTCCTCTTAATACCACAAACACATAATAGAAATAGAGAAACAACAACAATATGTAAGAATAGAAAATTGGCTTCTTATTATCTCCACAAATGTGGAATTATAAACTTTCAGAATTACAATATGCAAAGCCACATGGGCATTCCCTTACAATATTCTATAGGACAAAGCCTCGAATCAATACCCAGATCTACTACCAGAACTGTCCTAGACAACACTATGGGCCTTCTTTATATAGGCATTTTCCACCGCCCGAGAAGGTTCCAAAAATTTAGCCCTTAGGGCTGACCAAACTTAGAATTATTTTATTTTTCAATTTATTACATCAAAGTCAGCTCAAAATAACTTTTGAAACCCAAACATAAATTTTGAAGGAAAATTATTCCCGACTTCTGGAGACCATAAGTCATCACCAGTTGACCCGATGGACTATTATAACCCCATTTCAGAAATGCCACAAAGCGCTCTATAGGCTTGACCCGTGCAAGCACCCGTCACCCAAATTTTTGACCTCATCCGAGGCCTCTAAAGCCTTCAAAACTAAGTTCAAAGTTTCTGTACCCTATTACCAATATTAAAAATCTTCAATATCTTCAAAACTAGACCTGATCTAGCCATGAAACTTTGCTGGTAGGCCGATATGACTGAGATGAACCAACACATGTAAAATTAGAACATTCCGAGATCGTAAGACCAACTTACTAAAAATAGAAAGTTCCCATAAATATCAGCACTGCACAAGATAGCCCTTATTGAATACAAAAACAAAAATATTTTTGGGTGATGCAAGATTTCTCTTACACCCAAGATGCTCCTACATCATTATGATGCCTACATAGTAGACATTATAAGAAAAATAAAAAGGGATACCTACTTCCCATAACAAGGAGATATCCATAAAACAACTATGTATGCTACATACTCAGATAAGAGAATTAACTCTCATGAGATAAGAAAATAGATAACCATTAAAGGATATTTTTCTTATGAGAAAATATCCTTGAAAGGAAGAGATTTTGTTTACAATATGCCTACCTTCAAGAGGAGTTATTGAACAAAGATAGCATATTCAATAGATAGAGGGGGGGGAGAACAAGAATGCTCCCATTTATCCCCATGTTACTAGGTGAATTAGGGATTCTTGATTAAGGATGGAAAAATTCTAAATGAAAAGTAAGGGAATCGATTTATAATGAGCATAGTTTTGAAAATAAGGAAGAGGCAAAGACCAAGGATTCATAGCTCTTGCATAAGAGAGAATCCCAATCAAAAAAGCATTTATTTATATGAAAATAATGTCACGTGATAAACAAATACAACTATACTAAGGAAATTAGACCCTTACATGAAAGAGAGAAAGAATGTACATGCAACCTTGCCCCCAAGTATGTAGGCAAGGTATATAATAAACCTTGAATGATAGCTACCTCATAATAGATACATAATTCCAAGAAGAAAAAAAAATTTAAATTTGAGAGAAGAGATATATATGCTAGAAAATACATAATATATAAAGTGAGTGGTTTATCAAGGAAATAATTTAAATGATGATAAGAATGATTATTCGATGATATACACGTCGTTTAAGATATGAAAAGGATTATTAAGATGAGATGTTAAGATATTACATGAAACAAATTATCTAATGGAAAAAGAGAATGTACAATCATGAAATAATAGAAAATCCATAGAGACAAAAGGAATAGAAGGATGCCAAATTATGTCTACTTAGTGGTCATCTCAAGTGTACAAGATATGCACTTCAACATAAGGAGAAAAATATCCTAAACAACAAGTCCTTACATGACAGAACATCATAGTACAAAGAGGATGAAAAATGAAGTTAAAGGATCCTTGAAAGAAAGAGAAACAAACAAAACCCAATATATTCCCTAAGTGATAGATCTTGTATAATAAACATGTACTTTCTAGTAAGAAAAATGTTGCAACTCAAGATGAAATTACATGCAAAACAAAAAAAAATTGTAATAAAGAGCATCATATAATGAAATATTGCAAGATCGTGAGGGATATTGGATGCATTGTGAAGGAAGATACAAAGAGGAAGGACATGTTATGCTCATGACGTTGTTTCTATTTATAATAGACACTGGTTTTAAAGCAAGCATAAGGTTGCAACTTGGGATGTCTATCTCCTAAAAAAGAGAATATCCTTATGTAAAACAACAAATGCATGCAAGAAAGAACACCATCATATAAAATAAACAAGTCAAAAAAGAGAGAAAATGGATCCTTTGAGATAAGGAGAGTGAGATAGAACCATTGACTCCTAAAAGAGGAGACAAGGAAAAAGAACAATTATGTTTCTCAATAAATATGACAATGAGCCCACAAAGGATAGGCTAGCAATGTCACATAGTGAGAGAAACATAATAGGGATGTAGATGTATTAGATATAATAATCATGAAAAAGGTACCACTCATAGTTTCATGTCATTCGAATCATACTACAATTAATGAATTCTTGAATTTTAAATTTCAAATCATAACATTCACTAGTCTTGTAGCCATGAATTTGATGAAGCATACAAATGGAAGACTTGTCCTGTCTATTTTTATTATTTTTGCACTTTTTTTTAAAAGGAAGATTAATTAAGTTGGCATTGGTAATCTCAAACAAAATAGACTCTTTTTGTGGAGACAAAATAGGAGGGGACTGTATAGAGTGATTTGGAAAATGAGAAGGTGTGACACATAAAGTTTCTTGTGAAAAATATTGCTCATTAGGATAGTTTGATGTATTAATAAGATAAGATGCTCATGTAGGTGGGAGTGGATTGAAATATAAAGAGGACCAATAAATATCCACACATATATTATATAGAATTTTTTAATGCTCAAATTCAAAGGTCTTTTCCTAGCTACAAAATGTTGGTGTGAAGTCTAAGGTTCCCCAATCATCTTGAAGAGTTGATGGGCCATATAATTATTTTGAAGGAATAATTGAAGAAGAAAATGGAGAATGAATAGAATCAATGTTATTATAATCCTTATTCTCTAAGGTTGGATTATGTAAAATAATGTCAACAATGTATAGTAGTGCATGAATACCAGATCTGGTTTGAGAGGTATCTTTAATAGTATTAACTTTATTAAGTTCATTTAGTTCAAAAGGTTCCTTAGGAAGATCGCCAAACATTTCATACTCTAATTCTAAGATATCTATAGAAGCAATATCAATAAAACTCATACAAAGTGATGTACTAAATTAGGAGAAATAGTCATTTCAGCCTCTTGTACCAAATGATCCTTATAAGGAAGAGAAATTCTCGAAGAAAGATCATCATTGTTATTGAAGGCCTCTTAGGTAAGAAGTAGATCTTTATAAGGAATGGTAGTAATCATAATGTCCTTTGGGTTGGGATCAATTTTGGGAGGAATTATAGGAATAACTAATTCATCCTTAAGATCTTGAAGAAAACTTGAAATTGAGGAGGAAAATGAAAACTAAAATTCTATTGAAAATGAAATGCAAAAACTATGAATAATTTTTTTTTTTATTGTTTTAGACAAAATTAAATACAATATAAGAATGAAATAAATCTATGAAACAAGATGCAATTTTTTGGGGGGTCTTTTTCACAATATAAATATAATAAACAATGAATTGATGCAAAGGGAATCTAAACAAAAAAAGAAAGATATAAGATAGAGATCTAGATTCATATAATATAACAAAGATGTAATGACTAACATAGTGCATACAAATTAGATCCATATATACAAAATTTATCTAACTATAAAGTCAAAAAGTATAATGCATGAAATAATCGGGTTCACCGAAATGTACAATGACCATATGCATACAATGTAAATATATGATGAAAACACAAAGAAGATCTATCTAACCTATAGAAAACTAGAAAGAATGAAAGTGGTGGGTTCACCAAAATGTATAGTGTAAAACGGTGATCAATGGTACACAACAAAATTATACATACATTAGAAAACTCTAAACCCAATCCTTAGGCCAAATCTTATTTTGCACCACTGAAAATAACGAAGGGATGCAAATGGAAGATCTAGCTAAAGGATAGATTTAGAGTATTTTTCTGTGAGATAGAAAAGAAGGTGGAAGGAGATCTTATGCTTATGAATAAAGAAGATATATTAGCAGGGTGCAATAGCATATATGATCTAATGTATAAAGGTAGATGCAATATATAGAGATGGGAATGTGTTCACCTAGATATGAGAGAGGAAGAAGGTCCTTGGAGGCTGATTTTATGTCTGTGAGAGCCCAAAAATGATCTAATTTCTCAACCAGACAATCTACAACTAAAAAACCTAAGATCTTCAACTCTCTAGTCTTCTCCAAGAATGGGTTGAAAGTAGACCAACCTACACTATTATAGGCAAAAAATTTGACCTATACCTAAAATTGCCAAAGTTAGAAATAAAAAGGTGGATATGGGAAAGTCTTCTAAATTTTTTTCTGGCTCTACAATAAGAAGTGCACTCTAAGTACCTGGGTATAGGTCAAAAAATTAACCTATACTTGATATTATCAGAGTAGGGAAGAGAAAAGTAGACCTAGAAAGGTCGTCAGATTGGATCCTTGATTTTTTAGCTATATCTACAATATAAGACCTACACCTGCACACAAGAGGGAAGGAGAAATTTTTTGGGAGAGGTGCTTTTCTTGATCAAGCCCTCTTTCGGAATTAACCTTGAATTTAAGTAAAGTAAATTCTATCATGTAGAAGAGATTGAATCTAACAATGAAATATATCATACAATGTACATGTGATTTTCCTTAGTATAAGATAAAGTATGTTAATGCAATATTCTTGACACAACACAAAAATTGAAATTATGTAAGAAAAAACCTCATGTAGTAGATACTTGTAATTTCCCTCCAATTTTGAAAGGAAGAAGAGCTAGATCAATGGAAGGAAATGAAATGCATAAATTCTTAATGGATGATGGATGAATTCCTTTAATGAATGGTTTTTTACTTTCTTGAACTCCTTGAATGCACAATATCTTTCTTGTAGGAATGCAAATGACTTTTAAATTGTGGATGTGAAATTGAGAGGAAGAAGCTTCCGTTTATAGTGATTTCTAGGTCCAAATTCGAGAAGGTTGGCTATAAAAGGTGGGAAAATTAAAATAATTTCCATTAGGCCTTGCAACCTACCAAAATTAACTCCTCTGGGTATGGGTTCAACCTAAACTAGTATAGGTCAAACTAGGTTTGACCTATACTAGTACCTAGGTCAAACCAAGCTCAACCTCTACTAGTAAAGGCCAAACCAACTTCGACATTTACTTGGAACAGTTAATTTTGGGGTAAATTTATCAGATCTAAGAAGCGTTTAGATTTTCTAGGAAAAATAGAAAGAGAGTGACAAAATTAAGAGTAAATGTGAAAATGGGGCCAAGAGGTAAATGAATTATGTGAAAATATTTTTAAATGGGAAAATATGCATATAATTAGAGCCAACAAAGCATTTTGATAAATATTAAAGGAGAGGGAAGGACCTTGATTTAAATTATGTGTGAAACTAGGTGAATTGTGAGATCCTAAGGCAAGGAACACACTAAAGTAGGCTAAAACTGGACCCAAATAAATAGAAAAAAAAAGTTCTTACTTTTTAGGACTATACACAAATATATACTTGGGAATAGGTATTTGAACCCTTGGTTTACCCTAACTTACTCGGTGCTTAAGGAAGCATATTTATCCTTCAACTTTTGTAATATTGATAGTTACTTAAGTGCTTGGTATAAGGAAATCTCTTTGCCTAATGGAAATAAGTTGATCAAAATTAATTCCAAATTTATCTATAGGTCCTTGAGCAATAATGGTTCTCACACTAATCATCTAAATAATGGCTAAAATATGAATCTTTCTTATAAGGATTTTGATGCAGGAGCATCCTGGGTGTAAGAGCAATCTTGCATCACCCAAAAATATTTCTATTTTTGTATTCAATAAGGGCTATCTTGTGCAGAGCCGCTATTTATGGAAACTTGCTATTTTTAGTAAGTCGGTCTTACGATCTTGGAATGTTCTAATTTTACATGTGGAGGTTCATCTCAGTCATATCAGCCTGCCAGCAAAGTTTCATGGCTAGATTAGGTCTAGTTTTGAAGATATTGAAGATTTTCGGTATTGGTAGCAGGGTACATAAACTTTGAACTCAGTTTTGAAGGCTTTAGAGGCCCCGGATGAGGTTGAAAATTTGGGTGACAAGAGCTATGCGCTGGTCAAGCCTGTAGAGTGCTTCGTGGCATTTTCAGAATAGGGTTATAATAGCCAATCGGATCAACGGGTGATAACTTATGGTCTTTGGAAGTTGGGTCACCTGAAATGGCGTAAAATATTTTTTCTTCAAAATTTATGTTTGGGTTTCAAAACTCATTTTGAGCTGACTTTGATGTAATAAATTATAAAATAAAATAATTCTAAGTTTCGTCGGCCCTAAGGGCTAAATTTTTAGAACCTTCTTGGGCGGTGAAAATTACCTATATAAAGAAGGCCCGTAGTGTTGTCTAGGGCAGTTCTGGGTAGTAGATCTGGGTATTGATTCGAGGCCTTGTACTATAGAATATTGTAAGGGAATGCCCATGTGGCTTTGCATATTGTAATTTTGAAAGTTTTTAATTCCACATTTGTGGAGATAATAAGAAGCCAATTTTCTATTCTTGCATATTATTGTTGTTGTTTCTCTATTTCTGTTATGTGCTTGTGGTATTAAGGGGAGCACCCTTCATCAAGTGGTATCAGAGCAGGAGTTCTTGAGTGTGTAAACAGATCACCGGCTATGAGGCAGTTTTCACCAGGACTGTGGTTAGGGTTTCAGCGTGCATCGCGAAAATTCCTCCATGAAGAGAACGTGGTGAAAGAGCTGGTGCTGTGACACCTGAGGTTAGAGAGCTATAGAGACAAGTGAGAGCATTACAAGAGATTCGTAGAAGAATGAATCTTAATGTCAGAGATGAAAGTGAGGATGAAGCCGAAGAAGAATATCAAGAAGGAGAAGCTGAAATTGTGAACCAAGAGGAAGAAAGACTTTTTCGGGTGATTTTCAAGATTGGGAAAAGACCTAAGATTGAGGTTCCTACATTTTTTGGAAATCTTAACCCAGAGGAATTGATCGACTGGATCAATGAATGTGAGGAATATTTTGAGTATGAAGATGTTGAGGATCCTAATAGGGTCAAATTTGCGAAGGCCAGATTGAAAGGTCATGCGAAGATCTGGTGGCAAGAAATTCAATTGGAGCGAAATAAAAGAGGGAAAGATAAAATCACAAGATGGGATTGGATGGTCTATAAATTGAAGCGACAATTCATTCCTGTTGATTATGAGCTTGACTTACTAAAGAAAATGCAAAGTTTGAAGCAAGTAGGAAGATCTGTTCAGGAGTATACAGAGGAGTTCTATCGACTCCTCATCAGAATAAGCCATGCAGAAGTTGATAAGGACAAAGTTGCCCGATACCTTAATGGGTTAAGGCCAAGCATTCAGGAGGAGTTGAATCTGGTTCGAATGAACAGTATTGAGGAGGCATACCAGTTTACCCTAAAAGTAGAGGAAAAGTTGAACAAGAAGTTTGAGAGCAGAAAAAATGGAAGAGGTCGTGGTGGAAGATCTAGTGGATGGTCATATGGTGGCCAAAATGAAGATCCGAAAAAGAAGGATGAGGCCAGTAGCAGCCAGAATCAGAGAGGAAATAATTCTAATCATTTCCAAGATCAGAATAATAGAGATCAAAGAGGAAGAGGAAGAGGACAACGATCTGGAAGAGGAGGCTTCCGTGGAACATGTTTTCACTGTGGAGAAGAAGGTCATAGGGCATTTGAATGTCCTCAGTGCCAAGGCAGAATAGACAGGAGAAATGAAGGCCAGGCCAGAGTTGCACATGTAGATGAAGATGCTAGATAATCAAATTCTGAAGATGCTGAAAGAGGAGAAATGCTAATTAATAGAAGAGTCTTGCTGAGTGGTGAGAATGAACCTGAACAAAGGAGGAGCCTGTTTCACACAAGATGCAAGTGTGAGGGTAAATGCTATGATGTGATTATTGATAGTGGAAGCACTGACAATTTGATGTCAGAAGAGATGGTGACAAAGTTGAAGCTCAAGAGACAGAAACACCCACATCCATATCGGATTGCTTGGGTGCAGGATGACCACAAGGTCATGGTCAATGAACAGTGCCTGGTAAAGTCCAAGATCGGCGGGTACCAAGATGAGGTACTATGTGATATCATCTCTATGGATGCATGTCGTATGTTGTTGGGTAGACCATGGCAGTTTGACAGATGTGATGTACACGATGGTCGTGCGAATACCTATTCCCTGACAAATGATCGAGTGCGACATAAGCTAAAGCCATTGAAGGAGACTGAAGAAAAGGTATGTGGTAATGCAAGAATAATATTTGTTGATGGAAGAAAATTCCTAGATGGTATGAGGGATGAGCATGTGTGTTTTGCTTTAATTCCAAAAGCTAGTAAAGAAGAAGTAGAGGATGTACCTATAGAGGTTGCAGATTTGTTGAATGAGTTTTAGGATATTGTATCTGATAATGTACCTGATGGATTGCCACTCGTAAGAAAGATCAGTCATCAAATGGATTTGATTCTAGGAGCCAGTTTTCCAAACAAGGCAGCACACAGAATGACACCAGCAGAAAGTGAAGAGTTGAACAGACAAGTACATGAGTTGTTACAGAAGGGATTGATTTGGGAGAGCCTGAGTCCATGTAATGTACCAGCAGTATTAGCACCAAAGAAGAATAGAGAATGGAGGATGTGTATAGATTCTAGAGCAATAAACAAGATCACAATCAAGTATAGGTTTCCATTGCCACGAATGGATGATATTATAGACTGTTTGAGTGGAGCTGTGTATTTCTCAAAGATAGATCTGAAGAGTGGATATCACCAGATTCAGATCAAAGAAGGAGATGAATGGAAGACCGCCTTCAAGACAAAGGAAGGACTGTATGAGTGGTTAGTCATGCCTTTTGGGCTAACCAATGCACCAAGCACTTTCATGCGGCTCATGAACGAGGTTCTGAAAGAATTTCTGGGTAAGTTTGTCATTGTTTACCTAGATGATATTTTGATTTTTAGCAATACATTAGAGGAACATATGATGCATATTCGTATGGCATTTGAGAAGTTGAGAGATGAGAAATTATTGATTAATTTGAAGAAGTACAATTTTGTGAAGAAAGAGTTAGTGTATTTGGGATTTGTAATTTCAGCAGAAGGTCTAAAAATGGACCCAAAGAAGGTACAGGCTATCCTTGAATGGCCTACTCCAAGGAGTGCTACTAAGGTAAGATCTTTTTATGGTTTGGCTAGCTTTTACAGAAATTTTATCAAAAAATTTAGCAGTATTTGTGGACCCTTGACTGAAACAATGAGAGGGGATAGAAAAGAGTTTAAGTGGACTAATGGGACAGAAAAGAGTTTTCAATTGTTGAAACAAAAAGTTACAGAACAACCTATTTTAACACTTCCAAATTTTAATAAGGTGTTTCAAGTAGATTGTGATGCTAGTGGTACTGCAATAGGAGCTGTTATGAGCCAAGAAGGTAAACCTGTTGCTTATTTCAGTGACAAGTTAATGTTGGAAATATTTAGGAATTAACCGAGTTATTGAGAGGGGAGGGGTGAATCAGTAACTTTGAAATTTTCTTTCAAATGTATTAACATATAGTTTACTTTATCCTTTTGCATATAGAAAGCATGAAACTTAAAAGCATTCACAACAATGACACATAGATTTGGTTACCCAGAAACCTTCCAAAAGAAAGTAAAACTTGGGTGGGGATGAAACCCACAAAGCTTTAGTACTGTAGTATAAAGTTGGTCGGTTAAGGCTTACAATTGATCACTTCTGATGATCTTCCCTGCTAGGAGCAATAAGGACTGTTAGGTCCACCTTGTTAGAGGATTTTTACAAACTTACAAAAGAAGTATGTACTCGGTAAAGAGATTTTACAAAAGACTGTTAAGTCTACCCAGTTAAAGGATTTTAGTACTGATTCACCTGTTAGGATGAAACAGTAGATCTCTTACTTTGCAACTGGGTTGCTGAATGAGATTCGCTGATGTACTAATCACCTTTTGTGATGAATTTGTCTTTGCTGCTTCTTATACTGCTGAAGTCCTTTGCAATTCACTTATCTCTGCCTTTCTCTCTTTTTCATATTCATTCTCATACTAATTACATCTTGGTAATTTTTACAACATTGTTTATATACAAGTCTAAACAATTAATTACAATTATAATTACAAAGTCGGCTTGACAAATAAAACATAAGTGCTACTAATTCAGCCCAAGTATGGTTACACGGTTCCTGCAAACTAACTCGGTGACTTTCTGATACTCGGCGTCCACTGCATTACTCGGCATCATCATGCACTCGGTAGAAGTGAAGGCACAGTTCATACTAACCACTCAGTAAGTTTCAAACTCGGTAAATACTAGTGACTTGGTAGACATAATGTCACTCAGTTTACACTGTCCTGCTCGGTTTGCACTGTCCTGCTCAGTTTGCACTGTACTGCTCGGTTTGCACTGTTCTGCTCGGTTTGCACTGTTCTGCTCAGTTTGCACTATTCTACTCAGTTTGCACTCAGAATGTAAATAAGTGTTGTCACTAGTGGTAATCCTGCTTAATGCCAACAATCTCCCCCTTTGGCATTAGTGACAAAAACACTTATTGCCCAAAACTTATATACATGAACCATGCTGAGATTTATTTTGATTTTTCAAAATTTGTCTTTGTCATAGGGCTTTATAAATTATCTCCCCCTTTCAGTGTGCTAAATTTTTCTTCTATACATATCTCTCCCTTTTTGGCGATAATGCCAAAGGTGTATATACAAGTGTTTTATAGAGAGAATCCAAAATTTGATAGAAAAATAGAATGTACCTTCATTATCAGTGCCAGGGTTCTGTCTCAATTTTCTTGCAAAATCTTGCATGTTTGGATTGCAATTTGGACTTCTGCAGAGAGTGTAATCATGTGATCTGCTATTGAGAACTGATTGTCATGAATTAATGTTTTGGAATGTTCAATGTGCTTATACATTGTATTCATGATGGGAAGGATCATGTTCTGAATGTCTAGCAGTGTGGACCGGATCCTTGTGTCTTCTTTCAGTAGTTCTGACTGCATATTTGATAGGAATGAGATTTTCATGTGATGAGCAGAGTTTGAACTTGGTTCAAGTTGCAGCTTCTGTATACTAATCTTCAAATCCTCATCAATTTTATTCATTTTATCCTTGACATCCTTGGTGAACTCAGCAACATTGCACAGTCTGACCAAAAGAGAGGTAACATTCGAATAGGAAGATTCAATGTTTGTCAAAACTGAAGACAATTCTACTTGATTAATAGCTATGTGCTGAGCAATGTGCTCAAGCACTTTATTGTTGAATCTCTTCTCGGCTTTTTCAACTAACTTGTCTGTCCCAGATGAATCCTCATTGTACTTATTTACTGCTTCTGCTAATTGTAACAAAACATGTTGAGAGGAGTCTACTTCAATACCTAATGCTTCTGACAAAATGTCCTTAGCATCCTTAATGATTTTATATTCCTTGTCTCTCTCCTCTTTAAGTTTCTTTTGCTTCGCTTTCCTTTAGAGGATTTCACCTATATTTTCTATTTGATCCGCTGATAGATTTGCAAAATCCAGTGTTGGAATTTCTATTTCCTCATCTAGGTCTATATCCTCTACTATATTCTTGCCCAAAAATCTTATACTCGGTTGAGCCTTAGGCTTATCTATACTTAATGCCTTAGTAGTAGTGACAGTAGACATAGTAGGACTGGCTATAGAGAATGGTATACTGTCTACTAAAGAACTTAAAATATTTACACTTGTAGAATCAAAAACTGGAATACTTACTGCTGGAAAATTTGATGAAGTAGGAGACTGCAACTCGGTAGAAGAAATGGTAGTTACTTCTGTTGTTGCTATAGGTGATTTGACAAATGATGAAGTTGTCACAACCATGCTTGAATCTACACCAAGTGTTGTAATCCCATCCAAACATTGCTTTCATAATTTATTCTGCTGCATTGAATGTTTTGGATCTGCACTCGGATGCCTTGTGACCTTGTTTGTTGCATTTGTGACAATTACCTTTGAATCTTGGTTTTTCCCTGCATTCATTTGCTTTGTGACCATGCTAATTGCAGTTGTAGCATTTTCCATTGAATTCTACTTTTTCATTGCTCCAACATTTATTTGAAGTATGTCCTATTTTGCCACAATGATTACAAGTAGGTTTCTGATTTCTTTGAGTACCTTGCTTAGAAGATTCACCTTCTCCTTTGTATCCAAGTCCTATTTTTCCTTTTTGCCTATGAAGATTTCGATCATACAGCTGATTTAAGTCTTCTTGGCTTTTCAGTATTCCTTCATTGATTTGTTTTTCGGTGTTTAGGTCATCCACCAATCTTAGATTGATTTGCTTTTCAGATCTTAGTTCTTCTCTTGTGCTTTCTATTTCTGATCTTAGAGTCAGAATTTCCTCATTTGTATAGGAGATCTGATCAATTAGGTTTTCTAGCTGAAGGGTTTTATTTTGGACTTCATTGTTCCTTCCATCCAATTCATCTTTCAACTTGTTTCTTTGTTCTAAGATCTCACAAAACCTTGTAGAGTGTAGTTCTTATTCTCTTTTTAATTTTCTCACTTCTTCCTACAGAGACCCATTCTTTTCTAGGAGTTCTTTGACAGCATTGTTTGTTTCATCTGAGCTATCTGAGGGAAAAAGATCTTCAATCTTTTCTTCAATGTAATTATGATCATTCATCTGATTTGCAAGTTCCTTCCTTCTTCTTAGGGATTGGGAAAGATGTTCTTTTGCTTCTTTAAGTTTAGCTATGGCCATTTTCAGATCTAGCTTTTCATTTTCAATCACCTTGTTCAGTTTGAATACCTCCATTGTCCTGGATCTTTGCTCAAGCTAGTTAAGCTTTATCTTGAGAACCAATACAGCTCTAATACCAATTGTTGGAAATATTCAGGAATTAACCGAGTTACTGAGAGGGGAGGGGTGAATCAGTAACTTCAAAATTTTCTTTCAAATGTATTAACATATAGTTCACTTTATCCTTTTGCATATAGAAAGCATGAAACTTAAAAGCATTCACAATAATGACACATAGATTTGGTTACCCAGAAACCTTCCAAAAGAAAGTAAAACTGAGGTGGGGATGAAACTCACAAAGCTTTAGTACTGCAGTATAAAGTTGGCCGGTTAAGGCTTACAATTGATCACTTCTGATGATCTGCCCTGCTAGGAGCAATAAGGACTGTTAGGTCCACCTTGTTAGAGGATTTTTACAAACTTACAAAAGAAGTATGTACTCGGTAAAGAGATTTTACAAAAGACTGTTAAGTCTACCCGGTTAAAAGATTTTAGTACTGATTCACCTGTTAGGATGAAACAGTAGATCTCTTACTTTGCAACTGGATTGCTGAATGAGATTCGCTGATGTACTGATCACCTTCTGTGATGAATTTGTCTTTGCTGCTTCTTATACTGTTGTAGCCCTTTGTAGACATAATGTCACTCAATTTACACTGTCCTGCTCGGTTTGCACTGTCCTGCTCGGTTTGCACTGTTCTGCTCGGTTTGCACTGTACTGCTCAGTTTGCACTGTTCTGCTCGGTTTGCACTATTCTGCTCAGTTTGCACTCAGAATACAAATAAGTGTTGTCACTAGTGGCAATCCTGCTTAATGCCAACAGTTAAATTATGCCAAGAGAAAATATTATGTATATGATCAAGAATTTTATGCTATAGTTTAGGCATTAAAGAAGTGGAGACATTATCTACTTCCTAAGGAGTTTGTTTTGTATACTGATCATCAAGTTTTGCAATATATGAATAGTCAAGGAAAGTTGAATCAAAGGCATTTGAAATGGGTTGAGTTTTTGCAGAGTTATACATTTATTTTGAAACACAGAAGTGGAAAGTCTAACAAGGTTGCAGATGCTCTTAGCAGAAGGAAACTATTGCTGACAGAGATGCAGATTGAGGTGGTTGGGTTCAAGGAACTCAAGAATTTGAATCCAGAGGATCCTGATTTTGGTGAAGCTTGGAAAGCTTGTACAGAACCTGTTACTCTAGACAGGATAAAATGGTTAGATTTCATCATCCAGGATGATATGCTATTCAGAGGGAGTCAGTTGTGCATTCCACGAAGTTCTATGAGGGAGAATCTCATAATGGAGAAGCATAGTGGAGGATTGGCTGGACATTTTGGTCATGATAAAACTCTTGCTTTGGTTAGTGAAAATTATTATTGGCCACAGTTGTAGCAAGATGTGAAGAAGTTTGTACAGAATTGCAGAGTGTGTCAGATGGTGAAGGGAGTGAAGCAGAATACAGGGTTATATCAGCCATTACCTATACCAGAGAAGCCTTGGGAGGATATCAGTATGGACTTTGTTCTTGGTTTACCGAGGACACAGCGGGGACATGTGATGAAGGGTGCTCCCTTTAATACCACAAACACATAACAGAAATAAAGAAACCACAACAATATGCAAGAACATAAAATTGGCTTCTTATTATCTCCACAAATGTGGAATTACAAACTTTCAGAATTACAATATGCAAAGCCACATGGGCATTCCCTTACAATTTTTTGTAGGACAAAGCCTCGAATCAATACCCAGATCTACTACCCAGAACTATTCTGAACTGCCTAAGACAATAATACAGCCTTCCTTATATACGCAATTTTCCACCGCCTAGGAAGGTTCCAGAATTTTTAGCCAATAAGGCCAACCAAACTTAGAATTATTTTATTTTACATTTTATTACATCATAGTCAGCTCAAGATAATGTTTGAAACCTGAACAGAAATTTTGAAGAAAATTATTTTCTGCCATTTCGGGTGGCCCAACTTCCGAAGACCATAAGTCATCACCAATTGACCCGATCGGCTATTATAACCCCATTTCAGAAATGCCACGAAGCGCTCTACAGGCTTGACCAACGCAAGCGCCTGTCACCCAAATTTTTGACCTCATCCGGGGCCTCTAAAGCCTTCAAAACTAAGTTCAAAGTTTCTGTACCCTGCTGCCAATACCGAAAATCTTCAATATCTTCCAATATACACTTGATCTGGCAATGAAACTTTACTGGCAGACTTATATGACCAAAATGAACCTCCAAGAAAGAAATCAGATCATTCTGAGCACATACGAAAATTACCAAAAATAGTAACTTTTCATAAATAGCAGCTCTGCACAAAAATAGCCCTTATTCAATATAAAAATAGAAATATTTTTGGGTGATGCAAGATTGCTCTTACACCCAGGATGCTCCTGCATCAGACACCCGGGGTAATTTGAGAAGTGACCCTGTCACGACTCAGGTGTGCAGAGGAAAACCAAGACGGTTAACCTCCTCCTTTGTTAGCCATGATGAATCTTCAACAGGTTGTCCTTTCCACTTGACTAGATATTCTTCATATGTCCTATTCCTTGTGCTTCTGCCAACATGACTGTCCAGTATATCTTCAATCTCCTTAGTGTCTGAACTAGTTGCTGGAATACTCCACTATGTTGCTGTGATCTCATCTTCAACACCTCCCTCATGATACTCTGTCAGATCTGAAATGTTAAACACTGGTGAAATAATTAGCTCAGTAGGCAATTCTACCTCATATGCGTTTCCTGAATCATGTTTCTTCAATATCCTGCATGGTCCAAACTTCTTCATTTTCAGCTTGTTATATGTACCAACTGAAAACTGCTCCTTCCGCAAATGAACCATGACTTCATCACCAACCTGAAATTCTTTATACCTCCTTTTCTCATCTGCCTTAGCCTTATACTATGCGTTCATCTTGGTAATATGCTTCCTCACCTCCCCATGGATGTTTTTCAAATGTTCTCCAAAATCCTCAGCCTCAGCACTACTTATTTCTCCTTTATCTATCTTTCTCAACTCAGATGCATTTCTTGGGCTACTTCCATATATAATCTGGAATGGTGATTTACCAGTGCTCCTGTTGACAAAATTATTGTATGCAAATTCTGCCTGTGGTAAAATCAAATCCCATCCCGTTGGCTTATCTCCAACCAAATATCTCAGCAAATTTTCCAAACTCCAATTCACCACCTCTGTCTGTCCATCAGTCTGTGGATGATGTGAAGAACTGAACTTCAAATCTGTCTTCAACTTCTTCCACAATGTATGCCAGAAATATCCAACAAACTTAGTGTCCCGATCTGAAACTATGGTCTTTGGCAAACCATGAAGTCTCACTACTTCTCTGAAAAATAATTCTGCTACATGAATAGCATCATTAGTCTTCTTGCAGGGAATGAAATGTGCCATCTTTGAAAATCGGTCAACTACTACAAAAATTGAATCATGTGCCATCTTTGAAAATCGGTCAACTATTACCTATATCTCTGGTATAGGTAATGGCTGATACAACCCTGTATTCTGCTTCACTCCTTTCACCATCTGACATACTCTGCAACTCTGTACAAACTTCTTCACATCTTGCTACAATTATGGTCAATAATAATTATCACTAACCAAACCAAAGGTTTTATCACGACCAAAATGTCCAGCCAATCCTCCGCTATGCTTCTCCTTGATGAGATTCTCCCTCATAGAACTTCGTGGAATGCACAACTGACTCCCTCTGAATAGCATATCATCCTGGATGATAAAATCCAACCATTTTGTCCTGTCTAGAGTAACAGGTTCTGTACAAGCTTTCCAAGCTTCACCAAAATCAGGATCCTCTAGATACAAATTCTTGATTTCCTTGAACCCAACCACTTCAATCTGCATTTCTGTCAGCAATAGTTGCCTTCTGCTAAGAGCATCTGCAACCCTATTAGACTTTCCACTCCTGTGTTTCAAAACAAATGTATAACTCTGTAAAAACTCAACCCATTTCAAATGCCTCTAATTCAACTTTTCTTGACTATTCAAATATTGCAAAGCTTGATGATCAGTATACAAAACAAACTCCTTAGGAAGCAGATAATGTCTCCACTTCTTTAATGCCTGAACTATAGCATAAAATTTCTGATCATAAACAGAATACTTCCTCTTGGCATCATTTAACTTCTCACTGAAATACGCAACAGGTTTACCTTCTTGGCTCATAACAGCTCCTATTGCAGTACCACTAGCATCACAATCTACTTGAAACACCTTATTAAAATCTGGAAGTGCTAAAACTGGTTGTTCTGTAACTTTTTGTTTCAACAATTGAAAACTCTTTTCTGCCCCATTAGTCCACTTAAACTCTTTTCTATCCCCTCTCATTGTTTCAGTCAAGGGTCCACAAATACTGCTAAAATTTCTGATAAACTTTCTGTAAAAGCTAGCTAGACCATGAAAAGATCTTACCTCAGTAGCACTCCTCAGAGTAGGCCATTCAAGGATAGCCTATACCTTCTCTGGGTCCATTTTTAGACCTTCTGCTGAAATTACAAATCTCAAATACACTAACTCTTTCTTCACAAAACTGTACTTCTTCAAATTAATCAACAATTTCTCTTCTCTTAGCTTCGCAAATACCATACGAATATGCATCATATGCTCCTCCAATGTCTTACTAAAGATCAAAATATCATCTAGGTAAACAATGACAAACTTACCCAAAAATTCTTTCAGAACCTCGTTCATGAGCCGCATGAAAGTTCTCGGTGCATTGGTTAGCCCAAAAGGCATGACTAACCACTCATACAGTCCTTCCTTTGTCTTGAAGGTAGTCTTCCATTCATCTCCTTCTCTGATCCGAATCTGATGATATCCACTTTTTAGATCTATCTTTGAAAAATACATAGCTCCACTCAAACAGTCCATAATATCATCCATTCGTGGCAATGGAAACCTGTACTTGATTGTGATCTTGTTTATTGCCCTAGAATCTATACACATCCTCCATTCTCCATTCTTCTTTGGTGCTAATACCGCTAGTACAGCACAGGGACTCAGACTCTCACGGATCAATCTTTTCTTTAACAACTCATGTACTTGTCTGTTCAACTCCTCACTTTCTGCAGGTGTCATTCTGTGTGCTGCCTTGTTTGGCAAACTCACTCCTGAGATCAAGTCCATCTGATGGCTGATCTTCTTGACTGGTGGTAATCCATCAGGCACGTTATCGGATACAATATCTTGAAACTCATTCAACAAATCTGCAACTTCTACAGGAACATCTTCTACTTCCTCTTTAGCAGCTTTTGGAATTAAAGCAAAATATACATGCTCATGCCTCATACCATCTAGGAAATTTCTTCCATCAACAAAAGTTATCCTTGCAGTACCACATACCTTTTCTTCAGTCTCCTTCAATGGTTTTAGCTTATGTCGCACTCCATCCTTTGTCAGGGAATAGGTATTCGCATGACCATCATGTACAGCACATCTGTCAAATTGCCATGGTCTACCCAACAACATATGACATGCATCCATAGATATGATATCACACAATACCTCATCTTGGTATCCGCTGATCTTGAACTTTACCAGGCACTGTTCACTGACCATGACCTTGTGGTCATCCTGCACCCAGGCAATCCGATATAGATGTGGGTGTTTCTGTCTCTTGAGCTTCAACTTTGTCACCATCTCTTCTGACACCAAATTGTTAGTGCTTCCACTATCGATAATCACATCACAGCATTTACCCTCACACTTGCATCTAGTGTGAAACAGGCTCCTCCTTTGTTCAGGTTCATTCTCACCACTCAGCAAGACTCTTCTATTAATTAGCGTTTTTCCTCTTTCAGCATCTTCAGAATTTGATAATCTAGCATCTTCATCGACATGTGCAACTCTGGCCTAGCCTTCATTTCTCCTCTCTGTTCTGCCTTGGTGTTGAGGACATTCAAATGCCCTATGACCTTCTTCTCCACAGTGAAAACATGTTCCACAGAAGCCACCTCTTCCAGATCCTTGTCCTCTTCCTCTTCCTCTCTGATCTCTATTATTCTGATCCTGGAAGCGATTGGAATTATTTCCTCACTGATTCTGACTGCTACTGGCCTCATCCTTCTTTTTTGGATCTTTATTTCGGCCACCATATGACCGTCCACCAGATCGTCCACCGCGACCTCTTCCGTTTTGTCTGCTCTCAAACTTTTTGTTTAGCTTTTCCTCTACTTTTAGGGCAAACTGGTATGCCTCTTCAATACTATTCATTCGAACCAGGTTCAGCTCCTCCTGAATGCTTGGCCTTAACCCATTAAGGTATCGGGCAACTTTCTCTTTATCAGCTTCTGCATGGCCTATTCTGATGAGAAGTCGATAGAACTCCTCTATATACTCCTGAATAGATCTTCTTGCTTGCTTCAAACTTTGCATTTTCTTCAGTAGGTCAAGCTCATAATCAACGGGAATGAACTGTCGCTTCAATTTATCCACCATCCGATCCCATCTCATGATTTTCTCCTTTCCCCTTCTATTTCGCTCCAACTGAATCTCTTGCCACCATATCTTCGCATGACCTTTCAGTCTGGCCTTCGCAAATTTGACCCTATCAGGATCCTCAACATCTTCATACTCAAAATATTCTTCACATTCATTGATCCAGTCGATCAATTCCTCTGGGTTAAGATTTCTAAAAAATGTAGGAACCTCAATCTTAGGTCTTTTCCCAATCTTGGAAATCGCCCGAAAAAGTCTTTCTTCCTCCTGGTTCACAATTTCAACTTCTCCTTCTTGATATTCTTCTTCGGCTTCATCCTCGCTTTCATCTCTGACATTAAGATTCATTCCTCTGTGAATCTCTTCTTGCAATGCTCACACTTGTCTTTGCAGCTCTCTAACCTCAGGTGTTACAACACCAGCTCTTCCGCCACGTTCCCTTCGTGGAGGTATTTTCGCGATGCGCGGTGAAACCCTAGCCATGGTCCTGGTGCAAACTGCCTCACAGTCGGCGATCTGTTTACACACTCAAGAACTCCTGCTCTGATACCACTTGATGAAGGGTGCTCCCCTTAATACCACAAACACATAACAGAAACAAAGAAACCACAACAATATGCAAGAACATAAAATTGGCTTCTTATTATCTCCACAAATGTGGAATTACAAACTTTCAGAATTACAATATGCAAAGCCACATGGGCATTCCCTTACAATTTTTTGTAGGACAAAGCCTCGAATCAATACCTAGATCTACTACCCAGAACTATTCTGAACTGCCTAAGACAATAATACAGCCTTCCTTATATAGGCAATTTTCCACCACCTGGGAAGGTTCCAAAATTTTTAGCCAATAAGGCCGACCAAACTTAGAATTATTTTATTTTACATTTTATTACATCATAGTCAGCTCAAGATAACGTTTGAAACCCGAACAGAAATTTTGAAGAAAATTATTTTTCGCCATTTCGGGTGGCCCAACTTCCGAAGACCATAAGTCATCACCAATTGACCCGATCAACTATTATAACCCCATTTCGGAAAAGCCACGAAGTGCTCTACAGGCTTGACCCGTGCAAGCACCCGTCACCCAAATTTTTGACCTCATCCGAGGCCTCTAAAGCCTTCAAAACTGAGTTCAAAGTTTCTCTACCCTGCTGCCAATACCGAAAATCTTCAATATCTTCCAATATACACTTGATCTGGCAATGAAACTTTACTGGCAGACTTATATGACCAAAATGAACCTCCAAGAAAGAAATCAGATCATTCTGAGCACATACAAAAATTACCAAAAATAGTAACTTTTCGTAAATAGCAGCTCTGCACAAAAATAGCCCTTATTGAATATAAAAATAGAAATATTTTTGGGTGATGCAAGATTGCTCTTACACCCAGGATGCTCCTGCATCAACATGATTCAATTTTTGTGGTGGTTGATAGATTTTCGAAGATGGCACATTTCATTCCCTGCAAGAAAGACTAATGATGTTGTTCATGTAGCAAAAAAATTTTCAGAGAAGTGGTGAGACTACATGGTTTGCCAAAGACCATAGTTTCAGATCGAGATACTAAGTTTGTTGGATATTTCTTGCGGACATTGTGGAAGAAGTTGAAGACAGATTTGAAGTTCAGTTCATCACATCATCCATAGACTGATGGACAGACAGAGGTGGTGAATAGAATTTTGGGAAATCTTTTGAGATGTTTGGTTGGAGATAAGCCAACAAGATGGGATTTGATTTTACCACAGGCAAAATTTGCATACAATAATTTTGTCAATAGGAGCACTGGTAAATCACCATTCCAGATTGTATATGGAAGTAGTCGAAGAAATGCATGTGGGTTGAGAAAGATAGATAAAGGAGAAATAAGTAGTGCTGAAGCTGAGGATTTTACAGAACATTTGAAGAACATCCATGACAAGGTGAGGAAGCATATTACCAAGATGAATGTGCAGTATAAGACTAAGGCAGATGAGAAAAGGAGGCATAAAGAATTTCAGATTGGGGATGAAGTCATGGTTCATTTGTGGAAGGAGCGGTTTCCGATTGGTACATATAACAAGTTGAAAATGAATTAGTTTGGGCCATGTAAGATACTGAAGAAGCATGATTCAGGAAATGCATATGAGGTAGAATTGCCTAGTGAGTTGAATATTTCACCAGTGTTTAACATTTCAGATTTGACAGAGTATCATGAAGGAGGTGTTGAAGATGAGGTTGCAGTAGCACAGTGGAGTATTCCAGCAACCAGTTTAGCTATCAAGGTGATTGAAGACATACTGGACAGTCGTGTTGGCAGAAGCACAAGGAACAGGACATATGAAGAGTATTTGGTCAAATGGAAAGGATGACCTATTGAAGATTCATCATGGCTAACAAAGAAGGAGGTTATCCGTCTTGGTTTTTCTCTGCACACCTGAGTCGTGACAGGGTCACTTCTCAAATTACCCCGGGTGTCTGATGCAGGAGCATCCTGGGTGTAAGAGCAATCTTGCATCACCCAAAAATATTTCTATTTTTGTATTCAATAAGGGCTATCTTGTGCAGAGCCGCTATTTTGGGAAACTTGCTATTTTTAGTAAGTTGGTCTTACAATCTCGAAATGTTCTAATTTTACATGTGGAGATTCATCTCAGTCATATCAGCCTGCCAGCAAAGTTTCATGGCTAGATCAGGTCTAGTTTTGAAGATATTGAAGATTTTCGGTATTGGCAGCAGGGTACAGAAACTTTGAACTCTATTTTGAAGGCTTTAGAGGCCCCGGATGAGGTTGAAAATTTGGGTGACAAGTTCTTTGCACTAGTTACGCCTGTAGAGCACTTTGTGGCGTTTCCAGAATGGGGTTATAATAGCCAATCGGGTCAACGGGCGATGACTTATGGTCTTCGGAAGTTGGGTCACCTGAAATGGCAGAAAATATTTTTTCTTCAAAATTTCTATTTGGGTTTCAAAACTTATTTTGAGCCGACTTTGATGTAATAAATTGTAAAATAAAATAATTCTAAGTTTGGTCGGCCCTAAGGGCTAAATTTCTAGAACCTTCTTGGGCAGTGGAAATTGCCTATATAAAGAAGGCTCGTAGTGTTGTCTAGAGCAGTTCTGGGAAGTAGATCTGGGTATTGATTCGAGGCCTTGTCCTACAGAATATTGTAAGGGAATGCCCATGTGGCTTTGCATATTGTAATTCTAAAAGTTTGTAATTCCACATTTGTGGAGATAATAAGAACCCAATTTTCTGTTCTTGCATATTATTGTTGTTGTTTCTCTATTTCTGTTATGTGCTTGTGGTATTAAGGGGAGCACCCTTCATCAGATTTTCAAGGTACCCTTTATCGATCTTGGAACATCTTAAAATCCAAGAAAAAATGTTCTAAATGCATCCTCCTTCAATAAAGGTTACCTTTTGAGCTGTTGAATAATGATATTTATTTTGTAATGTAAATAGGAAATGAGAAAATATAAGATATATATTCTTCTATTGGTTTATAGCTAAAGAAATTTAGAACATTTTTAATTATGAGATCAATAGTTGGAATATTAATATCATTTTGTCTGAAATCATATTTAAAAAAATTAAAATATTATCCAACGAGTTTAATTTATTTTGTTGATGCCTACTACTTCGAGTCTTTGAAAAAATTGGGTATATAAGAATGACACAAGATTCTAAGGAAGGGGATGTTACTTACTCAGTCTATTGAATGACTCATATTGTTTAATGTTATCTCACAAGTCATTGTTACAATGTTTAAATATTAGAGGGGGAGTTTCAAAATATTCTAGAAGAGGATCTTATAAATATTAATGATTATGAGATCCTTTATAGACAGACATGGGAAAAGAATAAGAAAGAAAAACAACCTTTTGTACAAGTGATCCTAGACACTATTAAGATATATAATGAGAGAGATGCAAGAAAGGAGTAACACAAGAAACCCAAGAAGAGAAGCAAGACCAGGAACCATGCCAACAAACACTATAATGCAATATGTAAAGAAGTAAGATCCAATGTGGATCTTACAATGGGTAATCAACCTAGGGAGTAGAGTGAAGTTGAAATTTTTAAAGAAAGAAAGAACATCCGTGTTGTTTATCTTTGGCTTCTACATAACTAAATGATACATACATATATAATGTATTAATTGTTTATTAAATGTCAAAATTATTGTACTATATCATATAAGGAATCTATTAGTAAATTATATAGTCTCATTTTGCATAGCTTTTTATCAATCTGATATAAAAATTTATCTAGCATGACCATTTTTGTAGTTGTGTGATGTGTATATGAGCTAATTAATTATGTAATTGGTTTTAAACCTATTTTTGTATAAAATAGAAATACAACATTTGAACATCTGCATAAAAGTTATATATTTTCTCCTTTGAAAATGACTTTGGAGATGACTATGATTTTTTTTTATTTCTATGAATTGCAATTCCATTATTTGTGGTGTGCATGAAAGAAGCGTGATGAATGAAAGGTAGAACACTATTAATTAGTATCACTAAATAGTTAATGCATTGACTTTAATATAGTAATGTAATTAGTACATTCTCATTATAGGCACTATATTTTATGTTTTTTGAAAATTTTATTTCTTGGTATAGTCATAGTGTTATGTTAGTGGGGACAAACAAACTTGAAAATATCATCATTTGACCTTAGTATTTATAATATTCCAGATACTACTTAAGTTTAACCTTTATATCCTTATCTTACCAAAATTCAAAAATACAAATAATGCGATTAATTTGTCCCATTTTCATCTCAATCCAATTAGATATTTAGTATAAGGTAAACTAGATTTCCCTAAATGCAATTACTTCAATTAATCTATTCTAAATTATAATTATAAAAAATAAACTATAATAGATACCTAACTATCCATTGTATTTACGAAATGTTAATCCTCTATATGGTCATAGAAACTCTCTCACATATGTGAGGAATCACATGTCCCCATCCTCTATTCCTGAGATTTTAGAAGTTTGTTCTCACAAATATGTCATAGAAAACATGTCCTAAGTTGCTTTTCCGGATATATCCTTGCATATGTGTGAGATACTCATCATGAACCTTTACATTTCGAGAAACCAATCCTAATCAGTCATCCTTTATTGATCATCAAATGTTGAAAATACATTTTTTCAATGGTGACACTTGGCATTCTCTCATCCACCCTCATCTATTAAACATCCATACATCTCCAAATCAAATCTAAGCAGTTAATCAACCTGTCCTCAAACCTATTAATAAACTCGTATCTAAATTATATTTATCAACACTCTTATTGTGAGGGCATGCTAGTAGATTTTATAACAATTTATACTATTGCACCATTTACTACTACTATTGAGAGTATAGCAAGATGCTTGAGAAAACTATCTCTAAACATTAAGCATATTTCCTTCCAATCTTAATCTAAAATTTCTGAAAAAAATAAGATATAGATTTTAATAATTTCATTTAATCTTTAAACAAATCATGATTTAAAATTCATAATAGAACACTTCTTGCTATAAAGATATATGCATCAAGAAAACAGCTAAACATATAAGATAAATAAACAAAATGACATAGTTTTCATATCTGTAGACAGCTACATATTTTTTTCTACGTATGTAGCACACATCGTTTATATATATAATAATTATGGGCTCCCTAATAATCCTTCTTAGAAAGTTTAACATTGAAAACATTATTAAACAATGTAGCAGAGTGGCCGATACAATAAATGTTGTATAAACAATTTTTAACAATATATATTGGACCTCTTCGACCGTTTCTTGTACCGTGCAAAATCGTAATCTTCGCCAACCTGATTCAAACATTTGATCAAAACTAACGTAATCTGCTGGCCAAAAGCACGGGTACAAAAGATGAAGTATTTATTTATTTGCCAGCGACATGTCCTAGGTGAGCAACTCAACCATATAAGCTCTCTGTTCTACCATAGCATTTGCAGAGCTTCACAAGAATTAAAGCATTTCTCTTATTCAACAACAATCATGAAGATGGCTATGAAGTTTGCGGTTCTGTGGATTGCATGTTAGCTGATCGTAGCATGCATGGCAGAAGCGCGAGGTTGAATGCTAATGGACTGATTATCAGTAATTTGTATTCAAGTCTCGCATTTTTTGTGAATATTCTGAATATTATTTATCTGACAATTCATAAATCTATTTTTTTAAAAGAAATGTATGTGTTGTGATGCAGTTGTTGTGCACCGAACCAATACGCTGAACACTGTTCACTTTAAAAACTTTCACCGCGTGCATGGAGTGAACCAATCTGGAGGAAAGAAAAGTGGAACTAACCAACCAGGAAACCATAAAATTGGAGGTGGTCTTGTTAGAGCAATCCCGAACATTCACAAACGCAAACTGCTACAGCAGTCGGCTTTTAAAACTCGTGGCAAGAGAGTGCTGGGCAGAAAGGGGGGCAGATTATCTAAAAGAAACCCTTGAATTGTAATGTTTTTTCTGTAGGATCTAATACGCCAATAGTATGAATAAATACATGGAGTTGTATTTTAGAGCATTGGCAGCTCTTGGTACAAGATACTCTCCTTTGTTGTGTGTGTTAGAATGTCTCTTGCCAGAAGCCTACTGCGAGGCAATGTTATTCTTCAACAGTGTTTCTAGTTTGTTAGGACGAATAAATAAACGAAGGAAATTGTATTTAAGAGCATTAGTAGGTCTTGCTACAAGATTCTTTCCTTTGTTTTGTGTGTCTTTGTTTTGTGTGTTTCTGTGTGTCTTTTTAGGAATGTCTCTTGGGAGAAGCAAAGTACGAGGCAATGTAATTCTTCAACAGTGTTTTGATTGTGGTTGGTATGTTTCAATGACTCCATTTCTGCACATCACTGTAATGGGCTTTAGTTCGACATTAATAGATTTCTCCCTTTCTTGTGCTTTAATTTGTGAAGGTGCGAAAAAAAGGAAAAGGAGTTTTCATGTTTTAATATCTGTTATTTGTTTTCGGATCTAGAGATGGTTATAATAATATAGAATTATTACGTATTGTTTGAAGGAAGTATTTAATTGTATCTAATTGTGCTACAAATCAAACCTATATGCTTTATCCTATTTAATATGAAGTTTATTAGATTTGTAATTTTTCAAACATAATGTTGAATATATGATAGTGAATTTTGATAGAGAAAAAAAACAAAAAGAGAGAGAGAAATAAAACAATCATTTAAAAAATATCTAAAATTTTAAAATTATAATTAAATATGAATAAATTTAGAGATAGTAATTTTAACTTGAAATCTAATTCAGTGTTGTTTGTGTTTTTTTTCTTTATCTATTGTTTGTATTTATATTTCAAGATTTTGTTCATATGGTCTTGTTTAGACTTTTAAAATATGAGTTTTCAACTATTAGTTGTGTGCAAATATACAAAATATTAGTTTATAAATAGTAATATGTGTACTATTTATTAAAAATACTATAAAGAAAATTAGTTAAAATATATTTTTGATATAAAATATATATATTATAATTTAATATTTATTGATTAATTTTCGAATATTATTTAGGGTTGTAAGAATGTAATGGTAAAAATTTAAGAAAACTCAGACTTTTAATTATTAAGAACTTTTATTAATAGATAAATATGTACATTGGCATATTTATATAGAAGTTGATAAATAACTTTATATTAAAATCTTTATATGATTCCATATATAGCTTTTCAAACTCGTGATTCAAATTCATAAATATAAAAGTACCATAGATCATTTGTATAACTATAAATGTCAACCAAAAATTCTAAATTTAAATATTGTTATATTTTTTTACTAACAATTATAAAAACGAAAGTGAAATTTATTTTAAATTTTGTACATTAAGATAATAAATATAAAGACTAGTTTAAATTGTAGAAGACCAATCTATGATCAAAGAGAAATCTATTCAATATATTTATATAGTAAAAATAAATTTAAGAGCATTAATATTCCATTATTCCATCAACATCTTAAGATGAACAAAAAGAAAATTGTCTTAGAAGATTACGAAAAAGTGAACAACTAGGACCCTGTTTTTCCCCAGCTATGGACCCGCCGGGTATGAAATTTCATATTGACATCCGAGTTGAGAATGCTAAAGACACCCCGAATGAAAATGGTTCCTCTGCAATGAATACAAGGAATATGAGAAAAATCGTAAAATCTATGACTGATTGCCAATCTCGCCTTTTCATGTGACATGTCTTGGAAGTGTATGCATTAAAGGAGAGGGCGAGTTCCCTCACTGATAATTTTGAGCACACATAGGGAAATACGAGAAATACACTTTTCGCTAAAAAAGTTGATAAAATGCTTTCCAAGATTTATAATGTTGCTAAATACATGACAAGTTCATTAGGAGGATCATGAAGAGAGATTTAAGAATTTCGAGGATTCCTTTGAGAAGGTGCACAAAAAAATCTGTGTTGTAGTGTTCGTAACTCAAAAAATGATGTAGAACAACTCAGAGAGATTTAGACAATCGAATGAACATGCTTATGATCTTCAAGGTATCCCTGAAGGCATGATGGATTCTCCTATAGGAGTGTGAGAAGTAAAAATCAAAATAATAATACTATGCAATCTACTATGGATATGGGTCCTAAAATTGGTCGCTCTTCCAAGACTCGTAGCAAGGATAAAGTTAGGAGATTTTATGATAGCATAGTTAATGAGGTTTTAAATATCAATGCTAATGTTTTTAATGAGAATAAAATTTTGGTGAAAGATCTTATTTTGGTTTCTATATGGTTAGCATTTTCTTACTTGTTGTTTAATGTTTTTTTTTTTAATTTAAAAATTGTTTATTCTTGTAAAGTGTTTCATGTCTTTTAAAAAATAAATTCTTTTAACCAAAAACATCTTAAAATTAAACCATGAAATGACCTATTTTCTCCAAGTTTCTCATTATGTTGAGTTACCCTACCTAGGATCTTTATAAATGGAGCATTCCCTAACATAATAAACATCAAAGTAAAAATTTTAAAATTATTTATCAACTATTTCAAATCATTGATATAATGGTGAATAGGAAAAATGTCACATGCATTAACTGGGCAAAATACAACTAGTTTTTTTTGTTATAATTTCATTAATTTTCATGGTCATCCTTTAGAGTGGTGAAACATGTCCTACTTGATCATAATGACTTAATGAACCAAGTTTCTACTATTGAGATCAAATCGTCACATGTGATGATATTTTATTAGCTATACCTAAAGTTAGAATTCATACCACACAAATGTGAAATTTCAATGATAAGCTATATACAGAAATATGACTATTAGGATGAAATAAAAAGTTTGATATGGATAATAATATTTATTGAATTAAATTTTTATAACTTTTGTAAAGATTTAAAATTTTGTATAATATTTTTAAAGATTAGTCTAAGAAATTATTATGATAATTTTATTAAAGTATCATACATTTTGTTATGTATGTTAGTATATGAATAGGTTCTAAAGTATTATATCAAATAGACTAGATTCACCACTAAATAATCAGGTTTTATCTTCTTTATTTTAATTGACAAAAATAATTGTTATGGATATGATTTTATGAACTCATTTAAAACATACTTGACCCATAATTTTTCCTAATGATTTTCCAATTTCATCAAAGATATATAGAAATTCATTATTATTCATGCTTGTTTTTTGATATGTTGTTATTCCTATAGAGGTAGTTACTATTATTTAACATATAATTTATCATTATAATTCTAAGACTTTGTTTTTCATTATTTCAATTTACATCCATTACTTTATATAATATATGGGATTATTAAAATCGAGAATGAACTAGTTGATAGAGAATATTAAAATAAAGAAGGCACTTGTTGATAAATAATTTAGTTCAAGTATTCATTAATAGTAAAACTTGGATAAAGTCGAGACCAATTATAATAATATATAAAAAATAAAATATTACAACTTTTATGATGAAAGGGTAAAAGATTTAAAATACAATGTTTATATGATGAAGTACAATATTATTTATATACAAGAGAAATGCATACCTAAACTAAAATTGCATAACAAAATAACTTGTAAATAACCAATTAAGTTATTAGATAATTTAATATCATGAACTAGTATAATAATGTTGTCCTTATTATCAAAACTAACATCCCTTCTTTAATTTTTTCCTCTCTCTGAACTAGATTTTTAAAAGGGGCTTCACCCATCTCTATCAAGGCCTCATGTTTTCCATTTATTAGGTTGAATTTAATAATTATCCCTTTAGAAGCCATTTTATTTTATATTTGGATGATAACCTTGGGGACCACTTTAAGAATCCTTGTATCTATTTGAGGACTGAATTAATTGAAAGAAACCCCTTACTCTAAAAAAAATAGGTCTACCCCTGAAAAGAAAACTAAATCTATCAAATGCTCCCTAATTAAACAAGCTCTTGAGGTAGAACTATTAAAAGAAACTTTGAAAAAATGTAATTTGAGTAGCTATAAAGACAACCTATACAAAGATAGAAACATGAGGAACAAAGGGCATAAAAATGAAAAAAATATTATGGATTTTGATGATCAAGACGATAAGAATATAAATGATCAGATTTTAATAAGGAGCCTCATCTAGAGTTTAGCTCAAGAAAAAGGTTCTCTACTCACCTTTTACAAATATGTTTAAAATGAAAAAAGGAAATTATGGAATAGGATCTAGAGAGTGATGAAGAATCATAGTTAGAAGGTGATAATTCAATAGACATTTTTTAGGACAATGAATTTGAGGCTAAATAATTTATCTCAAATGATGAGAAGATTGGAGTTCCCATAGACTTAATAGTGGACTTGTATGAGTATGATGATCATATGGGTATTAAATCCCCTTACCCCAAATATCAATGAGTAGGAAAACCTAGCAAATAATTCTCCTAAACTATCCCCTATAATGCTTGAGATAAGAATTGTTAAGCTTAAATCTGAAATTGTAGATTTGCATCGAAAAGTTAAGGATTTAGAAAATAGGGTTAAATCCTTTAGGAGTAGTGAAGTATGGTTGGTTTGGGCTACTATCTCACTATGTATAATCATATATGGTGTGATGCATAAATCAATTATAGTATGGATTTATGGTCAAAGAAAGATGAGGAAAAGAGAAGAAAAAACCATGAAGGGACTAATCAAGAATAGGATAAAACAAAGTTGTAAGAGGACTTGGATCGAGAAGAATGGAAAGAGTAGTTGCAGTCACTCTTCAAGAACTAGGAGTTAAATGCCAGTGATTAATAGTGTGATTCCTACTCTTCAAGGCCATTGGCCTTTTTGTTTTTAGATTTAGGATGTTTCTGTGTTATGCAAGGATAGTAATCATGATATTAGTTCTAGTCTTAGTCCTCTTAGCCTTATCCTTTTCATGTTAAAATTTAAAATTATCATGGAGTTTATGGCCTCTATGCCTATAAAAATATATAGTTAATTTGGATAAGTATTGATATTATTATAGCTATAAGTTGGTTTTGTATCAATGACTCTATTTTGATTAGATCTTAAAAGACTTTGATTATGAATATGAATATCTATCTAAAGATTGGGGATCAAGATGTTTATAGAAGAAGGTAGGAAAATAGATCTATCACTTTTGATGGATATTGCTATAACTATAATAAGTATGGTCATACTGCTCACTATTGTAGATTTAGATCCAATAGTGATTATATGCTTCTTCATTCCATTCCACCTTATCTCCCTTTTTTAGAATTTTGGAGATAGGAACACTGGTCTCAGAAAAATTTTTAATGAGTCTTATAACAAAATGTATCTGTCTAAAGAAAGATTGAATTCCTTTGACATTGTTTAGCCGAGACACTTTATCAATCATAGAAACCCTCTCAGGATCAATCCTAACTCCATCCTTGGATACAATGTGTCCCAAGAGCTTACATTTTGTTATCCCAAAGGCATATTTCCTTGGGTTAAGTGAAACACCATATTCCAAAGCTCTTACAAACTTTTTCTGAAGATGACCACAATGTTTATCCTCTTTTGTTGAGTATACTATGAGGTCATCTTGTTACACCTCTAGAAATTTATTTATGAAGTCTACAAATGCCACATCCATGGCTCTTTGAAAAGTACCTCCAGCATTTGTCAAGCCAAAAGTCATTCTGACATATACATAGGTATGATGACATATAACTAATTGAATATCTTGAAGGAAAGTTTGACAATGGAATGGATATTTGAAAGACAAGTAATTGATGATCACTGAGCTACTAAAGTATATGTAAGATAATTAAATCAGTTAATTTATTGTCATTTATGCAAACTAGTTTTGACTGTACTTATCATGATGGTTACAAACATCTTAAGAAAGAAAAATGGTAAAGGAATAAGACATCTACATGAAGATGAGATGGACAAGAAAGATATGGATATGGTATACATTGGGCAGCTTATTTATGAGTCTATGGTATTATGTTAGTCATTTTATTGTATTACATGAATCTATTATGTATTAAAGATCAAGACTGAACAAGTATATGTGGTCAATAAATGAAGAATTTAGTATACATTGAGCAAGTGTAGTGTATATACCAAGTATAGTATTAAACAAGTAAGAAGACACTGATGCATTATGGTATTGATCGAGTGAAAGAAATAAATGGAACTTATGATTTATGACTAAAGATGATGCATAGGACAATTGTTTATGATTTCGAGGTAAAATTTAATGTTTGTTATGATGATCAAATGAATGAAAAAATTCAAAGATGATCAAATGAAGGAGAATGGAATCTATTATTGATATAACTATCGAGTAAGGTTAAAGTAGAAAATTTGATGGTGAGGATTAAGAGAAAAAATCAATGGATGGAAATAAAACAATTTATGATATTTATATAAAGATACGTGAGATTCATTATTGAGTCTAATGCTGCAAGAGAATTCACATAAAGGAATTGATTTCATGCAACATTGATCAAACTGGTTAAAGACAGAATCAAGAAAATCTATAGACAACATTGAGCGACTAAGAAAGAAATTATCGAGAAGAACCAAGTTGGAGGAAAGAAAGAGATTGAATTGATTATTGATCAATGGTATTTTTGAGCTTAGCATAGATATGAAAATATGCAAATCAAGTTGTATTTGAATCAGATAATTACTATATTAGTTTAACCATTTTTACAAATAAATCTCTTAATCGACTAGGACTTAACAATCTTTATATTTCAATATGAAACTGAATTAATGTTGATTTTTTTCTTGTTGAACCCATAGTAAATGTTTGGTCAAGGGAGAACTGTTCGTGATAAATTCTCTAACCAGGTCACACCTCACAGTGTGTTTTGTAACCTTTAACGGGGTTGGCTCCTAATTGAGCTCACTTAATCCATGAGTGAAGTATTTTGGATTACTAGTCCCAGGTGTTTTTTCCCCTAACAGGGTTTCCAATTCAAAAATCAAAGTGTTATATGTGTATGGATGTGTTGAATTATTATTTTCTTCTTTACACATTACTGTAACTGGATTGATCAGTAAATACACTAGTTAATTTACTGGTATTCAGTAGATGAACAGAAAGGCACAGTTGAAGTTTTATAGAGTTGATCATATTGTTTGAAAGATTTTTTTTTATACATTAGGGAGTGTTTGGGACTATAGGATAACTAGAATTTATTGATTTACCACCCCCCCCCCTCTTAGTTATCTAACAAGTACAAATGTTTGTAGGAGAAGGTAGGAAAATAGATCTAGCACTTTTGATAGATATTGCTATAACTATAATAAGTATGGTCATACTACTCACTATTGTAGATTTAGATCCAATATTAGAACTAGTAGATTTGATGGTCATGTTATTAAAATTGTAACAAATATGGTCACAAATCTGATGAGTGTAGGTCAAGAGTGAACAATCAATGGTTGCATGTGAACCAGAAAACACCTTACCGAAGGGAGAAGTAATTCATGTGACATGCTCAAACTCTGGTAAGTGTGAACACATGGGTATGAATTAAAGAATGAGGACAAGAAGAGGTTAATGTTGGACCATGGAGGTAAACTAGTATGGTAGGTTTTCATTATCATAAGATTGGACATTTAGAAAGGAACTGTAGGTAAAGAAATCAATTGGTAAACAAAACAAGAAATTGAAAAGGGAAGCATATTGTGAATTTAAAAGAGACAAGGAAAGAGATGAATGTAAGAATTTGAATAATAAGGAAGATGATAATCCATCAAAGGAATATGCATCTCCATCGAGTGTGGAGAAATATTCATGAAACTAAGCCTTCATGTGGTTTAGGGAGAGTATTTATTGTTGAATCCATCTTTGGACCCCCTTTATAGGTGTGCAGTAAGATTTATCAGAATTTTAAGATGCAATAAAATCTATTGGAGAATATTGTAAAGTTTTTTTGGATTACATGATGTTTTGATCATCAGTGATGAGCTTTTGGGTCAATCTGTGAAAATGAATGGTCTATTGGTAAGTGCATTCAATGCATGTGTGCTAAGGTAGATAAAAAGGCTATTTTGGAGTTCATTATTCACCTTGCACATTTTTAGAGATGTTGTAGAGAGAAAGAAGTGTTTTTTTCAAGATCCAAGAAATAAAGAGAGATTATTTGTGGTGATCTATAAGGGAAAACTGATCTTCTTTCATGGTAGTTGTCATGCCTTTAGCAAGAACCCTAGTTGCAAAAATATTGAGGCATTTATCTATTTTTTGCATTTGTGATTGAAAGATAAGATGGATAGTCCTAATTTAATTGATATAATAGAGATACCTAGACTAGAGTTGAAATGGCATCCATTTAAAGTGACAAAGAATGACCCAGTGGGTGTCCTAACCAAGATTCCCTATGGTGTTCTAAATATTGAGGATGTTAGAGCATACACACATTCGAAGTTGGAAGATCAAGGTTTGGGAGTAGTCTATGAATAGTACAAGAAGTTGTATGGTGATAGGTCAGTGTTGAAAGATGGGCATAAGCACATTATGGACAAAGGTTTTGATGCAGGAGCATCTTGGATCATTGGCAATCCTGTGTCACCAAAAAGATATTTGAGTTTGTCTATGTTTCTCAATTCTTGCTTTGACCAAGTTGGTTGGTAGTTGGTCAGTTTCCTTTGGTTATCGAGTATGGTCAGTTATCTCCTAGGCAGTCAGTTGTTTCACTGGCGCTTAGCGATGCTTGTTTGTTGCTCATTCATCCTTGCTTACCGAGTAGTTTCTTTTGAGTTTTTGTTGAGGCTGACTTGTGCATTAATTATAGGTCATGGATTTAATGTTGGTATTTATCATTGGGAAGCATGTAGTCCCAGATCTGATTGTTCCTTCCATGGATTGTGGATCTGAAGGCCGACTCAATTTAGTAGCCTCTTGTATAAGTATAGTTGTTTGGTTAGAGTTTAGGGAGTGAGTTTTTTATAGGAGATAGAAAATAGTATAATTAATATTTTTGGTAGATCCTCACATGTTTGAGGACTTATGTATTTCATTGTAATATCTAGCCCTAATCGAGAAGTTCTTACAACCTGGCATGTATGAACCAATTTGAATAAAAGAATCTATGATTTATCCTGCTTTCTCTCTCTCACTGTGTTGTAGCTTCCGCGAGTTATTGAGCAAGGTTGGATCTATAGGGTGCACCATCCTTTGGCCCCTAAGGTCCTTGCCCCTTGCATCAGGTGGTATCAGAGCCAAGTCAAGATCTGAATCTAGGTCTGCGAATCTAGGTTTGTAGGTTCCTTCTTGAGAAGCCCTAGTTGAATTTTTGTGGGGTGGCAGATTTTGATCTGACCTATAATTTCAGAGAATTTTCAAGATGGTTCATGGGAGGTGAGAAGCAGATCTAGGATTGGCAGGCATGTTGAGACAACTTGCTACTAGATTACAAGCTATTGAAACAACCCAAAGAAGAGGTAGACATCTTCAAGATGTTAGTGATGATGAAGTTGAAGTGGAACAAAGCGAAGCAGAACCTACACCTATGATGGATTAGAGTGAGGAAAGATTCTTGAAGGCATTGAAAAGTTTGAAGTCAACACCACATTTCAATCCTCCTGAATATAGTGGAAAATTGGATTTTGATGAATTGAAAGACTGGATCACTGAGATGGAAAAATATTTTGAGTATGAAAATGTATCTAAAGCGAAGAAGGTGAAGATTGCAGGCACAAAGTTGAAAGGTCATGCATCCTTGTGGTGGGAACATCTTCAATTGGATCGAAAGAAGAAAGGCAAAGACAAAATTAAGGTATGGAATAAAATGGTGAATAAGTTGAAAGGAAAGTTCTTACCTTGTGATTATTAGATTAACCTAGTTAGGCGAATGCAAAGTCTAAAGAAGAAAGATAGCTTGGTAAAAGAGTATACTAAGGAATTCTATAGATTAGATATCAAATCTGGACATGATGAGGATGATGTGGAAAGAATTTCTAGATACCTAGATGGTTTGAGAGTTTCCATCTGAGAGGAAATCAGTTTGGTCAAGTTGGAGAACATTGAAGACGCTTATCAATTTTCATTGAAGGCCGAGGAGAAATTGAACAAGAGACATGAACAAAGACAAAGAGGTCAAGGTGGTAGATTCCCTAGAGGAAGAGGTAGATCTTATGGTGAAAATAGTAGATCTGAACCTGAAAAGACAAATATGGACAAAAGCAAGACCGAGTGGAAAGGTGAAAGTTCATCTAGAGGCAGAGGCAGTAACTACCAAGGTGGTTATATTAGAGGTAATTTTTGAGGAATGTGTTATAATTATGGAGAAGAAGGACATAGATCTTTTGAATGTACACATGCTAGTAAGAAGGCTGGTAGCACTAGAAATGCTTTGGTGCAAGAAGAGTCACTGAATGAACCTGAAAAGGAAAATAATTTGATGGTAAGGAGATCATTGTGGAATGAAAGTAAAAAGGAAGATCCGGCAAGGAAAATTTTGTTCAAGACTAGATGTAGAGTTTCTGACAAAGTTTGGAAGGTAATCATTGACATTGGTAGCTCAGAGAATCTAGCATCTGAAGAGATGGTCACAAAATTGTAGTTGGAAAGGTTGGAACATCCAAATCCCTATCAGATTTTATGGATCAAAGATGAGCATATACTCTTGGTAAGTGAACAATGTTATGTGAATTTGAAGATTGGAAAGTACTATGATAAAGTTTTGTATGATATCATGCCCTTGGATTATTGTCATATTTGGTTGGGTAGACCTTGGCAATATGATAGACATTCTATATATGATGGAAGATTGCATAAGTATACTATTGTGGCTGATGGAAGAAAAAAAAATTTGTTACCTTTGACGGAAGAATGTGTTAGTAATGTTTGCACATCTATGAAAGTTTGTTTGATGGAAGGAAGAAAGTTTGTTAAGGATTTGAAAAAGAATGATGTATGTTTTGTTGTGATTCCTAACAAACTAAGTAAGAAAATAGAGGATAATGTCCCTAAAGAGATTGATAAGTTACTCAATGAGTACAATGATATCATTTCTAATAATATACCTAATGGTTTTCCACCAAAGAGAAGTATTGATCATTTCATGGATCTAATCCCTGGAGCTAGTTTACCGAATAAAGCACCTCATCAGTTGACACCTACTAATAATCAGGAATTGAACTGACAAATTCAAGAGTTGCTAGAGAAAGGTTTGATCAAAGAAATTTTGATTCCTTGTGTAGTACCTACAATATTGGCACCTAAGAAGAATGGGGAATGGCAAATGTGTATTGATTCCAGAGCAATTAATCAGATAACAGTGAAGTATAGGTTTCATATACCGAGAATGGATGACATAATGGATAGTTTGACTAGAACAAACTATTTCACAAAGATTGATTTGAAAAGTGGGTATCATCATATCAGAATCAGAGAAGGTGATCAGTGGAAGACTGCTTTCAAGACAAAAGAAGGTTTGTATGAGTGGTTGGTTATGCCTTTTGGTTTAACTAATGCACCGAGTACTTTTATGAGGCTAATAAATGAAGTTTTGAAGAAATTCTTGGGTAAGTTTGTGATTGTATATCTTGATGATATTCTGATATTCAGTAAGACTAGAGAAGAAGATTTGTTGCATGTTAGACAAGTTTTGAAGAGATTGTAAGAGGAAAAGTTGCTGATAAATCTGAAAAAGTGTTCATTCATGAAAGAGGATATTGTGTATTTGGGATTTGCAATTTTAGCTGATGGTTTGAAGATGGATCCTGAAAAGGTTGAAGCTATTCTTAATTGGCCTAAACCTATGAATGCCAGTGAGGTAAGATCATTTCATGGTTTGGCAATTTTTTACCAAAAGTTCATAAGGAATTTCAATTCTATTTGTAATGCTATGTGTAATGCCCCGCCAGGGAACCCAAAAGAACTTAACCTAAACATGAGACTAAGTTTGTAGGATAAATTTTTTTTTTTAAAGTTAACAATCAACAACATCAAAGTTTACAATGCGGAAGCAAAGCAAAGCAATACACAACCAACAAAGGTTACAATTCTCAAGGGTTCCTTGATGCAGATTACGAAAGAGTTAATTAATTAATATAAGATAAAGATATGAATCTCAAGGCTACATATAAATGATAAATACAACATCATATGCATGATTACATAAATACAATTGGTACCATAAGGTGACCATAACAATAAGCATCCACTACACATGTTGCAGGGTATGTGAATACAATAACTGAAAAGAAATACAACATGAAACTCTGAATATCTGAAAGAATGAAAAAGATCATAAGAAGAAAGAAGATCAAGAAGCACATCTTCATCAATGAAGCTCAAGAAAGAACAACTGCCATAAGGATCATCCAGCCTCAGTGCACAAACGTCAAAATCTCAAATGGTAAAAGAATCACTACCACTCGACCATGTGAACCTAAACAGTCCACTCCCACCGTGCTAAGGAGATAACATTAGAACCCACTTGGATAACAAACAACAACAATCCAAGGAAGAGGTCCTGAAAGCTTCTAAAACAAAGGATACCAAAAGTACAACAAGTTCTAACAAAACATTACCAGAGGCAAACAGAAAATGTAGGCAACCTAAGATGCAAACAAGAAGTGTCATCACATAAGTCAACTCTAAGGTTATCCTGGTAGTCCCTTCAGACCTCGGCACCCTAGTGACTCTATGTGGCGATAGTAACCTCTCATGTAGACAAGGTACTACCTATGCCATATCCAGTCCACGAAGGCGGCAAGCATCATCTCAACTCCCATCCTAGTCACACTCAATCGGGAACTCAGGCATGGCGAGGCACAAAATATCTTATTAGGTTCATTTTAGATTCCCAGTGTTTATTTAGTTATCACTTATTAAAACAACTTGTAATCGGATCTCCTGGCAGCCACTTCTAAGCCCCGACACCGATTCCCAAGCCACTTCTTGATATACACTTAGATAACCTACCCTAGGATTTTGCATAAACAAAAAAAGGTATCTGAGTCAACACATCTCTTGAATCTTCTACAACCAGATTCAACATGCATAACCAGATACATAACAAAACAAGATCACTAACATATAAAAAAATAAGCACAACAATTATACAAGACAGATAACAAAAATAACCCAAACACGTCTCTGAATTTTAGCCCCCAAAAGATGACTACAACCCCTAAAAAGCCAATCCAAAACTAAATGTCCAAGGGTGTCAAAAGTCTTCATATAAGACAAGTACGTTATAGACTGCATCACTAAGATATTCAAGAAAATACAACTCCAATTTGACAAATGTTCTAATTTCAACATAATAGTTTAATCAGATTCAATTGATTAAAAACAATACAAAATAATCTGGCTTTCAAATACATTTATTATATGAAAATCTAACAGCAAAATTTATCAAATTAAAATTTATACAACTTGAAATTATACTTTTACAAATCAATTGTAAAATAATTAAAGTACGAGCAAAGATCTATAATTATTAAACTAATTTCTTTTAATAAATGATTTCACAAATCAAATATTAAAATATATAAAGTAATAACTAGGAATAATCTATAATTAAATAAAATCATCCTAATTACCAAAAGAATTAATATTAAAAAGATTATTTATTAATTAAAGAAAGTTACTAAATAAAAATTATATTAAATAAAATATTTTAATTTAACATGAATTAAAAGTAACTTATTAAATTAAATTAATAAACTATATTGAAAAAGTTTAATAAAAAAAAGGGGGGAGGGGGGGGTACCCGCGGGTCCCCTACCCTTGTCCTCCGTTCGCGTCATGGCATAGAGGCCAGCGACAATACCCCTGGTACTACCGCATGATAGCCCCCTTGGGGACTGTCGTGTGTCAATACCAACAGGTACTGCGCACACAGTCTGACAGGGCCCGTCGTGGGTTCAAAACCCAAAACAAAACATTTTAAAAGAAAACTTTTACAACATTAAACTTTTGCAATTTAATTTTTTTGCAAATAAATTAATTCATTTAAAACCAAAGTCTCTTTAAATTGTAAGAATTCTATTTTATTTTATACATAAATATTATCAAATACTTATTATTTGATATATATATTTATATATATATATTGAAAAAAATTATCCAACACAAATAAAAATAAAAACATCTAATATATATTAAAATAAATCATCCAATATATATATATATATATATATATATATATATATATATATATATATATATATATATATATATATATATATATATATATATATATATATATATATATATATATATATATATATATATATATATATATATATATATATATATATATATATATATATCATATCTACAAATATTCCAAAACATGAATAGTAATTCCAATAATTTCACAACAAAATCAAAACCCTAATCCACCTGGGTTTTCATTTGATCCATAATAAATACCACCAATTTTATAACAAAAAGATAGATTCAAATCACACAACGGATTGCATGCAAACTTGCTCTAACTTCTAACCGAAATAAACATTCCTTCTCAAACAATCAAAACCATCAAACACGAAGAAGACACTTTCTATCATTTCCTACAGGATGTTGATAAGTAATAACAAGAATAAATTCAAAACCTACCTCAAACAAAATTATACAGATTTGAAGATGACCAAAAGGAAGAATACAAAATCCAAGCCTTTCGAAAAATCTCTCCCAAATCTGTCACAAATCTGTCTCCAAAATTCCTCCTCCAAAACCTGTATCCCCCAAAAAAAAGGCTAAAACTCACAATACATAAAGGAATTACCTTCCCCATGCAAGAATTCGAACTCAACTCCAAGGGAGCATTGCATGAAATCAAACTTTAGTTTACCATTTTGTTCCAATTGAACTGAAGTCAACTCTCCACTTTGACTTTAGTCAAAAAGTACTTTAACCAAACTTTAACTTGAATTAACAATTCAATTTCCTTTAATTATGAATGTGCAACATAATGCATTTAAATAATTAATAATAAGAACATTTAGTTAACATAATACACACATGACAAAATAACCATTAATTTAATAAAACAAAGGTTAATTTCATTATTAAATATTTCAAAAGTGAGGATATTTAATTAATTCACATTAATTAAATATTCAACCACACTCAAATTAACATATAATTGATTCCCAATTAATCTATGCATCAACTATATAATATAAATAATAATTAAACCAAATAAATATATTTATTCAATTACCATTTAAATACCATGCCACAACTCAAAAATAGAAAGATCTAAAAATAGAATCACATCAAACGCCACAAACCACAGAATCAAAAAGACCCAAGAACCCACATTCAAACTCAGGACTTAGGTGTAAACTCTTGCCAATTGGACGAGTTTAGTAGGGTGGAAACACAGAATCTTGTCCCCTACAGTAGGACAATATTTGGCTTAGGTTAGGATTTGGAACTGAATATTATCTCCCCTCTTTTACCATTGAGATTAGCAATAGGGCACACTCATCCTAACAATTCAGGGAAGTTGATGCCCAGTACCTGCGAACCTGCATAAAAGACAAGCATGTACATATACATAGAAATATAACAGAAAATGGTGGGGATCGGCCGATCATGTAGATCTCACAAGAAAGTAACTACAACTCTGTCCCTCAACCACATCAAACACATCAAGCAAAAAGATAAAAGCATACATGAACACCATACACATGCAAGTATGGGGTAAGTATAATCAACATTTATAAATAACATTTTGAAATAGATATAACATCATCATAGATAACAACATATAAATGAGTCGATATAATCATCATAAACATCAATCTATTAAAGATTCACCAAGAAGTGCCATATATCCAATATTCATAAAACACTGAAATAACGAAACACACATACAAGTGGCCTAAAAGAGTTTGGCAAGAAAACATAAAAGCAAACTATGGAGGGGTACTACACTATGATTGAGACTATGAGGGGTGATAAAAGAGAGTTCAAGTGGACACATGGAGCTGATAAAAGTTTTGAGACTCTGAAGAAGAAGGTTGTTGAATTTTTTGTTTTGGCATTGCCTGATTTCAATAAGGTATTTCAAGTGGAATGTGATGCAAGTGGTAGTGCAATTGGAGCTGTGTTGAGTCAAGAAGGTAAACCTGTTGCTTTCTTTAGTGAAAAGTTGAATGATGCTAGAAGGAAATGTTTTGTGTATGATCAAGAATTCTATGCTATTGTTCAAGCAGTAAAGAAATGGAGACATTATTTGATACCGAGTGAATTTGTGTTGTATACTGATCATAAGGCTTTACAATACTTAGGTAGATAGAATAAGTTGAATCAGAGACATATGAAATGGGTTGAGTACTTGCAGAGTTATACATTTGTGATAAAATATAAAAGTGGAGTCACTAACCGAGTTGATGATGCATTGAGTAGAAGAAGATCTTTGATGACCAAGATGAAAACTAAAGTTCTTGGTTTTGATGAGATGAGATATTTGTATGAAATTGATCCCGATTTTTCTGAGCCATGGAGAAAGTGAAAAGCACCTATTCAAGATCAATCAAGTACAAAATGGGAAGAATATTTCATTCAAGAAGGTATGTTTTTTAAAGGTATTCAGTTGTGTATACCGAGAGGAAAAATACGAACTAATTTGATGAAGGAGAAACATAGTAGTGGTTTGGCTGGAAATTTGGTATTGATAAAAATTTAAATTTTCTTAAGGAGAAATACTTTTGGCCATAGTTGTATAAAGATGTTCAGAAATTTGTGAAAAGTTGTGGAATTTGTCAAGTTGCAAAAGGAGTAAGTCAGAATGTTGGATTGTATACACTGATTGTTGTACCTGAGAAACCTTGGACTAACATTAGTATGGATTTTTTTCTTGGCTTACCGAAGATAGTAAGAGCTAATGATTATATATTTGTTGTAGTAGATAGATTTTCAGAGATGGCACATTTTATACCTTGTAGAAAGACATCAGATGTAGTACATGTAGTAGATTTTTTCTTTAAGGAAATTGTCAGATTGCATGGATTACCGAGGAGTATTATCTATGACTGAGATAGTAAATTTGTTGGATGTTTTTGGAAGACTCTTTGGAGGAAGTTTGGCACTAAGTTGAAATATAGTTCTACATTTCACCCAGAAATTGATGGACAGACAGAGGTTGTAAATAGAAGTTTGGGAAATCTTTTGAGATGTTTAGTTGGAGACGCACCTAGTAATTGGGATTCTGTGTTGGCACAAGCAGAGTTTGCATACAATAATTCAGTGAATAGGAGTAGTAGAAAGACACCCTTTTAGATTGTGAATGGCATACAGCCGAGAGGTATATTTGATTTGAGAAACATTTCTGATGAGAGGAAGAGAAGTGCTGAAGGAGTGAAATTTCTTGAGTCCATGAAGACATTGCATGAAGATGTGAAAATCAAGCTGGAAGAGAGTAATTAGAAATACAAAGACAGAGCTAATAGATCAGGGAGTCATAAAACTTTTGATGTTGGTGATGAAGTGATGGTTCATTTGAAGAAAGGTCGATTTCCTATTGGAACATATGGGAAGCTAAAGATGAAGAAGTTTGGACCTTGCAAGATTTTGAAGAAATTTGACACTGGAAATGCATATGAGATTGAGTTCCCTGATCACATGGACATATCACCGATTTTCAACATTGCTGATTTGTATGAGTATCATGAACCTGATGAAGACATGACAATACTGATGGGTAAAAGCACAATAAGTTGTCACCCTTTTACAAAGGAAGAGGCTAACAACACCAAAACTAAAAAACTTCAAGGGTATAAAAGTCACATTTCTGTTGAGAATTTGAAGATGATGTAAACTGATGAAATGTGTAAAATAGGATAATTTTATGCCTACAATTTTTAAAAATTAATTTGAGCAAAAATTAATATTTTTTAAAATTTTTTATATCTATTTTTCATATCTTGAAAAATACTACAAATCAATGAGTTTACTTCCCATCACATCATTATAAGTAAAATGTTGTTTTTCCCTCCAATTTTAGAATATGTTTTAGATGACATCTATATCTAGTGCAGGAAAAAAGAAAGAAGTGTTTTAAATCTATAGTTTACCTGTTATAAGTATTCAAAGTTGAACTTACCTGAAATTAACAGTTTTTGTCTCCCATCACTTTTCCCCTATCAAAACTATACTAAAAACCAAATAAAGTACATATTCTTGAAGAGGAATCTCTCCTCTAGTGTTGTATATGATTATAAAAAATTTATGAATTGATTTAGCATTTTTCTATATTTTCCGAATCAACATCTTCTCAATGTTTAATATACCTACATGTAGTTTTTAGCAAATTTGTCTAACATTTTGTAGTTGAAAAAATATAAAATTTATATGTCCAGAATCATACTTCCGAGATCTAGAAAAGGGTACTTTTAGTTTTTTAACATTTTCTATTTTGATCAGAGAAAGGAACAACATAAGTACAAAATTCTAGTTTTTTTGTATTTTTGGAGGTTTGGCTGCCAACATGGCATGCCTCCTAGGTACTCTCGACCGAGTCTGATTGGGCTGAGTCTGAATCTGCCAAGTCTAACTCTGTCAAGTCCCCCTAGGTAACGGCCCCACTCAAACAACCAAATAGTGTGTAAATGAGGGGCTTATGATGTTTTTTGATATTAAAAATATCATTCAAACTCGGTCGAGTCCTACTCAGCCGAGTACCACTCGACCCAATCTACTAGGCCACATAGATGCCATTCAGTGCCATGTGGCACCTATGTGTACTCGGTCATGTTAGACTCAGCTGAATCTAACTGGGCTGAGTCTAATTGGGCTGAGTGATTTGAGTTAGCCCAAAAGGTGACACTTGATTGTGCTTTTACCCTGATGGAATATCCTAAGAAGCAGAGTGAAGAAGTTGAATAGATTTTGGAATAAAGAATTGGCAAGAGTACAAGAGTTAAATAGTATATGGAATATCTGGTAAAGTGGAAGAATAGACTGATTGAAGATAGTTCATGGATTTCACAGTCTGAGTTGGATGTAGCTTGGACCTGACCTACTGAATGATTCAGAGAATCATTTCTAAATAACCCCAGGTGTCTGATGTAGGAGCATCTCTGGTCCTTGGTAATCCTATGTCACCAAAAAGATATTTGAGTTTGTCTGTGTTGCTCAGTTCCTGCTTTGACCGAGTTGGTCAATAGTTGGTCGGATTCCTTTGGTTACCAAGTATGGTCAGTTATCTCCTGGGTGATTGGTATTTTCACTGGCACTTGGCGATACTTGTCTGTTGCTTTGTCATCCTTTCTTACTGAGTAGTTTCTTTTGATTTTATGTTGAGGTCGACTTGTGCATTAATTATGGGTCATAGATTTAATGTTGGTATCCATCATTGGGAAGTGTGTGGTCCCAGATTTGACTGTTCCTTCCATGGATTGTGGATCTGAAGGCCAACTCAGTTTGGTAGGCTCTTGTATAAGTATAGTTGTTTGGTTAGAGTTTAGGGAGTGAGTTTTTGATAGGAGATAGAAAATAGTAGAATTAAGATTGTTGGTAGATCCTCGCATGTTTGAGGACTTATGTATTTCATTGTAACATATGGCCCTAACTGGGAAGACCTTACAGCCCGGTATGTATGAATCAATTTGAATGAAAAAATCTATGATTGATACTCCTTTCTCTCACACACTATGTTGTTGTTGCTTTCGTGAGTTGTTGAGCAGGGTTGGATCTGTAGGGTGCGACATCCTTTGTCCCCTAAGGTCCCTGCCCCTTGCATTAGGTTTTCATCATGCAGTTAGTTATCCTAATGATTTTGAAGAGGATCAGGTAAGATATGTTTTAAGCATAATCCATGATCAATTGATGTGGCTTGACTGACCACATAAGATTACAAAAGAAACAATTCAGGTTGTAACTGATCTATGTTTAACCCATGCAGTGTGTGATCCTCATACCATACCCATAAAAGAATTAATTAGTCTAACTAAACCCAAGTGGTATGGTCGTGCATTGATTTTGAATGACATCATAGATGAAGAGGTGAAATATGGATCATTTTTTATTGTCTAGAAGGTCTACCATTCCAATCGGTTGAATAGCATACCCAGTGGCATTATCCATACATCATACAAAATTATTAAATAGAATATGGCTATGATATAGCTGAGGCAATGAGATAACTTATGTTGAATCTTGGGAAGATCAAGAAGGATAAGAGATTAACATTCAAGTATGGCTAGGTGATCATGTACCTATTCTTTTATTTTCAAAACATGTTTCTCAGTATCGGCAATGTAGCATGGATAGTAGGTACTCCCATTTTTATTCAAATAAATAACATGATCAACATCTTTGGAAGTGAATTTACTAGAAAGATCTAGGTTTATTCCAAATAATTTCAAAATAATATGTGCATGAGAAAGAAAGGATACCTTTAGAGATTTTAGAAATGAAAGGATACCATTTGTTTTTTTGGTTGATACTAACACTTTTTGGATGGAAGCAGTTGAGCCAACAACCTCATGGGTGATGCAAATGGGATATGTGTTACTATAAATGATATTAATGTTGGAGATTGTTTAACTGATGGTAATGATGATGAAGATTGACCAAGATCATAGGAATACAAGATAGTAGAAATTTTAGATCAGTTATTGTCTTGGCATTGATGTCAAATAATTAATTTCTGGTTTATATTGTGTTGCCATATCATTTGGTTTATGAGATAGTATGAATGAGTTAAGAAGAAGAAGGAAAAATATATTGTGAAGTTGAAGAACTTAATTGGGCAACTGATATAGATTAGAAAATGGTAAGGTTATGTTTATATAATTTTTTTCTACTTAACATATGATTATATCAAGTCAACAAATTATGGTAATGATGGTTTTTCAAGTCGATAAGCAAGAGATTTTTGGCTACCAAGCATGAAATGTCACTCGGTAAAAGGTAAAAGGAAGTATTTTTCGGTAAAGGAAAAGGAATTAAGGACACCAAGCAAGAAATTTTTAGGCACCAAGCGAAGTTAACCAAAATACAAAGCTATCCACCAAGCATGGAATAATAGTTAAATACAAGGATTGGAACAACATTTAATGATTAGCTATGATGAGTTGGATGATCATGATGACAAGGAAAGTTAGTTATGAGATCTATGATCAAGAAAATTCAAGGTGATGATCTATGGCTTAGATCTAAATGGTTAAAATAGAAGGAACAATTTTCAAGAAAGTTCAAGTTTTGAGTTGAATATAAAATATGTTATCGAGATCCAGATTCAAGGTATAATGAATTGGACGATTAATATTAATCAAAGGAAAACCTAATAGAGGAGATTAAGTGTAAAAAAATGTCTATATAAAGGAGTATAAGAAAATGGATAGAAAATTAAAGATTTGAAGAGTCACTGATTGATGTAGTGAAGAAGGAACAAAGTGATTATGAATCAGAAACCAAGATCTAATGAAGTTTTGAAGCTAGTTGAAAGTGAAGGATTGAAGTGAAGATAGAAGAGGACACAAAGGATCTGGTTATGTAAAGATAGTTGCATGTTTATAGGTTAAATAATTTATTATTTCTTATTAGCATTTGTAACAGAGTGGACTTAACAGTATTATTGTAAAATCCTTGCAAAAGGTAACATTCTAAATAGTGTTTGAAGTCATTTAACTAGGCCACTTCTAATAGGGTGAAAATCCTAATAGATCGAAGGTAAATCTCTTGACTGGATCACACCTAATAGTGTGTATTGTAATATTTAACCGAATTAGCTCTTAATTGGGCATACTTCAGAAGAGTATTTTCATAGTGGGTGATAATTCCACGATTGTTTTTCCCAAAGTTGGGTTTCCAAATTAAATATTGATACTACATGTGATGAATGGTTTATGTGATTGATTTACTTAATATTAGATTTTATTTACTCTTGTCAGTAAATAGTGAATTGTGTTTAACTCGGTTGTTACTGAGTTAATCAGAGAAAAGATTTTTAGGTATTTGGAATCAAGGATTAATGATTCACCCCCCTCTCTGTAATCCAACAATTGGTATTAGAGGTCAGTACTCTGAAGAGATAAGTTTGAATGACTTGAGTAAAAGATCTAAAGATGTATAGGAGAGAAGTACCTAACTTGTACAAGGAAATTTTCTCGACATGGAAAAGCAAGATGAAATTGTATCGATCTGGGATTGAAGAATTTTCACTAAATCTTTTAGATAATGACTACACTCCACCGCCTCTAGGATACATGATAGTTGATTAGATGAGAGAAAACCAAGAACACAACTCAGTTATGATTGAGATTACTTCATCGCTGATCGATGTTGAATTCAATGATGATAAGGACTGTGTTGACTCAATAGAGATGTGGGATAGGCTTACACTTATATATGGAGGAGATCAACATCTAAAAAAGGATAAGGTTAATAGTCTCAGATGAAAATATGATGAAATGAGAAAGAAGGATGAAGAGAACATCACTCAATATAGTTGTAGAATCGAGGAAGTTGTTAGTTTTAGCAGAGGTGTTGGTGGAACATTGGCCAATGAAGAAGTGGTAAGTAAAATTATGAGAACTCTTTCTTCTAAGTATGCTAATGGAGTATCTTCTATTCAAGAATTGAGGTCCATACCAAATAATTTTGTTAGCCTTGAATCCTTAATTTGTAAGCTGACTGCATTTGAGCTAAGTAATTATGACAATAGCCTACCGACCATTGAAACTGCATTTAAATCATCTATGAGTTTTGTAACATCAAGAAAAGAAACATAAAATCATCATAGTTCATATGGAAATGAATATGATAGTATCCTAACTGAAGAGAAAGAACAAGAGGAATTGGAAGAAATTCTGGCTAAGAGACTACCAAGAGTCAAATGAAAGTATAAAGGTAAATTACCTCTGAAATATTTTAACTGCAATAATATTTTTCACATTCCATCTAGATGTCTTGACATTAACAGAAATGATAAGAATGAAAAAAGGGACAACTGACACCAAAGATTTAGAGATTACAAGGAAAAAGGTAAGAATTCTTTCTATCTAGCTAAGGAAGGTGTAACCGATGATGAATATGATGATACTAAAAAAGGATATCTTCTACCTTAGAATCATAAACAATTGTCCATCTCATCAATTTAGTCGACTATTAGAAACTTCATTTTTTTTCTTTCACTCGGTCAATACCATAATGTGTCATTGAATATATGCTCGGTTAACACTATACTCAGTATACACTACATTATCTTTGTGTATACATAAATCTTTATTTACTGACCACATAAAATTATTCAGTTCCGATCTTCAATACATAACAAAATCATGTAATATAATCAAGTCAACAACATGATGCCATAGACTCATCAATAAGTTACCCAATGTATATCATAGCCATATCTTTTATATCCATCTCATCTTCACGTAGATATCTCATTCCTTTACCATTTTCTTCTTTAGATGTTTGTAACTATCATGATAAGTATAGTCAAAACTAGTTGACATCAATGACAATACATTGACTGATTTAATTGCCTTACATATTAATTTAGTAGCTTGGTTACCTCTAATCACTGTCTTTCACTTATTCACTCATTCCATCAAGATATTGAATCAGATGTAGGTTATCAGTGACATGTAGACAACTCAAACCAAAATCAAAATATTTTACCCCAAGAGTAATAATACACTATTCATTTCTTATTATGAACCCTACTAGTCCCAATTTACCTTCACACACTTCCTCTAGTTGGCACATATTTTATTTATTTGGTACATCCAATAGGCATTTATACACAATCATCAAGATAATTCTAAGTGCCCTCTCTCACTACTAACTCTCTAGCCTTTAGAGGAAGAAATTTAAAATTTAAATGTAATATACTCCAAGTGTAGCTTGAGGTTGTGTATAGAAAGACAACAAGTGATAGTGTTAGAATATGGTACTACTAATAACAACAATGTAACATGGTACCTATAATATATCTTGGAAATAAACTAAAGAAACATAGCATAGATACTTCCATAATTCTATAGTTGTACTATCTATCTGGGTGTAGTTCATTTCCTTACATATTCCCTTTGTTTCTTTTATAATGGTGGAATTAATAGTCTATAATTAATACCTCAGCTTGACGTCAATGACAATATCTATCCAAAAAAAATGTGCATTAATCTCCCTCATGCTTCCTTCACATGAATCATCCTTTGAATTATTCCTTAAACTTCATTAAAATCCATGACAACCTATGTACAAAAAATATCTCCAACATTGCAACCTAATTTTATGCTAATGGGGGTGCTCCTGGGGGTATTCCTTAATATGTATTTAAATTAGACATAATGGAAAATGAAAAATAAATCAGTAATATATTTTCTTAGATGAATACTCAACTACAAAATGTGTCATTAACTTGAATAATAATAGATACGTAAGGACCCTATATAGTTTATTCATATTCTAGATGAATTCAATATAAGATTCTTTAGATGATTTCCTAGTTCATGAAAGATGAATACACAAAAAACCTATTTCTAATCTCAAACTAATACAAAAATATTTTTTTGACTTATTTAATTTATAGAATGTTAGATGATTCATAAATAAGTATCTATTTAATGTGTTATAGAGTCATAGTTAACACAAGGATTATAAAAGAAATAAAGTATTAGTATAGATATAAAACACATCATACTTTTAGATATCAAAATAAAACATTCTTATATAATCTAGGAATGAAGTAAACATGTCCACATGTAGAAATAAATTATTATTATAATATTTATAAACATTTAAAAAAACTTCATAGATATTTCAAGTGATCGATACATTTACATTTGTAAGGGTGACAAGGAATGACATCAATAAGATACCAAAATTCAGCTAAATTATTACAATAATCCTTAGAGAGGATTGATACACAACAACCAATATAATTTTATCCTTCAAATACCTATGTAATTTACCCCAATCGTTCAAGTAGACATTACACTATTGGAGCCTTACAAAAAACCTAAACCAGTAAAGGTTTGGAGAGCCATAAATGATGCAATCAAACTCCTTCAAAATTATTCGAAGGTGTATTTAAATATTCATCCAAGGGAAAACCATACATACAAAAGTATAGCAAATCCAATTCCATGGCCCCATAAATTTAATACCTATAACATGTTTAAGGGTATGTGCAGGGTCATGGTGTGCCAAAAAGTGGCGATGTGAAAAAAATCCTCTTTTCACTCATCCAAAAATGCACTAAAAAGTGTGTTGACTTTTTAGTAGGCTTGGGTGTCTGTACACATGGCCAAACCAAAAGCCAATGCACAAGCCTAACCAGATATCAGATATTGGATTTGAAATCACATATCAGATTTGCAAATCAGATATCAAATTTGCAAATCCGATATCAGATTTTTGCTACCAAAATTTTGCTTTCCATTTAAAATTTCAACATTTGATGTTTCAAACTTTTTCATTCCATGTTATTTTCAATTTTTTTTTTGTTTTTAATTATTGTTATAGATATCATTTTTTATAATATTAATGTTTTTATATTAACATTAGTATTAATATTATAATAATAATACCTATGAGATCTCTAATACAGAGGCACTAAGCACTAGTGCATGCATCTTAAAAATTCATCCAAAACTATCTTGTCACTATCCTCTGCATAGACTCGTACTCTATCATGAATAAATTTTGAATAAAAAAATATATGAAAAATCCCTCTGGTGAGGATGGGCATAATTTGGTTCTTTAAAACATAACCCAAGATGAGAAAGATCCAATAGTTGATTTGGGAGATATGATCCATGCAACAGTACCCAATTTTCTATGCTAAAAAACCAAGACTAGTCTACATAAAACTGTACTCTATCATGAATAACTTTTGAAGAAAATAATATATAAAAAATCCCTCCAGTGAGGATGGTCATAATTAGGTTCTATAAAACATGCTCCAAGATGAGAAAGATCCAACAGTTGAGTTGGGAGATATGATCCATGCAATAGCACCCAATTTTTTGTGATAAAAAACCAAGACTGGACTTGCAGAAAATCTGAACTTTATTTACATCTTAGAGAATAATTCATACATTTCAGCTTCCTCTCCACAAAAAATAGACTCTACTATCATTTAATGACTTGATTCCTCTTCCACTCCAACCATTTCTTGGCAGTTACATTTGAAGAGGAATACCAAAAGACTCCTATGCATGTGTTTCCCACTAAAAGACAATGTAACCGTTATGTTTGAAAATCTAAATCTTTTAACTATGAAAATAACTCAAAAATAATTAAAACTTATAAATTATAAACTTCCTAATTAATTCCAATATCTTGGAGACCTATTATAAACACTTATAACCTCTTAGTAACCCCTAAACAATCCTTGACACTCTTGGACACTATTAGTCCACTTACAATGCATATTAGTCCTTTATGACTATTACAATCACGTGTTATTTAGAAAACCATTATAGGTTTTAGAACTTCATAGTTGATCTTATTTGTGTAATTGATATATTTATGGATTGTCCTTGGTGCTCTCTCTCTCTCTCTCTCTCTCTCTCTCTCTAGGGTTGTAAGGTGTCATAATGGTTCATAAGATAGGAATCCTTAAGACACCTTAAGACCCCTAAGATGTACTCTTAGGCTTTCTAATGGGTCATATGGTGTCATAAAGGGTTGTAGGACCCATTAATGGGTCCTACGACCCCTTAAGACACCTTACAACCCCTAAGATGTACTCTTAGGCTTCCTAATGGGTCTTAATGTGTCATAAGGGGTTATAGGACCATTAATGGGTCCTAGAACCCCTTAAGACACCTTATGGCCCCTTATGAACCCAATGAATACATATTAGTATTCCTAGTACACATTAATGGGTCTCAAGGGATCAGATGACATATTACTATATCTTAAGAGTTTTTAATGGATGTTAGGACCCCTTAAGACAACTTATGACCCCCAAGATGTACTTTTAGGCTTTCTAATGGGTCATAAGGTGTCATAAGGGGTCGTAGAACCCATTAAGACACCTTACAACCCATTAGGAACCATAAGAATACATCTTAGGGTTCCAAGTACACATTAATGGGTCTAAAGGGGTCATAGGACATATTATTGTGTCTTAGGACACCATAAGACCCCTTACAACCCCTAAAATATACTCCTAGGATTCCTAATGGGTTGTAATGTGTCATAAGGGGTCGTAGGACCTATTAATAGGTTGTAAGACCCCTTAAAACACCTTAAAACCCATAAGATGTACTCTTAGGCTTCCTAATGGGTCATAAGGTATCATAAAGGGTCGTAGGACCCATTAATGGGTCCTAGGACTCCTTAAGACACCTTATGACCCCAAAGATGTACTCTTAAGCTTCCTAATGGGTAGTAAGGTGTCATAAGGTTCGTAGGACCCATTAATGGGTCCTAAGACCCCTTATAACACCTTACGACCCCTAAGATGTACTCTTAGGCTTCCTAATGGGTTGTAAGGTGTCACAAGGGGTCATAGGACCCATTAATGGTCCTTTGACCCCTTAAGATACCTTAAGACCCCTAAGATGTACTCTTAGGCTTCCTAAGGGGTTGTAAGGGTTCATAAGGAGTTTTAGGAGTCATTAATGGGTCATACGACCCCTTAAGACATCTTACAACTGCTAAGATGTACTCTTAGGCTTCCTAATGGGTCGTAAGGTGTCATAAGTGGTTATAGGACCCATTAATGGGTCTTAAGACACCTTAATACACCTTACAACCCCTTAGGAACCCTAAGAATACATCTTAGGGTTCCTAGTATGCATTAATGGGTCTCAAGGGGTAATAGAATATATTATTGTGTCTTAGGAGCCATTAATGGATGCTAGGACCCCTTAAGACACCTTATGACCCCTAAGATTCACTCTCAGGATTCCTAATGGGTCGTAAGGTGTCATAAGGGATTGTAGGACCCATTAAGAAACCTTAGGACCCCTTAGGAACTCTAAGAATACATCTTAGGGTTTTTACTACACATTAATGGTTCTCAAGTGGTCATAGGCCATATTATTGTGTCTTAGGACACCATAAGACACCTTACAACCCCTAAGATGTACTCTTAGGTATCCTAATGGGTAGTAAGGTGTCATAAGGGTTTTTCAGAGCCATTAATGGATGCTAGAACCCCTTAAGACACCTTACGATCCTTATGATGTACACTTAGGCTTTCTAATGGGTCGTAAGGTGTCATAAGGGGTTGTAGGACCATTCATGGGTCCTAAGACCCCTTAAGAAATATTACGACCCCTAATATGTACTCTTAGGCTTTCTAATAGATCATAAGGTGTCATAAGGGGTCGTAGGATCCCTTAAGAGACCTTACGAACCCTAAGTTGGACTCTTAGGCTTCCTAATGGGTTGTAAGGTGTCATAAGGTGTCGTAGGAACCATTAATTGGTCCTAAGACACCTTACAACCCCTAAGATGTACTATTAGGCTTCCTAATGGGCCGTAAGGTGCCATAAGGGGTCATAGAACCCATTAATGGGTCTTAGGACCTGTTTAAAACACCTTACAACCTCTCTCTCTCTCTCTCTCTCTCTCTCTCTCTCCCTCTCTCTCTCTCTCTCTCTCTCTCTATATATATATATATATATATATATATATATATATATATATATATATATATATATATATATATATATATATATATATTAATATATATTATATATATAAACCTTATAGATGATAATATTTAAATTATATGTCGAAAGGGGTTACCGAGACTTCCTAAGGGTCCTAGTACACCTTATCATGCGTTAGGACCCCTAGGAAGTCCCCATAACCCTTTTTGACACATTAGATAGCTCAAGTGTGTCTGAAGGGGTTGTAGGACCCCTTCGGACATACTCAAGCATTCCAATGTGTCAAAAGGGGTCATGGGGACTTCTTAGGGGTCCTAACATGTGATAAGGCATATTAGGACCCCTAAGAAGTCCCCATGACCCATTTTGACACATTTGAACCCTCAACTGTGTCCTAAGGGGTCTACGACCCTTTAGGACACACTTGATAGTTTGAATGTGTCAATAGGGGTCATGGGGACTTCCTAGGGGTCCTAACATGTGATAAGGCATACTAGGACCCCCCAGGAAGTCCCCATGACCCTTTTGACACATTTAAATGCTCAAATGTGTACGAAGGGGTCGTAGGACCCCTTATGACACACTTGAGGGTTCTAATGTGTCAGAAGGGGTCATGGGGACTTCCTAGGGGTCCTGGCGTGTGATAAGGTGAAATAGGAACCCTAGGAAGTCCCCATGACCCCTTTTGACACATTTGATAGCTCAAGTGTTTCTGAAGGGGTCCTATGACCCCTTAGCACATAGTTAAGGATTTCAATGTGTGAAAAGGGGTCATGGGCACTTCCTAGGGGTCCTAACATGTGATAAGACCTACTAAGACCCCTAGGAAGTCCCCATGACCCCTTTCAACACATTTGAATGCTCAAGTGTGTCTGAAGGAGTAGTAGGACCCCTTATGACACACTTGAGGGTTCAAATTTGTCAAAAGGGGTCATGGGGACTTCCTATGGGTCCTAACGTGTGATAAGGCATACTAAGACCCCTAGGAAGTCCCCATGACCCCTTTTGACACATTTGAATGCTCAAGTGTGTCCGAAGGGGTCGTAGGACCCCTTAGGACACACATGAGCATTCCAATGTGTCCAAAGGGGTCATGGGGAATTCCAAGGGGTCCTAACGTGTGATAAGCCATACTAGGACCTCTAAGAAGTCTCCATGACCTCTTATGACACACTTTAATGCTCAAGTGTGTCCAAAGGGGTCCTACAACCCCTCTGAACACACTTGATGGTTCAAATGTGTCAAAAGGGGTCATGCGGACTTCATAGGGGTCCTAACATGCGATAAGGCATACTAGGACCTCTAAAAAGACCCCATGACCCCTTTTGACACATTTGAAAACTCAAGTGTGTCCAAAAGGGTCGTAGGACCTCTGAAGACACACCTGAGGGCTCTAATGTGTCAAGAGGAATCATGGGGACTTCTTAGGGGTCCTAACGCATGATAAGACATTCTAGGACACTTAAGAAATCCCCATGACCCCTTTTGAAACATTGGAACCCTCAATTGTGTCTTAAAGGATCCTACAACCCCTTAGGACACACTTTATAGTTTAAGTGTGTCAAAAGGGGTCATGGGGACTTCCTAGGTGTCCCAACACATGATAAGGTGTACTAGGACCCCTAGGAATTCCCCATGACCCCTTTTGACACATTTGAATGCTCAAGTGTGTTTGAAGGGGTCAGAGGACCCCTTAGTAAGCACTTAAGGGTTCTAATGTGTCAAAATGGTTGATAGGGACTTCCTAGGGGTCCTAATGTGTTATAAGGTGAACTAGGACCCCTAGAAAGTCTGCATGACCCCTTTTGAGACATTGGATAGCTCAAGTGTTTCTAAAGAGGTCCTATGACCCCTTAGGATACACTTGAGGGTTCCAATGTGTCAAAAGAGGTCATGGGAACTTCCTAGGGGTCCTAACATGTGATAAGGCATACTAGGAACCCTAGGAATTCCCCATGACCCCTTTTGACACATTTGAATGCTCAAGTGTGTCCGAAGGGGTCGTAGCCCTTCAGACACACTTAAGCATTCAAATGTGTCAAAAGGGGTCATGGGGACTTACTAGGGGTCCTAATGCATGATAAGGCATACTAGGACCCCTAGGAAGTCACCATGACCCCTTTTGACACATTTTAATGCCTAAGTGTGTCTGAAGGGGTCCTACAACCCCTTAGGACACACTTGAGCATTCAAATGTGTCACAATGGGTCATGGGGACTTCTTAGGGTTCCTAACACATGATAAGGCATACTAGGACCCCTAGGAAGTCTGCATGACACATTTTGACATATTTGAACCTTCAAGTGTGTTCGAAGGGGTCGTCCATAACCCCTTTTGACACATTTGAATGTTCAAGTCTATCAAAAGGGATCCTACGACCCTTCAGATACACTTGAGGGTTCAAATGTGTAAAAAGGGGTCATGGGAACTTCCTAGAGGTCATAACACGTGATAAGGCATACTAGGACCCCTAGGAAGTCCCCATGACCCCTTTTGACACATTAGAACCCTCAAGGGTGTCTTAAGGGGTCGTAGGATTGTAGGACACCTTAAGACACACTTGAGGGTTCTAATGTGTCAAAAGGAGTAGACCCCTTAGGACACACTTGAGGGTTCTAATGTGTCAAAAGGGGTCATGGGGACTTCGTAGGGGTCCTAACATGTGATAAGGTGTACTAGGACCTCTATGAAGTCTCCATGACCCCTTTTGACACATTTGAACCCTCAAGTGTGTCTGAAGGGGTCGTAGGACCCCTTAGGACACATTTGTGGGTTCTAATGTGTCAAAAGGGGTCATGGGGACTTCTTAGGGGTCCTAGTACACTTTATCACATGTACTATGACCCATAGGAAGTCCCCATGAGCCCTTTTGACACATTTGAATGCTCAAGTGTGTCTGATGGTGTCGTATGACCCCTTATGACACACTTGAGAATTCCAATGTGTCAAAAGGGGTCATGGAGACTTCCTAGGGGTCCTAACACGTGATAAGGCATACTAGGACCCCTACAAAGTCCCCATGATCCCTTTTGAAACATTTGAATGATCAAGTGTGTCTGAATGGATCGCAGGACCCATTAGGACACACTTGAACATTCCAATGTGTCAGTTGGGGTCATGGGGACTTCTTACAAGTCCTAACATGTGATAAGGCATACTAGGACCCCTAGGAAGTCCCCATGACCCCTTTCGAAATATTTTCATCCTCAATTTTGTCTGAAAGGGGTCCTAGGACCCCTTAAGACACACTTGAGCATTCCAATGTTTCAATAGGGGTCATGGGGACTTCTTAGGGGTCCTAATGCGTGATAAGATGTACTAAGACCCCTAGGAAGTCCCCATGACCCCTTTTGACACATTTGAATGCTCAAGTGTGTCCTAAGGGGTCCTAGGGGTTCCCATGACTACTTTTGAAACATTTGAATGTTGAAGTGTGTCTAAAGGGGTCGTAGGACCCCTTAGGACACACTTGAGAATTCCAATGTGTCAATAGGGGTCATGGGGACTTCCTAGGGGTCCTAACATGTGATAAGGTGTAGTAGGACCTCTAGAAAGTTCTCATGACCCCTTTTGAAATATTTGAATGCTCAAATGTATCTAAAGGGGTCATAGGACCCCTTAGGACATATTTGAGCATTCCAATGTGTCAATAGGGGTCATGGGGACTTCCTAAGGGTCCTAACATGTGATAAGGTGTACTAGGACCCCTAGGAAGTCCCATGACCCCTTTTGAGACATTAAAACCCTCAAGTGTGTCCTAAGGGGTTGTAGGACCCCTTAGGACACACTTGAGGGTTCCAATGTGTCAAAAGGGTCATGGGTAGGACCCCTTAGGACACACTTGAGGGTTCCAATAAGTCAAAAGGGGTCATGGGGACTTCCTAGGGGTCCTAACACTTGATAAGGCATACTAGGACCTGTAGGAAGTCTACGTGACCTCTTTTGACACATTTGAATGCTCAAGTTTGTCCAAAGGGGTCTTACAACCCCTTCAAACACACTTGAGGGTTCAAATGTGTCAAAAGGGGTGATGGGAACTTCCTAAGGGTCCTAACACATAATAAGACATACTAGGACCCCTAGGAAGTTGCCATGACCTCTTTTGACACATTGGAACCCTCAAGTGTGTCTGAAGGGGTTGTAGGACCCCTTAGGACACACTTGAGGGTTCCAATGTGTCAAAAGGGGTCATGGGTACTTTCTAGTAGTCATAACACATGATAAGGCATACTAGGACCCCTAGGAAGTCCCCATGACCCTTTTAGACATATTTGAATTCTCAAGTTTGTCCTAAGGGGTCCTAGAGGTCTAGGACCCCTTCAGACACACTTGAGGGTTCAAATGTGTCAAAAGGGGTCATGGGTACTTTCTAGCAGTCATAATGTGTGATAAGGTGTACTAGGACCCCTAGGAAGTCCCCATGATCTCTTTTGACATATTTGAATTCTCAAGTTTGTCCTAAGGGGTCCTAGAGGTCCCCATGACCCCTTTTGACACATTTGAATGCTCAAGTATGTCCAAAGGGGTCGTAGGACCCCTTAGGACACACCTGAGTATTCCAATGTGTCAATAGGGGTCATGGGGACTTCCTAGGGGTCCTAACATGTGATAAGGCATAGTAGGACACCTAAAAAGTCCCCATGACCCCTTTTGTAAGATTTGAATGCTCAAGTGTATTTGAAGGGGTTGTAGGACCCCTTAGGACACACTTGAGCATTCCAATGTGTCAATAGGGGTCATGGGGACTTTCTAAGGGTCCTAATGTGTGATAAGGTTTACTAGGACCCCTAGGAAGTCCCCATGACCCATTTTGACACATTTGAACCCTCAAGTGTGTTCAAAGAGGTCGTAGGACCGCTTAGGACACACTTGAGGGTTTCAATGTGTCAAAAGGGGTCATAGGGACTTCCTAAGTGTCCTAACACGTGATAAGGTGTACTAGGACCCCTAGGAAGTCTCCATGACTCCTTTTGACACATTTGAATGCTCAAGTTTGTCCAAAGGGGTCCTACAACCCCTTTGAACACACTTGAGGGTTCAAATTTGTCAATAGGGGTGACGGGGACTTCCTAGGGGTCCTAACACATGATAAGGCATACTAGGACCCCTAGAAATTTGTTATGACCTCTTTTGACACATTTGAACCCTCAAGTGTGTTCGAATGGGTTGTAGGACCCCTTAGGACACACTTGAGGGTTCCAATGTGTTGAAAGGCATCATGGGGACTTCCTAGGGGTCCTAATGTGTGATAAGGTGTACTAGGACCCCTAGGAAGTCCCCATGACCCCTTTTGACACATTTGAATTCTCAAGTGTGTGCTAAAGGTTCCTAGGGGTCCCCATGACCCCTTTTGACACATTTTAATGCTCAAGTATGTTTAAAGGGGTCGTAGGACCCCTTAGGACACAATTGAGCATTACAATGTGTCAATAGCTGTCATGGGGACTTCCTAGGGGTCCTAACGCGTGATAAGGTGTACTAGGACCCATAGAAAGTCTCTATGACCTCTTTTGACACATTTGAATGCTCAAGTTTGTTTGAAGGGGTTGTAGGACCCCTTCGGACATACTTAAGGGTTCAAATGTGTCAAAAGGGGTGATGGGGACTTCCTAGTGGTCCTAACGCGTGATAAGGTGTACTAGGACCCCTAAAAAATTTCCATGACCCCTTTTGACACATTTGAACCCTCAAGTGTGTTTGAAGGGGTCGTAGGACACCTTAGGACACACTTGAGGGTTCCAATGTGTCAAAAGGGTTCATGGGGACTTCCTAGGCATCCTAACGTGTGATAAGGCATACTAGGACCGCTAGGAGTTCTCCATGACCTCTTTTGACACATTTGAATGCTCAAGTTTGTCTGAAAGAGTCCTACGACCCCTTCTGACACACTTGAGGGTTCAAATGTGTCAAAAGGGGTGATGGGGACTTATTAGAGGTCCTAACACATGATAAGGTGTACTAGGATCCCTAGGAAGTTGCCATGACCCTTTTTGACTCATTTGAACCCTCAAGTGTGTTCGAAGGGGTCATAGGACCCCTTAGGACACACTTGAGGGTTCTAATGTGTCAAAAGGGGTCATGGAGACTTCTTAGAGGTCCTAACACATAATAAGGCATACTAGGACCCCTAGTATGTATGCATGATGTCTTTTGACACATTTGAATGCTCAAGTGTGTATGAAGGGATCATACAACCGCTTAGGACACACTTAAGGGTTCCAATGTGTTGAAAGGTGTCATGGGGACTTCCTAGGGGTCCTAACGTGTGATAAGGCATATTAGAACCCCTATAAGTCCCTATGACCCTTTTTGACACATTTGAACGCTCAAGTGTGTCCGAAGGGGTCCTACGACCCCTTAGGACACACTTGAGGGTTCCAATGTGTCAAAAGGGGTCATGGGGACTTCCTAGGGGTTCTTATACATGTGATAAGGCGTACTAGGACCCATAGGAAGTCCCCATGACCCATTTTGACACATTTGAATGCCCTAAGTATTTCATTTTCTTCCTTAACCCCGCCAAGTTCGTATAAAAGACATGTATGGAAATTTTTACAGTATTTAGGAGGCACAAATTGGTAACAATTGGAGCAGTAGGAATCATAAAATGCACACCCTTCTTCACTAAACTGTATAGATGGGCAACTTGAAATACATTTGGAAGTAGAGATACTCCCTTGGCTTTGGGCCACTACAAATTAGCGAAAGTTTTATGCTCTTCCCTACAATAAAATAGCTTATTTCAATGGCTACCCATGAATTTTTTAAATGGCTGATTGATTTCCTTTGCCTCTTTCAATGGCCATCCATGATTTTTCTGCAATCTTCCAACCTTTCATACATAGTTGTAAAATACATATTAATATATATTATATGTATAAAATACATAATATATGATATATAATGTAACATTTACTATTACCACTTAAGGGCATAGTTTGGCCCCTCATGATCTTGCACATACCCTAGGATTTGGGTGAGAGCTAAGCTAAGTCTGTCATAAAGATGGGGTCGAAACCAAGTGATTTGTGATAAACGAGTTAAAACCCTTTGAGAATCCTTTTGCTAGCTTCAATTTGACCTTAGAAAGCCATAATGGATTATGGGAGGTAACCCTGCTGAAGGCTTGTTGAATACTCAAATTTGGCTACGTCTGGAATTTTTTGAAAACCCCCAAAATCTAGAATTTGCATCTTAACTCCTATGAAGCTGAAACCTATCTCAAACATCTTGAAATGTATTTAACTTGTATTTATACACATATAAATTAAAGTATAAGAAATCTAGCAACTAAGAATTTAATATGTAAGTTGAAACTAGAAAAAGTAGTCCAAATGAAATTTTGAGCTAGGTGGGAAATATAAGATATCTAATAATATCCAATATCCAAAATTTTTGGATATCCAATTTTATCGAATATCCGATTAGGCTTGGTATTTACTTGGGCATTACCAAACGTGAGTGGTCAACCCTTTAGGCGTGTTTCAAGATATAGTTCTTGATACCGAGACTTCGACCATGTAGTTGATGACTATTTTTTCACAGAAAATTGATGAAAAAAAAAGAGTTTCTTAAAGAAATTATCGGCTTTCCATCAAAATTATACTTAAATGTTATATTTGTATAAATCCTCCTATCAATTTAAGGTTATATGAAGGCATAAAGCACTTAATATGTCCAGAGCAAATCTAGACCCACACCCCGATCCAACCCCTATGATGCAAATTCGACAACTAAGAATTTTATATGTAACTTGAAATTGAAAAAAGTAGTCCAAATGAAATTTTGAACTAGGCAGGAAATATCGGATATCTAATAATATCAGATATTCAAAATTTTTGGATATCCGATTAGGCTTGGTATTTGCTTGGGCATTACCAAACGTGGGTGGTCAACCGTTTAGGCGTGTTTCAGGAGATAGTTCTTGATACTGAGACTTCGACCATGTAGATGATGACTATTTTTTCACCCAAAATTGATGAAATGAAAAGGGTTTCTTAAAGACATTATTAGCTTTCCATGAATAAAATTGCTGTCAAATTTTGAGTTTAGTAAGTAATTATTACTTATTTTTCAATTTAGTTATCTTTAAATTCATAATTGACATACTGATTGAAAAAAACCTATAACTTTCAAACCGTTTAACCTTTTTGAAATCTGAAATATGCATCACATTCTATGCTTCAGCTAATATAAGAAAAAAAAATTAAATTTTGTAAAATTTTGAATTAGTTAAGGTGGTTAGACACGAGAGATTTTTTATTCTAAAAAAGTTGTAGCATAAAATTCATAAATAATTATTTATTTGACCAAAAATTACAAAAGAATATGCATCACATCTGGGCACGAGTCTACTACTTATATCTAGAATCTTGGGAAAATATATCATCATTTGATTGTGATTAAGGTGGTCAGACATACATGTACTCTTTATCTTTTCCCTAAAATTTTCATAGTACTACATTGAAATCTAGAATTTTGAACAATTAGACAAAAAAATTTTCAAACAAAGGCTAGTAGTTTAGAAACTACATTCAATTTCCTATAGATTCTACTCTTACAACGTTTTCACATAAGGTTCATAAGATGTTCAACCTTTTACGTCAAGTTGACTAACCCTGATTTTCTAATTTTTCATTACCACTTAAGGCCATAGTTTGGTATACCATGATCCTGCACATACCCTTAAAATGGATGCATTTGATCTAATAAGGTATGAAGATTATTGGGAAAGTTATCTTACATTCATGGTGAATAAATATAGAAAGGATTAAAAAAGACATGAATTTCATTTCCTAATTCTATGAAACATTTAATTTTAAAAAAATATTAAAACATTTGGGACAACTTAAATCTTTTCCTACTAAATACTTTTGAACCTTTGTAGTATTATTAATATATTTTATAATTATATTTCAAGCTTATTTTATATTATGTGGTGGATTTCTTTGTGTTTCGCCATATAAAAAGAGTATTTATAAGGATGTTATGTATATAGACTTTCATTTATTTTAAAATACCTTTAAATGACCAATATTTGCATATGTTGTTAATTTTGACTACTACCTTACTTTCCTGTCCTTATAAGAACATTCAAGAAAAATCAAAACTTTGTTATGGATCATAGGTGCTTTTAAACTACCCCAAACCTCTGCCCAACACTTGACATCACCCACTTATCTATGATATGCCACTTTTTGTTTTATTAACACTCCACATGAAAAACTAAAATCTTCTTTTATGAAAAGTTTTAAATCTAAGTCCAAATCCAAACTTACACTTTACCTCTATTGATTTTGATAATTGGGACTTCATTGGTGAATAGATAGTATCTAAGAACTTATCAAGTCATAAGGATGGCTTAAAAACCACCGTACAAATCTAAATAGAATTACCTTCTTTTGTTCATAAAAAATGTTATTAAATGAAGGTCCATGATGGATTTGCTAATATTTTGAAGGCTACTCAAATGTTTCATGTAGACTAAAGTTATACTTCCCTTTACTCATTGGTATATGGACTATTTTCTAAAACATCCTAAGACATAATAACCAAAGAATGCCAAAACTAAAAATTCTTTAGTTTCTACAAGAATCATTAATGTCTAAGCAAAATATTTCCAACACAAAGAACACTTAAAACATAAATAGCCTTATTAAATATTGTAGTTGGGACACATCTTTGTATCTTTGTATGTCTTGTTCTCCCTTAAGTTTTATTTAAAGAGGGTATCATGGCGAATGTGACTAGTTTCATCTTGGGTTATTTTTACTTATCATCATGTAAGTTTACTTGAAGGTTTGTTAAAAAAATTTCACTTATAGCATCTCATAAGATTAAAAATATGTCATAATATTGTGTTATCTTATGTTTCACCTTGGTCTATAAAACTAAGGGTCGTCACTTCAACTCACTACAAATTTTATTTGTATTACGTCATAGGAAAATAATTTAGTTTTATCGTATTGGTCAATTTTTTGAGTTCTAAATGTTATTTCTATTAGGTTACTATATATATATATATATATATATATATATATATATATATATATATATATATATATATATATATATATATATATATATATATATATATATATATATATATATATATATATATATATATATATATATATATATATATATTGGGTTCTTATCTCCATAGCCAATTCTTATAGATAGAATGTTAATGAGATTGTCTTCATAAATAACAATATTGATTAAAACTAATAAAATAAAAATATGTTAGGATTAACAAGGCATAAATAACAATTATGTGCAAATATAACTAATATCAGAAAACAATAAACCACACAGAAGAGAACACAAGACACAAAGATTTAACGTGGTTCACCCAATCGCTGGGCTACATCCACCAACAACAAGTCCAATAATATTATTATCCAGTGATTACAACCTGATTACAATCTGTAATCCCTTACAGCTCAATTCCGCTGCAAATACTAAAATCATACATATCAATAAACCCTAACCCTAAGCCATATTATACAATATTTTTGCCGCTTTAGGGTTAGAATGAATTATAACATGTCGACCCAAATAACCGAAAAGTAGTCGGCCTCAAAAAAATTTTCCTCAGGGGCTGCGCCCCCAAACCCCTGCTCTTGGGGGCTACCGCCCCCAAACCCCCGCCCGGGGCCCGACCCAACCCCGAACCCCAGCAAGGTCAAGAGGAAAAGTGTATGATACTTTCCTGGATAGTACTTTCCTGATTAGTCACCACAAGCTAACAATCTCCCACTTGGTGACTAATCAGTATCCACACTATACAAAAAAAAAAAAACCTCCCACTTGGAGACTGATCCTGTAGCAATACCGCTACCATATGAGGCTCCCACTAGATCGAACCACCCTGGACTCAGTTGTTCCTTTATTTTGTTCAGTCTAGAAGACCAACTGAAGCTGAACATGAGTTCAACTTCTCCCTTGTTACTACCTTTGTAAACATATCTACTGATTATCATTAGTATGAATCTTTTCCAGCCTTAACTTCCCATCATCCAAAACTGACCAAATGAAATGGTACCGCAACTGTATGTGTTTTGTCTTTGAGTGCAAAGCAGAATTCTTTGCAAGATGAATGGCACTTTGGCTATCTATATGTAAAAAATTATCCTTTTGTGGATGTCCCAATTCTTCCATGAAGAATTGAAGCCATATCATCTCCTTGGCTGCCTTTGTAGCAGTAACATACTCTGCCTTTATAGTGGATAAAGAAACCACCTTTTTTAGTCAAGAAATCCAACTCACTGTTGTCCCACCAACAATAAATATATAACCTTTAGTATTCCTCCTACTATCTATATCTCCTACCAAATCTAAGTCAACATAGCCTTGTACAGTAGTAGTAGAACCCCCAAAGTGTAAACACTTATTGGATGTACCTCTCAAATATCTGAGAATCCATTTGACTGCATTCCAATGCTCAATACTAGGGTTACTCATATATCGGCTAACGACTCCCACTGCGTGTGCAATATTTGGCCTAGTACATACCATAGCATACATTAAGCTCCCTATAGTTAAAGCATAAGGTACCTTAGACATTTTAGTCTCTGCTTCTGGTGTCTTGGGACACATATCCTTAGTCAATTTCAAATGACCAGGCAAAGGTGTGCTGACAGCTTTGGCATTTTCCATAGAGAAATGTTGCAACACCTTCTCAATATAATCAGCCTGAGATAGAGACAATTTCCTATTTTTCCTATCTCTACAAATTTTCATACCAAGGATTTGTTTTGTTGCCCCCAAATCCTTCATAGCAAAAGATTTTGCTAACTGTTATTTCAACCCCTGAATATGATCCATGTTAGACCCGGCTACAAGCATATCATCAACATATAAACATAAAATAATGTAGTTGTCATCATCCAACCTCTTAAAATAAACACAATGGTCAGAATGACACTGACGATATCCATGCTCACTCATAAAAGTGTCAAATTTAATATACCATTGCCGAGGTGCTTGCTTCAAGCCATATAAACTTTTCTGCAATCTGCACACCAAATTCTCCTTACCCTTGACCTCAAATCCTTGTGGCTAAACCATATATATTTCTTCATCCAAATCACCATGAAGAAAAGTTGTTTTAACATCAAGCTGCTCTAAATGCAAATCTTTAGTAGCCACAATACTTAAAACAGTATGGATAGAAGTCATTTTAACAACAGGAGAAAATATCTCATCAAAATCAATACCATGTTTCTGTGCAAATCCTTTTACGACTAATCTGGCTTTAAATCTTTTCTTACCTCCATCCTCTTCTTTTATCCTGTAAACCCATTTATTCTGTAAAGCCCTTTTACCTGCAGGTAACTTACATAAATCCCATGTTTGATTTTTCAGCAAAGAGTCCATTTCATCTGTCATTGCAGACTCCCACTAAAACTTTGTATCCACCTGCACAGCTTCATTATAACATTCAGGTTCACCAGCATTTGTTAACAAAATAGAATACAAAGATGGAGAAAATCTTTCTAGAGGTCTACTTAGCCTTGTTGACCATCTAACATTCACTAGTGTGTGTGGTATTTGTTATTGCTGTTGTTGCGGAGCATAAGGAACTACTGGAACATGAACTTGTGGAGTATCATCCAGTACTACATAATCATTTTCTTTCTTCTCATGCTGCAGCAACAGATCTTTGTACAATACTTTCTCATTGAATATGACATCCCTACTTCTTACAATTTTATGATTTTCAAAACCCCAAAGCTTATAACCAAATTCATCAATGCCATATCCAACAAATACACATTTCTTTGACTTAGCTTCTAGCTTGGTTCTGTTTTCAGAATCTATAAGTGCAAAAGCTTCACAACCAAAGGTTTTAAGAAAAGAATAACTCACCTTCTTACCACTCCATGCTTCCTCTGGAATACCATAGTCCAAAGGAGTAGAGTGGCCTCTATTGATTAAATAAACAGCAGTGTTCACAGCCTCTGCCCACATATTTTTGGGCAGCCTAGCATGCAACCTCATACTCCTTGCACGCTCCATTATTGTCCTGTTCATGCGTTCAGCCACTCCATTTTCTTGTGGAGTCCTTGGTACAGTTTTCTACCTACGAATACCATTAGAGGAACAATATTCTTCAAATTCTATGCTGCAATACTCACCACCATTATCAGATCTAAGACATTTTAACTTTTTACCAGTCTCATTCTCAACCAAGCATTTCCATTTCTTAAAAGTTTGAAATACATCAGATTTCTGTCTAAGGAAATAAATCCATACTTTTCTTGTTGCATCATCTATAAATGTAACATAATATAGAGAGCCACCAAGGGAAGATACTTGAGCTGGTCCCCATACATCTGTATGCACAAGCTCCAATCTCTCATATTTTTTTCCTTCCCATTCTTCACAAAACTAACTCTCTTTTGTTTTCCATAGACACAATTTTCATAGAAATCCATATTGACACATTTCAGACCAGTTAAAACTTTCTTTGAATGAAGTAATTTCGTACCTTTTTCACTCATGTGCCCGAGTCTGTTGTGCCATAGTGTTGTGTCAGAATCTACAACAACGGTCTAATGTTCTTCCTGCTCAACTGCAACCACTGTTCCTGAACATTCATTTTCTTTTGAAATAATTAAAGTAGAAGGAATAGTATGACCTGTACAAAGATATAAGGTGCCTACTTTCACACCTTTTGCTACTACTAAGGAACCTTTTGAAACCTTCCAATTTTTATCATTAAAAGTAACTGTGCAACCCTCATCACCCAGTTGCCCTGCTGAAATTAAATTTCTACTCAACCTTGGAACATGTCTTACCTCTTGTAGTAGCCAATGATTCCCATTCTGCAACTTAACCTTGATTTTTCCTTTTCCAACAATTTGACAGGGTTCATTATCTCCCAAATAAACTAGCCCAAAATCCCCTTGGACATAATCAACAAAATAACTTCTATGGGGTGTAGCATGAAATGAAGCCCCTGAATCTAACACCCATGAATCATCAACATTTTCTAAAGATAAAAGCAAAGCATCCTCTTTGGATTTATTACTTACCACATTTGCGTCCTTGTTTCCATCATTTTTGTCTCCTTGATCTTTCTTCCGAGACCAACAATCTTTCTTCTTATGTCCTGGTTTTCCACAGTACCAGCAATCATTTGGCCCTTTGGATTCAGACCTCTTTCCCTTTGATTTGCCTCTTGATTTCCCACGATTTTCAGAGTTGTTACCTCTATCTCTTGTTCTGCCTCTGCATTTTGCATTCAATACACTACCCGATGTGGATGGCCCTGAGATTTTCCTACAAATTTCTTCACTCAATATAACACCAACAACATCATCAAAATTTAGGGTATTTGAACCAAAAACAAAATTACTAACAGCCATTACCAAGCCATTCCAGCTTTCTGGCAAAGAACACAAAATCAAGAGAGCCCTAACCTCATCATCGAAAGTAATTTTAACTGAGGTTAACTGACTTGTAACTGTATTAAACTCATTCAAATGATCAGCGACTGATCCACCTTCTACCATTTTCATATTAAATAAACGCTTCATAAGAAATACCTTGTTTAAAGCTGAAAGCTTTTCATACAACTTCGCTAGGGTGTCCATCAGATCTTTAGCTTTTGTTGCTCCAGTAATATTGAATGCCACCGATTGTGCCAGGCATAGACGAATACTCCCCAGTGCCTTCCTATCCAAAATATCCCAATCTTCCTAAGACATGTCTGCCTCTTTCTTGGTTATTCCCTCTAATGGTCGTCATAGATCCTTCTGATAGAGATAGTCCTCCATTTGCATCTTCCATAATTGGAAGTTTTGCCCATTAAACTTATCAACCTTCAGCCTACCCTCGTCTGCCATTTCTCCCACTTAACCGAGAGACTCTCCCACTAACTCGTGAGAATTGCTTCAAAGAATAGATGAAAGAACGAATGAAAATAACCTCGCTCTGATACCACTTGTTAGGATTAACAAGGCAGAAATAACAATTATGTGCAAATATAACTAATATTAGAAAATAATAAACCATGCAGAAGAGAACACAAGACACAAAGATTTAACGTGGTTCACCCAATCCCTGGGCTACATCCACCAACAGCGAGTCCAATAATATTATTATCCAGTGATTACAACCTGATTACAATCTATAATACCTTATAGCTCAATTCCGCTGCAAATACTAAAATCATACATATCAATAAACCCTAACCCTAAGCCATATTATACAATATTTTTGCCGCTTTAGGGTTAGAATGAATTATAACGTGTCGTCTCAAATAACTGAAAAGTAGTCGGCCTCAAAAAAATTTGCCTCGGGGGCTGCGCCCCCGAACCCCTGCTCTTGGGGGCTGCCGCCCCCAAACCCCCGCTCAAGGTCAGGAGGAAAAGTGTACGGTACTTTCCTAATTAGTCACCACAAGCTAACAAAACATAGAAACAATATTATGTCCCTTAATATTTTATAGGATCTAGAAGGTAAATAAAAATATGGTTGCCAAATTTTAATCCAATATATGCATTGTTAAATAAAATTTTGAGGGAAAATTGTAGAACAATTACTAGCAAGATGGACATGTAGAATTCATTCAAAATTAAATTTATATGCTCACAAACTAAACCTAAAAAAACATCAAATAATTGAATTTTGATAACTTTTCTAGTATATGGTACAAAAGCATATGTACAATCTCAAAGACAACAATATGGACTTATTATGAGTAGACACTTATCACATTCTTTAAATTCACATTATGATGTTCAGTAAAGTATATGATAGATTTAATTACAAATGAGCTTATGCTAATTTCGTGTTTGTTGCATGCATGGAAATAAGGATAGACACAAAGTCAAAATAGTGGTAACATTATTACTATAATTGTTAACCTTATACTTTATTTGCTTCACTTTATAATCTAAGATCGTAGTAACTAATACGTATTATATTTAATATTGTATATCCTAAAAATTGAACACTAAGAGTGCATGTGAAGTTGAAAAATATGATACACAATCAGTCTAAGGTCACTAGCATATACAACTATTTTCAAATTGGGATGAATAATCCAAAAACAAAAACAACATAAATTTTTTTAGAAAGGTTAATCAATACAAGACTTTATAGATAGATAGATAGATAGATAGAGAGAGAGAGAGATAGATAGATAGAGAGATAGATAGATAGGTTAATCAATACAAGACTTTACAGATAGACAGACAGACAGACTTATCTAGAGAGAGAGAGAGAGAGTACAATATACCTAAAAGGACTAAAAAGAGACAAGACAGACAGACAGACAGACACAGGCAGGCAGGCAAGCAGGCAGGCAGACAGACAGACAGACAGACAGTCAGTCAGATAGTCAATCAGTCAGTAAAATTATACCCTAGGAAAGTGAACCTAGAAAAACTAAATTATATTTTATCTGGATCCACAAAATATGACTCGCATAAAATAAAATAAACTTTTAAAATATAAGTCAAAATTAGTTCGTAAAATCTTAAAATACTTCAAGAAATCTAAACAAGGGGAATAATCTTAAGGATCTTTTGATGCCAAAAGAAGAATTGAAGTGCTGAATCCACGTCTTGGAGACAAGTGCACTGAATAAAGAAACTTTAGAGAAAACATTATTTATGAATAAAAAGTACAATAGAACAAGAATCATTCAAATTTCTAGTTAATTAATTCAAACTAATTAAATAGGAAAGCATAAAACAAAGACATTAAGATAAAAAATAAGACACAATTTGAATAAAATTAGAATGTCTTAACACAACATCAATAAATTTTGAAGAACGCTATTTATAAATTCTAATGAAACAAAATATTATTATTATTATGAATTTGATTTTTATTTTCTCTTACCTTAAAAGACTTTCATGAAAAAAAATATTAAATATTTAAAACTTGATTAACTACTTTTAAATTTTTATATGTAAAACAGGTCCATAATATTGAGAGAGCCAAGTGTATGCATTTAACAAATATTAAGGTTAAACTTTCAACATTTTCTATAGTTGAATTTGTGCGTCTCAATATTCTATACAACATTTTCTATAGTTGAAGTGGGAAATCTATTCAAAATTATATACATAGACTCAATAGAATAGGCATTACTTCTTTATCTAGCCAAAGAGACAAACAAAAGAAAGTCCTACAGATTAGACCTAATAGCTGTATCACTATCGACATCTTTAAAAAGAAGTCGAAATCTCGCCATGTTGGAAGGTTCCAAACTAATTAAAATCTTTACTCCAGCCTTGTCCTTTGGATCAGCCATAAAGACCACGAGATCGACTGTCCCAGATATCGCAGGGCCTGCATATATTGACCTCATCCCTTTTACAATTTCCATGTCTTCATATTCCTTGTGAGTCAACAATGTAGCCAAAAACCCATTCTCTAGACGAATCACTCCATCATGTAATTCAAGCCAGTCTATTGTAGACCTCAAGTACTCATCAGTCAATCTATTTCCCGCTTCTTCCAATTTTTTCACAATCACCGCAAATGGTTGCTCTTGTAATTCTCCGGCTGTTGCCTTCGCATAGGCTGTCTTTATTGCATTGCCTACAAATTCCCGTGGAAGAGGAGGTCTCATCCTTGACCTGATGCCAATTCGTCAATACAGAGATTCAACATTATTGACATCAAATTAAGTATACATTCAATTGCAATGATTCTTGAATTCACAAAGCAAAATAATAATAATATTCCATCTTATGTCTACGAAATACTGAACTGTTGTAACATCGTTGCCATTGATGTTTGTCATTGCGGCAGTTCTTGTCCGCCAAAGGTGCGCCAGTGCTGCAATGAAACTTGTGCAATGAGAAACTCCCCCTTCCTTAGCCTTCAGCTTGAGGAGACCAAGCGTTTTTCCTGATAAGGAGAAGAGCTGAAAAACATGCTTGTCGAGGGCCTCCTTATTGGGCAGTAGATCCAAGTTTCTTTGCATGAAAGGCGAGTAATCACTACCCAGTTGAGAAGGCTTGATTAACTTTTCATGGTCGAACTTTATTTGTAGAGGAACGCGCGCTTTCAAGCAGGTACGGTCACTCGCAGGTAGGAATGCCACATCTCCCTTTCTAAGCACGTGAGCGAAATTCTTTGCAAACTCATGCAATGCAAATGCATCCATTAGACCATGATTTACAGCGGTTCCCACAGCAAACCCACCGCATCTGAACCGAGTTACCTGCACTACATGAATGTCGAAGTGTTACCGTTTTCTTTAGTTTGCTACGGATGAAGAATACCAATTAACATTTAGAAGACAGTTCGAATGGAAAATTGTTAGACATAGGGAAGGGGGTTGAGAGCTTAAACTCTAGAAAAAAATAATAATATAATTTTTTTTATCTTTATTTTAAAATAGAGTGGATTAGATTACGAAATGAACTCTACAGAAATCAGTAAAAGCAAAAGACTTTACAAAAGTAGACAGGCAGAAAATGTTCCATAAATCAGAGAAGGGAGACATTTAAAAGGGATCGAATGATCCCACGTAGATCCCCAAAAAAAAACCCCACATTTGAGCAGCAATTACATAGATATTGCAAATATGGCAACGGCTATGCAGACATATAAATAGACAACTTATTAAGGAGAAAAAAGTATATTTAGTTTTTTTTTTTAAGTGTCCCTTTAATAAATTATCTATTTATATGACTGCATAGCCGCTGCCATGTTCTTCACCGAGATCTGAAGGATCCAATCCGAATTAAATGCAATTTAAACCAAATTAGTATCATTTCAAAGATGGACAGTAAGTCACCAATGCCAAGAGGAAAGAAAATGTGATGCCAGCCGGATATGTGATAGGTGTCGGGCACATATAGATTTCAAGGACACAGAGAATTCGAAAAACCGTGCTTGTCCAAAACTTTCAGTTTGAAAATGTGACATCAAATGGAGATACACCGCCCATCTGACTAGAGGAGCTGGTAGAACATAGATCAAAGAACAAGAACACAAACAGATCTGAAACTAAATAACCAAAGAGAGATTTCGAAACTTACAAAACACCCCGATCTTTTACAAAGAGGAACAACTGAAATCAGATTAAAAGACACTCTTGAAATGAACCGCTCAAAACAAGAAACTAAGAGACAAAGCTATGAAACTGAAAGAATGAGAAGAACAAGAATGCAAAGAACAGAAGCTAAAAAATTGATAAGAAAGCTCCCAATAAATGAGACTCTGAAAATTCTTAATAAAGCATGTTACTTTCAATTCTTTGTTAGCCAACCAATCCCTGAACAAGGAGAGATAAAGATCATGCTACAACTGTTCAATGACTACCACCCTACCGCCCTTTAGAAACAGGGAACACAGAGGTCCAACCCCAAAAACATGAAATATTAACAAATACATGAAAAAGGCCCTGAAATACGGAATCTCAACAGCGCTAAAAACTCAAGAGACCCACCGAAGCACCGTCCATCCAACCACTGACCGCAAGTGAACAGAACTACGACAAAAAAGTGGCACCGCAGGACCAAAGAGGAGAACCCACAAAAATGAGCAGGGGAAGAAGCAGGGGTGAGGGCAGAGAAAATCCCACACAGAAGAACTCGCGTGAAGAAGGTTAAGGAAGAAAAGCCAACCATAAAAAGGGGTAGCGTATACCGAAGAAAACACCAGAAAAAACTCTCATCAGCACAAGAAGCATCCTAAAACAGAAACTACGGCAGAAAACAGAGCACATGATGAACAAGGAGTCCACCTATACAGCAGTCAAGACAGAAGAAGGAAAATTATGAAAAAAGAAAATAACAGAGAACAGAGGAATTGGAACCTCTGAATAGAGCCATAGCACAAATACAAACACTGCACTACCCCAGACGAAAAGAGGCGAGAAGAAAATCTACCAAAACCACAAGGAGAGAAGATAAAGGCTCTGGAGGAAGGAGGAACCACGAAACCCAACAGACCCCAACTCTTATATCAGCACAAAAGGGACAAAACCCAAACTTCAACCCGTGCCACACTCAGGAAAACAAAGCACATTATATGACAGATTTTCCTTAAAAAGTTTCAAACTATAAGGCAGCATGCAAGCTTCGAGACTCTAATTTTATTGCATAAATTACTGATCCACAACCTGAAAAGCCATGAGAGGGTCTTCTTGTGATATTTGATTGGTAGATTTGGGCAGTAAACAAAGCTGAGTGAAGGCGGGATTTGGATAAGTAAGGTCTCCCATCTCTTCCAAGGACAGCTCGCTCGTGCAAATTGCTAAAGGCACTCCTGCAGCATTACAGTCGATCTCAAACCGCCGTTGCTCTGAATTGAACGTGAGCCTCCCGGATATTAAGTCATAAAACTCTAATATCTTACGGAGCACCTCCGTGTGCAGATAGATTATGGCATCAAAATCTATTTCCTGATTGCCAGAAAAAAAATGTACAAATGTTGTGACATAACCCACAAACTTTCGATCAAAATTGCTCAGGTATAGGGAGTATCTCTCTCTTCTTGTTTCAGGGCGTATTACTTCAAGACTCTTCCTTTTCACGCGAATATCAGAGACCAATGAAATGGCACAGAGGTCCATCTGATAAAATATCACTTCCAAGGCTTACCACTATTCCTGCCTGCCTCACATATCGCTCTTTAAAGGACGATTATTAATAAATTATATTTTGATTGCTCACAGAAAAATGGAGTTTTTGGTAACATGTTTAAGTGTTATACAACTACTCATGCGCGGGCATTTAAATATAGACCAACCTCACCATACTCATTTCCATGGAAGAAAGCACGGAATGTAAATATTTTGTTGAAAAGTGTAATAAATGCGTTCACATATTATGTGGCGGAGAGCAGTCTACATCCAAACTATTTTATTTTTTTCAATGAATAGAGTCGAATTATACTATTTACAGAAGTAAAAAATAGAGGATCACTTTTATTAACCTTATTTCTTACGTCAGATTTCAATGTCTTTTACCTTGTCTTTTTTTCAATGTTCATTTTATCAACCAATTAATTATTCTACAATATCTCCAACCCATGTGTTTGCCCATGTTGTACAAGACTTGAGTTATGACTCATTTATGATTTATATTAAATGTTATAGGCGAGGACCTAGAAATCATTTCAATGGATGTGATAGGAGTTGTTGATTTGATATCAACACTTATTAATTTAATATTCATAGTTGTTGATGTAATGTTCAAATTTTTTATATTTTATTTTATTTTTTTCAACATTGTATCAATAGTTTTGACTTTAAAGTTATTATGACAATGATTAGAACTCATAATTGAATAAAATGTAGGCTTAGTTGTAAAAATTAACTAATAATGTGGTTCCACATCCGCTGCACAAATATGACGCTGGCTATGGAGCCAACAAATTCCCCCGCATCATTATGCAAGCTGCACAAGTATGGAGCTCGTTGTGGAGCCGACAAATTCCCCCGCATCATTATGCATGGCATACTAGGCATCGGCATCCATATTTACCGGTCTTGTCATTGTGAGTATTGTACTACATCAAGTGCTTGGTAACCATGTCAAATCATTTGTCAGGTTTTATGCATTACTAATATAGTTAAATTATGTTATTTAAGGGATTGATAGAAAAATATCTATGTATAAGATACAACTTATATTGTTATATATTCAAAATAAAATAATATTTTTTATCAAAATTAATTTAAGAGTGCTTATAATCAAAAAGTAATTTTTTATTTTAGTGGATTATATTTTTTATATAATCATTTTAAGTAATTTTAAAATTCTAAATTTTATCATGAAATTAGATATTTATACTAAAATTTCTAATCACTTTATAATTATAATTTTGTATAAAATATTAATTTAATTTTATAAATTTTTATTTAAAATTATAGTACATTAAAAATAATTTTAATGAATTTAAAACATTAAAATATAAACATAAAAACATTACTATTCATCAAAATAGTAAAAAAATATTCAGTAGTATTTTATAACCTAAGAAATGTTTTGACATAGTTAAAACACACTTAGTACAGTACAGTGCGTTTTAACTTTGTCAAAACATTTGTTAGGTTATAAATATTGCTGAATATTTAGTTTAATAGAATTAAATTACTTTATAAATAAAATTAAGTTGAAAGATATATATGTGGAGGCACTATATATATATATATATATATATATATATATATATATATATATATATATATATATATATAGTAGTTTCAATACAATAGTTTATTAATAAAAAATATAATAATTTTAACTAAAAATAATTTTCTTTAAGAAAATTTATTTCAATATTTTTTTAATTAATTTTGAATCAAAAGATAGAAGGATATATGAGATTTTTAAATAAGAATATATGTAAGGAGATTTTATTTAAAAATATTGAATTATGGATGATATAGAGTAATAGTGCTACAGGGATAGAGTGAATAAGAGAGTTACAATATATAAATAGAGAGGGTGTGGAAGAGATAATATAGAAGTTTAAACGGTAATTCTAATAATAAAACTTACCATGATGTAAACTTTAACTGTAATGATAAATCTTAAATCATATACATAATATAAAATATTAATCAAATGTAACCCCTTACCTTTATCATAAGTGTAACCCTAAAACCTAAACACTATTCAAGACCCTAACCCTAACTCAAATATTAAGATTTTTATAAATATAAGAATGGCAAAAGTTTCCATGAAAAGTAGATTGGTAAAAAAATTTAATAGGTAAATATTGATTCACCTTGCATAAACCCTCATGGACAGATGTAGATATCTCTCATGCTCATGAAGATGCTTGATGGACACTCCAAGGCCTCAACAAAGGATCAAGTATACCAAAGACACCACAAGTACTTCTCAATATCCTCACCTAGAATACTCCTAGGCTCTGATACTACCTGATGTAGAGAGTGTAGCAGGGTGGTAGACAAATTTCTCAAGAATCGATTGATTTGAGTGGATTAGGCACTTCTAGCATACTAGCCTCCAAGGCACCCCAAATAGCCAATGCTCTCCAAACAACTCAAGAACCTTCCAAATACCCAAATTGAATGACCAAGGGTTTTAAAAGGTGGATTTAGTGAGTTTCAATCAGTTTTAGGCTTTCAATCAACTCCCAATAATCAATTTGCTCAAACTGGCTACTAGAACTAATTGCCCTCCTAGTAGGTCACCAACAATAATCAAAGGAACATAACTTTGAAACCCTCCTGATGCAAGAGCATCTTGGGTCTTTGAGCAATCTTGCATCAACCAAAAATATTTCTTGTTTTCTGTTGTTTGCATTATAATTGTTGCAGTTATTGGTTTCATGTTGTGTGAAGCTTACATGATGTTTAGGATATATTTTGGAGCCTTCTCCTATGATCGCATAATGATTGGATGGCCCGTTTCAAAGTTAGAGTTGTTTTCCTTGCTGCTGGAGTCGTATTTTCCTTCTTTTTGTGTGTTGATTGCACATCATGTAGCCATTGATCCTTAATGAATCAGCCTTTTCACTCTTAGCACCTTTAAGAAGACCTAAAGCACTATCTTCTTCTAAGACCGCAAATCCTAATTCGTCATGAGTTGGAAGTTATGACCATTTTTCTCGGGTATCAATTTTTAGCCAGTTTCACGCGAAACGTGGAGTTTTTCATATTGTGCGGTTCTGTATGATAATGTGGGATCTTGATAAGTTAGGGACATGTTCTTAGATCATGTGTGGACCTAAATGCAACCACACATTAAGTTTTGTTCATTCTTTGTTGAGTTTTTCTTTACTCTTCAAGCTGGACCTATAATGTAATTAAATGCCTAACTGGCCAACTTGTGGCTTTGCTGGCTATATATTTGGATCTTGGGTTATTGTAGAAGGTATTCCCAAGGGAGTTCTAAGTAGAGGATGATAGAAGAGAAGATTGGGTGCAAGATGTGATTCTGATTTTCATAATTTATTGTATAAGGCCGAAACTCGGAAGGCCTCACAGTCGGGCATGTTGAAAGATATAATATAATTACTTTGTTGTTGTTGCCAGTTGTTTGTCTCACTTCCATTGTATTTTCACTAATTTCATGTAGTATTCATATTGCTTCCATGTGTAACTCTGAGCAGGGCTTGTTTGTTGATTCAAGTGGAGTCAATTTTGCTTGATTCTGCTAGTATCTACCCGACCCCTGCATCAAGTGGTATCAAAGCAAGTTCTTTCTTGTGGATTGGATCATGGAGAACCTTATTGGATTGGTTGTAGGGTAGCAGATCTAAGATCTAACCTATAACTTGTAGAAGGTTATGATCTTGCTAGAACCTAATTGTTAAGATGGTTCGTGGTAGAGGAAATGATAATGCTATCATGGATATGTTGAGGCAAATTGCAACTAGGCTTGAAGTTGTAGGGACAACTCAGAGAAGAGGTGCACATCTTGAAGATGTTAGTCATGAAGAAGAAGTAGCACATTAATCATGAACCTGAAGTTGAACAAGATGAGGAAAGACTTTTGAGAGTTTTGTCTAAGGCTAACTCCAAACCTCAAGTTGAAGTTGCTTGCTATGATGGAAGACTTGAGACCGATGCACTTTTGGATTGGATCTCTGAGATGGATAAATACTTTGAGTATGAAGGTACTCCTGACAATAAGAAGGTTAAGGTAGCAGACACAAAGTTGAAAGGTCATGCATCTCTTTGGTGGGATCATTTGCAAACTGAGAGACAAAAGAGAGGAAAAGAAAAGATCAAGACATGGATGAAGATGCTTGGAAAGATGAAGAAGAAGTTTCTTCCAGCTGACTACCAAGTTATTCTAATGAGAAAAATACAAAATTTGAGATAAAAGGACACAAGTGTGAAAGAATATACTGAGGAATTTTACAAATTGGATATTAGATCTAGACATGTGGATGATGAAGTTGAGAAGGTGGCTAGATATTTGAATGGCCTAAGGACATCGATTCAAGATGAGATCAACTATGTTAAAATAGATAGTGTGGAAGAAGCATACCAATATTCTTTGAAGGAAGAAGAGAGATTGACAAAAAGACATGATCAAAGACAAAGAGGAAGAGGTGGCAAATTTTAGAGAAGTAGAGGCAAATCTTATGGAGAAAGTAGTAGATCTGACAATGCAGTACAAGATAAAGGATGGAAAGATGAACCTGCTAAAAGAGGTAACTACTCTAGACGTAGCTAGACTGGTTACTCTAGGAATAAAAATAATTGGAAGAGAGAATATAAATCTTGGTTTAAAGGTACTTGTTACAAATATGGTGAAGAAGGACATAGATCTTTTAAATGTACTAACTTTGGAAAGAAGATTGGAGGTAATGGAAGAAAAAATTTGGATTTTGAAGAAGTTGAGGAATTATCTAATGAACCTGAACATGGTGAAAACTTGATGCTAAGAAGGATCTTGTGGAATGAAGAAGCTAATGAGGAACCTATTTGGATGAAAAGTTTGTTCTGAACCAAATGTAAGATCATTGACAAATGTTGTAAGGTAATCACTGATAGTGGAAATTTTGATAATTTGGCATCCGAAGAGCTAGTTAACAAGTTGTTTTTGCAAAGATTGAGACATCCTAAGCCTTACCATATTGCTTGGATCCAAAAGGAGCATAAACTACTTGTAAGTGAGTAATACCTTGTTAAATTCAAATTTGGGAATTATCATGATGAAGTCTTGTGTGATATTATGCCTATGGATTGTTGTCATATTCTTTTGGGTAGACCTTGGCAGTATGATAGGAAAGCTTTGCATGATGGTAGATTGAATCAATATACTGTTTGGATGGATGGAAAGAAACAAGTATTATTGCCTTTGGTAGAGAAGCATGATGAAGGTCATTGTACTACAATCAGAGTATGCTTGGTTGATGGTAAAAAGTTTGCAAGAGAAATGAAAGAACATAATATTTTTTTTGCTTTCATTCCAAGGAAGACGGAGAAACAAGATGAGTTAGAACATGCATCTGAGGTTAAACCTTTGTTGACTATATTTCATGACATCATTTCTGATAATGTACCTGATGGTTTACTACCTATGAGAAGTATAAGTCACTATATGGATTTGATACCTGGAGCTAGTTTTCCTAATAAAGCACCACATAGGTTGACACCTGATGAAAAGACTGAGTTAAATAGACAAGTGCAAGAATTGCTTGAGAGAGGTTTGATTAGGGAAAGTTTGAGTCCTTGTGCAGTACTTGTTGTGTTAGCACCTAAAAAGAATGGAGAATGGAGAATGTGCATTGATTCTAGAGCTATAAACAAGATAACAGTAAAGTACAGATTTCCTTTGCCTAGGATGGATGACATAATGGATAGTCTGAGTGGAGCAAAGTATTTCACAAAGATTGATTTGAAAAGTGGATATCATCAGATTAGGATTAGATAAGGGGATGAATGGAAAACTGCTTTTAAAACTAATGAAGGTTTGTATGAATGGTTGGTTATGCCTTTGGGTTTGATTAATGCACCTAGTACTTTCATGAGGCCAATGAATGAATTTTTGAAATGATTCTTGGGTAAGTTTTTAATTGTATATCTTGATGACATTTTGGTATTCAGTAAGAGTAAAGAAGAACATATTGAACATATTAGACAAGTATTACAGAGATTGAAGGAAGAAAAGTTGCTGATTAATTTGAAGAAATGTTCATTTATGAAAGAAGAGATTGTGTACCTTGGTTTTGTAATTTTAGCTGATGGATTGAAGATGGGCCCTAAGAAAGTAAGAGCTATACTTGATTATCCTCACCAGAGAATGTTGGAGAGGTAAGATCATTTCATGGATTGGAAAGTTTTTATAGGAAGTTCATCAGAAATTTCAGTTCTATTTGTAATGCTATGAATGAGACTATGAGAGGAGATAAAAGGGATTTCAAATGCACACATGGAGCACAAAAGAGTTTTGAAACTTTGAAACAAAGAATTGTAGAGTTTCCTACAATTGCTTTGCCTGATTTTAGTAAAGTTTTTCAAGTTGAATGTGATGCTAATGGAAGTGCAATTGGAGCTGTTTTGAGTCAAGAAGGAAGACCTACAACTTTCTTTAGTGAAAATTTGAATGATGCTAAGATAAAATATTCAATTTATGACTAGGAATTCTATGCTATTGTTCAAGCTTTGAAGAAATGGAGACATTATTTGATGCCTAAAGATTTTTTGTTGTAAACTGACCATAAAGCTTTGCAGTATTTGGGAAGTCAGAACAAGTTGAATCAGAGACATATGAAGTGGGTTGAGTTCTTGCAGAATTTTTCCTTTTCATTGAAGCATAAAAGTGGATAGTCAAATAAGGTTGTTGATGCCTTGAGCTGAAGAAGAAATTTGCTGACAAAGATGAGTGTTGAGGTACTTGGTTTTGATGATTTGAAGTGTTTGTATGAAATTGACCTTGATTTTGTAGAGCCTTGGAGTTCATTTATGCATACCTAGAGGATGTATGAGAGAGAACATGATGAAGGAGAAACATAGTGGTGGACTTGCTAGACATTTTAGGATTGATAAGACTATGAAAATGATTTTAGAAAGATAATTTTGGCCCCAAATTTATATATATGTATAGAGAATGGTTAGAGGCTGCAGAATTTGCCAAACATGAAAAGGAACTAGTCAGAATTTAGGATTGTATACACCTTTGCTTGTACCTGATAGACCTTGGGAAGATGTGAGTATGGACTTTGTTCTTGGATTGCCTAGAACTCGGAGAGGTAATTATTCTATTTTGGTAGTGGTTGACATAGTTTTTAAAATGGCTCATTTCATACCTTGTAAGAAGACATCTAATGCATTGCATGTAGCTGAATTATTCTTCAAGGAAGTGGTAAGATTGCATTGTTTGCCTAAATCTATTGTTTCAGATAGAGATATTAAGTTTACTGGTTACTTTTGGAGAACACTTTGGAAAAAGATGAATACTAAATTGAATTTTAGTTCTACATTTCACCCTCAGACAAATGGACAGACTAAAGTTGTGAATAGAAGTTTGGGAAACTTTTTGAGATGTTTAGTTGGAGAGAAGCCTGCTAATTGGGATTTAGTTTTGGCACAAGCAGAGTTTGTGTACAATAATTCTATGAACAGAAGTACTAAGAGGACACCATTTGAAATTGTTACTAGATTTCATCCTAAGGGAACCACAGAGCTGAGAGATTTACCTATTGAGACAAGAAGAAGTACTGAAGCTGAGGATTTTGTAGTATATATGAGAGCTTTTCATGATGAAGTTAAAAAGAATTTGGAGGACAATAATCTAAAAATATAAACAAAGAGCAGATAAGAGAAGGATACATAAATGTTTTGAATTTCAAGATGAGGTTATGATTCAGTTGAAGAAGAATAGATTTCCATTTGGTACCTACATAAGATGAAAATGAAGAAGTTTGGACCTTGTAAGATTCTGAAGAAGTTTGACAGTGGAAATGCTTATGAAGTGGAATTACCAAAGGACATGGATATATCACCTATATTCAACATTGTTGATATCATTGAGTATTTTGAATCAAATAATGAGATAGAAGATGATCTGAATTATCCTAAGAAGGAAAGAAATAGCATTGAGAAGATCTTGAATAGAAGAGTTGGCAAGAGTATAAGAGGAAAAGACTACATGGAATACCTAGTTTAGTGGAAAGACAAACCAGTTGAAGACAGTTCATGGATTACACAAGCTGAGTTAGATCTTTATGATTTAGGTCAGAATATAAGCAATGTGTGATGTGGACATCATTTCTTTATTTACCCCAAGTGTTTGAAGCAGGAGCATCTTGGGTCTTTGAGCAATCTTCCATCAACCAAATATATTTCATGTTTTTTGTTGTTTGCATGATAATTGTTGCCCTTGTTGGTTTCATTTTGTGTGAAGCTTATGTATGATGTTGAGGATATATTTTAGAGCCTTCTCCTATGATCACATAAGGATTGGATGGCTTGTTTCAAAGTTAGAGTTGTTTTCCTTGCTGCTGGAGCCGTATTTTCCTACTTTCTGCATGTTGATTGCACATCGTGTAGCCATTGATCCTTAATGAATTAGCCTTTTCTCTCTTAGTTCCATTAAGAGGACCTAAATTACTATCATCTCCTAAGACCACAAATCTGAATTCATCAGGAGTTGAGAGTTATGACTATTTTTCTCGAGTATCAATTTTCAGCTAGTTTCACGTGAAATGTGGAGTTTTTCATCTTGCGCGGTTCTGTATGATGATGTGGGATCTTCATAAGTTAGGGACATGTTCTTGGATCATGTGTGGACCTAAATATAACCTCACATTAAGTTTTTTATTCTTTGTTTTGTTTTGGTTTACTCTTCAAGCATGTCTTAAGGGGTCCTAGGACCCCTTCGGACACACTTGAGTGTTCAAATGTGTCAAAAGGGGTCATGGGGACTCCCTAGGGGTCCTAGTATGCCTTATCACATGTTAGGACCCCTAGAAAGTCTCCATGACCCCTTTTGACACATTGGAATGCTCAAGTGTGTCCTAAGGGTTCTTAATGCGTGATAAGGTGTACTAGGGGACTTAACATTGTATACAAATTTTGGAGAATCTCTTGCAGAAATATGGAAATTATAATCTTCCCCCTAAAGCATATGTTAATGAAGTTCTTCATGCCTTAGTAGAGGAAACTGGCTGGATTTTTGAAGCTTACAATACTACATACAAAAATGCGGTATGTGTCAAAAGGGGTCATGGGGACTCCCTAGGGGTCCTAGTATGCCTTATCATGTGTTAGGATCCATAGGAAGTCTCCATGACCTCTTTGACACATTAGAACACTCAAGTGTATCTTAAGGGGTCTTAGGACCCCTTCAAACACACTTCAACATTCCAATGTGTCAAAAGGGGTCATGGGGACTCCCTAGGGGTCCTAGTATGCCTTATCATGTGTTAGGACCCCTAGGGAGCCCCCATGACCCCTTTTGACACATTCAAATGCTCAAGTGTGTCCGAAGGGGTCCTAAGACCCCTTCGGACACACATGAGCATTCCAATGTGTCAAAAGGGGTCATGGGGGCTCCCTAGCGGTCCTAACATGTGATAAGGCATACTAGGACCCCTAGGAAGTCCCCATGACCCATTTTGACACATTGGAACGAGCAAGTGTCTTTGAAGGGGTCCGAAGACCCCTTCGGACACACTTGAGCATTCAAATGTGTGAAAAGGGGTCATGGGGACTCCCTAGGGGTCCTAGTATGCCTTATGATGCATTAGGACCCCTAGGGAGTCCCCATGACCCCTTTTGACACATTGAATGCTCAAGTGTGTCTTAAGGGGTCTTAGGACCCCATCAGACACACTTCAGCATTCAAATGTGTCAAAAGGGGTCATGGGGACTCCCTAGGGGTCCTAGTACACCTTATCATGTGTTAAGAGCCCTAGGGAGTCCCCATGACCCCTTTTGACACATTTGAATGCTCAAGTGTCTCTTAAGGGGTCCTAAGACCCCTTAAGACACACTTGAGCATTCAAACGTGTCAAAAGGGGTCATGGGGACTCCCTAGGGTTCCTAGTACATCTTATCATGTGTTAGGACCCCTAGGGAGTCCCCATGACCCCTTTTGACACATTGGAATGCTCATGTTTGTCTTAAGGGGTCTTAGGACCCCTTCGGACACACTTGAGCATTTGAATGTGTCAAAAGGGGTCATGGGGACTCCCTAGGGGTCGTAACGCATGATAAGGCATACTAGGACCCCTAGGGAGTCCCCATGACCCCATTTGACACATTGGAATGCTCAAGTGTGTTCGAAGGGGTCCTAACACCCCTTAAGACACACTTGAGCATTCCAATGTGTCAAAAGTGATCATGGGGACTTCCTAGGGGTCCTAACGCATGATAAGGCATACTAGGACCCCTAGGGATATTTGTAAAGGTTTTATAGATCTTCTCCTTGAATTATTGAGTTGCTCTTTTTTTCAAGAATAGTTTAACATTCTCTACTTAACATGGCCAACCTCGTGAATGTGGAAGCTCATATGGCCCCTCCTAGGAGCCTCTTATGACCCTTTACAACATTTTAAGGCCTCTAAGATGTATTCTTAGGGATCGTAAAGTGTTGTAAAGGCTCATAAGGGGTCCTTGGATGCAAAAGCTGAGAAACATAAATGTAGGAATCATGCTCACAATTTTTTGGAAACACAACATAATTGAGTGGTATACCCAAACGATGCAACACAACCACTACTCCAGTACCAAGTCAACACTGCAGGATCCAAAAACCATAGATAAGGAATAAATTTAGAGAGTAGAGGAGGGCCATAATGACTGAAATAATATAGGGACCCTGTATTATTTTGGTCATTACGGCCCTCCTCCACTCTCTAAATTGATTCCTTATATATGGTTTTTGGATCTTTCCATGTCAACTTGGAACTGGAGGAGTAGTAGTTATGTTGCATTGTCTGGGTATACAATTCAATTATGTTGTGTCTCCAAAAAATTGTGACCTTGATGCCTACATTTATGTTTCTCAGTTGTCATGTTTATGTGCATGTTCTTTATGTGTTTGGCTTCTCTTCCTTGCATCCAAAATAAGATTTTCCCACTCTTAATAAAGAATGCACATGCAATAGGTATGTATGTTTTATGAAACACCTATCCACAATAGAATGGGAAGACATCTTTCTAGCGTGGGCCTGGATCCTTAGTACCTTTAGTGGTAATTAAGTCATCTACTTCAAATTCATACAATGACCAAACTTCATAAAACATACAGACATGTCTAGTGATCATATTGTGCTAAATGTGGTGCATGATGCTCTGTTGTTGCAACAACTACAAACTGTGATGAAAAATTAACTTCTTTAAGCCTAATCCTTATTGTTTCAAATATATCATTTAGGTACGCATAGAGGGCACATGAATTGGGGTACATAGTTCATTTAGGAGATTTTTCCTAGGAATCTAATTGCTCATCTCTCATCTACTTTATTTATTATGAATCTAATTGTCGAATGTTCCAGGCCCAGGCTAGAAAGATGTCTTCCAATTCTGTTTAAGCCATATTCCTTGTTCTTGTCAAACTTCCTTGGTCATTGCAACTCACTTGGGCATTGCAACATGAATCCTACAAGGGGGCCTCTCTTTCCCATCTCGCAGCTTGGGCATCAAAACATGAATCCTATTGAGATAACTATTGATCCTACAATGGTAAAGAGTCCCCATATTTTATCAACCTAACATAGTCTTTGGCCACTTTGGCAATGAGATTGCGAGTAGTATTGATCTGGTGAGGGGCCAACTTATTCCTGCAATTATACTGCACCACTTTTTCTCTCTTTCTCTTTGCTTGTGTTGATTCTTCCCTGAATTTGATCGCTCAGTCAGAAAATAGAAAAAAGGGCTCTTAAACTCACCAAGACTCTTCAAAAGACTTCTAATGATTGTAAGCTATACTTGAAAAAAATTGCAAGTTTGTTGTAATATCTTAGTAGTGATGCTACAGCTATTATTTTCTCTTGGTAACACCAAATTATAAACTTGGAATGAAGGTTTCATATTCAACAACATTAGTAGTGCAATAGAAATGTAATTTAATAGGTGGAAGACAAATAATACAAGGCAAGGCCAATAACTAGTGTTGTCTAGTGCATCATTTCCTATGTCTTTCACCCAGGATAGTCACTGTTCCTTGCCTCCTCTCATCTTCCCTGCATAAACACTTATAGGCCTAGGTAATACAAGGCAAGGCTTCTCCCACAAGTCACATTAAATTCATAGAAAGTGGGAGAGCCTAGGAAATCATTGCTTCTTCAAGATAAGGATTGTTTACACACCAAGCATTGTATAGGAACAATCAATAAAAGGACTGAAATTCTTTGATTTTAAGACTTCAAAACAATATAATCAGTACATGGAATGATAAAAACTTATAATACCAATCAATGAATGATTTTCCTATCAATTGTGCATTGAATAGAGAGTTTAATAATATAAACACCAGATTGTGTCTTCACGAGAAGAGAAGTGATTGTTTGTAAAGAATTAAAAGTGTATTGCTTGGTAGTTCATTACATTGTCTTCTTCGACCATACACACCTCCCCACAACTTCTAAGACTCCTCTCCCATAAAACTCAGATACAAAACCAACCAAAATCCCATTATAAATTGATTTTCAACTTCTTCTTAACATGCACAGTTAGTTATATGACTGTTACAGTTAGTTATTCGTTTGCATTGTTGTCTAGTTGACAACTATTGTCAACTTCAACCACTTTACTCTTTCTTGCATCATCTTTAACCTTTCAAAAGGTTTTAGGTTCCTATCCTAATCCCCTAAACTACCTAAACCTATACTAAACCCTCAATTAGCCCTTTAGGCCATAATTGCATAAAAATGCAATTTTACATCTTATTGGCATCTTTGAACTTTGAAGTGCAATTACATGGTAATAATGGCATCAATGGCCATATAAAAAACTTAGATATATTGAATGGCCTAGGTTCCCTACACCAATACAACCCCCATTCCACGATACACACCCATCTACTCATGTCAAGATCTTGTGAGTTTCAGTGATATATTTGGTGTCATTGACTTACATTTGCTTGGATTCAACATGATTTTGGACAAGATCTTGACATGAGTTGATGGGTGTGGATGGTGGGATGGGGGGTGTATTGGTGAAGATTCTTGGTGAGTTTAAGCCTTTTCAAGCACTTTATAAATATTGAATACATCATTTCTTGCCAACTATTTGACAAAGCAATGATGCATTGTAAAGAATTAAAACTTTATTGCTTGGTATTGATTGTTTGTAAAGAATTAAAAGTAAAGAACTATTAGTAATTGGCAGATTAAATGCATATAATAACTAATAGATTAAACATATTATTACTATGGTTAATGTTCCATTTAAATTCTATTATATAAAGAAGACAATCAGAAGACAATGAAGATTTGTTTGATCGATAGTCTACAAAATTAGACCTTTATTTGGCTAGGTGAAATCTTCGTCTGCGCTTGCAGTCTATCGGGTTGTAACAGTCTTAAGTTTTTTTTAATATATGGAAATCCCATGAACTCTAAGGGCCCAATTCATCCAAAAACTTGATCCCACATGGTTTTTGTCTGCTACTACAGTCGAGTTTCATCTTGTCTGGTTGAATACATATGAAATATTCAACCTAGGGCATCATTATTCAAAATGAAAAGTAACCTTCCCAACTTTGAGATTTTGAACTCTTATAAATCATTTCCTTAACTCACCTTTCACACAGTGGTATTGAATTCCAATGGTGAAAATGTGAGTTAGGGCCACATCTTCAAACAAAGATTGTTTGCATGTCAAGCAATGTACATGAACAGTTAATAAAAGGACTAAAAATCTTTCATTTTAAGACTTCAAAAAAATATAATCAGTACATGGAATGACCAAAACATATAATACCAATCAATGAATGTTTTTCCTATCAATTTTGCATTGAAAAAAGAGTCTAATAATATAAACACCAGACTATGTCTTCACAAGCAGAGAAATGACTGTTTGTAAATAATTAAAAGTTTATTGCTTGGTAGTTTATTACATTGTCTTCTTTGACCATATACACCTCCACACAAGAAGGAATAAAACTAGACCATAGGATGGTCTAGGAATTTAGAAGACATCCTTTATTACAAACTAAAACAAAATATAGAACTCAAGTCCCAAAGTAAAACTAACTAGCCTAGGTGCCCTACACCAATACACCCCCCATCCCATCATCCACACCCATCCACTCATGTCAAGATCTTGTGAGTTTAACCGAAAAATAGACATTCTTTCTTTACAACCAGTCCCCCCAACCATTTCTTTGGTGTTATTGACTTACATTTCCTTGGATTCAACATGATTTTGGACAAGATCTTCACATGAGTGGATGGGTGTGGATGGTGGGATGGGGGGTGTATTGGTGAAGATTCTTGGTGATTTTAAGCCTTTTGAAGCACTTAATAAATATTGAATACATCATTTCTTGCCAACTATTTGACAAAGCAATGATTTATTGTAAAGAATTAAAAGTTTATTGCTTGGTAGTGACTATTTGTAAAGAATTAAAAGTACAAAACTATTAGTAATTGGAATATTAAATGTAGATAATAACTAATAGATTAAGCATATTATTACTAATAGATTAAGCATATTATTCCTATGCTTAATGTTCCATTTAAATGCTAGTATATAAAGAAGACAATCAGAAGACAATAAAGATTTGTCTAACCAATAGTCTACAGAATTAGATCTTTATTTGGCTAGGTCAAATCTTCCTTCATGCTATTGGTCTATCCGGTTGTAACAGTCTTAAGTTTTTGTTAATATTGTTAGAATAATTGAGAGGGGAGTGAATCAATTATCCATAATCCCAATAACAAAATGTATATCCAAAAATAATTTACTAAAACTTCTGAAGCTCGGTAACATAAAATACTATATTGTCTGTACTTTTACTGATTACCAGTCAATAAATCATATTGATTATCGATCAAATCCAACATGCAACATGTAAAGTATGACAACAAAAAATCATCACAGTCAACACATAACACAAGATATTTAACATGGAAACCTTGCAAAGGGACAAAACCACCTGGGACCGGCAACCCAAAAATTGTTCACTCTTCTAAAGTGAGTTCATTGAAGACTCAACCCTATTAAAGGTTACAAACACATGGTAAGGTGTGACCTTGTTAGAGGATTTTAGACCAATCATTATCTTCCAACTAGCAATCACTATGGGGTTGATAGGATAACAAATGTACACTCTATGAATGACATTACAAGACTTTCTAGTCCACTATGTTAAGAGATTTATCTGTTTACAATGGTTAAAATGTAACTGAAGGTTATTTGATTACAACACAACTTCAATGGCAGATTATCAGATCTCTATTAAGCTCTTTAAATCCTCTGATCAATATGTCAATTCTATTTTAATCAATATTTAGTAACTTACTATCTCTCGGTAATAGCTTTCTCATGCTCTGTGTTCTCTATAGTTCGGTTCTTCTTAACCAGTCTGATCAGGCATGCATGAAGCTTGTTCACATGATATCTCTACATTTTCCTTCTTCTGGCATAAGTTTCATAATGAAACTCTAGTCTCTTAAATAGACAAGTAAACTGTTTTAATTCCATCCATCAGATTTCACCGCTTATTCTCCTTCGTCCATCTTGTCGCTTAAACATTCCTCGACTGATGTGTCAGTAACACATTTTTTTCCATCCTTTAGATCTTCCTTGAATTTTGTTAGTCCTAGATCTTCATAACAATATTTATCTTCAACACCAATCATGAGGTACTTTCCAACTTATTAATCCTTATTGGCTAAACTAATCATTTAGTTCCTTTTCTCCTGCTCGGTTTATACTGTGCATGGTGTACACTACACTACATTGGTGTATACTATGATTCTTCATCAACTGACCACACTGCCTTGTGTCTTTCAGGTCTTTTCTTCATCATAGATGAATGCAACATAATCAAGTCAATAACATAAGGTCATAGACTCATCAATAAGTTACCCAACGTATTCCTTATCCTCATCTATCATATCCATCTTCCTCATGCAAATATATCCGTTCTTCATCTCTTTTCTTCTTCTTTCTATAGATGTTTCACTATAGTAACTTACAAGATAAGTATTGTCAAAACTAGTTGACATCAATGACAACATATTACTGATTTAATCATCTTACATGTATCTAATCAGCAACTCAGTGATCTTAAAATCATAGATCTTCAAGTCATACTATTTATTCAAAGCAGTTGTAGTTTATCAATCTCTCCCTTTGGCATTGATGGCAACACAAGCAATATGAAATATGCCATACATATACCAAACATGTATTCTACAACTCTGTCAACAAATGTTGTAACTCTGGTACAAGATCTCCCTAGCTTAATGTGTTTAATCATTACATTACATAAAAGCATTTGCAAGTGCAGACTAGCTGATGTAGATATGATCTTTTCAGCTCGCAGGTTTTCTTCTGTTCTTAGTAACTGATCTTCAATGCTCTCCCTTTTCTATATCTCTCTCCCTTTGTCTTTGGCTTCATATTGAGATCTCTATCCCTTTGACAGCAATGCCAAAGAAACACATAAACATATAGCTCTGTAGTAGTCGTGTAACTCTCTGTTGTCCGGTGCATTCTCTGTATCTCTATATACTAAAGTGCAAATTTGTTCCAGTTCTTGAGCTTTTCACAACCTTAGACAAAAATCCAAAGTGTGAACTCTTTTACATCAACATGAATGATCTTTTGATAACATTAGGTGAATGCAACATCCAGGTCACATTAGTGACCAATAGACAGGGGACGGACCCCAATTCTAGTCCTCAAATATTTATATGTATCCTTCGGTAGAGGCTTTGTAAATATGTCTGCTGTACACACTAAAATATGCACTTCTATGAACCATTACATGCAAGGTTACTCAAGAGTGATGCCTCACAAAGCGGCTCATAGCTCTCTATGCATGGAGTTGCAAGGGACTATGAGTTTTGCTCTCAGCTAGAGCTACAAGAAGGTGACCTTGCTAGTCAACCATACAATGAGAGATTCAAGTGAAGACAAGGGAAACAATGCCAATATCTCCAAGAATCCAATATGAAATGCAATGCAATGCAACTAAGATGAAGATGCAAATGTGCAAGCTATGCTATGAAAATGGAAGTACAATGCAACTAATCTATGAAAGGAAATAGCAATGGATTACAAATCCTTCCTATTTAGACTATGTGAGATTGCATAAAAGGAAATCTACACTAAGAATGCCATGAATGCAACTATGAAAGCAAAACTATTATGAAATGCAACTAAGAATGTCAAGGCTTCAAAGCTTGAGTGTCTTCAAAGAGAGCTCCAAAACCTGCAGCATAACAATAGCATAAAACAAGGATATGTAAATGAAGGAGAGAGCTCTCCTTTTATAAGAAATGAGGAGAAATGAACCATGGAGATTAAGAGGCAAAAGATCTTAATCAGCGGTGGAGCTTGAAAGAGGAGCAATCCATGTGCACAAGTATCCTCCAATGAGAGTGAAGTGTTGACTTTTGAGCCTCATGTGAGACAAAAAGTGCTTTTTCCCTTTTTATAAAATAGGAATAATGCTTTATTTGTGCAACTTAGGATAAGAGGAAAGTGGGGCTTTTTTATTTAATTAAAAGGGGAGGAAATATTCCTTTTAATCAAATAAAGACTTAGGATAAATGGTTAGCCCAAGGATAAAAATCCAATATATGATCGAAATTAGGATTTGATCAAGAGATTGATATTGTTGAAAATATTGATTATTGATAAAAATGATTCAGGATTGATAAATTGAATAAATGGGGCCCAAAGTCTAGGCGACCATTTTAGGGTGCATACATCTGCAAGTTTCTCTTTTGATGTAACAAATTCTATCTTCACTTGCTTCTCCTGTACTTGTTCCCTTAAGTAGTGATACTTAATAGATATGTGCTTTGTTTTAGAGTGCATCGCTGGATTCTTTGAAATATTAATTGCACTAGTGTTGTCACAATATATAATCACTAGCTCAGTGATTACCTCATTCATACCTTCCAACACTTGCTTGATATAAGCAATATTTAAATAGTTAGTAGCAGTAGCAACATACTCTGCTTTGGCTATAGACTGAGAAATGCAAGCTTGCTTCTTACTTGTCCATGTAACAAGTCTTTCACCAAAGAAGAATGCTCCTCCGGTGGTACTATTTCTATCATCCACATTTCCAGCCCAATCAGTGTTGGTATAGACTCTGAGTTCAAACTTTCCTTCCTTAGGATACCATAGTCCATAATCTTTAGTTTTCTTTAGGTATCTTAAGATTCTCTTTGTAGAAACCATGTGTGACTCTCTAGGGTTTGCAAAAAATCTAGCAACAATTCCAATAGTATGTGCTATATTAAGTCTACTGTCAACTACATACATTAACTTACCAATCATGGATCGGTACAGTGTCTGGTTTACCTCAGTAGTTCTATCTTCTTTAGTCAATTTACATCTAGTAGCCATCGATGTTCCAACAGGTTTAGCATCTTCCATGCCAAATGTCTTCAATACTTCCTTTATATATTTAGATTGTGTGATGAATATACTATCATTCTGCTGAATAACTTGTAAGCCTAGAAAGAACTTAATCTCTCCAAACATAGACATTTCAAATTCACTTCTCATTTTATCAACAAGTGACTTACAAATGTGATCTTATCATCTAAATATTATGTCATCCACAAATATCTCAGCAATCAAGATAGTATCATCAGAATTTCCCTTCATGTATAGATTACTATTCTCACTAGTTCTAACAAATCCAATACTCAGCAAATAGTTATGCAACCTCTCATACTAGGCTCTCGGTGCTTGCTTTAAATCATATAAAGATTTATCTAATCTACATACCATATCTTTATTTTCTGGATCAACAAACCCTTCTGGTTGTTCTATGTAGACTTCTTCTTCAAGTATTCCATTCAGAAAAGTAGATTTAACATCCATTTGGTAAATTTTGAAATTTTTGTGTGCACCATATGCAAGTAAAATTCTAACTCCTTCTAATCTAGCAATAGGTGCAAAGGTCTCACCATAATCAATTCCTTCTTCTTGTGCATATCCCTTGCATACCAATCTAGCTTTATTCCTTGTTACCTCTCCATTTTCATTTAACTTGTTTCTAAATATCCACTTAGTACCGATAACATTCTTGTCCTTAGGTCTGGGTACTAAACTCCAAGTTTTGTTCTTCTCTATCTGTTCTATTTCCTCTTTCATTTTATTAACCCATTCATCATTTTCTAATGCAACTTTTACATTCTTTGATTCAAATTTACAAACTAGACATGTACCTTGTCTTGCTTTACTTCTTGTTTGCATGCCAGCTTGTCTGTCTCAATTGATTTGTGTCTTAGGATGATGTCTTCTAAAAAATATTGCCAGTATCTCATATCTTCTTTCTTATTCATTTTCTGCAAGTTCATTTTCTTGTTCGGTAGGTTCTTCCTACTCGTTGATATCTCCTTCCTGTCCGTCAGTATTGTTTTCCTGCTGATCGGTTGTCACTGTCTGCGGCTTTTCTAGGTACTCAGGTTGTTTAATTTATGTGAATCTACCATAGTCTTCTATTTCCTTTGTTCTTTCCTCTACATTCTTATCATCAAACTCATGAACCTGAACATTAGTACTTTTAATCATTTTATTAGTTACTTTATTAAGACACTTGTATGCTTTACTTTTAGTGGAATATCCCAGAAATATCCCTTCTTTGCCTTTTGAGTCAAACTTCCCATTTCTTTCATCTTTTAGAATAAAGCATTTACTTCCAAAAATTTTGAAATAACTTATAGTGGGTTTGTGTCCAAACCATAACTCATAGAGTGTCTTATTAGTTTCCTTCTTTAGTTGTACTTGGTTTAGAACATAAACAACTATGCTGACATCCTCTCTCTAGTATGTCTAAGGAACAGTCTTTTGTAACATCAGTGTCCTTGCATAGTTAACAATTGACCTATTCCTCCTTTCGACAATGCCATTCTGCTGAGGTATCCTCGGTGTAGAGACCTTTCTTTTAATACCATGCTCATTACAAAAGTTAGTAAATTCATCAAAGCTAAATTCACCTCCTCTATCATATATTAAGCATTTCAATACTTAACCAATCTCTTTTTCTACTTTTTCTTTATACCACTTGAACATCTTACATACCTCTAATTTTTCTTTCAAGAACATGATTGTCATTAATCTAGTATAATCATCAACAAAAAGAATAAAGTATTTGTCTCCATAATAACTCTAAGTTCTCATAGGACCACATAGGTTGGTATGCACTAACTCAAGTAATTTCTTTGTTGAATAATATTTTCTTTTGAAAATAGATTTTGTCATTTTACATTTCTGACATTCATGACACATAACACGATTAGCCTTTGATAAGTTAGACAGACCTCTAACCTTTTTATTTTTACTAATCTTAATCATGTTATCAAAATTCACATGACATAACCTTTTATGCCACAACCATGCATCTTCATCTTTCATTATTAAACAAGAAAACTGATCATTATCAAGATAAAAAAAATTACCTCTTGATTGTGTTCCAGTTCCAACAAGTCTTCCTTCATCATCAAATATTTTCACTTTCTTGCTCTCAAAAGCAACTCGGTGGCCTGAATTGTTCAGCTGTGCCACACTTGGAAAATTATAGTTTAGTCCTTTTACCCAATAAGCATTGTCACATCTAATTCTATCATTTATCATTAGTGATCCTTTACCTCTTATCATATAAGGTGCATCATTACCCATTCTCATAGATCCTCCATTGGGTTCTTCAAGATGATCAATTTTTTTGTCATCACCAGTCATGTGATGTGTACAACCACTATCTATGATCCATGTATCATTTTTATTAACCTTAGAGATAAGTGTTGTCTCCACATACCTTTTATCTTCTTCCAAGTCATCCTTCATTGCAACAAATACTACCTCCACATCTTCATCAATGTCAGTGTTGGTGACATCTTCTTCTACAATATAGCACACTTTCTTGCCTTTATCATTATTGTCTCAGTTGTCGCTATTGTAGTGTCAGTAACTTATGTTGCCTCTTCTCCCATAGCTTCCTTCACCAGATCGATCTTTATTTCTATCATCATCTTTCTTGTTTGGACATCTAGCAGCAATATGACCAACCTCTTTACAGTTAAAGCATGCTAAAGGTAATTTACCTTTATATATTCCTTTACCTTTAGGTAACCTTCTGGCCATAAGAGCTTCAAGATCATCAACCTCATCATCAATATTGCTATCACTATCATCATTCTTATTTCTGCTACTAGACTTACCAATCTTTAGAGAAGACATAAAAGCAGATTCAACAAACAGTATAGCACTATTATCAAAGTTATTCAGTTCAAAGGTTGTAAGCTTACCAATCAGATTATCAAGAGTAAGGTTGTTACCAGATGCAGACCTAGTTTCATGAATTGCAAATATTCTGATTGCATAAACTAACAATAAGGTTCTGAGAAATTTGCTTACCACTGTCTCTTCATCAATAACACCATCAGACTCTCTAATAGCATGAACTACCTCCTTTATTATGTTTTTGTATTGCACAATGTTTTCTCCTTCCTTCATTTTCATATCATTGAATCTTCCCCTTAAGCTTTCAACTCTGGCTCTTTTGACATTCACATCACCACTATAAACTTGAGCAAGTTTATCCCACATCTTCTTAGCAGTAGTACAGTCCTTGATATCTTCAAATTCAGCATCTCTACAGGCAACAACAATATCCATCATAGTAACATTATGCTCATGTCTATCTCTTAGTTGATCAAGGGTCAAGGGACTAGTGGGTGGTGCAAGGTAGCCATTCTCCACTAGTGTGAGGGTAGAATTCTGAATTCCAGATACATGCAACCTCATTCGGCTTTGCCATATTGCAAAGTTATCCTTGTTTAGCTTTGGCACTTCCCTCTTATACATTTTGAGATCTTTGTGCTAAAGTCCTTAAAATTCTGTTCCAAGCAACCAATGCTCTAATACCAATTGTTAGAATAACTGAGAGGGAGGTGAATCAGTTATCCACAGTCCCAATAACAAAATGTATATCGAAAAACAATTTACTAAAACTTTTGAAGCTTGGTAAAATAAAATACTATACTATCTGTACTTTTACCGATTACCAGTCAATAACTCATAATGATTACTGATCAAATCCAATATGCAACATGTAAAGTATGACAACAAACAATCATCATAGCCAACACATAACACAAGAGATTTAATGTGGAAACCCTGTAAAGGGAAAAACCACCTGGGATTGAGAACCAAAAAATTGTTCACTCTTCTGAAGTGAGCTTGGTGAAGACCCAACCCTGTTAAAGGTTACAAACACATGGTAAGGTGTGACCTTGTTAGAGGATTTTATACCAACCATTATCGTACAACTAGCATTCACTATGGGGTTGATAGGATAACAAATGTACACTCTATGAATGACATTTCAAGACTTTCTAGTCCACTGTGTTAAGAGATTTATCTGAACTTACAATGGTTAAAATGTAACAGTAGGTGATCTGATGACAATAGAAATTCAATTGCATATTATTAGATCTCTATTAAGCTCATTTAAATCCTCTGATCAATATGTCAATTTTGTTTCAATCAATATTCAAAAACTTACTATCTCTCAGTAATAGCTTTCTAACGCTAGGTGTTCTCTGCAGTTCAATTCTTCTTAACCAATCTGATCAGGCATGCATGAAGCTTGTTCACAGGATATCTCTGCAGTCTCCTTCTTTCAGCATAAGTTTTATAATGAAGCTCTAGTCTCTTAAATAGACAAGTAAAGCGTTTTAATTCCATCCATTAGATTTTGTCGCTTAATCTCCTTTGTCCATTTTGTTGCTTAAACCTTCCTTGACTAATATGTCAGTAACATGTTTTGTTTCCATCTTTTAGATCTTCCTTGAATTTTTTTAGTCGTAGACCTTCATAACAATCTTTGTCTTCAACTCCAATCATGAGGTACTTTCTAGCTCATCAATCCTTATCGGCTAAACTAATCATTTAGTTCCTTTTCTCCTGCTTGGTTAACAAAGAAATGCATCGGTGAACACAAGCTTGGTTTATAATGTGGTCGGTATACACTACACTATGTCGGTGTATACTATGATGCTTCATCAACCAGCCACACTGCCTTGTGTCTTTTAGCTCTTTTCTTCATGATAGATGAATGCAACATAATCAAGTCAATAACATAAGGTCATAGACTCATCAATAAGTTACCCAATGTATTCCTTATCCTCATATGTCATATCCATCTTCCTCATGTAGATATATCTGTTCTTCATCTCTTTTATTCTTCTTTCTATAGATATTTTGGTATAGTAACTTACAAGATAAGTATTGTCAAAACTGGTTGACATCAATGACAACATATTACTAATTTAATCATCTTACATATCTAATCAGCAACTTAGTGATCTTCAAATCACAGATCTTCAAGTCATTCTATTTATTAAAATCAGTTGTAGTTCATCAAATATATGGCAATCCCATGAACTCTAAGGGCCCAATTCATCCAACAACTTGATCCCACATGGTTTTTGTCTACTTCTGCAATCGAGTTTCATCTTGTCTGGTTGAATACATACGAAATATTCAACCTAGGGCATCATTATTCAAAAAGAAAACTAACCATCCCAACTCTGAGCTTTTGAAATCTTATAAAGCATTTCCTTAACTCACCTTTCACACAGTGGCATTGAATCCCAATGGTGAAAATGTGAGTTAGGTCCACATCTTCCAACAAAGCTTGTTTACACACCAAGCACTGTATAGGAACAATCAATAAAAGGACTGAAATTCTTTGATTTTACGACTTCAAAACAATATAATTAGTACATGGAATGATCAAAACTTATAATACCAATCAATGAATTCTTGTCCTATCAATGTTGCATTGAATAGAGAGTTTAATAATAGAAACACCAGACTGTGTCTTCATGAGCAGAGAAGTGATTGTTTGTAAAAAATTAAAAGTTTATTGCTTGGTAGTTCATTACATTATCTTCTTTGACCATACACACCTCCACACAAGACAGACTAAAATAAAACCATAGCATGGTATAGGAATTTAGAAGACATCCTTTATTACAAAGAAAACCAAAATATAGAACTCAAGTCCCAAAGCAAAACTGAATGGCCTAGGTGCCCTGCACCAATACACCCCCCATCCCACCATCCACACCCATCCACTCATGTCAAGCTCTTGTGAGTTTAAGTGATATATTTGGTGTTATTGAATTGTATTTACTTGGATTCAACATGATTTTGAACAAAATCTTGACATGAGTGGATGGGTGTGGATGGTGGGTGTATTGGTGAAGAGTCTTGGTAAGTTTAAGCCTTTTGAAGCACTTAAGAAATATTGAATACATCATTTCTTTCCAACTATTTGACAAAGCAATGATGTATTGTAAAGAATTAAAAGTTTAATGCTTGGTAGTGACTGTTTGTAAAGAATAAAAAGTAAAAAGCTATTAGTAATTGGCAGATTAAATTCCGATAATAACTAATAGATTAAGCATATTATTACTAATAGATTAAGAATATTATTACTATGCTTAATGTTCCATTTAAATGCTAGTATATAAAGAAGATAATCAGAAGACAATGAAGATTTGTCTGACTAATAGTCTATAGAATTAGACCTTTATTTGGCTAGGTCAAATCTTCCTTCATGCTAGCGGTCTATTCGGTTGTAACAGTCTTAAGTTTTTTTTAATATTGTTAGAATAACTGAGAGAGGGGTGAATTAGTTATCCATAGTCCCAATCACAAAATGTATATCCAAAATCAATTTACTAAAACTTCTGAAGCTCGGTAACATAAAATACTATACTATCTGTACTTTTACTGATTACCAGTCAATAAAATATAATGATTGCCAATCAAATCCAATATGCAACATGTAAAGTATGACAACAAAAAATCATCATAGTCAACACATAACACAAGAGATTTAACATGGAAACCCTGCAAAGGGAAAAACCACCTGGGACGGGTAACCCAAAAATTGTTCACTCTTCTGAACTGAGGTCGATGAAGACCCAACCTTGTTAAAGGTTACAAACACATAGTAAGGTGTGATCTTGTTAGAGGATTTTAGACCTTGTCATTATCCTCCAACCATCATTTACTATGGGGTTGACAAGATAACAAATGTACACTCTATGAATGACATTCCAAGACTTTCTAGTCCACTTTGTTAAGAGATTTATTTGTTTACAATGGTTAAAATGTAACAGCAGGTGATCTGATTACAACACAACTTCAATGGCATATTATCAGATCTCTATTAAGCTCATTTAAATCCTCTGATCAATATGTCAATCCTATATCAATCAATATTCAGTAAGTTATTGTCTCTCGGTAATAGATTTCTGACGCTCGGTGTTCTCTACAATTCACTTCTTCTTAACCAGTTTGATCAAGCATGCATGAAGCTTGTTCACATGATATCTCTATAGTCTCCTTCTTTTGGCATAAGTTTCATAATGAAACTCTAGTCTCTTAAATAGACAAGTAAACTATTTTAATTTCATCCATCAGATTTTGCCGCTTATTCTCCTTCATCCATTTTGCCTCTTAAACCTTCCTCAACTGATGTCTCAGTAACACATTTTGTTTCTATCCTTTAGATCTTCCTTGAATGTTTTTATTCATAGATCTTCATAACAATCTTTATCTTCAACTCAAATCACGAGGGACTTCCATCTCATCAATCCTTATCAGTTAAACTAATCATTTAGTTCCTTTTCTCCTTCTCAGTTAACAAATAAATGTGTCAGTGAACACAAGCTCAGTTTATACTGTGCTCGGTATAGACTACACTGCATTAGTGTATACTGTGATGCTTCATCAACCGACCACACTACCTTGTGTCTTCCATCTCTTTTCTTCATCATAGGTAAATGCAACATAATCAAGTCAATAACATAAGGTCATAGACTCATTAATGAGTTACCCAATGTATTCCTTATCCTCATCTATTATATCCATCTTCCTCATGTAGATCTATTTGTTCTTCATATATTTTCTTCTTCTTTCTACAAATTTTTTGGTATAGTAACTTACAAGATAAGTATTGTCAAAACTAGTTGACATCAATGACAACATATTACTAATTTAATCATCTTACATATCTAATCAACAACTCAGTGATCTTCAAATCACAGATCTTCAAGTCATACCATTTATTCAAATTAGTTGTAGTTCATCAAATATATGGCAATCCCATGAACTCTAAGGGCCCAATTTATCCAAAAACTTGATCCCACATGGTTTTTGTTTGTTGTTGCAGTCGAGTTTCATCTTGTCTGGTTGAATACATACAAAATATTCAACCTAGGGCATCATTATTCAAAAAGAAAACTAACTGTCCCAACTCTGAGCTTTTGAACTCTTATAAAGCTTTTCCTTAACTCACCTTTCACATGATGGCATTGAATCCCAACGGTGAAAATGTTAGTCAGGGCCACATCTTCCAACAAAGATTGTTTGTACCCCAAGCACTATACAAGAACGGTCAATAAAAGGACCCGAAATTCTTTTATTTTAAGACTTCAAAACAATATAATCAGTACATGGAATGATCAAAACTTATAATACCAATCAATGAATGCTTTTCCTATCAATGTTGCATTGAATAAAGAGTTTAATAATATAAACACCAGACTGTGTCTTCATGAGTAGAGAAGTGATTGTTTATAAAGAATTAAAATTTTATTGCTTGGTAGTTCGTTACATTATCTTCTTCGACAATACACACCTCCACAGAAGAAGGACTAAAATCAAACCATAGGATGGTATAGGAATTTAGAAGACATCCTTTATTATAAAGAAAAACAAAATATAGAACTCAAGTCCCAAAGCAAAACTGAATGGCCTAGGTGCCCTGCACCAATACACCCCCCATCCCACCATCCACACCCATCCACTCATGTAAAGCTCTTGTGAGTTTAAGTGATATATTTGGTGTTATTGACTTATATTTGCTTGGATTCAACATGATATTGAACAAGATCTTGACATGAGTGGATGGGTGTGGATGGTGGGTGCATTGGTGAAGAGTCTTGGTGTGTTTAAGCCTTTTGAAGCACTTTAGAAATATTGAATACACCATTCCTTTCCAACTATTTGACAAAGCTATGATGTATTGTAAAGAATTAAAAGTTTATTGCTTGGTAGTGACTGTTTGTAAAGAATTAAAAGTACAAAACATTAGTAATTGACAGATTAAATGCAGATAATTACTAATAGATTAAGCATATTATTACTATGCTTAATGTTCCATTTAAATGCTAGTATATAAAGAAGACAATCAGAAGACAATGAAGATTTCTCTGACCAATAGTCTACAAAATTAGACCTTTATTTTTCTAGTTCAAATCTTCCTTTGTGTTAGCAGTCTAAAGAATTAGATCTTTATTTTAAATGCATTTAACACAAATAAAAATTAAAAAACTGAACCAATGGCATGTTTACAAAAAAGAAATAGAATGATAATAATATGCTAAAAATTCTATTCTGTTTAATACACGCCAAAGGACCTGTCCCAACAATTCAGTTCTGTAATTTTGTTTTTTGTGTCAAATGCATTTAAATTGAACATTAAGCATAGTAATAATATGCTTATCTATTAGTTAAGATTTAAAATGAAGATTTTATTCCTCACCGGTCTGCACTTCCATGATATTCAACCACTGGTTTGAACTTACTTGCATATAGGTGTACAGTGTCAAACTAGTGTAGCTTCCCACCTTATACTACCTCCTTTAGCACTCTGTTTCTCATGGATTATGTGAAAATTAAATAAAATGAAATGTGCTAGTAGGTGGGATATATGTATAAAATTTGACCTTTTTTTTTACTTGTATTCCCGTGTTGGTCGGAATTACTTTATATGATATGGTGAATTCTTAATAAAGGTCTAATTATATAGACTACTAGCACGAAGGATGATTTGACCTAGCCAAATCTACCTTGTACCACACAAAAAACTATGTAAAACATCAGAGGACAAGTTGATTTAAACATTAGAGGACAAGGCTTTGATGTCTTTTATGTACAAGTGTGAGTTTATATATATGAAGTATAAGCTAGTATGTACCCTGGGATTGATGAGTGTAATCATTCTATAGGTAGGACTTATGTGAGCATGAAAAAGATGGCTAATTCACTAAAATTTAAATTTCCAATATAAAGCTTTCAGTAGGAATCGGGTGAAGGTGAAGGACTGACCACCATACTACTTGATTGAGAAGAGATGTTCTCATTTTTGTGAATTATGATGCTTGTAAATATGGATAGGATTTATATGTGCTCTTTCTAGTGGCCCAACCTCTATAAGGAAAATTTAACTTGTGTAATCTTTATCTTCATAATCTTAAAGGTGAGCTAATTTTTCTTCACACCAAAATATCCATGATTACTGCCTTATGCATGTGCCTCTAAGTGTTGTTATCTGGGTACTTCTGCAACATTTTCTAAGATTGCTGCCATCCTATAATGTGTATATGAATTAACCAATTTTAAAAAGCTACTCTAACCTCCATAAAGGAGAGAAGATTTGATCTTTAGAAAATAAATGACAAGGATACAAAGTTGGGAACTGCTTATTCATTGTCAGTTCACATTGTGGAAACTTCTTCCATAGGCAACCTTTTATCTATTTTGATAACAAATATGCTCTTGTGCATTCTCATATGTTTTCAATATATAATTTGGAGGGTAGTAAAAAATTGAGCAATGCTTAACAATCTTTTAGTCCTTTTATTGGTTTGTAATCATATAACTTGAATATCATAGAAATGTAATAAAAAAAATTGGACAAAAGGAAGCTTTTTATCCATTTTAACATGAAATATATGCTCAAGTGTGCTTTCTAATGTGTTGATAATATACACATTGGATGGCTATCAGAAACCAGGCAAGGCTTATAAATTTTAACTGCATGTTAAACAGACCAGTGATTTTTTACTACATGTTAGACATTTCAAGTGATTTTTTTTAAAGTAAAAAGATTAAACATAGATGCATCCAGATGAGTTGAATTTTTTAAGTGAATAGACCAGTGGATGTTTGAATACACAAAATTGTTGAAGGTTGTTACATTTATCTTTTGATTCTTTTCTTAAAACACATGAATTCACTTTTGTTGCACTGGACTCAATGACATGCATATCAACAAAGTTATTAGGTTTTGATATGGGGAATATGCATATTGACCTTAGAGATCCTTCCATGTAAACCATGGCTTGGGAATTTTGGGGGGGATGTGTGATCTCTGTATGATTCTCTATAAGAATGATAGACATTTGAGCACCTTAGCACCCCAAGTGAGAGATTTCTTGTTAGGCAGTTTTTTATTTTGACTTAGATGAAAATGCAAAATAAAGGAAATTACTTTCCCTCTTGTTTATGTTTAGGCTGACCACAAATTAGACTTTTTAAAATGCGTATTGTGTTTTCTTGAGGTTGGATGGTAGACCAATTTTGGATGATAGAAGGTGCCAGATGGTTGAGGATGTAATGAGTTAGATATAAAGTATGCTATGAAAATGTGTCCTTTAATTTTGATGAAAAAATCATTTGGATGTAGGGAAGGGTGCCAGATGATAAATCCCCAAATTTGTCTCTCCAAACCCTTGTTTCTAGGGCTTCTAAAATGTGTTGTTTCCAATCACTTCTAGGCCTAACAAACACTTGATTCACCATTAGACAGCCAATCTAAGAGGATTCAAACCCTTAGACAAACCCCTTGTTCGAGCCAAATTTCCATATATTAACAAAAACTTAAGACTGTTACAGCCAGATAAACACAAGAATTAACACCAGCCATACAAATTTTCAAAGCCAAGTAGATTTTCAAAGAATAAACACAAGTAAAGCTTGCTAACTCATAATTAACACACCAAACCAAGTAATGAAATAGCAGAAATGAAGATTTTATTGCTCACCGGTCTGCACTTTTGTGATATTCAACCACTGGTTTGAACTTGCATATACACACGTGGTGTTGATGTAGTGTAGCTTACCACCTTATACCGCATCCTTGAGCACTCCTTTGCTCCCAGACTATGCCAAAATGAAATAAAATGAAATGTGTTAGCTGTAGGTGGGATATATGTTTAAAATTTGACCTTTTTTTTAACTTCTATTCCCATGTTGGTCAGAATTACGACCACTTTTTAGGGTCGTAATTCCGACCAACATGGGAATAGATTTTTTTAAATATCAAATCTTTCTTCTATAAATCCACCGTAGAAAATTATTTTATAGCTTTGTTGGAAATGTTGGTCTAAAAGTGGGTCAAATGTACTAGTGTATTTTCTTAATTAAAATTTATTTTTTAGAATTTATTTAATTTCTATTTTGAAAATTAATTAATATCTATAAACTATATAGTACTACTTTAAAAATTACAAATAAAAATTTTTAAAAATCTTTTTTTTTTTGGTTTGTTTATTAAAATATAATTAATTTAGATAACTTATATATATATATATATATATATATATATATATATATATATATATATATATATATATATATATATATATATATAGATATATAGATATATATATATATAGATATATATATATATATATATATATATATATAGATATATATATATATATATATATATATATATATATATATATATATATATATATATATATATATATATATATATATATATATATATATATATATAATGGGCCCCTATTTTTTCATTAGGCAAAAATTTTGGTTTGAGAGTATTTGTCTAGTTAGACATTTAGTATAATTTATTTTTTGATAGGCCAAATCAAGATATAGTTTAATTACTTCAAATAGAGTTATATATATATATATATATATATATATATATATATATATATATATATATATATATATATATATATATATATATATATAATTTTTTTTTAAATTATATTTTTTTTTTTAACTTTTAAATATACCATTTTCTTTCTTAGTATGGAAATAAAAAGAAGTTATTTGGACACAATTTATCTTTTAAAAGAAACTTTTATCTATCTTGTGCAAATTAAAGAATTTTAAATCATTTAGCTAATAACTATATATAAAATTGAATAATATTTCAATATATACATGTTCAAGACTTAACTATTAGAATGCATGTTCTATTTCAAAAAGAAATGTTAGAAATACTTTAGTTTAAGCTTCACTTCAAAATCTAAATACCCTAGGAACAAATTTTTAGCAACTAATTTTTTTTATGAAGTTTATAAATTAGGAAATTTACTATTACCAATAAAGGGACTTATTTTTTTATATATTTTTATCATGACCTAATTGAGATATTATAAAATAATCAAGTAATCTAATTTAATTATCCTTAAGAATTGAGATAATTAGTCTAAGAATTAGATTACTTTAGGAAACAACTTGAAAGCATAATTGGCTTATAAAAAGGAAGTTTTAGGAACAACTTTAATAACTTAGCAATACGATTTTAGTCAAGTAAATATAAATTTGAGACACAAGACTTCTTTCATATTCAAATAAGGAACAAATTTACAAAAGTTTAAATCTTTTGAAACTATAAGAATTTTATTTACAACCTTCAAGGATTTACAAAATCTATAAGGCTAGGAAAGTTCCAATATTACAAAATAGGGAAAGCCCTTAAAAAAAACTTCCATGGCTCCTCCAATTAATAGAAAACTTCCATGGCTCCTCCAATTAATAGATAGAACTTGCAAGAAAATATGTTTAACCATGGAGGCTCACCTCCCAACCTAGACCATTACATGGACACCCTCGAAATAGGGGAATAAAGAGAAAAAATGGATCAACACATAAAACCCTAAAATAACCTATGATAATAAAGGACACTTAAAATTCCCATTCCCAAGGCTAGCACATAGGCTTTAAAAAATCCATTAAAATAAGGGTGAATGTGGACCATACCCATTAGGAGAAACCAAGTTAGAATGAAGGATACAAAGGCCACACAAGGGCTAACTTCAAAATCCTTCCCAAAACCATCTTCACAACAAAACCATAGGTTCAAGCCAAGAACACTTCTTATAGCCCCAAATTTCCCATAGAAAAAACTTGGTATCATGGAGTACAAGGCATCCATATTTATCCTTCCCATAGAAGGGGAAACTCTACACTAAAATAGTTTTCAGGTAATCCTTTCACCCTACAAGGTTACTCTTCCCTCCCAAGGGTGAGTGTGCCTTGAAAACTCCCTTAAAAATACATAAGCACAATAACAACAAAATAAATACTATCTAAATAATATTAAAACACATAACAAAACTAAACAACCTCCATAAAAGTATATGAAATCTTTCCATAAAACATAATCAATAAGTTTGAGCACCAACCTAGCTCCAAACCTTAAGGTTTTAAATTTTTGAGAAGAGCTTTCTCTTTTTATCCTTTTTCTAATTCCTTCCAAGTAGTAAGTCTCTAAGGTAGAGAGTGGGTGATCAACCTAGGAAGACTTCTAAAACTTCCTCTAATAGGCTCTCTAACTCCACCACTTAACTATAACCATAAATGAAAGGGTACCTTCACCATTACTCTGACAAATATCTGCGTCCCCTCATAAATGAGGTTTAAGACTAAATGTAGTTGACAAGATGGTTGCCCAATTTCTTGAAACTCCTAAACTTTGATCTTGACTTTTGGGGTACTTTAGGAGGTTCATTTATGAGTCTAGGGTCTTCTAATGACCAACATTTAACCCCAAACCCTAAGTATAACTAGTGGGGTAGTTAAATTTGACCCTAATTGTCCCCTAGAAGCTTCCTAGACCATCCAAAACTTCACTTGAAGTTAACCTACAATTTTACTCATCTTTGACCCATCTAGAAACTTCCTACACCCTAGGTGAGCATGGGGACTCTACAAGTTAAACCTCTAGTTGGTGTCACACTTACCCTAGTTAAATGGGTTAGTCATGCGAAAACCTCATACACCCATGTGCCAACTGACACCACATAGATTCTAACCCATTCACATATAGCATTACTAATATAAAACAATTAAATTAATTAAATATGACATTCAAAAAATACTTTCACGAATAAAATCACAAGACAACAAGGTTCATGTCTCTTCACTGGATAGAATATTGGCTTTACAGTTTATAACATAGTTTCACTCTTTGTTGCCCATATTTAATACCATGGTTAATCTCCTGCACACTCATTGAAAACTTTAGTAGGGTCAATAACATAAAAAGGTAAATAACATAAACCACATATATTATCAAACACTCACAATTAAATAATCATTTCACATAATTCACTAATCTGCATTTGATCCCAATATTCATAACATGTGCCTTAAAATTCATTTTGCATCATCCATATCTAATGTATCTAATAAAATGCATCATCAAATCAGTAACCTAACATAGGTATATCAAGATCAACTATAAAACATCAAATAAGTGTTTAAATCAACATAATCCAAATGCCGAATATACATAACATAAGACTCACTGATCCTCGAAATAATAACACATGTCCAAGTATCTCATATTCCAAAATATCAACTGAAGAGTCTAACTAAAAACTAATACTAAACTATGACGATCGGGCTAGACCTCAAAAGCACTCATCTAATTTGTATGGGAATCGATTAGTAGATGATTATTAAGGAGGAAGGAATCAAAATAAAATATGAGATAGTTGATGCTGTTGAAGATGAGCAAAAATTATTTCATTGCAAAATGGTTGGAATGGAAGAATTGATCAGTGCACTTTCAGAAACATAATTTATAGAAGTTAAGGAACTTGATTCAACACACAACATCTGGACAAGTTTAGAAGATTTGTATGAAGGAGACATTCACACTAAGCAGGTGAAGTTATAGAATTGGAAAGAAAAGATGGAAAACTGAAGGATGTGAGATGATGAGAATGTCAAAGAATATGTACATAGGATAACTGAGGTTGTTAGGGGAATCAAAAACTCTAGAGGCATATAAACTGAAGAAGAAGTGATCACAAAGATTTCAAGATCTTTTACACCAGCTTACAATACAAAGGATTAGGCGATTGAGTTGATCATTCTACTCATAGAAAACTTCAACAAAGATATGTTGATTGCTAAATTAACTACCTTTGAGATTGTAGAGTTGCATGAGGAATTACCTAAAGTAGAAATTGCATTCAAGGATAATATTAAAATAATGAAATAGGGTATTATCAAGCCTTGTGAGCACTCGAAGAGGAAGAAAACATGGAGAGCTTGGAGAGTATGTTGATGATTGGGATGAAATAGAGGAAGAAGAGAGAAACATAGATTATCTCGTGGTTGTGATTGAAAAAAGGGAAAAGAGAGGTAAGGTTAAGTTTGAAGGCAAGTTACCCCTAAAATGTTTTTCTCGCAATATAATTGGTCACTTTTCATCCAGATGTCCTACTAGGTTTTCTAAGCACAAACCTAAGTTTTACAAGTCCAAGAAGGATAAGAAATGTTAATATTCTAGTGAGGGTGTCTTTGATGATGATTGTGCAAATGATAAAGATGATATTGGATTTATTGGATTTAAGGATGAAGAACTATTAATAAAGATAAAGATTTAGTTTCACATGTGGAAAAGAAATCAGAATGGATTATAGATAGTGGTTTCTCTCATCATATGACTAGTGATAAGTACAAGTTTTTTTAGCTAAACAAGTATGACAATGGAGTGGTCAGATTTTAGTATAGGGCACCCAGGGAATTTGAAGTGTTTGGAAACATCTGGGATTTTCCTTATGTTTTTAATTTGTAATTAAGGGATGGATCCTTGAGATCATCCTTCTTGTTTTTTTATCCAACTTTTGTGGTCAAGGATCCCTAAGGTAAATCTATAAACCTTGTGATACCTTAGTCCACTTGGATTTTGAGTCTATAGGTGATTGGTGTGACTAGGTGTTTTGAGTGTTTTAAGAGTTTTAGTCATGATTCCAATGATTTTGGATAATTTTAGGCATATTTAATCAGATCTATGTATTAATTAATCATTCCAAGTCATTTGGATTGAAAAGTTGCAAAAAATACAAAAATGTTGCAAATGATGTAAATGTTGCTTGACCAACTTTTGAAAACTTGCTCAAGAAGTTCAAATTTGGTTACCAATGGTAAAAAACACCAATGGACCAGTTGGAAATTGTATTTTAAGATATTTAAACATGACCATGCCTCTACAAGAGGTTAGACATATGTAATATGAAGTTATGATGCAATTTGAATAGAAACCACTAGATATCTTGAGCAATCATTGCTTGGTATGGATGTGTACAGTGTGATAGGACCAAAATAATGTCATGATTTGATAACCCTATGAATATAATTTCTAGAGTATTTGGATTGGTCTCATTTGGATTTGAATAGTGATAGTTATAAGAAAATGTGTGAAGACAGTCTGGGAGGAATCATAATCCAAGCCTATCACACAAATGGAGTTCTAACTTGTCATTTCACTAGTGGAATCTAATGGAAACTTGGTAAATTCAAGTTAGGAATGTATTATTAATTATTCCAAAGGCCCATGGAGATATTTGGGTTTTTGGGAATTTTTGCATCAAGCCCTAGGCTAAATATCCCTATGTATTTAGCCAGTCAGATATATGAAGTTGTGTGCACATAGAGAAAATGATTGGAGTGACATATTAGATGGGTGATTTGAGTCACTTGGAGTTAGGAGAAGGTTTCCAAAACCTTTCATCAATTTTATAAACCCATCCTTGACCACTTTTTATGCAATCCAAGCCTAATCTAGCCAATTAGGTATGTGATCCTTGTGAGGCTTTAGTGCTGATGGAGTGGAGTTGGTCCCTGAAACTTTTGGGATCTTGAATATGTCAAAAATGGTCCTTGAATCTATCCATATATTGTTCATTCGATTCCATAGTTGGAATTTTCACACAAAAAACCATTGTGAGAGACCCAACTAGTAGGATTTATAGGTCAGGTTGAGATTGTTAGGTTATGGGTGTTGTACAAACAATTTGTTGAATGATTCTTTGTCCATATAGTCTAAATAATCTGTTTCAATCCTTATATTGGTTGGTCAAATCCACTGGTGAAGATTTCCATATTTGGGTTAGTATAGGAAAAGTGTCCCTTAGTTATTATTTGGTGACAATTTGCCTAAGACCTTTGGGTGTTGAAGTCAGGTAGGAAAGGTGTTTAGACCTCAAAAATTGCTTAATATACATCATATCACAAGGTTGGTGAATTTTTATTGTGCCAAATCCAAGATTGAGGAGTTCTGAAGGAGATTGCATATCTCATTGTCTTCTTATTGTGCTCTCTAAATTAGATTTGGTGATAAAACTCCTTGGTTGATCATTGGTAGAGGATTAATCTCTCTCGACAAAATAACTAATACTGATGATGTCTTGTTTCTTCATGGCCTTAAACTTAATTTGTTGAGTGTTGTAAATCTCGTAGAGAAAAGTGATCACTTGCAGTTCAAGGATGGTAAGAAAACTATCAGAAGTGAGATAGGGGACTTGATCGCATCAAGTAAAAAAACAAGAGGTAATGTGTATCAATTTATTATTGAAGAATATAGTTGTTTTTTGGAAAAGGTAGATTATAGTTGGTTGTATCATAGAAGATTATGTTATAAAAATTTGGATAACATTGTGAAGGCCAATAATAAAAATGCAGTCAGAGTTCTACCAAATATTATGAGGACTACTAGCACTAAATGTAGAGAGTGTGTGATGGTGAAACAAACAAAGAGAAGATTTCAAAGTAAATCAATATTAGAAAAGGGAAAGTTTGATCTGGTGCATATAGATCTATGTGGTCCTACAAAGATAAGGTATTACTATAGTGAAAGGTATTTCATTATTTTTAGTGATGATTATTCTAAGATGGCGTGGGTTTATTTATTTAGAGAAAGTCTAAAGCTTTTAATAAGATCAAGATTTACAAGGTTAAAGTTGAGAATGAGTCAGGTTTGAAGATAAAATGCTTGAGTTCAGATAGAGGTGGAGAGTTTATATCTCATGCATTTAAATCATACTATGGAGTACATGGCATATATAGACAGACTTCTGCACCTACTTGACTCCCTAGTAGAGTGGGATAGTAGACAAAAGGAACATGGCCATATTGAATGTTGTAAGGATTATGTTGATTGAAGGAAATTTGGCACACATATATTTTAGGGAGTCCTTTAACATTTCTATCTACACCTTAAACAAGGTTCAAATTAGGAAGGGCAAATCGGTAAGACTCCTTATGAACTATGGTTCAGTCATATTTCTACTATGAAGTATAGATTTTTGAGATTGACAATGGTATAAAAGTTTTCTTGAGTGAACAAAAGGAAGATCCTAGAAAACCAAGGTATATTTTGATGAACCATCCTAAAAATAATATTATTGGTGATACTAATCAAGTTTTGATGACAATGTTTAACACTATAAATGAGCTCTTTTTAATTTTTTAAGTTGAACTTAAGACTAAGTTGATGAGGCTTGTAATTATGAATCGTGGATTAAGGCAATGCAAGAAGAGCTGGATCAGATAGAGAAAATAAGACTTGGTAATTGGTTTCTAGGCCTAGAAAAAAAATGCGATTGGAAACAAATGGGTTTTTAGAAATAACATGAATGAATAAGGCATAATTGTGATGAGTAAATATATACTTCTCGACAAGGGCTATTCACAATAGGAAGTTATAGACTTTGAAGAAACAGTTTCACCTATTGTGAGGTTAGAGGTAGTATGATTATTTTTTTATTATGTAGAACATAAATATTTTAAGATATATCAAATGGATGTGAAGTCTACATTCCTGAATGGTGATCTTAAGGAAGAAGTATGCATAGAGAAGCCTGAAGGATTTCCTTTGATAGAATTTGGTGACATGGTTTGAAAATTGAAGAAGGATTTGTATGGACTAAAGCAAGCACCAAGGGCCTGGTATGATTCACTTGATAAGTATTTAATGAATCTTAGTTTCAGAAAAGATAGTGCAAATAATTACTTATATTAAGAACTAGTACAGATGGTATTTTGATTGTTCAGGTGTTTTTGGATGGAATTATCTTTTGAGGTAATGATGAAATGAGAAATAATTTTTCTGAAGAGATAAAAAAGTTATTGTAAAATGTCAATTATTGGTGAAATAAAATTCTTCCTTAAACTGAAAATAACTCAAAATAAACATGGTATTTTCATCTCACAAACCAAGTATCATAGGAATTTCTAAAGAAGTTTGGAATGGAATATTGTAAACCTATTGTGACACCTATAATGATTAGGCATAAGCTTTCCTCTTCTCATGAAACTAAAAGAGTTTTTCAAACTCAGTACAAGTCCTTGACTAGAAGTTTGTAGTACTTGACACACACTAGGCTAGACATAGTTCTATAGTTGGAATTTTTGCAAGCTTCCAAGATTCTTCTAGGTAGACTCATTTTTCTTCTATCAAAAGGATATTTAGATATCTAAAAAGAATAGTGGAATATATTTTTATGGTATGATAAATCTGATAATTTTACATTGCATGCTTTTATTTATGTTGATTGGGAAGGAAGTGAGGATGATAGGAAGAGCACCAGTGGAGGATCATTTTTCCATGGGAAAAGGTTGGTTTCTTGGTGGATTAAAAAATAGGATTATATAGCTCAATCTACTACTGAGTCTGAGTATGTGGCTACTGCCATAAATTGTACACAAATTTTGTAGATGAAGCAAATGTTGAAGGACATTTGGGTAATCCTTGAATATTATTTTGTAATACATTTTTTATAATAAAAGTACAATAAACATCTTAAAGAATCTTGTGATGCATTCTAAAACCAAATATTTTAATCAAATATCATTTCCTAAGGCAAATAGTTGTGAAGAAGGAGGTCAGGTTGGAATACATCAGTATAAAGGAACATATAGAAGACATGTTCACTAAACCCTTTCCAAAAGATGCCTTTGAATACCTTTGAGGTATGCTTCGAGTGAAAACCCATCCTTGTGAGAAATAGATGATGTAGGGATGCATCAATCTAGTAGCTATTAGAGATTTATCACTTTCAAGATAGGATAGTTGGATCTACTCCTCAGGGGGAGTGGTCATAGGTACTTAACAAAGCATATTTGGGTGATCAAGCACCTGATTTTTTGTAGGCATGCAGATTTGAAAAATCTATACCTCATAGAGGTGGGATGTGCAAAGATGGATAAGAAGACCTTTGTCACACTTTTTGATTGATGTCAAAAGGGGAGAGTTACAATTAAAAAAATTGGGGGGAGCGTTGAAGAAGATATCTAGTTTTGGTTTGATAGTTTTTAACATATGTTTCCATCAATTGCAAAGGGGTATATTGTTGGAATGATTGTTGTTTGAGGTGTTTAAATTTGTGTTTTTTCATTTATGTCAACATATGTTTTAATTGGTTTCATCGTGATTCTCAGGTAGAATGGTTATCACATAAATATGTAGGTCTAATAGAGCGGTACAAATAGTGTACATAGTTCTAGGGTACATAAGATTAGATTTATGAAGAAGGAGGTGTGTAGAGCTTATGTATAATGTTGCAGATCATTATTTGCTTTTGTGCATGAGTTATGTCTAATTTGGTGGGGATTGGTTAGAGTGTAGTGGTAGAGGATTATGACAGAGATGGTCTCTATGTTTTTCAAGTTAACTTGGATATGAGCATAGATTTTGGTATGTGAGCTTGAGGCTTGAAATAAGACACATGTGATAACATTATGTGATATTCTTGGGTCACTATGATTGTAGTGATTTCAGATCAGGTGTGTGATCTTGTGAAGACCTATTTAGGACCGACCAAAGGAGATAACATGTTCAGAGGGTTTATAGTGTGAATTGTCAATCTTGGCACATATTTTATAATTTTTATAAATGGTGCATACTTTTTTAAGATATTGTGTGTATCTTACCAAGGGTCTATGTATTCATTTGTGCATTTGGGAAGTCCGAACAAGCCAACATAATTTATTGGTGTACCTTGTATAAAGGAAATTCATTCATTACAATATTAGCTATGGTTTTTTTAAGGTGTTGCAAGCTTGTTCTTGGAGGTCTATTGGATGTAGAGTAGAGATCATTCATTGAGAACTTCATTGGAATTGTATAGGAAATATTGGTTGATCTAACTCAGTTAATTATTATTATTGTATACTCTTATACATTTATTTGGATATTGGATCCAGAAGGTGGATTTAACCTTCACTTTAGACAATGAGACTATCTGTGTACTCAAATCCTAACATGGTTGGAAAGGCTCCTAACAGGGTTTGTCATTTGACAAGAACTTTTACTAAATATAATAATAATATCCTAACAGGACTAGGTCTCCTAACAGGGACATAATATTTTAGAGCATCATTACTAGGTTCTACCCCCTCCAGGGTTTTACCCTTAACAGGGTTTTCCACGACACCAAAGATTTGTGTTATGGTATTCAAACTTTGTGGTGTTCTTGTGGTTATATTATTATTTTATTTTTTTAATGTAATCAGATTAAAAATAATTTATGTTTAAAATTTGTAACACAATTGATTCTCCCCCTGTTCCCCCTCTTAGTTGTGTTGGTGCATTGGTATTTCTAACAAAGATTATAAATTTTTATTAAAATTTTACCTATGTAATTATAATGAGTTTGTCTAATAGGTTTTTTATGCTAGAAGTTGGTTTGTTGTTATTCTTATTTTCTCTCTAGTTTTGTTTATAAGAGATCAATGCCCTCTTCCTACATATTTACTCAAAAAAATTATCCCCATTATTTTGTTTCAATATACCAGTTAAACTGAAAGTATCACATTTACAAGAGATCTCTCTCAATATTTACATAGCACAAATGGAGTATGTACCAAAATATGCTCATGGAAAAAAAATACATTTCCTTGAGAAAAAAAGTTATTTGGAAAATTTTATTTGATGAAAAAAATCCTAAATTAGGTAGAATCCCAACAAGCTAGCTCATGACCCTCAAAAGCATGTACCTACCATAGGGAATTGTTAGTTTTCCAGATTACTAGCTCCTCAAACTCTTACATAATATATATCCTTAAATTATTAACCAATAATATATTACTACGTCAAGTTGTCTTTTGATCCTTAAAAGGCTTGAATTCTCCATAATGATAGACTCCTTAATTCTACCAAGAGAATAATTCATATTGAATTCACCAAATACCTTCCTATACTCAAGAAAATAAAATCCGAAATACATTAGCTCTTTAATCATGTTTTAATAAGAAAGAATACATAAGAGAACACTTACGGATATTCTTCTCATACAAGAAACCATTTTTTAGTGAGAAGTTAACTTGTGACATGTTGGAAACTCCTCCAACATTAAGTGCCTTCAACTTCTAACTATGAAGTAGAAATGTACATATCCATTGTGGGTATTTAAAAAATTTAAGTGTCACAACCATGTCCTCAACATGATCCTCAATTATTTTTTTAAATAAGGATAAAATTACTCTTAGTCAATGGCTTCCATTAGACATGATTATATTTGGAGACTCCAGCCCTAGCTTATCCACATTAAAATATAATTTGCAATGATTTTCATACCTAAAAGGGTTAACACCTTAACTCTCATGAAACCTTTCTTGAATATTCCTTAATGGTTCAGAGAAAATGAAATCACAACCTCTCTATGTAGATGGTCAATATATTGATTCTTGGAGAACTATACACAAGAAAATATCAGGATAGATTGTTGGATATTGAAAATGCTAAAAAAATTGATTTAGTCACACTCAAAGATAAGTGACCTTTGGGGTCGATTCCATATTGCACAAGCTCATTGAGTCACCGAAGGACATGACCCTTATCAAGTTAGGGGAATGAAATTTCCTATTCAATTAAGTTGTTAGTAAGTTAAACCTTAAGTGATTGGATTTTATGTGTCTTGAATACTACACGACATCTAGGTTTACCAAGGTTTCCTTAGACGTACGACACTTAACCACCCTAGACACCTTTCATAAAATAATGATTGTCCCTCTCTTTATGCCTTCAATGAATACTTTTATTCTTTCTTGAAATCCTTGAATGCACAATATCTTTCTTGTAGGAATGCATATGCCTCTTGGATTGCGGGTGTGAAAATGAGAGGAAGAAGCTTTTGTTTATAATTATTTTTTGGTCCAAATTCATGAAGGATGGCTATAAAAGGTGGGAAAATGAAAATATTTTCCATCAGGACTTGAAACCTACCAAAATTAACTCCTTTGGGTATAGGTTCAACCTATTTTGGTAAAGGTCAAACTAGGGACCTATATTGGAAAAGGACAAACCAAGTTCAACCTATACTAGTAATGGCCAAACCAACTTCGAAATGTACTTGAAAGGGTTAACTTTGAGATAAAAATTATGGGATCTGAGAATCATCTAGAGTTTCAAGGAAAAAATAGAAAGATAAGTCATAAAATTGAGCCTAAATGCTAAAATGGGGCCAAGAGGTAAATGAATTATGTGAACAGATTTTTAAATGGGAAACTATGCATATAATTCGAGCCAACAAAGCATTTTGAGAAAGATTAAAGGAGAGGGAAGGACCTTGATTTAAATTATGTATGAAATTAGGTGCATTGTGAGATCCTAAGGTAAGGAACACACTAAAGTGGGCTAAAACTGGTCCCAAATAAATATAAAATTAATTTCTTACTTTTTAGGACTATGTACACAAATATATACTTATGAATGGGTATTTGAACCCTTGGTTTACCTTAATTTACTCGGTGCTCAAGGAAGCATATTTATCCTTCAATTATTGTAATATTGATAGTTATTTAAGTGCTTAGTATAAGGAACTCTCTTTGCCTAATGGAAATAAGTTGATCACAGTTAATGCCAAATTTATCTATAGATCTTTGAGAAATAATGGTTCTCACACTAATCATCTAAATAACAACTAAAATATGAATCTTTCTTATAAGGCTTTGCAGATTACCCTTTATGACTCTTGGAACATCCTAGAACCCAAGAAAACTTGTTCTAAATGCATCCTCCTTCTATAAAGGTTACATTTTTTGTTGTTGAATAATGATATTTATTTTTTAATATAAATAGGAAATGAGAAAATATAAGCTATATATTCTTCTATTAGTTTATAGATAAAGAAATTTAGAACATCTTTTATTATGAGATCAATAGTTGGAATATTAATATCATTTTGTCTGAAATCATATTTAGAAAAATTAAAAGATTATCTAGAGAGTTTAATTTATTTTGGTTGATGCTTGCTACTTCAATTCTTTGAAAAAATTGGGTATATAAGAATGACAAGATATTCTAAAGATGGGGCCTTTACTTACTCGGTCTACTAAATGACTCATATTGCATAATATTATCTCACAAGTCATTGTTACAATGTAAATATTAGAGAGGGGGTTTAAAAATATTCCAAAAGAGGATCTTATAAATATTAGTGATTATGATCTATCCTTTATAAACAAACATGAGAAAAGAATAAGAAAGAAAAACAACCTTTTCTACAAGGGATCCTAGACACTATTAAGATATATAATAAGAGAGATGCAAGAGGAGTAACACAAGAAATCCAAGAAGAGAATCAAGACCAGGTACCATGTCAACAAACACAGCAATGCAATATGTAAAGAAGTAAGATCCAACGTGGATCTTATAGTGGGCAATCAACCTAGGGAGTAGACTGAAGTTAAAAATTTTAGTGAAAGAAAGAACATCCATGTTGTTTATCTTTGACTTTTACATATCTAAATGATACATACATATAGAATGTATTAATTATTTATTATATGTCAAAATTATTGTACTATATCATGTAAGGAATCTATTAGTAAATTAAATAGTCTCATTTTGCATAGCTTTTTATCAATCTGATATAACAATTTATCTAGCATGACCTTTTTTGTAGTTTTGTGATGTGTTTATGAGGTAATTAATTATGTAATTGGTTTTAAATCTATTTTTATATGAAATAGAAATATAATATTTGAAAATCTGCATAAAAGTTAAATATTTTCTCCTTTGAAAATGACTTTGGAGATGACTATGATTATTTTATTATAATTCCATTATTTGTAGTGTGCATGAAACAAACATGATGAATGAAAGGTAGAACACTATTAATTAGTATTACTAAATAGTTAATGCATTCACTTTAATATAGTAATGTAATTAGTACATTCTCATTATAGGCACTATATTTTATGTTTTCTTAAAATGTCATTACTTCATATAATCATAGTGTTATCTTTGGGGGACAAACAAACCTAAAAATATCATCATTTGACCTCATTAGTCTTTATACTATTCCAAATATTACTTAAGTTTAAATTTTATATCCTTATCTTATCAAAATTAAAAATACAAATAATGTGATTAATTTGTCCCATTTTCATCGTGATCCAATTAGATATTTAGTATAGGTAAATCTAGATATTCCTAAATGTAATTACTTCTACTAAATCAATTCTAAATTATACTTATAAAAAATAAACTATAATAGATACCTAACTATCCATTGTATTTAGGAAATGTTAATCCTCTATATAGTTATAGCAACTCTCTCACATATGTGAAGAATCACATGTCCCCATCCTCTATTCCCAGGGTTTTGGAAGCTTGTCCTCACAAATATGTCAAAGAAAACATGTTCTAAGTTGCTCTCCCCAATATATCCTTGCATATGTGTGAGATACTCATCCTCAACCTTTACATTTTTTGAAACCAATTCTAATCATTCATCCTTTAGTGATCATCAAATGTTTAAAATATAGTTTTTCAATGGTGATGCTTGACATTCTCTCATCCACCCTCATCGATTAAACATTCATATATCTCCGAATCAAATCTAAGCCCTTAATCAACCCGTCCTCAAACCGATTAATAAACTCATATTAAAACTATTTTTATCAACACTCTTATTGTGAAGACATGCTAGTAAATTGTCTAACAATTTATATACTATTGCACCATTCACTAATACTATTAAGAGTATAGGAAAAGCTTGAGAAAACTATCTCTAAACTTAAGCATATTCTCCTTCAATCTTAATCTAAAATTTCTGAAAAAATAAGATATAGATTTTAATAATTTCATTTAATCTTTTAAAAAATCATGATTTAAAGTTCATAATAGAACACTTCTTGCTAGAAAGACAAATAATAAATATATGCATCAAGAAAAGAGCTACAAATATAAGAAAAATAAACAAAATGACAATTTTGATATCTGTAGACAGCTACATATTTTTTTCTACGTATGTATCATCCATCTTTTTTATATATAATAATTATGTGTTCCCTAATAATCCTTCTTAGAAAGTTTAACGTTGAAAACATCATTGAACAATGTAGCAGAGTGGACAATACAATAAATGTTGTATAAACAACTTTTTACAATATATATTGGACTTCTTCGCCCGTTTCTTGTACCGTGCAAAATTGTAATCTTCGCCAACCTGATTCAAACATTCGATCAAACCCAAGGTAATCTGCTGGCCAAAAGCATGGGTACAAAAGATGAAGTATTTATTTATTGGCCAGCGACATGTCCGAGGTAAGCAACTCAACCATATAAGCCATAGCATTTGCAGAGCTTCACAAGAATTAAAGTATTTCTCGTATTCAACAACAATCATGAAGAAGGCTATGAATTTTGCGATTTTGTGGATTGCATCTTTGCTGATTGTGGCATGCATGGCAGAAGCGCGAGGTTGAATGCTAATGCACTGATTATCAGTATTTTGTATTCAAGCTGTTGAAATATTATTGATACTCCAGTCTCTCGCATTTTTTGTGAATATTCTGAATATTATTTGTCTGACAATTTATAAATCTATTTTATTAAAAGATATGTATGTCTTTACAGTCGCTGTGAACCTGTTTTGTGTTGTGATGCAGTTGTTGTGCACCGAACCAATACGCTGAAATCTGTTCACTTTAGGAATTTTCACCGCGTGCATGGAGTGAACCAATCTGGAGGAGAGAAAAGTGGAACTAACAAACCAGGAAACCATAAAATTGGAGGTGGTCTTGTTAGAGCAATTCCAAAGATTCACAAACGCAAACTTCTACAGCAGTCGACTTTTAAAACTCGTGGCAAGAAAGTGCTAGGCCGAAAGGGCGGCAGATTATCTAAAAGAAACCTTTGATTTGTAATGTTTTTTTTGTAGGATTTAATACGCCAATAGTATGAATAAATAAATGGAGTTGTATTTTAGAGCATTGGCAGCTCTTGGTACAATGTTATGTGTGTGTCTGTGTGTCTGTTAGAATGTGTCTTGCGAGAAGCCTACTGCGAGGCAATGTTATTCTTCAACAGTGTTTCTAGTTTGTTACTATGAATAAATAAACGAATGAAATTGTGTTTGAGAGCATTATTAGCTCTTGCTAAAAGATTCTTTCCTTTGTTTTGTGTTTGTCTGTGTGTGTTTTTTTAGGAATGTCTCTTGCAAGAAGCAAAGTACAGTGTTTTGAGTGTGTTTGGTGTGTTTCAATGACTCATTTCTGCTCATCACTCTAATGGGGTTTAGTTTGACATTAATAGATTTCTCCCTTGCTTGTGCTTTAATTTTTGAAGGTACGAAAAGGAAGGAAAAAGGAGTTTTCATGTTTTAATATCTGTTATTTGGTTTTGGATTTAGAGATGTTTATAGTAATATAGAATTAATATCAATTGTTTGAAGGAGGTATTTAATTGTATTTAATTATACTAAAAATCAGACCTACATATCTTATCTTATCTAATACAAAATTTATTAGATTCATAATTTTCCAGATATAATGTTGAATATATGATAGTGAATTTTTTTTTGGATGAATAGTGCCTTTTCAATTAATTTAATATAAAAGTTACATATTCACAAAAAAGGAGTCGGGGAACATAAAAATCACTCCATGAGAGTCCACATGGTAGAAGTTAGAACCAGTAACAAAAACTAGAAACTATTCATTAAAAAAAAGCATTTAAAGCCATCATGCTGCAAGAGCAGTGCCAACAAATGGAGGAGGATCTCTATCATCAAAACCCCAAACATCATTGGGATTGACAGAAGGGTCGGGAATCGACCAATCATCATCTTCAGCATCTTTATCTTCCGCCTAAGGTGGGGAAATAGCTAGGGCCAGGCAGGGGAACTTGGAGGAGGTGGTTGGAGGCCAATCAGAGCCACGACGGGCAGAAGGAGCATCAAGAGGGGCAAACTGAGCTGGAGCCTGAGACCACCTAGAGGTACGGCGAGGCGGAGAAGCCGAGCGGCGCTGCCAACCATCATCGCCATCATTAGGAGAGTGGTGGCGGGGAGCTTGCGACCACGGAGTATGGGAGTGGCAAGCCTAACAGCTGCATCCACAGCGGAGACCCCTAAGAGGGGTACCTTCTACTGAAACTAAATCAGGAGGAACTCGAGAAACTATGCAAGGAGCATTGCCCCAATGATCGAGCAACTCTTGAAGGTGAGCCACCTCTAGAGCCACTTTATTAGCTTGAACCTGAATCTACATCATTACATTATTACATCTGCAAGATTTATTATACAGAGCAGCATTAGTATCAAGAAAGTTGTGAGAAAAGAGAATAGCATTCCTATCTTTCCATAAAGTGAACAAAATCTCCATCCTGAAAGTATGCCAAATCTGGGTAAACTTGGAAGGAAGCCTTAGAAAATCTCCCAAGACAATCATATGCCAAGAGAAAGGCTCAAGCCTGAAAGGTTTGAAAAAATCATGAATCCACTTCCAATACTATTGAGCTCTCCTACAGAACCAGAAGATGTGCAAAAAAGTCTCAGGGTGACCACAAAATGGACACTAAGGGTCATGATCACCTAGGTGTCGGAGCCTAGGCCCCACAGGAACCCCTTGGAAGAGTAAACACCAAGCAAAGAGAGCCATCTTGGGCTCTATAATGGCAGACCGAATGGTCTGGAAATGAGAGCTCTAGTGGTAAGTAGAAGAGTGCAGATGACATCTCTAGTTGAGAATGTCTATTGACACCTAAAAATTCAGGTCCTAAATACACAAAATATCAGGGAAGTATAATCTTCATTTTCATTTTCATGTAATTTCCCTATGTAAAAAATTAAATGATTAAAATGACATAAATACTCATCATTATTCTATGATTCATCAAATAAGTTTTCAATTTTTTTATTTCATTGAATTTAATGCATGTATATTTTGAAATAAAATAATTATAAAAATATAAAATGGTTGGTTAAAAAAGATGGTGAGAGGGAGTTAAACCCTTGACCTCTCAAGCCAACCCTTTTTCCTATCTACCTACCTTTCTACCCTCTAACCAATTAGTCTATTGTTATTCTTTAAGAGGATTTGGAAGAGAAATTGATTTATTTACATTCTCGTGTGCAGGTGAAAAATCAAGACAAATTCTCACACAGGGAGTATAGGGAGAGGGACTTGAACACTCTACCTCTCAACCCACCCTTTCTTCCTATCCTAACTACCCATCCTACCCTAACCAATTGTCCTATTTTATTCCATGAGAGTATGGGTGGACGAAAAGGGATAAATACTAGATTATTTTCTTCACTTTAGTAATTTAGGAACAAATTATTATGATAGAAAATGTGTTTGAGTTTCTTTCGTATTATGTGTTTAAAAAATTTTACATTTTAATTTAGGTCTTCACTATGTAATTCTTTTTAAGGGCTTGTTTTCATTTACCTTAAGTTACTAAAGAGAAAATAACATTTCTTACTCTACCCTTTGGTAATTTTAAAATAAAATTATTAGGGTATAATGAATTGTGTTTTACCTTATTAGATTTATATTTTTTCACCTTTGCAAATACTAATTAGGTGATTTGAAAATATATGCTCTTATTATTATTATATTTCATTTTCATTTCATAAAGATGAATATTTAGGGTTTTGTTTAGAAAGTAAAATTATTTTTCCCTAAAAATTTAATGCATTTTTACAAATGAGTTGTGAGATTTTATTTTATTTTTACATTAGGAATAATTTCTTGATATTTGGGTTATTATTTTTATCCTCTTCTAAAGTACTAATACCCTTACCCAATATAAATTATGTTTTTTAAAATATTACTTTAGGGTAAGTGTTCCCCTTTTTTCTAGGGTGAGCTATAATGTTTTTAACTATTGAACCCTAATGTTTTAGAAACACATTTATTTGAGGACTATATTATATCGCATATTGGAAAAAACTTTTTGAGAACGGAATATATTATGTTTTAAAATTTGAAAGTAAAATTTAAAATTATATTCCTATTTATGGATCTTAAGTTTTATCTTAGCTAATAGGATTTTTATATGTTTTGATAATTAAAAGTGGGCACCTGTAATTAATTATTTAAAACTTATTGGTATTTTCATTTATACTATCAAAAACATTTATATGTGTTATGTCATGATTTTATTAATGTTTTATTTTGATATATTAAATTAATTATTAAAATAAATAAATTTTAAATAGGGATCATTTTGAAAGCTTGAAACATTATTAAATATAATGACCCTAAATTTTATATTTATTGAAAGATTATTTAATATCAGGTTTTGTGTGCAGGAGTTAAACATGTGGATTACCAAGCAAATTACTTGAAGATGTGACAAAGTTTATTTGTATTACGGGAAATGTTTTTCCCCAAAACTATTTATATGGATAAATTTGTAAATTTTAGGGTTAGTTTTCGGGATTAGGTTTTTGTGAAAAGGTATGTCTTTTCACAAGAAACTTTTGAATAACATATTTATACTAAATCATAAGAAATCAAAAAACAACATGACACAATTGGGAGAAAAAATCCAGCAACTATAGATTTTGAACCATATATGCAAATTTCTCAAATGTCATATGAGATAAGTTGTTTCATGCTTATTTGAGGTTATATGTTATTTATTTTCAGTTAGTTTTTTAGATACTCTGTGTATTTGGGTGTTCCACTGTGTTCTATTCCCTGAATTTTATAATTCAAAGTTTATATATGCAACTCGAATATCAATTGTATGGTCTGTGAACCTACCATTATTCGTATCAGTCTCTTAATTTGAGTTAAATTTGATAGGATTAGTTGTGCGAATTGAATTGAATTGTAAATCAAGAAGAAGCCTATGGAATGATAGTCTTGCTTTATTAAAAGTAAGTTCTCTTAAAATTGTCTCTGATTATACGTAGGATTGGAAATATCTAACTCTATAACCCAAATTTTCATTAGGCGCTAATCTTATTTCATTTGAAAATTGTTATTTGGTTCTTCTTTGTAGTTTATAAATAAATCTGATTACTTTCTTTAAAAGCATTCACAATTAGGTTTTAGTGATAGTTCAATTTTAGTTAAGATTTAAGAGAATAAAACTATTAGCAGATTATATTATTTTCCCCCAAAGATCATTTACCCCTTTGGAAGGAATTTCATTTGTCTATGCATGCATTTGTGTAGCATAGGGAACTTGTAAATTTAGGCCTACCAGCCTTGGCTCGATCAGGCCATAATTACAAAGGCACTAGTGTGTGCCTGTTAGTTGGCAAAATATGGTCCATCATTTTTGAGCACCAACAAATTGACAACTTTTCTAGGGACGCTGTCAGTGGAAGACATTTACAGGATGTTTGGTTATAGTTGTGAGACTCTAATGGGATAAAGGATTCAAAATAGTTTATTTCCTCATAGAATGTGAGGTGGCGACTCTAAAACTCAATTTCAAAAAAATCAGGAAAAACCTATGTTAGGGAGAAGATCTCTAAAGAATAATTTATTCATTGAATTGGAACCGATAAGGAGAAATAAGAAGTCAGAAAAGAAAATGTTGTATGTCTCTCCCAAAAAAAATCTGACACGGATGATCAGGAATTTGCTTATGAACAATTTCTTAATCCAAACCATCATAGTCGAGAGGGTAGTGATGAAAATTGCAATCCCTTCTCTCAAAATAATAATTGGATGGATGATTCCTAGGATGACTAGAATCAAGAAATGGCTCAAAGAGAAGAAAGAATTAACAAATGGATGGATGTATTTCATGAAATGGCTGAATCAAGAGAAGAAGAAATGGTTGTGGCCCTCGTGAGACAACCAAGAGAGATATTAAAAAGAATGGGAATAGAAAGAGATAAGATCAGATCACCTAGAGACATGAGGGCTCTTAAGGATGATAGGAGTGAAGTTTACACTCCTCCCCATAAGAAGAACGGTGGGCATCTTTTCAAAAATTATACCAATCCTTTGTTTGAATTAGACAATGGAGAAAGGACTGCGAGAAATGACAATGATCTGTTCAAAGTTTTTCTAGTCCAATATATAACATAGATGACAAGCGGGGGAACACTAATGATCATTGTGACAATCAAGACAGTGGAAGAAGGACTGCAAGGAATAACAATGATCGGGGAGATGAAGATCATTGGAGAAAAAGGAGTGACAAAAAATAGCATGATCGTGAAATAAATGTCCATGGTGTATTAAGTGGTGATAAGCATCATCAAAATGTTCACGCCCAGTATGGTGAAGGTAGATGAGAAAGATTTGATAAAATGAAAAATCATTTTAATAAAGTGCCTCGGCAAGATAATCTTCATTTGTTTCACCCATAGGCAAATGAGGAAAAACTTGGCCCGCACGTTAATAATGGAGGAAAATGTGAAAATTATCCACAAGACAATATGGGAAATAATTATTATAATGAAAGTCATAATGTATACCCTAAATTTTGTGGGCAAAATAATAATGATTCTTACTTGCCGTTAAATAAAGAATTATCCAAACAACACGTAAATGGTGGAGAAAAGCATAATAAAGGTGACAATTACACAAAGTATAATGATGAGATGTATCACCAAAGCTATAATCCACAACATTCCAATTTGCAGGTGTCTAGATTGCAAAATAAGGGAGAACATGATAAATACAAAATAAATGAGAAACCTAGAAACTTGCGTGAGTTGAGTAACAATAACACCCACTTACTGCTAGATAAAGAAATGCATTATTTGCATAGCAGTGATGAATGGGAATATGGAGGTGGGAAAGTGAATAAAAATTAGCATAATGTGGTTACTGATAATATGCATGGGCAGCCACACCACAATGTGCACCCCATAATCTACACGCATGGTGAAAATGTTTCTTACATTCCATCAAATGTTAATGTTGGAGAAAATTACGTATGTGAGAAACCAAAAAAATATATTAATGGTTGGAGTAGTGAAGACCATAAGGCACAGCCTAGTAATATCAAACATCATACCCAGCAATATAAATACAAGCAGCCATCATACATGCAGTACAAACAGTCGTATGACTTCAAACACGTGCATAATATAAATTATCCTAATGTACATGCGCATGAGGAGGAGTATGTGAATGAAGACTTCTATATGCAGCCAAACGATTTTGCAAGTGGCCAGTAGACTAGTATTGGAACAAAATTTGGGAGTGAGCATTTACATAACATAAGGAAATATCAAATATATGATGCGCAACATCATAGTTCGTATATGCATGGTATATGTAGTAAAAGCACACAGTTAAGTAAAACTTACCAGCCTGGACAGAAGGAGGGTGAGCATGGTGAAAACAATATTTATGCAAATTTGGAAGATATACAAAGTAACAAAGGTATTTACTTATAGAAAAGTAATTATTTATATAACTAAAACATTAATATTGGAGGAAATAAAGTGAATAACCAGCCAAGTCAAAATACTTATAAAAAAGAAATGCATCATCCAAAATAGCCTACACATCAAGCTTATCATTCACAGCTATATAAAAATCATATGCTGTGCATGGAGGATGTTAAAAAATTTGAAGACTATAATGCGCAGGAATCTTATATGCAGCCCCAGATTCACACGTAGGATGAGAATCATTTCTATTTGCCATTAAATAATAACTTATAAGGTCAGTATGTTAATAATGGAAGTAAACATGAAGATGTGCCAAGATTTGAAGAAACATATGATCAAGACGTTAATAGACAAGGGAAATATAGGAATAAGCATGCTTATTAGGAACATACTCGTAGATTGCATGATGAAAATAATTACTATCAAAAATATTGTGGGTAGGAAACAAATCATTCACCACCATACAAGTATACACAAGCAAAGGGGGATATGCAGTCACGACCTTGTGACCAAATCGAAACGCACAGTGAAAGTGATAACAAAAAACATATACATTACTTGCAACCATACAGAGAATGTGTGCAAGTTAAGAATTATAGTAATGAACAGAATTATCATAATCTATAGCATATTAGAAAAAATGATAGTAATAACGAACAACAGTATTTGAATATACAACACCCTGGGAATATGGCATAGTACGGAAATACCCATGGCCTGCAGTATGGGGTGCACCTCATCATGTACACAGTCAAACACATCAAACAAATCATCAACAGTATGATATGGGAACAAATCAGCAATTTGGGTATTCTGGACAGCAACAATGGCAACAACATGGAGGATGGGTGCATAATCTGATGAATATGGCTCAGCAATCTCACACAGGTCAATATGGTAATCAAGCAAATCAATACCAGAGAGGTAACCCTATTTTTCAAAATCAATGTTTTCAGAGTAATAATCAATTTATAAATCTAGTTGATGTCAAATTTCAAGAGATTAATGAGATATAGACAATTAGATCTTTCAAATATTATATGCTCTCCTGACCAAATACCTAATAAGTTAAAAGTTTCAATCCCTAAATTTACCGCTGATAGGTCACAGTTAGCAGAACAACATGTTATAAATGTCAAAAATCTTGTATATGAATTTGATATAACATATGAAGATGTGCGTATGAATATGTTTGTGTAGTCACTCAAAGATAGTGCAAATGAATGGTATAGGAATCTACTAGATGGATCAATTAATTTTTAGCAAAGTTTTGTTCATAAGTTTATGGAAGAATTTGGGGATTATAGAGATCCATCTTTAGCATCTTATGAATTAACTAGTATGAAGAAAAATGTGAATGAGATAGTAAAAGAATTTAACAAAAGGTTTAGCAGGGTATTAAATAAAATTCCAAAATATATCCGCCCTATTGATTTATTTTTAATAAATTTTTATTTGACATCTTTTGATGTCAGAACAAATTATGAAATAAGGTCTCATAATCCAGAAACATTACAACAAGATTTCAAAATTGCATTAACCATTGAAAATAACATAATAGTTTCCGGGAGAGTGGACAAGAGAAATGATCCCAAGCTTTTCAACCCTACAGCTCTGAAAAGGAATGAATAAGGTGACACGATGGATGAATTAGTGGGCTTAATGAAAAATTTGCAACCAAACAAAAATCATTTTTAAACACGAAAAAATGTTAGAAATTTTGCAGGAATAATAGGTACAGGTTACAAGACATGCCCTATCACACTGAATGGAAAGATAGAAAACCTTTGAAGAAATACATGGACACTCCAAACCAGCTTAAAAGGAATAATCATTTTATAGAGGATGAGCTTTGGTGTTAAATTTGCAAAATGCCCCACCCCCAAGCACAATGCCTTATAACACATAAGATTTTGGAGGAAGAACACTAGGGCTGTGAGGAGAGACCTGTGATAAATGCTCTATCATCTACCACCTTTTGGTCAGGAGATAGTGATGACTCTGAAGGGGATTATATGCTAGATGAAGGTTATAGGAGGTTAGGCTACCAACAAGAGCAGAAAATATTTTTCGATAGTGATGAGAATCTAGATATTAGAAGGACAACAAAAGAAGAAAGAGAGGCATACATTGTGGCAGCAATGGAACAGGTTCTTAGCAACTATCATGTAAGGAACAGGACTGTAAACTCAGGTAATGAACAAGCAATGGGAATGTTCAAAATTTCAAACAAGAATGGTGAGATAAAGAAAGTAAAGGAAGATATCCCCAAAAGGCAAGTTGATCAAACATTAAAGATAATAAAACCAGTGGATAAGAAAAGAAACGGTAAGAAAATTTCTAACTGTACTTCATTCATGACTCAAGTGTTATCTCATGCAAAACTTTCTATCCCTCTAATGGAAATAGTAAAATTAAATGATTTTGGGAATGAAATGCTCAAAATAATAAACAATGTTGTTAAAAAGGACTCAAAAGAACAAAAGGATAATGAAGAACTACCAATTATTTACCTAGGAACTTCTGTTAATGAAGATGCTACTAAAGTAGATCCTTTCTTTCTGACTTTGTTGATAAACAATAAATTAGTTAAAAATTGTATGCTAGACTCTGGAGAAGCAATTAATGTCATGCCTCATGGAGTAATGAAGGAATTAGGAATGAATGTGGATACTACTTATGGAAAATGCTATGCTATGGATAATAGATCTGTCCCAGTTATTGGAATAATGAAAAATGTTGAATTCAAATTTCCTTCTTGTCTTGAAAAGTCTTATAAAATTGATATTATTGTTGTAGAAGTACCACCTAGTTATGGGATGCTATTATCTATACAATGGTCTAATTTAGTAGGTGGTAACGTCCAATTAGATCTATCTTATGCTTCTATCCTAGTGAATGACAAGATTATAGGGATCAATAGGGAACCGAGATCTACTTATATCATTAAAGATGTTGATCCAAGTCAAATTACATACTTTTTCCATACCGACATGGAGAATTTCCAGGTAAGTATTCATTAAAATGTCATTGAAAATACTAGTCCTATTGAAATATATGCTAAGGAAAATAGTGATTTCATTTGGAAAATATTTTTTGATGGATCATGTAGAAAAAGTAGTAATGGAGCAGGTGTAGTTTTCATATCCCCAAATGGGAAATCTTTTAAATATTCCTTTTTGTTGGCTTTTGAGTGTACTAACAATACTGCAAAGTACAATGCACTTCTACTAGGTCTAAAAATAGCAGGTAAGCATGGTATCAAACTTCTTTCTATTTATGGGGATTCTGAATTGGTTGTATCTGAGATTTAGGATAAGTTTGTTACTAAGAATCATACTCTAAAAAGGTACCAGAATGAAGTTTTGGATTCTATAGAATGTTTTGATGCTTTTTCAATAACTTGGATAGATAGGTCTAAAAATATTCTTTCTAATTTTATGGCTAACCTAGCAGTTAAGGATAATGATATTCCATGTGAAGATATTGCATAGGTAGAGATCAAATCAAGACCAACAATACTAGATAACATTGATAATTGGCAAGTCTTTGAGGACAATAGCGACATCATAAAATTCCTTGCATGTGAAGAAAGGTATGAAGATCAGTTTATTGATTTGAATGCTTATGTTGAAACAATAGAAGAAAATGATACTTTATTTGGAAAAGAAGTAATTCAACTTAAAACTAATAAAATCCCTAAGGGCCTTGTGGCATTAGAGAGAATTTTTGATAATAAGGATTCTAATAGTAGAGTTAAAATGGATAATACTACTATAGAGGAAGTAGAGAAGATAAATTGAGGAAATGAACATACTCTTAAAGAGGTTTTCATTGGTAAAAAACTAACTCCTAAAATTAGAGCTAAAATTGTTAGTTTATTAAGAAAGTACAAACATGTTTTTTCTTGGTCCTACGATGATCTTAAGGCCTATAGAGAAGACTTGTTCCAACATGAGATACCCCTAAGACCTGATGCAAAGCTCTTTAGACAAAGGCAAAGACCGATCAATCCGATTTTGGCTCCTAAGATGAAGGAGGAACTTGTCAAGATGAGGCATGTCGGTATCATCAAGCCAATTAGGCACTCTACTTGGGTTTCTAACTTGGTACCTATTAGGAATAAAAAATGGAGATATCAAGCTTTGTGTGGATTTTAGAAACCTAAACATATCTTCATTAAAGGACAATTATGCATTACCTAATATGGAGGCATTATTACAAAAGGTTACGGGGAATGAATTGTTATCCATGATGGATGGGTTCTCCGGGTACAATCATGTGAAGGTTAAAGAAGAAGAACAGTACAAAATAGCATTCACTACACCATGGGGTACATACGTTTATGCAAGAATGTTGTTTGGACTTACGAACGCTAGAGCTACTTTTTAGAGAGCTGTGGATGTGGCTTTTGGGGATTTCATTGATATTATCATGGTAATATATTAGGACGACATCACAACTTATTCCAAGAAGGAATAAGACCATTGCAAGCATTTAGAGAAAATTTTCAAAAGAGCCCTTGAATATGGAGTACCCTTAAATCCAAAGAAATGTCATTTTGGGGTAACTGAGGGTAAACTTCTCAATCACATTATTTCTAGGGAAGGAGTTAGAATAGACCCAGAAAGGATTGAAGCAATTGATAAGATTCAAATTCCTAAAAATGTTAAGGGGATTCAATCTTTCTTTGGACAAATCAACTTTGTGAAGAATGCAGTTCTAAATTGGACAGATGAGGCCTTAGAAGCTTTTGTCAGCATTAAGAAAGCACTCAAAGAAGCCCTAGTTTTTAAATCTCCTAATTTCTCATAACCATTTCAATTGTTCTCTTTTGCTTCTTTCCACACCATCACAACGGTTCTATTATAGAAAAATGATGAAGGATATGAGCAACCAATAGCCTTCTTCAATAAAACTTTACAATCTTCTGAGCTGAACCATGATATACATGAGAAACAGGCTTATGCATTAGTCAAAGTAGTGAAATCATTTAGACCTTATCTAGTTTGAGTTAAGATTGTGGCATATGTCCCTAATGTAGCAACTAAGGACCTATTGAGACAATCAGAAGTTACAAGAAAAAGATGTCGATGGATTAATTAGGTTCAAGAATTTGACATTGAAATTCAAATCACTAAGTTAATCAGAGGACAAGGGTTAGCTAAACTCGTGGCAGAGACAAATTTGGATGCATCCCAAGTAAACCAAGTAGATTTGGAAAGTGCAGAAATGAGCATCAAACATTGTCCATGGTACACAGACATAGTTTACTTCTTAAAGCATATGAAATGTCAAGAAGGTCTAAGCAATAATCAGAAAAGAACTATAAATGTTACAAGCATCAAGATATGTACTGATTCAAGGAGATTTGTATTGGAAAAATAATGATGGTGTCCTCTTATTTTGACTAGACTCCTATCAAGCTAAGTCAGTTATTAAAGAGTTACATGATGGGGTATGTGGTGGTCACTTTTCAACTAAGAAAATAGCTCATAAGATATTGAAAGCTAGGTGTTATTGGACCCATGTATTCAAGGATTGTTATCATATGTTAAAAAGTGTGAACCTTGTCATAATTTCTTCAAAAAATTGAAATACAATGGTGCTTTACCCCTTATTCCTTTACAAATCGAGGAACCTTTCAAAATGTGGGGAATAGATTTTATTGGCGAAATTGCAAATGCTTCAAGTGGAGATCACAAGTGGATAATGGTTGTAATAGACTACTTTATGAAATGGGTTGATGATGTACCTACGAGACAAGCTACAAGTAAGGTGGTCATCAAGTTTTTGACAGACAACATACTTACCAGATTTGGAGTACCTTGCAAGATACTTTGTGACAATGGAATGTGTTTCGGGTCTAAGGAATTTTTTGAATTTTGCAAGAAATATGGTTTCAACCTATCATACTCTTCCCCGTATCATCCACAAGGAAACGAACAAGAAGAATAAAGCAATAAGAATATATTAAAGATCATTAGGAGAATGTTGAGCAATAATAAAAAGGAATGGGATTCAAAGCTAGGACTAGCTTTATGGGTAGACAGGGTAATGGTGAAAAGATTGACAAGTTTTGCTCCTTATGAATTGGTTTATAGGAAACAAGCAAGGTTACCATTAAATAATCTCCTACCAATTTACAGATTCATTAGGGAAGAAGAGCGTGAGGACGTAAATTTTATGGAAGACAGGTTGAGCCAACTATCAGAGCTAGATGAGATGAGAAGAATAGCACAAGAAACAAATTTTCTATAACAACAATAGATTAAGACCCTTCATGACAAGAGAGCATCAGACAGGCCTTTCAGAGAAGGTGATTGGGTACTAAAATGGCATGCAAAAGACAAAGATAAAGGAAAACATGGTAAGTTCGAGGCATTATGGCTAGGACCTTACAAGGTCGTTTCAAAGGCAAGTGAGAACTCATACCATTTACGGGATACTAATGAAATTCTTTAGGAATCCCCAACTCATGGTCAGTATTTGAAGCCCTTTTTATCTTAAATCAGGAAGTATTCTCTAAACTTGTACATTATTTTATTTCTTTTATTTTATCCTAAGCCTCATGATTCTTTTCTTATTATGGTCTTCTTTTTCAGAGATAACTGGACTCTCGCTACAACCAGGCATGAATGCACATCCCCAATAAGAGCCACTGTTGACACCTAAAAATTCAGGTCCTAAATATGCAAAATATCAGGGAAGTATAATCTTCATTTTCATTTTCATGTAATTTCCCAATGTAAAAAGTTAAATGATTAAAATGACATAAATACTCGTCATTATTCTATGATTCATGAAATAAGTTTTCAATTATTTTATTTCAATGAATTTAATGCATGTATATTTTGAAATAAAATAATTATTAAAAATATAAAATGGTTGGGTAAAAAAGATGGCGAGAGGGAGTTGAACACTCGACCTCTCAAGCCAACCCTTTTTCCTACCTACCTACCTCTCCACCCTCTAACCAATTAGTCTATTGTTATTCTTTAAGAGGATTTGGAAGAGAAGTTAATTTATTTACATTCTCATGTGAATGTGAAAAATCAAGACAAATTCTTGTACAGGGAGTATATCTTATTAAAATAATTTTAATTTTTTGAATATGAATTTTTATTTTCTTGTATAATATTTACTTTATTAATTTTTAGAAAAAACAGTGGGGAGAGGGAGTTGAACACTCGACCTCTCGACCCACCCTTTCTTACTATCCTAACTACCCATCCTATCCTAACCGATTGTCCTATTCTATTCCTCGAGAGTATGAGTAGACGAAAAGGGATAAATTCTAGATTATTTTCTTTCCTTTAGTAATTTAGGAACAAATTATTAGGGTAGAAAATGTGTTTGAGTTTCTTTCGTATTATGTGTTTAAAAGATTTTACATTTTAATTTAGGTCTTCACTATGTAATTCTTTTTAAGGGCTTGTTTTCATTTACCTTAAGTTACTAAGGAGAAAATAACATTTCTTACTCTACCCTTTGGTAATTTTAAAATCAAATTATTAGGGTATAATGAATTGTGTTTTACCTTATTAGATTTATATTTTTTCACCTTTGCAAATACTAATTAGGTGATTTGAAAATATATGCTCTTATTATTATTAAATTTCATTTTCATTTTATAAAGATGCATATTTAGGGGTTTGTTTAGAAAGTAAAATTATTTTTCCCTAAAAATTTAATGCATTTTTACAAATGAGTTGTGAGATTTTATTTTATTTTTACATTAGAAAGAATTTCTTTATATTTGGGTTATTGTTTTTATCCTCTTCTAAAGTACTAATACCCTTATATATATATATATATATATATATATATATATATATATATATATATATATATATATATATATATATATATATATATATATATATATATATATATATATATATATATATATATATATATATATATATATATATATATATATATATATATATATATATATATATATATATATATATATACACTTTAGGGTAAGTGTTCCCCTTTTTTCTAGGGTGAGCTATAATGTTTTTAACTATTCAACACTAATATTTTAGAAACATATTTATTTGAGGATTATATTATATCACATATTGGAAAAAGCTTTTTGAGAAGGGAATATATTATGTTTTAAAATTTGAAAGTAAAATTTAAAATATAAAATATAAAATTATATTCCTATTTATGGATCTTAAGTTTTATCTTAGCTAATAGGATTTTTATATGTTTTGATAATTAAAAGTGGGTACCTGTGGTTAATTGTTTAAAACTTATTGGTATTTTCATTTATACTATCAAAAACATTTATATGTGTTATGTCATGATTTTATTAATATTTTATTTTGATACATTAAATTAATTATTAAAATAAATAAATTTTAAATAGGGATCATTTTGAAAGCTTGAAACATTATTAAATATAATGACCCTAAATTTAAAATTTACTGAAAGATTATCTAATATCAGGTTTTGTGTGTAGGAGTTAAACATGTGAATTACCAAGCAAAATACCTGAAGATGTGACAAAGTTTATTTGTTTTATGGGAAATGTTTTTAACCAAAACCATTTATATGATTAAATTTGTAAACTTTAGGGTTAGTTTTCAGGATTAGGTTTTCATGAAAAGGTATGTCTTTTCACGAGAAACCTTTGAATAACATATTTATACTCAATCATTAGAAATCAAAAAACAACATGACACAATTCGGAGAAAAACTCCAGCAACTACAAATTTTGAACCATACATGCAAATTTTTCAAATGTCATATGAGATAAGTTGTTTCATGCTTATTTGAGGTTATATGTTATTTATTTTTAGTTAGTTTTTCAGATACTCTATGTATTAGGGTGTTCCACTATGTTCTATTCACTGAATTTTATAATTCAAAGTTAATATATGCAACTCGAATATCAATTGTATGGTCTGTGAACTTGCCATTATTCTTATCGATCTCTTAATTTGAGTTAAATTTGATAGGATTAGTTGTGTGAATTGATTTGAACTGTAAATCAAGCAGAAGTCTATGGAATGATAGTCTTGCTTTATTAAAAGTAGGTTCTCTTAAAACTGTCTCTGATTATATGTAGGATTGGAAATATTTGACTCTATAACCCAAATTTTCATTAGGCACTAATCTTATTTCATTTGAAAATTTTTATTTGGTTCTTCTTTGTAGTTTATAAATAAATCTGATTACTTTCTTTAAAAGCATTCTCAATTAGGTGTTAGTGATAGTTCAATTTTAGTTTAGATTTAAGAGAATACAACTATTGGGAGATTATATTTTTTTCCCCCAAAGGTCATTTACCCCTTTGGAAATAATTTCATTTGGCTCTGCATGCATTTGTGTAGCATAGGGAACCTGTGAATTCAAGCCTGCCAGCCTTGGCTCAATCAAGCCAGAATTGTAGAGGCACTAGTTTGTGCCTTTTAGTTGGCCAAAAATGGTCCATCATTTTTTAGCACCAACAATGTCCACCATGGGAAAATGAGGAGACAACCATTTGTATCCCAACCTCAGCTTGTAATTGTTGAAAGGAGTGGTAGGATACCATTTCCAATCCTTCCACCAAGGTCAAATAGATTGAGCACCAAGCTTATGAAATAAATGATCTGGAATGGTGGAAACTAGCAGATCAAAAGTCTGACGATCTGGGTGACCCACAGAATACCTTATCAAGGTATGTTTCTCTAGCCATTCACAAGAAGTGTCAAATTCTTGCATGTTAAGAACAATATCAAGGTTACCTTGTGAAAGACCTTCAGGATGAACTTGCGCGGACGTTTGTTCAGAGGAGGCTCCATGACTTTTTGAAGCATCAACTCAAGCACCAGCATCACCTTTTGGGCCGAGGTTGGCCAAAGCCATTATAAACTAACCCTAATGAAAAAATCCTGTAGTAAATGCAGTCTGACAAGTGGGAAACTCAAGAAAAAAATGCACACAGATAGTCATATGCATGAAACCCTAGCAGAGTGAAAGTCCCGAGTAAAGAATTTATCATCTGAGAGTGAATTTTCAAAAAGGGAAAAAATAAATTTTAAAATGAGAAATAAAATAATCATTCAAAAATATTATCTTTAGTTTTGAAATTATAATTAAATATGAATAAACTTGGAGATAGTAATTTTAACTTGAAATCTAATTCAGTGTTGTTTATGATCTTGTTCTTTATCCATTGTTTGTATTTATTTTTCATGATTTTGTTCATGCGTGGTCTTGTTTAGAATTTTAAAATATGACATTTCCACTACTAGTTGTGTGCAAATATACAAAATACTATTCTATAAATACATAGTATATGTACTATTCATTAAAAAAAAATTATAAAAGAAATTAATTAAAATATATTTTTGATATATATTAAATATATATTATAATTTAATATTTATTGATTAACTTTTTAACATTATTTAGCGTTGAAAGAATGCAATGGTAAAAATTACTTACTCATAATATTTTTAAGAAAATTAAGACTTGTGATTATCAAGAACTTTTATTTATATATAAAAATGTACATTGACATGTTTATATAGAAGTTGATAAATACATTATATCAAAAACTTTATATGATTCGACATATAATTTTTCGAACTTTTGATTCAAAATCAGAAGTATAAAAGTGTGAGAGATTATTTGTACAACCATAGATGTCAATTGAAAATTCTAAATTCTAAATTTAAATATTCTTATATTTTTTAACTAACAATTATTAAAACCAAAGTTAAATTTATTTTAAATTTTATACATTAAGATTTAATAAATATAAGGACTAACTTAAATTATCGAAGACCAATATATTCAATATATTTATATAGTAAAAATAAATTTAATAGCATTAATATTCCATCAACATCTTAAGATGACCAAAAACAAAATTATCTTGGAAGATTACGAGAAAATTGGAAAACTAGGACCCTTTTTCCCCCCATCTATGGACCCGCCAAGTATGGAGTTTCGTATTGACATCCCAATTGAGAATGCTAAAGACACCCTGAATGAAAATGGTTCCTCTCCAATGAAAACAAGGAATATGAGAAAAATGGTAAAAGCTATGACTGATGGACAATCCCGCCTTTTCATGTGACTTGTGTTGGAAGTATTTTCATTAAAGGAGAGGGTGATTTCCCTCGCTGATTATTTGGAGAACACACGGGAAAATACAAGAAATACACTTTTCTCTAAAAAGATGATAAAATGATTTCCAAAATTTAGAATGTTGCTAAAGATGACAAGTTCATTAGGAGGATCATGATTAGGAGGATCATGAAGAGAGATTTAAGAATTTGGAGGATTCGTTTGAGAAGGTGCAATAAAAAATGTGTTGTAGTGTTCGTAACTCAAAGAATGATGTAGAATAGCTCAGATAGACTTAGACAATCGAAATTACATGCTCATGATCTTCAAGATATCCCTAAAGGCATGATGGATTCTCTTATAGGGAGTGTGAGAATTAAAGCTCAAAAGAATATAATTACGAAATCTAATATGTTTATGGATCTTAAAATTGGTGATTCCTCTAGGACTCGTAGCAAGGATAATGGTAAGAGATCTTAGGATAGCATAGTATATGAGGTTTTAAATATCAATGCTGATGTTTTTTTATGAGAATAAAAATTTGTTAAAATATCTATAATCAGGTTGAGTCTTATGATCCTTATTTTGGTTTCTATATGGTTAGCATCTTCTTACTTCATGTTTAATGTTTTTTCTTTCATTTATAAATTGTTTATTTTTTGTAAAGTGTTTCATGTTCCTTTAACAAAAAAATTATTTTAACCAAAAACATCTTAATATTAGACTATAGGATGAGCTACTTTCTCCAAATTTCTCATTATGTTGAATTACCCTACCTAGGAGCTTGATAAATGGAGAATTCCCTAACATAATAAACATCAAAATATAAATATAAAACATTATTTATCAACTATTACAAATCATGGATATAATGGTAAATAGCAAAAATGTCACATGCATTGACTTGGCAAAATGCAACTAGTTTTTTGTTATCCCTTTAGAATGGTGAAACATGTTGTCCTACTTAATCATAATCACGTAATGAACCAAGTTTCTACAATAGAGCTTGAATCATTACATGTGATGAAAGTTTATTACCTATACCAAAAGTTTCAAGTCACACCACACAAATGTAAAATTTCAATGATAAGTTATATGGAAATATGACTATTAGGATTAAATAAAAAGTTTACTATGGATAATAGTATTTATTGAATTAAGTTTTTATACTTTTGTAAAGATTTTAAATTTTGTATAATATTTTTTTAAGATTAGGCTAAGAAATTATATTTATAATCCTATTAAAGTATCATAAATTTTGTTATGTATGTTAGTATATCGATAGGTTATAAAGTATTATATCAAATAGACTAGATTCACCACTAAATAATTAGGGTCTACCTCCTCCATTTTAATTGACTGAAATAATTGTAATGGATATGATTTTATTAATTCATAAAACATAGTTGACCTATATTTTTTTCTAATGATTTTCCACATTCATTAAAGATATATAGAAATTCTATAACACAATATTATTCAAGCTTACGTTTTGATAAGTCATTACTCCTATAAGAGTAGTTACTATTATTGAACATATAATTTATTATAATAATTCTAAGATTTTGTTTGTCATTAGTTCAATTTACATTCATTAATTTATATAATATTATTTATTTATTTTTGATAAAAGTGATTAAGCACCATTCTTTTATTAAAATAGTTTGATTCAAGAGCTCAAGGTGAAAGAATCAGAAAAGAAAACCCCTAATCCCAACCAGTAATATAAAGGTGGAAACTAATAAAGCCTAGCCCACATACAAACCCAGAGAAAAATCCCAATTATACAAAAGATGGCATATGTGGCTAAAGACAGTTTCCCTTCCAATACAACTCAACAAAGTAATATAATTTTGTACATTCCAAAAGTCCCCCGAATATTACAGTCATGTATCAATGAAGACAAAATTTCATCTTCAGCGAGCCGTGCAATGAAACCATATCATCAAAACAAAAAGATGAAGTCTACAAAAAGGTAGCAGCTACCTCTAAAGATTTGTTAGAATAACTGAGAGGGGGGGTGAATCAGTTATCTAGTGTCCCAATTCAAAATGTATAATCCAAAACAATTCTATTGCTTCCGCAACTCGGTATACATGAAATACTTTCACTATCTATATTTTTACCGATTGTCAGTCTAAACTTTATAATAGTTACCGATTAAATCTAACATGTAATATGAAAAGTATGATAACAAAAAAATATCACAATCAACACATAACACAAGAGATTTAACGTGGAAACCCTGTGAAGGGGAAAATCAGTTGGGACCGGCAACCCAAAATTGTTCACTCTTCTGAAGTGAGGTTGGTGAAGACCCAACCATGTTAAAGGTTACAAACACACTGTTAGGTGTGACCTTGTTAGAGGATTTTAGACCAAAAGTTATCGTCCAACCAGCAGTCACTCTGGGGTTGATAGGATAACAATGTTCACTCTATGAATGAAACATCAAAAGACTTTCATAGTCCAATCGGTTAAGAGATTTGACTGTGTACAATGGTTAAATATGTAACAGTAGATGATCTGCCTTAAAACAACTTCAGTTTGCAGTTTACAGATCAATGTTCAGCTCATTCAAATATTTCTGATCAATATAACACTTCACATTCAATACTATATCAACTTACTATCTGTCGGTAATAACTCTCTGTAGCTCAGTAATTGTTCTACAGCTCGGTTCTTATTAACCAGCATTATCAGAATGCATGAAAACTTCTCCACGTGATAATTTTGTAGTATCTTCTTCTTCTGACATAAGTTTCATAATGAAACCAATGTCTCTTATATAGACAAGTAAATCATTTCCTTTTCCTCCATCAAATTTTGCCACTTAATCATATTCATAGATTTTGCCGCTTTAAGCTCCCTCAGCTGATGTGTTAGTAACACATTTCAATCTGCTCCATCAGATCCTTTTTTATTTATGTTAGCCGTCGATCTTCATAACAAATATTATTTGATACCTCGATTTCATACACTTTACAACTCATCACTTTATCAGCTAAATTGATCATTTAATTCCTTTGTGTTTTGCTCGGTTAACAAAGAAATATGTCGGTGAACACAAGCTCGGTTAACACTGCACTCGGTATACACTACACTTCATCGGTGTATGTTGAAATGCTTTATTTTACCGACAACACTGCTTTGTGTCTTTCAGCTCTATTCTTCATCATAGATGAATACAACATAATAAAGTCAATTTCATCAAGTCATAGACTCATCAACAAGTTACTTAGTGTGCTCCTTATCCTCATCTATCATATACATCTTCCTCATGTAGATATTTATGTTCTTCATCTCTTTCACCTTCCTTCAGATGTGTCGATATAGTAACTTACAAGATAAGTATTGTCAAGCTAGTTGACATCAATGACAACATAATACTGATTTAATCATCTTGCATATCTAATCATCAATTCCTTAGTAATCTTAAATTATAGATTCTTCATTCAGGTTCTAAATCAGTTGTAGTTCATCAAGATCACTAGGCTCCCCAATCTAAGCCTTGCCTTTACCATCATAGCATGTACAATAGAGCCTCCTTTTTCTATAAGACCCAGATCTTCAAACCTGTGAGGATGACAAAGATAAGCACTATGACATTTGATTCAGGGAGGATGAACAAACTAGACCGCCATCATCTACATAAGCCAATACCTAAGAGATATCATTAAAATATTTAGAGCATTTGCCACAATACAATTCGATTCCTTCCAAACTAAGATTGAAAATATCAAAACAGATGAATGAACTCCATATTCTTTTAAAGTCACTTAATTGGACACAGCCCCCCAACACATGTCTCTCTTAAACTAGAGACAAAATTCTAACTTGACCATACCAAAAGTGTCATGACCCTTTGGCCAACTCTAGATATTAAAGTAAACATCTGCAATGTATCCAAATTTTGGGGACTGTGCATGCCAAGTGGGGGAATAATATAAAAATAAGTCAGGGAAGTGGTAGACATATTTATGAAGGAGAAAGACTTAATATTTTTTTAAAATGTTTAGTTACCTTGCTGGCATTTTTCCACCAGTGTGAATGTGAGAACAATAATTTTTTTGAATGATATTTATGCAAGAAGAAAAGAGACACAAAAAGGAGGATATTTATGATTAAAAAGGGAAAATATGAGGGCACAAAGAGGATAAATGAGAAGGCAACACATGTAAAAAATAGGGAGTTTATTTGTAGGAAGAATATAGAGAGCTTTTATTTTAAGGAAGAAGACAGTTTTATTTTGAGGAAGACTTTAATTTTAGGGAGAAGGAAAATTTTATAAGAGGCACACATTAGAAGGAGAATGAGGAGAGCTCATTTTTGAAGGAAGAAAGACTAGCACACACAGGAAGGAAGGAAGGAGGAATAAATTCAACCTAGAAGAGAAGAATGAAAGTATTGCATCTCCAGCTTTTTAATAAATGAGGTTCCTTTCTCAGTTGAGCTTTTATTACATATACAAGAAAATTGTAGTAATTAGAATTCGTGTTCAGATTAATATTTTTACTTCTGAAAATAATTGTGTTTTTCCTGTAGCAAAATATTTTTTTAAAGATTTGTTTATGAAAAAGTATTAGGAAAGGAAGAAAAAGGAAAATCATATCAATTGAGAATAGACCAGTGAATCAATTATTTATAGGCAGAGATATTAGATTAGAAAAGATGAGTGGTCTTACAAATTTATTAAAAGGAAACCAGATGAACTTAGTTCAAGAAAATATTAAAAAGTTTAGTAAAACTCTTTTTTTTTCAACTTCATAATTTTAGAATGATTTTAGAGTAAAAACCAGATTTAAACGTAAATATTTTCATTACAAACTTACACTCGATTTGAAACCATATTTCAACATATCAAAGAACATGAATTCAGTGAATTGTTGAATGATTAGAAATCTGAAGATGGTTATTATTTTATTATGAGAATGTGTAATTAGTAATATCATTTAAGAAATTGGCTATTATCTGAAAAGAGAAAAGATAGTAAACACAAATAAAAGTCTTTGACAACCTTTGAATTTAACTTATGGTTAAAGATAAATCTTAGGAACAAACTTGTTGTTTTTGCTTATTTAAACTGCCATAAAAAACTTGATGAACTTCCTATAGTAGGGGAATGATTATATAAAATATGAAATGTGGTTTTACTTTATTGTATGTTTTTCTGAGGTTGAGTATTTATGGCTATTTCAGTTAGAAGTGAATCATGTTAGGAAAGGATAAACTTGGATTTTATGTTGTTTTGTGATCGATCTGTTTGGAAAGAGGGAATCAAAATCTTAACTATTTTAAGCGGATAATTTATTATTTTTATGGGAGATATTATTTGCTAAAATTAGAGAAGCATATAACTTCACTCTTTCAAACTCTAAACATGGATTTAAAAGTGAGAGCTAACTACTTGATTGGATAGAATTCAATTAATTAAGTTTACCTTAGAAAGACTTTGATAAAATCTTATTGAACATGAATACCTATGAATATAAGGCCATAACTAAATCATTACAAAGTGCATACTATTGAAGATTATGATTACTTGTAATGCTAGATAAAATAATAAGGTAAATGGTATTTGCATGTGCTGAAGTATGTAAGAATGTTTATTTATGTTTCTTCGTGCTTTAAGAAATAAAAGATCCTATAAAGAGAAACTTATATTTATTATGCAATTATATTTCCTATTGAGAACCAAGAGGATGGAATGTTTGTTAGCCTTGTGTTTTAAATTGGAACTAAATATATGTTCTTCTATATCAGGTTGGATGTAAAATAAAAGATATTTTCAACATGTTGCTCAAGAAAGAATTGATGGCTCTAGTTTTAATATATCAAAATGATGCATATGGTTTTCTGCATGTACTATGATGAAGTCAAGTTATAAATATCATTTGAACTAAAAGAGATAATGGTGGAAATGTATGAGCTTGACATATTTTTGATAGTTAGGAAAACAATGTTGTTGTCTTCCTTTATGTATGTCTAATGCACCCATGAAACATGATATACTATGTATTAAATGAGAATCTTTGCACAATATTTTCCATATGTATGAAATGGAAGTAGATATACAGGGTTTGTTTTATAGAAGTCCATGATATGTTATATTGGAACTTGATTGTGAATGTATCAAGTAGCACATATTCCATTACCCCTTAGTTTTACTTTATTAGATTACTTCTAGTTGGGTTGCGTTTCTTTCATGTCAAGAAAGAATCCAGGGAAGTGTTAATGCTTCGTGGTAGGGTGGAAATGCACTCCCACAATATTCTCTCCCTTGCTGACTTTCGTGAATAGCTTTCTGAAGTGTCTTACAAGAAAGACTTGCCATTTCAAGATCGACAATGTGGACACTTGATAGATGGATGGCTTTCTGCTTATTTTCGAACAAGGGTATGTTTTATCCTTTCGACAATTATGGTCTTAATATTACTTTTATTTCTTTATTATTGAAATTATATTTGTATCTAGTCGACTTGTGCATTCGACATTTGATTGGTTAACCAACTTCTTTTTCTTTATATGAAATTTGTTGATGTGGTCTTTGTGTTGAAAGTTCAGTCTTTACATATGGTATCAGAGCACTGGGTTCCATACTAGGGCCTTGAGTTCACTATGTTTAGTTGCAAATCCTTAGATGCATAAATTGTGAGTCAATTAATGCTTTTTCTATGAATGTAACTTTGGTTCCCTGGATTGACTAGAGTGATTTTCCAATGTCAGTTTATCTTGATAGAAAAGGGTAGGATGATCCTTGTTTTGAGGAAATAGAAATTTGAGGGACAATATTTCTTACGTGTGTGAAATTTTCAGAATGTCTATGGTTGTTCTTGGAACTATGAAATTTTTAAACAGTTATGTGAGCTTGACAACTGTCCACCTTTGAGTGGTGTGATTGTTTTTATGTTTCATATTGCAAAAATGTTAGAATATGTAAAAAAATTATGAGGTACTTTGTGTGTGCGATACACTTAAAATTTAATATTTTGTTTTCTCTACATTAGAGTAGAAAATAAAGATGATAAAATTCTATGAGATATTGTGTAGTGAAAGAATGATGGTTATGAAATGAAGGTATGAAAGTTTTCTAGAATTTAGGACTTGGATTGTGATAAATGATAGAAATATGTATTATTGTAAGGTATAAATGCAAGTGTTATGAAAGGATTTTAATACTAGAATCTTATGAAATTCTTGAGGAAGATGAATTCAACATGTTTTATATGAAACATAAATTCATAGAAAATTTGTGAAAATATATTTATGTATTACCTTGCATGGCATGAGATTTCAAAAGAAAAGAGAGAATTAACAATTCATATGGGTTGACTTTAGTGGAAAGAACAATATTGTTTAAAACAATTGAATGTGTTATTGTATGACGATGTAAACTTTGAGATTTATGTTGTTGAAGTATGGTCATGTTTTGTAGCATACCTTGGACGCAAGGTGCGGTGTAGCTTTTACTCCCTTCTTGTGGCTAGTGTTAGTCACTCTATAAATGTGATTTGGTTTCAATTTATGTTTTATTTTGAACTTTGAAGTGGTGAAGGACTAGCTTGATTTTAAATTTCTCTTGTGACCATCTAGCCACCAATTTTGAGTTTTTCAATCAATTGAGATTTTTTTCACATTTCTTTTTTTATTCTTCTTACTTGATCCTTGAGATTTTGAAATTAAAATTTGTGAACTTTGAAGATTGTGATTTCTTATGATCTTATGGTGGCTAGAATGTGTGTTATGTTGCTAGTCCTGTGATGTGAAGTAATGTCATATGTCATGTTTAACATTGATAGATTGTAAAGGGGAATAGATTGCAAGGAACATACCATTCCCAGTCTTGCATTCATGTGTTTCCATTAAATTATGAAATGATGAAACTGAATTGACATGCAAAGGGTTGTGTATATAGAAATGCATTTGATGAAATAATTAACATTGATTAATATTCTTAGATGTGAGTTATGATGCTATGAGAAGCATTGCATGGATATGCATGGAATGATGGAATCCATGGAAAATACATCTTTTTGACATTAATATGATATTACCAGCATATGGGTGATTATATTTGAGACCTTGCATGAAATTATTATGAGGTGATTGAAATAGATGTACTAGTTGATGCATTTGATGATTGACGAGTAGGTCAAAATATTTTTATGGAAAAGAAATAGAGTTTATTTGGTTATGAGGCATAATTGGTGTTTTTGACAGAATGGTCAACACCTCCTTCTTGTATGTGTATTTTAATTTGACTAGATAGTTCAAATTATGTGATTGCCTATGATGAATGAGAATTTTGAAAGGCATAAGTCTTTTGATCAGTTTCTTGTTGTACAAATCACATTCTCTTGTTATTAATGTATTATTGCATGAAAGGAATTATATGAAATGCATGAAATGCATCTTTTTGCTTATTTTTTTTATGAGAATTGAAAAGTTTACCTTCCGGTGAGGGGTGCCGAATGTGGGCAAAACAAGGAAGGGTAGAAAGGGATGTTTCTCTACCTACTAGTTTTCATTTCCTGGTGATAAAAAGATGCTTTGGCCAAAGCTTATTCGCATATGTTTTCATTAATATGTTGCCCATATTCCATCTCCCTACCATATTCATGATTAGTTCTACTTAACCATATGTGGAAAGTAGTTAGTTTCATGGTTGCACCAGATACCCCCTACCTTTCATTCATTGGGCATTGCAGGGTTGGGAATTCTGTGAGTAAGTAGAATCTCAAGGAAGTGTAATACTTTGTGGATAGAATAGACAAGTGTCTAAGCCACACTCCCATCTCGAGAATTGCAGATGGACAACTGACTATCCAATAACATAGGAGACAGGGACTTATAGTAGGACAGATGTCCAATTTCAATTAAGTGTCTTGTTTCATGATTGACCTTTATGGTTATGCTTTTGGATGCATTGTTATAGATGTATAACATGCATTGATGTGTTGATTTTATATAATGATGAATTATCATGATTTATTTGGATGCTTATGCTTAGATGAAGCACACTTGCATTACATTGATGAAAATGTGAATGCTTATCCTTAATAAGATGTAAGATTTATAGGACTTATATTTGTTTAGAGATGAAATATAAATGCTATGATGAAATGAGTTAAAAAAATTCTTTTGAAATACTATTGTGACAAGATGGGCATGAAGGCCTAGGTCACATAAATGGAAAAATGGATCCTCTAAGCTTTTCAGGTGCTTTGTGAAATGAATAACCTTCTCACCTAGTAAGTACCACATGTTAGATGGTACATATGAATGATTTATTTACTTATGATCAAGTTAAGATTTAGAACTTATTTATTAAACATTTTCAGTATTCCAATGAATATATTTATTATGGAATATTTACGATTGGAAATTATCTTCCATGAAGAATTATAATTGATATACATACATACATACATACATACATACATACATACATACATACATACATACATACATACATACATACATACATACATACATATATACATATATATATATATATATATATATATATATATATATATATATATATATATATATATATATATATATATATATATATATATATATTGTAAGTGTCTACATATAAGTATGACAAGAACTTGATGCGAAGTGCTCAATCCATTGATTACGTCAGTATGATGCCGAGGTATGGTAAGAAGCACAGGTGCGTGTGTGCTCTTTTGTAAATTGAAGGTATTACGTATATTTATGACTAAAAGCATTAGGATGAAGGAATGATATATATTGATTATGATGAAAACAAGTACTAATGCTTTGATGTTGTTCCTATGCATCACAGATGGAACAACATATTATTATTAGAGGGGGAATATTGTCAGAGAGAGGTAACTCTAATCTTGTAAAACTGAAGGATAGTAATGGAATTCACACACTCACTAGAATTTGCCTATGAGGCTTGTTATGAATGATTTATTTGAGGAATATGTGCATATGTCTATAATTTTTTTTCAAATGAAAGTAAGAATTCATTTAGGATTAAAAGCATACTAGATGTAACTTCTTGTAATAAGTATAGTTGATGATTCTCCATATGTGTATTATCTATAGTTGTTATCAAAAGTTAGATAACATGCAGTTGAAGGTAACATTCTAGTAAGCAAATGAAATTGAATCTTGTTGATTTTTTGTTAGAATGGAAGGAGTGTAAACATGCATTACCTTAATATTTGAATAATGGGAGATGATTTATCATCATGTCAATTATAAAATTCTTAAATTATCTTTGTATATGATTGCCAATTATGAATTATGCATCGAGACGATGCATTCTTAAGAGGGGAAGCATGTCACGACCCTTTGGCCCACTCTAGATATTAAAGTAAACATCCACAGTGTATGCAAATTTTGGCGAGTGTGCATGCCAAGTGGTGGCATAAAATAAAAATAAGTCAAGGAAGTGGCAGACATATTTATGAAGGGGGGAAGACTTAATATTTTGTTTTAAATGTTTAGTTACCTTGATGGCATTTTTCCACTAGCATGAATGTCAGAACAATAACTTTTTTTGCATGATATTTATGCAAGAAGAAAAGAGATGCAACAAGGAGGAAATTTATGATTAAAAAAAGAAAATATCAAGGCACGGAGAGGATAAAAGTTAGGGATTTTATTTGTAGGAAGAACACAAAGAGCTTATATTTTAAGGAAGAAGAGAGTTTTATTTTGAGGGAGACTTTTATTTTAGGGAGAAGGAAAATTTTATAAGAGGCACACATTAGAAGGAGAATGAGGAGAGCTCATTTTTGAAGGAAGAAAGACTAGTACACACAGGAAGGAAGGAGGAATAAATTTGACCCAGAAGAGAAGAATGAAAGTATTGCATTTCCATATTTTTAATAAATGAGGTTCCTTTCTCAGTTGAACTTTTATTGTACATATACAAGAAAATTGTAGTAATTAGAATTCGTGTTCGGATTAATATTTTTACTTCTGAAATTAATTGTGTTTTTCTTGTAGCAAAATGTTTTTTTAAAGATTTGTTTATGAAAAAGTATTAGGAAAGGAAGCAAAAGGAAAATCATATCAATTGAGAATAGAACAATGAATCTATTATTTATAGGCAGAGATATTAGATTAGAAAAGATGAGTGGTCTTACAAATTTATTAAAAGGAAAACGGATGAACTTAGGTCAAGAAAATATTGAAAAGTTTAGTAAAACTCTTTTTTTTTCAACTTCATAATTTTAGAATGATTTTAGAGTAAAAACCAGATTTAAACGTAAATATTTTCGTTACAAACTTACACTCGATTTGAAACCATATTTCAACATATCAAAGAAGATGAATTTAGTGAATTGTTGAATGATTAGAAATCTGAAGATGGTTATTATTTTATTATGAGAATGTGTAATTAGTAATATCATTTAAGAAATTGGCTATTATCTGAAAAGAGAAAAGATAGTAAACACAAACAAAAGTCTTTGTAAACCTTTGAATTTAAATTATGGTTAAAGATAAATCTTAGGAACAAACTTGTTGTTTTTGCTTATTTAAACTACCATAGAAAACTTGATGAACTTCCTATAGTAGGGAAATGATTATATAAAATATGAAATGTGGTTTTACTTTATTGTATTTTTTTCTGAGGTTGAGTGTTTATGGCTATTTTAGTAAGAACTAAATTCTGTTAGGAAAGGATAAACTTGGATTTTATGTTGTTTTGTGATCGATCCGTTTAGAAAGATGGAATCAAAATCTTAACTATTTTAAGTGGATAATTTATTATTTTTATGGGAGATATTATTTGCTAAAATTAGAGCAGCATATAACTTCACTCTTTCAAACTCTAAACATGGATTTAAAAGTGAGAGCTAACTACTTGATTGGATAGAATCCAGTTAATTAAGTTTACCTTAGAAAGACTTCGATAAAATCTTATTGAACATGAATACCTATGAATATAAGGCCATATCTAAATCATTACAAGGTCCATACTATTGAAGATTATGATTACTTGGAATGCTAGATAAAATAATAAGGTAAGTGGTATTTTCATGTGCTGAAGTATGTAAGAATGTTTATTTATGTTTCTTCGTGCTTTAAGAAATAAAATATTCTATAAAGAGAAACCTATATTTATTATGCAATTATATTTCCTATTGAGAACCAAGAGGATTGAATGTTTTTTAGCCTTGTGTTTTAAATTGGAACTAAGTATATGCTCTTCTATATTGGTTGGATGCAAAATAAAAGATATTTTCAACATGTTGCTCAAGAAAGAATTGATGGTTCTAGTTTTAATATATTAGAATGATGCATATGGTTTTCTACATGTACTATGATGAAGTCAAGTTATAAATATCATTTGAACTAAAAGAGATAATGGTGGAAATGTATGAGCTTGACATATTTTTGATAGTTAGGAAAAAAATGTTTTAATGTTCCTTTATGTATGTCTAATGCACCCATGAAACATGATATACTATGTATTAAATGAGAATCTTTGCACAATCTTTTCCATATGTATGAAATGGAAGTAGATATACAGGGTTTATTTTTTGGAATTCCATGATATGTTATATTGGAACTTGATTGTGAACGGATCAAGTAGCACATATTCCATTACCCCTTAGTTTTACTTTATTAGATTACTTCTAGCTGGGCTGGGTATCTTTCATGTCAGGAAAGATTCTGAGGAAGCATTAATGCTTCATGGTAGGGTGGAAATGCACTCCCATAATATTCTCTCCCTTGCTGACTTTTGTGAACAGCTTTCTGAAGTTTCTTACAGGAAGGACTTGCCATTTCAAAATGGACATTGTGGACACTCGACAGATGGACGACTTTCTACTTATTTTCGAACAAGGGTATGTTTTATCCTTTCAAAAATTATGGTCTTAATATTACTTTTATTTATTTATTATCAACAATATAATTGTATATAGTCGACTTGTGCATTCAAATTTTGACAGGTTGACCGACTTCTTTGTCTTTACATTAAATTTGCTAATGTGGTCTTTGTATTGAAAGTTCAGTCTTTACAGGAAGAAAGATTACTTCTGAATAGAGGAACTCTTGTAGATCACCCAACTAAGCAACCATATTTTTTTATAGAACTGAAGCTACCCATGAGGGCCTCCTCAACTCCCCAATCGGACAACCAATCCGTAAAACTGTTAGCTTGCCTGTAGCAGAATTTAGTTGATAGAGAATATTAAAATATATGGGATTATTAAAATAAAAAATGTACTAGTTGATAGAGAATATTAAAATCAAGAAGGCAATAATTGATAAATAATTTAGTTCAAGTATTCATTATGTAGCATCTTAAAATGGAAGCACTTCCATGTTAAGAGCATTTAGCCCTCTGAGTAAGTGGTTTGGGGTCATGTCAAATGCCTTGAATTGGTCATTGCTTAGATTTGGCTTTCTCCCCACTTTCTACTTCTTATCTGCACTTGATTTCTTCATTCTAGGCAAAATTAGGGTTAGGATCCCGAGGATTCTCCTTAATTTCCCTCTTCCACAGCTCTATTTTCTAGGCAAGACTTAGAAATAGGTCCCCCTAGCCTTCATCATAGTCATAATAAGATTTTATGCCTATTCCTGGCATTCTATCCCATTTTGCTATCATTTCTAGGTCTCTGGACATCCTTGGGACCTCCTGTCCTGATTATGGCTGGATCTGGGCCCACAGGGTCAAATTCGAGGTTGATCCTACTTAGTTCAAGATCGAGCTCGACCCTAACTAGGTCAAGATCGAGCTCATTTTTTACCTCCTCTAGAATCTATGCCCCTTGCTCAAATTTGGTCTCAACGGCCCCAAAATCAATATTGATGTAGCACCACACACTCTGTTAACAATAAATTTGATCACAAGACAAATAACATAGATTTGAAACCTTCAATATTTCTCATTCATCACTGACTACCTCTATAATTCACTGCAAACTCTTAAGTAACCAAAAAATTGGAAAAAATAAGAAATCCAAAAATTACCCTTTTTGGCAATTTTTTTCCACGTGTTTTTTTGCCATTTTTGGTAATTTTTGAAACAACACCTAAAAAGATGAGATTTTCCCTAAACATGCCCTCAACTAAGTTAGAATGAATTTCCAACTAATATCCAAGATTTGATAACATAAACTCAAATTTATTACAAAATAGAACTTTCTAAAAACTAGAGAAAAGAACACTAAAAGCTTATTTCGGAGCCTGAGATGAAACTTTCAGCTCCTAAAAATGTGCTAAAAAGGACCCCAATCAATCTGAGATCATTGGCAAAATAAATGCCACCACCTAAGGCATACACCCAAAAAAATTCAGCAAAAACCTAGACCTAAGTCAAAAGTTATGACCTCTGAAAGTTTCTGTATGAGATTATGACCTGTGGAGGGCCCTGCATCATTCTCCCCTTCTTTAAAGGAACACAGCTCCTGCAAGTGGTTGTCTGTGAATTGGTGCAACTTTGTGGGGTCCAATTTCATCACTTCCCATTATGAGATCCAGCTGCTATCTGTTGCTCGTAATCCCTCCCAATGAATCTCGGTACCTATTATAATGACCATTCTGGGTGATTGTAGAATCTTTTCCTTCTTTTTTCTTGGAAGGTGGTGATGCCAATCCACCTCATCTGTAGTAGCTGGCTCAAGTATTTCTCCATGAAATGCATATAAATCAGAAACATTAAAGACAAGAGAAATATCCAGATCATTTGGTAGACAAACCTCGTAAGCATTATCATTGATCTTCTTCAAAATTTGGCAAGGACCTATCATTTTGTATTTTAGCTTATGATATGTGCCAGTGGGAAATCGCTCACACCTCAAGTACACCATCACCAAATCACCTACATTAAATACCTTTCTCCTTCTATAGGCATCTGCAGTAGCCTTATATCGATCATTGCTATCCTATAATTTACTCCTCACATCTTGTTGAAGTTGTTGAAGGTGTTCAGCAAATGCTTCTCCATCATCACTAATTCTATCTTGCACAGGGAGTTGTACAAGGTCTAAAACACCCTGAGGATTCTTACCATATACAATCTGAAAAGGAGATTTTCCAGTTGATCTGTTAATAGAACTATTGTAAGAAAACTCTGCTTGAGGCAATGCTAAGTCCCACTGCTTGGGCTTTTCACCAACAATACACCGTAACAAGTTTCCCAAAATCTGATTGACTACCTTAGTTTGCCCATCAGTTTGGGGATGATAGGCACTGCTGAACTGCAACTGTGTTCCCATATTCTTCCATAAGGTCCTCCAGAAATGACTCAAAAACTTAGTATCCCTATCAGAAGTGATAGTCTTTGGAATGCCATGGAGTCTAACAACTTCTGAGAAAAATAAGTTGGCTATCCTTGTGGCATCATTAGTTTTTTTACAAGTAATAAAATGAGCCATCTTTGAGAATCTATCAACAACTATAAAGATAGAATCTATACCTTGTTGGGTGTGGGGAAGCCCCAATACAAAATCCATACTCACATCTATCCATGGCTTGATGGGTACAGGTAGAGGTGTATACAATCCTGTGTTTTGGGAGTGACCCTTAGCCACTTAACAGATTTTGCACCTTGCCACATACTTAGTAATGTCCCTTTTTAGTTTTGGCCAGTAGTACTTGTCTTCAACCAAGGCTATTGTCTTGTCCTTCCCAAAGTGACCAGCCAAACCACCACTATGAAATTCCTAGATAATATTTTCCCTCGTGGAACTAGCTGGTATACAAAGTTGTTTCCCTTTAAAGAGGTAAATATCCTACATAAAGTATTCTCCTCTCATGTGATCCAAAAGATTAGTTCCTGGTTCTTTAGTCTTCTCTATAATTTCCCAAAAATCATCATCAGCCTCATACAAAACTTTAATAGCATCAAAACCAATGACCTTTGATTCCATTGTAGTTATGAGTGTAACACGCTGACTTAGGGCATCAACAACCTGATTCTGCTTTCCAGACTTGTGCTTCAAAACAAAATTATACCCTTGCAAGAAAGACACCCATTTAGCATGCCTACTATTCAATTTCTTTTGTGTGTTCACATATTTTAGGGCCAAGTGATCTGTAAATAGTACAAATTCTTTTGGGACCAGATAATGCCTCCAATGCCTTAAGGCTTGAACAATAGCATAAAATTCTAAATCATAGGTTGAATAGTTCTTCCTTGCATCATTTAACTTTTCACTGAAAAAGGCTATTGGTTTACCTGTCTGGCTAAGAACAACACCTATCCCAACATGGGAAGCATCACACTCTATTTCAAATACTTTATCAAAATTTGGAAGTGCCAATATAGGAGCTTCAGTTACCTTTTTCTTCAAGAATTGGAAACTCTGTTTAGCATCTATTGTCCATGTGAATTCCCTTCCTTTCGTACAATTTGTGATGGGTGCTACAATACTGCTAAAATTCTAAATGAACTTTCTATAGAAGGTTGCCAATCCATGAAAACTCCTTAACCCTATTATGTTGGATGGACTAGGCCATTCTATTATTGCCTTGATCTTTTCTGGGTCCATCTGAACACCATCTTCACAAATGACGAAGCCCAGAAAATTCAAACTATTTTGCATGAATATATACTTCTTTAAATTTTCACAGAGCTTCTCTTTCCTCATTACACTCAGGATGATCCTCAAGTGTTGTAGGTGGTCTCCTTTGTTTTTTCTATAAATTAGGATATCATCAAAATAAACTACAACAAACTTACCAATGTAGGGTCATAAGACAGTATTCATCAATCTCATGAATGTACTTGGTGCATTAAAAAGCCCAAATGGCATAACCATCCATTCATACAAGCCATCCCTAGTCTTAAAAGTTTTCTTCCACTCATCTCCTTCATGAATTCGAATCTAGCGGTATCCACTTCATAGATCAATCTTGCTGAAGTATTTGGCCCCTGCTAATTCATCCATCATATCCTCTATAAGAGGAATAGGAAACTGATACTTGATAGTAATCTTATTAATTTCTCTACTATCAGTACACATCCTCCATGTTCCATCCTTCTTTGGGGTCAATAATGCCGGCACAACACATGGGCTCATGCTTTCTCTAACTAGGCCTTTCTCAACTAGTTTTGTTACTTGTTTGTTGAGCTCTGCATGTTGTGTTGGGTTCAGTCGATAAGTTGCTTGATTAGGAAGAGTTTCTCCGGGAATCAGATCAATATGGTGTTGTATATCCCTTTTTGGTGGGAGACTATCAAGTAGCTCATTTGGAATAACATCAAAAAATTCTTCTAGTATCTTTACTGCATCATGTGGTATTATGTCTTCTAGTTCTTCTCCCCTTTTTACTACCAATGCATAGCAGCAACCTGTCACCTTCATTTCTTTGACAACATCCTTTGAAGACAACATGGTCTCATTCTTCCTTTCATCCTTAAGTGGTAAGAGAGTCACTTTAGAGCCATCCTTCCAGAAGGTATATGTATTTTTCTCTCCATCATGTATGATCTTTCTATCATACTGCCATGGCCTTCCCATTAAAATATGACAAGCATCCATAGGAATAACATCACACCATATCTCATCCTTATAGAATTTTCCTATAGTAAACCTAACCAAACATCTTGTATCAATGGTAATCCTGTTTCCTTTCTTAAACCATGCAATACGGTAAGGATGAGGATGTTTCTCACATTGCAGATTTAATTTCTCTACCATTTCCTTAGCTACCATATTCTCACAACTACCCCCATCAACAATAACTTGGCATACCTTTTTGCCTGAGGTGCATCTAGTTCGGAAGATGTTGGTTCAAAGCCATGATTCATCAGAGCTCTTTGCAAGGACTTCTTCCTTCTCTGGAATGATCATTGATCTCCTCATCATGAGAGTTTCTCCCATGTCTAGTAGGACTTCTTGCTCTATTCTTGCTTCTATGAATTCTAGCTGAACCAGGTTCACTCTAGGTTGTCGTCCTTGATTTCTTTCTGGTGTGTTATAATTTGAACATTCAAAGGCTCTGTGTCCTTCTTCTCCACACCTAAAACAAGTGAAAGGCCTTCTCTGATTTTCCCAGCCTCTTCCACTTCCGTAGCCTCGTCCAATTTGGAACCCCCTTCCTCTTTCTTGATTTGGAGGATCTTGCATGGTGTTTATATTTTTTTCAAATCCTTGAAATGGATCTCCCCGACCATTATTAGAACCTCCTCGAAATGGAGTTGAGGTACCCCTTCGACCACCTCTATTCCTCTGGATATATTGCCTATTCTACTTTTCTTCAGCCTTCAGGGCTAATTGGTAGGCTTCTTCCATACTGTTGACACGATGCATGCGCAACTCATCTTGGATGGAAAATTTTAGGCCATTCATATATCTAGCAGCCATCTACTCATTATTTTATTGATGCTCTATGCACGTGGATAGCTTGTAGAATTCATTTGTATAGTCTTGCACTAAAGACAAGTTTTGTTTCAAATTTTGGAACCTGCGAAAGAGGGTTTGTGAATAATCCATGGGTAAGAATTTTTCTTTGAGCTTTTTCTGCATCTTGCTCCATGTCTTAATCTTTTCCTTTCCTTTTCTAGTTCATTCCTTTTGGAGATGATCCCACCATATCATTGCATGTCCTTTTAGTTTTGTGCATGCAAACTTCATCTTATTTTCTTCTATCATAGGCTTCCATTCAAAAAAAATTCCCATATCATTTAGCTAGTCTATTAATTCTTTTGGCTTAAGACTACCAGTGTAGTCTAAAACGTCAATCTTGATTGATTCACTCCTTCCTTCCAAAGCCCTGAGAACTCTATCTTCATAGCTCATTTCTTCCAACCTCTCTCCTATATATTATTCATTTTGGTCAGCACCTCTTTGGTTTTCCTCTTCATCAGATTCATTCCCTCCTTGTATCCCTTGATTATCCATTTGTTCACTGAGTCGTTCAATCTGTCTCTGCATATCCAACATCTAAAAAATTTCAGCAACAACCCAGACTTGAGTCAAAAGTTATGACCTCTGGAAGTTTATGTATGAGATTATGACCTACGGAGGGCCTTGCATCAAATATCGGGCCCTCAGATCCAAGTGTGAAAAGGTTTTAATTTAAAATTCATTTAATTGTTTTCCCTCCTTAGTTGGTTATTCTGATTGGACCATAATTCAAAGTGAAATTTGAATTATGGGCCCATTTCTAGGGGTTAAGGTTAATTGGGATTTAATTCCTCAATTTTGGCCTTTTCTAGAGGTTTGTGCCCTAGATCACTATAAAAGGAGGCCTTCCTCTCTCATTTTCTCCATCTCTCAATCAAGTTTTGCAATCTCCTCTCTCAAGCTCTCAAGGTGATCAAGCAAGCATCCATTCAAGTAAGCATCCATTCAAGCATTCAAGTCCTCTTCTCCATTCAAGTTCTCCATTGAAGATCAAGGATTCAAGCCTTTGAAGGGATTTGGTTCAAGCAAGCAAGATTCATCATTCAAACCCTAGATCTAGCCATCATGGTGGTGTGATCTTCCTTCAAGATCCTTCAATTCATCTTCAAGATCCATTCATCCTTCCCTCAAAGTGGATTCCAAGCATACAAACATGGAGGTTTAGATTTACATTTGTTAATGTTATGTCCAAGCTTTCATATTGACATACTTGATTACATTTCAAATACAATTGCATATCTATTGAATGCCATAGCTTCATTCTTAGATCTACTTCTACTACTTGCTAGCATTCTCCATTTCAATTTCAATATTAAGGTTGATTCCAAAGTGGGGTTTGACCAAGGAAAACCCCCCAAACAAACAAATAAAACCATTTTTTCTTGCAGGTATAGGTGCGGTAATTCAGATCTGAGAGCGGATTTGGATACTCTTTTAGGTGACTTCTGAGATTTGCAAACAAATTCAAAATTGACCTTCAGAATAAAAAAGTATCCTTTGACCTTTTATGAGGGTCAAAGACAAACTCCCTTATAATTGGAAAAGATTTATGGGTTTTGTAGATCTTGCAGTTTCAGTTCAAGGTAGCAAAAATCAACAGTTTCTGAGACTATTTGACATGTTTTTCAATAGGTTATTTTTCGAAGGTAGGTACCTTTATCTCTTCATTTCAACGTTAGTCATTTACATTTACTTTCCATATCAATACAATTCAAATGTATGTGTAAAATATTAGTTTTGGTGTCTCTTTTATGTGCAAACCATTGTTCTAGGACCCCATCCATATTTTATCACTTTAAATTTTGGTGAACCCGACGTACTTACTCTCCTTTCTTTTGTGGATTTAGATTCCCTATTGTGTTAGAATTTTGGTTAAGCTTTTCTTGCATTAAGATTATATTTATTTATGCCCTTGCATTTATATTTCAAAAATCCAAAAAAATTGCAAAATTTCATTAAAAATACAAAAACATTTACATTTTCATGCTTTTAGTATTCAACATGTATGATTCTTGTTTTGAGTACTTTGATGAGGCTTTTGTTTTTCAAGATGATAGATCCCTTAATGAGGTACATGGAAGTGAGGATGAAAATTGTTTTAATGGGATCTCCATTGATCCTATTCCTATTTCACCTTCCTCTACAACCTCTTCAATTGACCTTTACAAAGATGAGTTGGGGATTGATGGTCATTCTTCTCCTCATATATGTCTTTTCTATGAGCCTAGTTTACAATACCATTTACCTCTTTTCCCCTTTAGGGATCAAGCTTTAAGGACTTATGGGACTCCTACAATGTGCTTTATTCATAGGGATGATAATCCTCCTATTTGGGATGAACCTTTGGATTTGGATGTTGATTACTCTCTTCCTCATGAAACCATTGTGGATAATCCTCCTATTTGGGATGAACCTTTGAATTTGGATATTGATTACTCTCTTCCTCCCATTTGGGATGAACCTTTGGATTTGGATGTTGACTACTCTCTTCCTCATGAAGCCATTGTGCATAATTCTACTCTTTGGGATGAACCCTTGGATAAATACATTGATTTATCTCCTCCTTGTGAAGAATTTTTGATACAAAAGGATGACATATTCTCTAAAACACACTTCCCTTATGAGAAAGAAGATGACATTATAGATCCTTCACCTCCATTTGGGATTCCTTCTAGTGATGAGGCATTAGTAGAGAAAGATAAGAATTCCCTTAATGCTCTTCCTCTTAGTGGTGATCTTATGGGAAATCATGATTCTACCTCACAATATTCTTACCATAATATTACTTATATCTATTCAAATTCTTTTCCAGTTTTCATTCCAAGTGTTCCTCTAGTTGTGTCTTCCATTCATATCACTTCCTACACTTTTTGTAGTGTTCCTAATCTTCCTAATCCTAGTCCTATCTTTCCTAATATTCATATTCTAATTCTCCATCTTCTATTCCTAGTTCTTCTGACACTTATGTTGAGGTTCAAACTATGGTTCATGATGTAGATGTGCAAATATTCTTCAAAGTACCTTCTCCTTATTATTCGATCCATAAAGATAAAAGAAAAGAAACTTATCCTTTGAGATTTATTCATAATTTTACCCCTCATTCTGATATAACATAGATCTTTTCTCCTCTAGACTGGGGGGAAAGAGGTATATTTCTTCTTGTCTTCTAGAATTCATTATGTTCCTGCTTTGAGCTTAATCGGTATTCTTTCTATCCTATCTCTCTATGGTTTTGTATTATGTTTATAATAATTCATAGATTCTATTTTATATTTAAGATATCTTTTATAGGACATGTGTTTTGCAAAGATATCCCTTGCCTTTCATCTATGGGGGTTAAGGTTCCTTCTTCTTTCTCTTTGTCTAGGGAATTGCTTTCCTTAGCTTAGTGGTATTTGTTTATATTGCAATATTACTTCATCATATTGATGGATGTTTTCACTATGGATAATATTTTCATGAGAAGTTGTTGTCCTAGGTTGTCACTTCTTCTCTATGTTGAAAATTATGTTCTTTATAAACTCTTACCCTTGCTTTGGTGTTAGAGTGGTTTCCCTCATTTCAAAGATTCCTCTTCCTCTTCTTTGTAGGGGGCTTGATGATTGAATCTTTGTTCCCGCCTTTTGAAAGATGATATTTTATCTAAAGCACTCCTCTTTGGTGGGGGTCTTGTTGATAAGATCTCTTTCATTGAGGATCCTTTTCCATGAAGGGCATATCCTTTTCGCGATTATATATACTCTTCAATGTAGGGGTCAATATCCCTCGCTAAGGATATAGTGTACATTGTTGTAAATAGGATATCTCCTTGCATTGTGAAGTCGGTATCCTCTTCCATCTTTGTTCCTACACTTGGGGGGCAAGGATGTCATCTCCTTCTTTTCTATCTTTCTGGGATTCACCTCTTTCCTTGGTTAAGAAGTATCTATTTATTATGTGATATCCAATCATACATGAAAATCTTGGTTTGCATTGAGGATCTTTGTCCTTGATCACAACCTATTCTGTTGTTTGACATTGGGTTTCCATGGTTGATAAATCTCTCACCTTGGAAACTGAAAAGTGTGCTATCCCTCATAAGGGTTACTTTCTTTTCACTTCTTGCATGATATCTCTTTACATTCGTCCCTTCCATGGCCTCATAGGAGTTGTGACCTCCTTGGCTTGGACTGGGTGTTGTTTGTGGATATTGTCTTGATGCTGAAGAAGGCTTTATCCTTGTTCTTTTCTTTCCTTAACATGTCAAAATAGTAAATTTTTGCCATATTAAGGAGGGGGGCATATATAGGGTCTCCCTTGTACTATAGTTTTTTATTTTTACATGCTAAATCTTGGAAGGTAACAAACATAAGTTGCTAAATCTTGAAAATACATGCATCCATATGCTAAATCTTTTGATGGTAACGCATATAAGTTGCTAAATCCTGAGGAGACAAATTTTTCAATTTTTTCAAAATATGCTAAATCTTGGAAGGTAACGCACATAAGTTGCTAAATCCTGAAAAGATATGCATTCATATGCTAAATCTTCTGAAGGTAACACACATAAGTTGCTAAATCCTGAGGAGACATGCATTTCATATTCATAGTGATACAAGAAGGTGGATCTATAAGTATTCCAAAAGCCATCAGAAGATGCATTACAATTGCAAGCACAGTTTATGGGTGAACCTATTGGGCTCTCCCTCCAAGGTGATTCATGGTAAGGTTGGCATCTTACTAGGCGAGGTAATCACTCTTGTCTCCTTTCTCTCTTTTCGCTTTCATGCTAGTAGGATGGGATCATGAAGCTATGTTATTTATAGTGTTTCTCTTGTCTTTCTTATGTAATCATTTATACTTTTATGATAGCTTTCCAAATATGATATTACTATGAGAAATATTTCTTGGCAAGGTTTCTTATGCTAATTGATTTGGGTTGTTTAGTACTAACCCTTGTTCTTTTGACACCCTCATGCATGTATGTCGAGCTATAATCCTTAGTCTGGGGGCTTGTGTCCTTAACTAAGTGTTATTTTATCTTGTTGTGAATGCACTTGGATCTTCTCTTTCTTCTCCTTTACCAAGAGTTTGCATCGAGTCCATACTCTTGCTAAAGTGGGGGCTTAATGTATCATCTTATAATGGAAGCACTTCCATGTTAAGAACATTTAGCCCTCCAATTAAGTGGTTTGGGGTCATGTCAAATGCATTGAATTGGTCTTTTCTTAGATCTGGCTTTCTCCCCACTTTCCACTTCTTGTCTGCACTTGATTTCTTCATTCTAGGTGAAATTAGGGTTAGGATCCCAAGGATTCTCCTTAATTTCCCTCTTCCACGGCTCTATTTTCTAGGTAGGACTTAGAAATAGGTCCTCTTGGCCTTCATCATAGTCATCATAGGATTTTATGTCTATCCTTGGCATTTTGTCCCATTCTACTATCATTTCTAGGTCTCTGGACATCCCTGGGACCTCCTGTCCTAATTCTGGCTGGATCTGGGCCCACAGGGTCAAAGTCGAGGTTGATCCTAACTAGGTCAGGATTGAGCTTGACCCTAACTAGTTTAGGATTAAGCTCGTACCTGACTAGGTCAAGATCGAGCTTATTTTTGACCTCCTCCGGAATCTGTGCCCCTTTCTCAAATTTGGTCTTGACGGGCCCCAAAATCAATATTGGGCCCTCAAATCTGAGTGCGAAAAGGTTTTAATTCAAAATTCATATAATTTTTTTCCCTCCTTAGTTGGTTATTATGATTGGACCATAATTCTAGGTGAAATTTGAATTATGGGCCCATTTCTAGGGGTTAAGGTTAATTGGGATTTAATTCCTCAGTGTCGGCCTTCTCTAGAGGTTTGTTCCCTAGATCACTATAAAAGGAGGCCTTCCTCTCTCATTTTCTCCATCTCTCAATCAAGTTTTGAAATCTCCTCTCTCAAGCTCTCAAGGTGATCAAGCAAGCATCCATTCAAGCATTCAAGTCCTCTTCTCCATTCAAGTTCTCCATTGAAGATCAAGGATTCAAGCCTTTGAATGGATTTAGTTCAAGCATGCAAGATTCATCACTCAAACCCTAGATCTAGCCATCATGGTGGCATGATCTTCCTTCAAGATCCTTCAATTCATCTTCAAGATCCATTCATCCTTCCCTCAAAGTGGATTCCAAGCATACAAACATGGAGGTTTAGATTTACATTTGTTAATGTTATGTCCAAGTTTTCATATTAACATGCTTGATTACATTTCAAATACAATTGCATATCTATTGAATGTCATAGCTTCATTCTTAGATCTACTTCTACTGCTTGCTAGCATTCTCCATTTCAATTTCAATATTAAGGTTGATTCCAAAGCAGGGTTTGACCAAGGCAAACCCCCCAAACAAACAAACAAAACCATTTTTCTTGCAGGTACAGGTGCGGGATTTCGGATCTGAGAGTGGATTTGGATACCCTTTTCAACAAACTTCTGAGATCTGCGAACAAAGTCAAAATTGACCTTCAGGTAAAGAATCTAGCCTTTGACCTTTTATGAGGGTCAAAGTCGACCTGAGCTCATCTTGGAAAAAGATTTCTAGGTTCTCTCCACCTCGGCATTTCCAATTCAAAATAGGTTGCAGATTTGCCTGAAAATACACATAGACATCATAAATTGGCATTTTCCAGATCTGCCCTAATTTGAGGTTAGTACTTGCATTTCAATTTTTTCAAATTATAAACACTTCAATTCTACCATAGGGAAATATAGGGTTTCTCTCTCTCTTTCATATTCTCCATAGATTGATTTGATTGTGCATTAGCCTTTTGGTTGATCAAGTTGGATCTCTCCTTTGGGAATTTGGATTTAGGAGTGGATCTCATATTTCCTCCATACATTTACACACATACGACATTTGAATAGGTGTGATGCCATTTTACCCCTATTCACATTAATAGTAAAATTTGGATAAATTCAAGACCAATTATAAATTATTACAACTTTTATGATAAAAGGGTAAAACATTTCAAATACAATGCTTATGTGATGAAGTACAATATTATGTATATACAAGAGAAATGTATATCTTAACTAAAATTGCATAACCAAATAACCAAATAACTAGTACATGACCAGTTAACTTATTAGATAATCTAATATCATGAGCTACTATAATAATGTTGTCTCTATTATAAAAACTAACATTCCTTTCTTTATGTTTTCCTCTCTTTGGACTAGTATTTTAAAAGGGGCTTCACCCCTCTCCATCAATACCTCATGATGTCCATTTATCAAGTTGAATTTAACAATTACTCCTTTAGAAGCCATTTTATTTTATATTTGGATGATAACCCTAAGGAGCACTTTAAGAATCCTTGTATTTATGTGAGGATTGAATTAACTGAAAGAAACCCCTTACTCTAAAAAAACAAATAGGCCTACTTAGAAAAGAAAACTAAATCTATCAAATTATCCGTAATGAAAGAAGCTCTTGAGGTAGAACTATTAGAAGAAGCTTTGAAAAAATGTAGGTTGACTAGCTATAAAGCCAACCCATACAAAGATAGAAAAATGAGAAACAAAGGGCATAAAAAAAATTATGGATTTTGATGATCAAGAGGATAAGAATTAAAATCATCCTATTAATACGGAGCTTCATCTAAAGTTTATCTCAAGAAAAATTTTCTCTACTCACCTTTTACAAATATATTTTAAAGGAAAAAAGGTGATTATGGAATAGAATCTAGAGAGTGATGAAGAATCAAAGTTAGAAGGTGAGAATTCAATAAAGTTTTTTAAGGACAATGAATTTGAGGCTTAATAATTTATCTTGAATGATGAGAAAATGGGAGTTCCCATAGACCTAATAGTGGACTTGTATGAGTATGATGATCATATAGGTAATAAATCCCCTTATCCCAAACATTAATGAGTAGGAAAACCTATGAAAGAATGCTCCTAAACTATCCCCTATAATGTTTGAGATAAGAATTGTTGAGCTTAAATCTCAAATTTTAGATTTGCATGGAAATGTTAAGAGTTTAGAAAATAGGGTTAAACCTTTGGGAGTAGTGAACTACAGTTGGTTTGGGCTATTAGCTAACTACGCATCATCATAGATGGTGTGATTCATAAATCAATTATAAGAGGGATTTCTGGTCAAAGTAAGATGAGGAAAAGAGAAAAAAAAAAACCATCAACTGACTAATCAAGAATAGGATGAAGCGAAGCTATAAGAGAACTTGGATCAAGAAGATTGGAAAGTGTAGTTGTAGTGACTCTTCAAGAACTAGGAGTTGCATACCAGTTATTAATAGTGTAGTTCCTACTCTTAAAGGCCATTGGCCTTTTTTATTTTAGATTTAGGATGTTTTTGTGTTATATAAGGATAGTAGTGACGATAGTAGTTCTAGGTTTAGTCCTCTTAGTTTTATCCTTTTCATATTTTATTCTAAATTTATCATTGACTTTATGGCCTCTATGCCTATAAAAAAAATATAATTAATTTGGATAAGTAATGCTATTATTTTAGCTCTAAGTTATTTTTTTTCATCTATAACTCTATTTTGATTAGATCTTAGAAGACTATGATTATCAATATGAATATCTATGTAAGGATTGGGTATCAAGGTTATAAGTTTTTATTAAAATTTTGACTATGTAATTATAAGGGGTTTGTCTAATCTAGTTTTTTATGGTAAAAGTTGGTTTGCTGTGAGTCTTATTTTCTCTCTAATTTTCGCTATTAGGGATCAATGCCCTCTTCCTACTAATTTACTCAAAAAAATCATCCCAATTATTTTGTTTTAATATACCAATTAAACTAAAAGTATGACATTACAAAGAGATCCATCTTAAGATTTACATAACACAAATAAATTGTGTACCAAAACATGCTCATGACAAAAAAAAATACATGTCCTTGAAAAAAAAAATTGGAAAAAGTTATTTGAAGAAAAAAAATCCTAAATTTGTCTTACCAAGTTATTAGTTGAATCAGAGTTAAAGTTTTTAAGGTTTAAAGAATCACTGATTATCGATTTACCCCCCTCTCAGTAATCCAACATCTACCATAGGTAATGATTGATTTTCTATATTACAAGCTCCTCAAACCCTCACATAAAAAGTCTCTTATTGACCAACAATATATCATTCCATCAATATTTCTTGTGATCCTCATAATGGTTAAATTTCCCATAATCAGACTCCTTATCTCTATCAAGACAATAATTCATACCTTCCAATCTTCAAGAAAAAAATCTACAATTTATTACTTCTTTAATCATGTCATAATAAGAAAGAATTCATAAGTGAACACTTACCAATATTCTTCTCATACAACACACCATCTTTGACTTGGAAGTTAACTTGTGACATGTTGGTAACTTCTCCAACATTAAGTGCCTTCAACATCTAACTCTCAAGTATCAAAGTACATATCTATTCTAGCTATTTTCAAAAGAAAAGGTAAAATTCATGTCCTAAACATGATCCTCAATTTTTTTAAGTAAGGATAAAATTACTCTTGATTAATCAATTCCATCAAGCATTATATTTGATTACCCCAACCCAAGCTTTTCCATATTAAAATTTCATTTGCAATGATTGTCCTACCCAAAAGTCTTAACATCATAACTCTCTAGAAAATCCCTCTTGAATATTCCTGAATTGTTCATAAAATCAAAACCTCTCTTGGTACTTTAGTAAATAGATTGATGTGTGGAGAACTATTACAAATGCTAAATAAAGGGTTTCAATCACACTTAAAGATAATTGACCTATGAGGTACATTCTACAGTGTGCAAGGTTAAGGAATCCCCGAAGGATATGACCAATGTCTTATTGAGTTAGGGGAGTGAAACTAATTTTCATATATTCTAGAACAAATTTATACCATCCAAAATTGACAAAGTCTATCAAGATAAATCTTTTATTCATACATCACATAACATGTATATAGCTCAAACCCAAATCAAAATGTGTTACCCCAAGAGTAATAATACACTATGCATTTCCTATCATGAACCCTACTAGTCCCAATTTACCTTCACACACTTCATCTTTGGCACATATTTTCTTTCTTTGGTACATCCAATAGAAAGTCATACACAATCACCAAGATAATTCAAAGTGCACTATCTCACTACTAGCTCTCTAGCCTTTAGAGGAAAAACTTTGAAAATTAAATATAATATGATTTAAGTGTAGCTTGAGTTTGTGTCTAGAAAGACAACAAGTAATAATGTTAGAGTGTGGTACTAAAAATAACAATAGTTTAACATGGTGCCTATAATATATCTTAGAAATAAATATAAGAAACATAACATAGATACTTCCAAAATTCTACAGTTGTACTATCTATCTAGGATTAGTTGATTCCCTTACATATTCCCATGTTTTCTTCTATAACGATGGAATTAATAGCCTATAACTAATAAATCAGCTTGACATCAATGACAATATCTATCCAAAAAAAATCATCCATTAATCTCCTTCATGCTTCCTTGACATCAATGATCCTTTCAATTGTTCTTTAAACTTTATTAACATCAATGACAACATATGTACAAAAAGCATCTCCAAAATTGAAATCTAATTTTATGCTAATGGGGGTGCTCCTAGGGGTATACCTTAATATGTATTTAAACTATACATGATGGAAAATGAAAAATAAATAAGTAATATATATTCCTAGATGAATACTTAACTATAAATTGTGTCATTAATTTGAGTAATAATAGCTACGTTGGAAACCTATATAGTTTAATCATATTAGATGAATTTTCTTATAGGCTTCTTTAGATGATTTCCTAGTTCAACAAACATGAATACACAAAAAAATATTTCTAATCTCAAACTAATACAAAAATATTTATTGAATTATTTAATATATAATGCCAGATGATTCATAAATAAGTATCTATTTGATGGGTTATAGAGTCATAGTTAACACAAAGATTATAAAAGCATTAAAGCATTAATATAGATATAAAACACATCATACTTTTAGATATCAAAATAAATCACACTTAATGATCTAGAAATAAAGTAAACATGTCCACATATAGAAACAAATTACTATTATAATATTTATAAACTTTAAAAAGAAATTCATACATATTTCAAGTGATCGCTACATTTACATTTATAAGGGTGACAAGAGATGACATCAATAAGATACTAAAATTCAGCTAAAAAGTCAAAATAAACATTAGAGAGGCTTGATACACAAAAACCAATACAATTTTATCCTTCAAATACATATGAAATTCACTCCAATCTTTCAAGTAGATATTACAGTATTGGAGACTTAGAAAATACCTAAACCAGTATAGGTTTGGAGAGCCATAAATAATGCAATCAAGATCCTTCAAAATGATTGGAAGACATATTTAAATATTCATCCAAGGGAGAAACCTACATGCAAAAGTATAGCAAATCCTATTCCATGGCCCCATAAATTTAATACCTATAACATGTTTAAAATGGATGCATTTGATCTAATAAGGTATGAAGATTATTGGGAGAGTTGTCTTACTTTAATGGTGAATAAATATAGAAATGATTAAAAATAGACATGAATGACATCTCCTAATTCTATGAAACATTTAATTTTTCTTTAAAATATTAAAACACTTGGGACAACTTAAATCTTTTCCTACTCCACACTTTTGAGCCTTTGTAGTATTATTAATATATTTTACCATTATATTTAAAGCTTATTTTATATTATGTGGTGGATTTGTTTATGATCATCCATTTAAAAATAATATTTATAAAGATCATGTATATAGACTTTGAATTGATTTCAAAATACCTTTACATGACCAATATCTACTTACCTCCTTAGTTTTGACTACTACCTTACTTTCCTATCCTTATAAGAACATTCAAGGAAAATCAAAACTTTGCTATGGATGAGAGGTAGTTTAAAACCACCCCAAACCTCTATCCAACACTTGGCATCACCTACTGGCATCACCTACTTATCTACGATATGGAAATTTTTTATTTTTTATTAACCTCCACATGAAAAAATAAAATCTTCTTTTAGGAAAATATTTAAATCTAAATCCAAATCCAAACTTTCACTTTACCCCTATTTGTTCGGATAATTGGGACCTCGTTGGTGAATAAACAGTATCAAAGAACTTATTACCTCATAAGGATGGCTTAAAAACCACCACACAAATCTAAATAGAATTATCTTCTTTTGTTCATAAAAAATGTTATTAAATGAAGGTCCATTATAGATTTGTTAATGTTTTGAAAGATACTCAAATATTTCATGTAGAATAAAGATAGACTTCCCTCTACTCATTGGTATATGGACTATGTTCTAAAACATCGTAAGACAATAACCAAAGAATGCCAAAAACAAAAATCTTTTAGTTTCTACAAGAATCTCTAATGCCTAACCAAAATCTTTCCAACACAAAGAAATCTTAAAACGCAAATAGCCTCATTAAATCTTGTAGTTAGGCCACACCTTTGTATCTTTGTATGTCTTGTTTTCTCCTAGGTTTTATTTGAAGAGGGTATCATTGTGAATGCGATTAGTTTTATCTTGGGCTATTTTTACTTATCATCATGTAAGTTTACTTGAAGGTTTTTTATGAAATTTTGACTTGATATCATCTCATAAGATTAAAAATATGTCATAATATTATGTTATCCTATGTTTCACCTTGGTATATAAAACTAAGGGTTGTCACTGCAACTCACTGCAAAGTTTATTTACATTAGTTCATAGGAATATAATTTATTTTTATCATATTGCTCAAAATTTTGAGCTTTAAATATTCTTTCTATTAGGTTAATATATATATTGGGTTAGATTATCTCCGTAGCCAATTCTTATAGATATAATGTTAAATGAGATTGTCTCCATTAATAACATTATTGATCAAAACTAGAAAAATGAAAAATAGAAACAATATTATGCCCCTTAATATTTAATAAAATTTAGGAGGTAAATAAAAATATGCTTTCCAAATTTTAGTATATGCATTGTTAAATAAAATTCCAAGGGAAAATTGTAGAACAATAAATAACAAGAGGGACATGTAGAATTCATTCAAAATAAAATTTATATGCTCACAAACTCAACCTAAAAATACATCAAATAATTGAATTTTGATAACGTTTCTAGTATATGGTACAAAAGCATATGTAAAATCTCAAAGACAACAATATGGACTTATTATGAGTAGACACATATCACATTCATCAAATTCACATTATGATGTTCAATAAAGTATATGATAGATTTAAGTACAAATGAGCTTATGCCAATTTCTAGTTTGTTACATGCATGGAAATAGGGATAGACACAAGTTCAAAAAAGTGGTCATATTATCACTATAATTCGTAACCTTAAACTTTATTTGCATCACTTTATAATGTAAGATCGTTGTAACTAATAGACATTATATTTAATTTTGTATATCCTAAAAATTGAACACTTAGAGTGCATGTCACCTAACTTCCTTAGAAATAAATATTTTTTTTTTTTTTTTTGTGATAGAGTGAAGCATATAACAATCATATATAACTATTTAGTCTCTGTCATTCTAACGATGGATCATGGAGTATGATCTAAAACGTTGATGCTGAAAAATATGATACACACACACACACACACACACACACACATATATATATATATATATATACATATAGAGAGAGAGAGAGAGAGAGAGAGAGTTGCATTTTATTTTGTGAATAAAATTATATCCTAAGAAAGTGAACCTAGAAAAATTAAATTATATTTAATCTAAATTTGGATTCATAAAATGACTTAAATAAAATAAAATCAAATAAATTTTTAAAAGATAATGGGAGCATCAAAATTAGTTCTTAAATTCTTAAAATACTCTAAAAAAATCCAAACATGAAAAATAATCTTAAGGATCTTTGCATGCCAAAAGAAGAATTTCGTGAGACAACTACAATGAATAAAGCAACTTTAGAGGAAACATAATTTATGAATAAAAAAGTACAATAGAATAAGAATTATTTGAATTTCTAGTGAATTAAATCCACCTAATTAAATTGTAAAGCATAAAACAAGACATTACGGTAAAAAACAAGACATTAAGGTAAAAAATAAGACACAATTTGAATAAAATTAGAATGTTTTAATTTTGAAGAACACTATTTAAAAATTCAGATAATAAAATGAATTTATAAAATAATCTTTTATGAAACAAAATGTTCTTATTATTTTCAATTTCATTAATATTTTCGCTTACCTTAAAGATTTTTCATGGAAAAAAAAATTAAGCATTTCAAACTTGATTAACTACTTTTAATTTTTTTTAATGTAAAACACGTTCATAATATTGAGAGAAGCGCACAAATCCACTATAGAAAATGTTACAAGTTTAACCTTAATATTTGTTGGCTCTAAAAAGTGGGAAATCTATTCAAAATACTACAAAAGCAAATCCTACAGATTAGACCTAATAGCTGTATCACTATCGACATCTTTAAAAAGAAGTCGAAATCTCGCCATGTTGGAAGGTTCCAAACTAATTAAAATCTTTACTCCAGCCTTGTCCTTTGGATCAGCCATAAAGACCACGAGATCGACTGTGCCAGATATCACAGGGCCTGCATATATTGACCTGATCCCTTTTACAATTTCCATGTCTTCATATTCCATGTGAGTCAACGATGTAGCCAAAAACCCATTCTCTAGACGAATCACTCCATCATGTAATTCAAGCCAGTCTATTGTAGACCTCAAGTACTCATCAGTCAATCTATTTCCCGCTTCTTCCAATTTTTTCACAATCACAGCAATTGGTTGCTCTTGTAATTCTCTGGCTGTTGCCTTCGCATAGGCTGTCTTTATTGCATTGCCTACAAATTCCCGTGGAAGAGGTCTCATCCTTGACCTGATGCCAATTCGTCAATACAGAGATTCAACATTATTGACATCAAATTAAGTATACATTCAATTGCAATGATTCTTGAATTCATAAAGCAAAATAATAATAATATTCCACCTTATGTCTACGAAATACTGAACTGTTGTAACATCGTTGCCATTGATGTTTGTCATTGCGGCAGTTCTTGTCCGCCAAAGGTGCGCCAGTGCTGCAATGAAACTTGTGCAATGAGAAACTCCCCCTTCCTTAGCCTTCAGCTTGAGGAGACCAAGCGTTTTTCCTGATAAGGAGAAGAGCTGAAAAACATGCTTGTCGAGGGCCTCCTTATTGGGCAGTAGATCCAAGTTTCTTTGCATAAAAGGCGAGTAATCACTACCCAGTTGAGAAGGCTTGATTAACTCTTCATGGTCGAACTTTATTTGTAGAGGAACGCGCGCTTTCAAGCAGGTACGATCACTCGCAGGTAGGGATGCCACATCTCCCTTTCTAAGCACGTGAGCGAAATTCTTTGCAAACTCATGCAATGCAAATGCATCCATTAGACCGTGATTTACAGCAGTTCCCACAGCAAACCCACCGCATCTGAACCGAGTTACCTGCACTACATGTATGTTAAAGTGTTACCGTTTTCTTTAGTTTGCTACGGATGAAGAATACCAATTAACATTTAGAAGACAGTTCGAATGGAAAATTGTTAGAGATAGGGAAGGGGTTGAGAGCTTAAACTCTAGAAAAAAATAACAATATGAATTTTTTTATCTTTATTTTAAAATAGAGTGGATTAGATTAGGAAATGAACTCTACAGAAATCAGTAAAAGCAAAAGACTTTACAAACATAGAGAGGCAGAAAATGTTCCATAAATCAGAGAAGGGAGACATTTAAAAGGGATCGAATGATCCCACGTAGATCCCAAAAAAAACCCCACATTTGAGCAGCAATTACATAAATATTGCAAATATGCGGCCTCAACTTTTTCCAGAATCTGATCGAAAAAATTGAAGATCACAACAAAAAGGACGCATCCCAATCCATCCCATGTGAGAATCTTGGGACACGAGTCCCCAATTTTTAACGTCACTGTCAAAACTACAAGATATGACAATCTCCACAAAAGTCAGCAAGGACAGAGAATGAGGAGTCCATAACAAGAGGTCAACTATTCAGGTACAGACACAAGAAAACCAAATGTTTTTCACCAAGATCTGAAGGATCTAATCCGAATTAAATACAATTTAAACCTAATTAGTATAATTTCAAAGATGGACTGTAAGTCACCAATGCCAAGAGGAAAGAAAATGTGATGCCAGCCGGATATGTGATAGCTGTCGGGCACATATAGATTTCAAGGACACAGAATTCGAAAAACCGTGCTTGTCCAAAACTTTCAGTTTGAAAATGTGACATCAAATGGAGATACACCGCCCATCTGACTAGAGGAGCTGGTAGAACATAGATCGAAGAACAAGAACACAAACAGATCTGAAACTAAATAACCATAGAGAGATTTCGAAACTTACAAAACACCCCGATCTTTTACAAAGAGGAACAACTGAAATCAGATTAAAAGACACTCTTGAAATGAACCGCTCAAAACAAGAAACTAAGAGACAAAGCTATGAAACTGAAAGAATGAGATGAACAAGAATACAAAGAACAGAAGCTAAAAAATTGATAAGAAAACTCCCAATAAATCAGACTCTGAAAATTCTTAATAAAGCGTGTTACTTTCAATTGCTCTGTTAGCCAACCAATCCCTGAACAAGGAGAGATAAAGATCATGCTACAACTGTTCAATGACTACCACCCTACCGCCCTTTAGAAACAGGGAACACAGAGGTCCAACCCCAAAAACCAAGAATAGCCTTACGATATGTACTACGAAAACAACCCATCTACCAGCTAGCCTTAAAGAGTACGAGATACAGGGTAGTCCAAGCGCAAAGTCCACGTAGAGAATCCCTGGTTTACCAGTAAAATAGTAACAAATACATGAAAAAGGCCCTGAAATACGGAATCTCAACAGCGCTAAAAACTCAAGAGACCCACCGAAGCACCGTCCATCCAACCACTGACCGCAAGTGATCAGAACTAAGACAAAAAAGTGGCACCGCAGGACCAAAGAGGAGAACCCACAAAAATGCGCAGGGGAAGAAGCAGGGGTGAGGGCAGAGAAAATCCCACAGAGAACTCGCGTGAAGAAGGTTAAGCAAGAAAAGCCAACCATAAAAAGGGGTAGCGTATACCGAAGAAAACACCAGAAAAAACTCTCATCAGCACAAGAAGCACCCTAAAACAGAAACTACGGCAGAAAACAGAGCACATGATCAACAGGGAGTCCACCTATACAGCAGTCAAGACAGAAGACGGAAAATTATGAAAAAAGAAAATAACAGAGAATAGAGGAATTGGAACCTCTGAATAGAGCCATAGCACAAATACAAACAATGCACTACCCCAGGCGAAAAGAGGCAAGAAGAAAATCTACCAAAACCACAAGGAGAGAGGATAAAGGCTCAAGGAAGGAGGAACCATGAAACCCAACAGAGCCCAACTTTTATATCAGCACAAAAGGGACAAAACCCAAACTTCAACCCGTGCCACACTCAGGAAAACAAAGCACATTATATGACAGATTTTCCAAAAAAGTTTCAAATTATAAGGCAGCATGCAAGCTTCGAGACTCTAATTTTATTGCATATATTACTGATCCACAACCTGAAAAGCCATGAGAGGATCTTCTTGTGATATTTGATTGGTAGATTTGGGCAGTAAACAAAGCTGAGTGAAGGCGGGATTTGGATATGTAAGGTCTCCCATCTCTTCCAAAGACAGATCGCTCGTGCAAATTGCTAAAGGCACTCCTGCAGCATTACAGTCGATCTCAAACCGCCGTTGCTCTGAATTGAACGTCAGCCTCCCGGATATGAAGTCATAAAACTCTAATATCTTACGGAGCACCTCCGTGTGCAGATAGATTATGGCATCAAAATCTATTTCCTGATTGCCAGAAAAAAAATGTACAAATGTTGTGACATAACCCACAAACTTTTGATCAAAATTGCTCAGAAATAGGGAGTATCTCTCTCTTCTTATTTCAGGGCGTATTACTTCAAGACTCTTCCTTTTCACACGAATATCAGAGACCAATGAAATGGCAGGCAGATCCATCTGAGAAAATATCACTTCCAAGGCTTACAACTATTCCTGCCTCCCTCATATCTCGCTCTTTAAAGGACGATTATTAATGAATTATATTTTGATTGCTCACAGAAAAAAAGGAGCATTTGGTAACATGTTTAAGTGTTTACAACTACTCATGTGCGGCCATTTAAATATAGATAAACCCCACCAAAGTCATTTTCATCGAAGAAAGCACGGAATGTAAACATTTTGTAGGAAAGTGTAATCACAGTCACCGTTGTATTAAATGCGTTCACATATTATGTGGCCGAGCGCAGTCTACATCCAATCTATTTTCTTTTTCCAATGAATAGAGTCGAATTATACTATTTACAGAAGTAAAAAATAGAGGATCACTTTTATTAACCTTATTTCTTATGTCAGCTTTCAATGTCTTTTCCCTTGTCTTTTTTTCAATGTTCATTTTATCAACCAATTAATTATTCTACAATATCTCCAACCCATGTGTTTGCCCATGTTGTACAAGACTTGAGTTATGACTCATTTATGATTTATATCAAATGCTATAGGAGAGGATTCAGAAATCATTTCAATGGATATGATAGGACTTGTTGATTTGATATCAACATTTATTAATTTAATATTTATACTTGTTGATGTAATGTTCAATTTTTAATTTTATTTTATTTTTTTTACAACATTGCACCAATAGTTGTGACTTTAAAGTTGTTATGGCAATGATGGACTACTTATAATTAAATAAAATGTACTCTTAGTTGTAAAAAGTAACCAATAATGTGGTTCCACATCAATTGCACAAGTATGGGTACCCTTTTTGCACAATCATCTTTTTTTGAGTTGTTTTGGACACTCCAGGAAAAAGCATGCTCATGTGGCATCATATTTGATCATGTGACCCTCAAACCTTAGTTACAAGTAGAGGACATGCCAATTATGTTGTAAAAACTTGGGAGTGATATGAAATTTCCACGTACGATTTTGAGAAGCACGAAGTTAAGGTCCTCTCTCCTAATTGATAAATAACAAAATATTTCATGAAAGGAAGGGGAATAATTTAAATTTTAGAAATTAAAAAGTGGGTGAACAAGTAACTTCATATACTTAGACTTTTTGCCTAATTAATTGATCAATTGCAAGTCAGTTTCATCTTTATTTTTATTTTTTTTCTAATAATGATGTATGGATTCTTTTTCATCTTGCATTAGCAATCCAAAGAGAAGGTAGGCTCTATAGAAAGGCCTTGTAGGGATTTGACTCCAAAGATTGTTGTAAAGGTGAGGCCTTGTCTTTTAGTTTTACCTATATCAATTATGGCTTTATCTAGTGTTAGACCTTGTGTTTTGTGTATAGTGACAACCCATGTGGTGGTTAGCAGTATTTGTGTACGCCTGCCTTGATTTATCATTTGTCTTGGAATAGTTTGGGTTTCATTCATCCCACAGTGGACCATTGTAGTTACCAAATTCAACAGTAACATATGTTGGCAATTCTGGAGGCTTAGAGCCAAAGGGATATACAATATATTTGACCTTTCGAAGAGATCCATTGACAAGACCAACTTTGATCCATAGGTTTGTTGTAAGCATGACACATTGAAATCTACATAATAGGACCTCTTTGGAAAGACAACCATCATTTCCAGCTTCTACAAATTTGTGTTGTGTATTGAGTGTAACACAGAGTGCAATAGGTACATTTAGTTAGTTTAGCATTTTTTATTGTGGAATGCTACTAGTTCATTTGTAGCACACAAATGTATTGCTTGCTCAAACTCTTCATGTTCAAGTAAAGTTAGTTGCTTATTTGTGTGATTCATTAACAACTCCCAATCATGCATCATTGGTTCTTCGTTGTTCATGTTTTGTAATGTTTGACAAACTTATATTTGAATTTGATCATCATTATCGTGTTTGAAAATTAGTTGTAATGTAACAACCGTATTAAATTTGTGTCATAGATTTCTTGCAATTGTGTGTGATGCATAGATAGGTCAATAATTCATATATTAATTTATTGTACTATTAGTGAAAAGTTAAAAATTGTCTTAAATAAAATTTTAAATTAATAATCATTTAAAAAATATTACTTAATAATTTATTTATTAAGTCTATCATTTATTAATTTTACTTAATAAATAAAAAATGTATAAACAAATTAATTTTACTTGTGTTAATAAAAAATTATGATCTATACTAGGTATTTTTTATATTAGATTTTTTTTTAAAAATATTTTTATCTATATTTAATATTTTAATATTTTTATCAAAGTTCCATGACTCGGACTCGCCCATGACTCGGAAGGGTCAACTTGACCCATGACTCACCAATGACTCGACAACGACTCAGCTATGACTCGACAAAATGAAAAACCAAATTTTTTTACGATTTAAAACTTGTTTCAGGCACCCATTATTGACTATAGCTTAAAGACACTACAACAGCATCAAATAGAATCTAATTTGATCACATACATAAACATACATCCATCACATAAGTACAAACGTAAATTGTAGTTGAAGGAAATAGAAAACATAGATATGCAGAATTATAAAATATAAATATTGTCAAATGCATATAAAATCTATGAAATCCATGACATCAAATATTTCCAAACATATGTGTAAAGTTGTAAACAACAAAAATAAGTCTATGGCTCAAGCTTTAGGTAAGCCTCATCCTCAAAGTAGTTTGTCTGCCTCCTACAAATGTGTCTGAGGTAGGTCTTGGATGACTAACAAGCCATAGTCTCTACCTATGAGGTGTCACTCTAATCAACATCAGCTACACGAGTAGTTGATCATGCTCTATCCTCCTCCTATACCATAGCCACAGCCTCAGCCTCTCTATCTGCTTGGTCAACCTAATCATGGTCCTCCTTAGTGAAGATAGGATCAGTAGACTCAGTGAGCCACTCGAACTCTGGATCAATCTCTTGTAGAGTGACGAGAGAGGAGTCTGTGTCCAAAATCTGTCTGGTCCTAAGACGGAGATTATAATCAACGAAGACAAGATTATTCAACCTCTCCACAAACAATCTATTATTCCTCTTCAAGTGGATGTTCTCGAACATGGACCAATTGTGCTCACATCCAGAAGCGTTGCATGGCTTACTCAAAATATAGATAGTAAGTTTTTGAAGGTTTGGGGTTGTAGGCCCAAACATTTAAGACCATCTATCTAAAATAAGGAAAAAAAAAAAAGATCAGTCTCATTTCTAACTTTAAGGATAGATTATAAAATCATAATTCATAAGCCATAAACTTAAGAATCTTAAGTTTAACATATATTTCTACCTGGTTGCAATGTTATCCTAGCCTCTTTGCACATCTTGCTTGAAAAAATCACCCCTTGTTGATTATTATATGCATCTATCTCTTGCACTGTAGATGTGCTACAAGTATACATTATTTGCATCAATGTATATAGGTCACTAAGAACCTCCTCATCCACCTTGAAGTTATCAAGGAAATGAAATGACAGAATGAGGAAATAAGTTGTTGCATGGATGGGCCTATAAAGATAGTTTTTCCATCTCCTATCAATGATCTCCCAAATGCGGCCATACTTATCCTCAATTTCTGCATACCTAGATCTAATGGCCTCCTTGGCCCTATCCATGCCCTCATATATGTATCCCATAGAGAGCTTCTCCCCATCAACAATCCGTAGGAGAACTACAAGGGGCTCAGTGACCTACATATAATATTTAAAAAACAAATAGTTAAGTGACAAGTGTGCATTAAAAATTTAACATAAAAAAAATGCAAAGTTGCAAATAAAACAAAAATATTTTTACCTCCATGATCTTTGCACAAGGAGTCCAAAAACCTAACACATCAAAAATATAATTTTCCACATCCCTACCCACAGTGGTCATAGCATAGGATGAGGTAGTCCACTCCTCACCAACAAACATGCATCTCAAAGTTGCCTTTTATTTCAACAAGGATTTTAGTGTGAGGAAATTTGAGCCATATCTCATCATACCAAGATGAACCAATTCCCTTTGCCCCGTGTATTGTCTCATCATGCTAAGGAAAAATGCATGATTGTAGATAAACTTGCAAATATTTTTGGCCTTATCAACACATGATTTGACCCATTCAATCTTGCCAATATCCTCTAACATGAGGTCAAGGCAATGGGCTGCACATGGAGACCAAAAACTATTTAGGTGCCTCTCCATCAAAAGTTTACCTATAGCAATTTTAAATTAATTAGAAATTTAGAAGTGTTAAGAAAATCTTAAATAAATTTGTAGATGCCTCTCCATCAAAACTTAAAAAGTTATAAGTTTACCTATAACAACATAACTTACTGTATTATCTGTCACCACCTAGACCACATTTTCTTTTCCCACCTCAAGTATAACTTCCTCAATAGGCACACATAAGTATGTGGCCTTCTTCATATGTGAGGAAGCATCAATAGACTTCAAGAACATGGTGGTTCCTGAATATAAAGAAAAATAATTATCAATTATAATTTCTCATGGTTCAATCCAAAAATCATAATCAAAATTGAATTATTCAATGCATTTCAAGAAGTAGAATTCAATGAAAAATCACCTCCACTGGAAACAAGAAAATTTAGGAGTGTCATATTTGTCCTATCCATCCAACCATATGTCATGATGGTGTAACCCTTTTGGCTCCAAGACTGTGTAGATCTCTATAATTTTGGTGACTATTAGTGTCTTACACTTAGTCATATATCTAGGCAATAATGGTCGGTCATCACTCCGACTGAGTCATTCTGTAAAGGCTGAGTTTTTGTATTGTATACTTACTGAGCATTAGTACTGTCGAGTAAAGTTATGGTCACATTATGTTTGTAATATACCAAGTGTATAACCAATGCTGAGTTACATATATCAATGATTACCGAGTGACAGAGAAGTTCGACTGATGTCGAGTACAGCTGATGCCAAGTGCCAAGATTAACTTTTGCCGAGTTCACCAAAATTGGCATACAAGTCTAGAATGGCACAATGATTAAGGTAAACCATTTTTGGTGATAATAATGTTTTGTATTGAGGTAATTACGGAGGTGATTACGCATCCATATTGTTATCATTGATCCCTATGGAAACCCTAGAGCCAATCAGAAAATTGTATAGTTTAGGCGGCAATAGCAAAATATCTAAACCATAGATCTTGTAACGGTAAAATGTTTTTATTACTATATAAGGGAAAGATCTAGATCAAAGATGTGTGTGAATAAAAAGAGAAAAGGAGACATCGAGATCGAATGAATACTATGAGTATGAGGAAATGATCAGGAGAAGTATTCAGACAAAGTTTAGTGACTGAGCAAAGCAGTGAAAGGACAGAATCAAGAAAGATCAGATAGAAGAGATCACAATCATACAGAAAAGAGAAGATCTGTAATCGGCATATCAGTGCAAACTGAAAAATCAGATACTGAGACATTTTGACCAGTGTATCAGGGTAAATCTCTTAACTGAGTAGTCTTAGCAGACTTTTGTAAATCTCTTTACCGAGTGCTTACTTTATTGTAAGTTTGTAAATCCTTTAACAAGGTAGACTGTATAAGTCTCTTAGCTTTAAACAGAGTAGACCTCTCACAAGGTACATCATGTTTTGATCACAATTTGTAGCCCTAATAGGAAAACTTTATTATTTGCAGTAGTGAAGATTTTTGGGTGTCATCCCCACCCCAGTTTTACCTTTCAAGGGTTTCTGGGTTACCAAAATCTATTGTGTTATGTGTGATTTCATGTATGTTGCTTAACAAAGTATGTTACTTAGATTGTTCAAGTTTTGCTCAAATGATACATAAAGTTCTAATAGATTAAAAGATAGAACTCAGTAATTTCTGATTCACCCCCCCCTCTCAGTATAACTTTCCCATTTACATTTCCAACAATTGGTATCAGAGCTAAAGGTTTCTCATAAGAAAGTCTAACCACTTGAGAAAAGATCTTAAAGATGGAAGTTTACAAACTAGAAAAAGTCATAGAGAATCAAAAGATTGAAGTTCAACTAGCATTACAACAGATGGAAGCAGCCAGAGGGGAACTAAAGAAATCTTTGAGAAAAAGAAGAGAAATTGCTATTCAACAAAGTGAGACACAATACAAGGAAGAAGACATCACTGGACTATTTGATACTGGTAGTTCTACAAAAAATGATAAAGCCATGAAAGAACTGATGGAGAAAAATACCACACTGAATGATGAAATCAGGACTCTAAAGAGAGAACAGGAAATTCAATCTGTCAGACTCTGTGAAATAGTGGAGTAGAAAAAGAAAGCTGAAGATGATAAGGCAATGGCTGAGGAAGACAAAAGACAAATGGCAATAAGGCTAGATGAAAGAACTAGTGACATGCAAAGGTTGACTAATAATCAACTAGATATGGTAAATCAACTATTGGTAGCCAACCAAGAATTGGGTAGGAAAGACTTGGAGAACAATCAACTAAAATATGAAAATGATCAGCTAAAACATGAGTTGAGAACTGAGAAAGAAATCAATGAAAGGATGAACAAACCTAATGAAGCTGCAAAATATTTTGAAGAATTGTTAAGGTCACATAGGAGATCTGGTGATAGATCTGGACTTGGATTGAATGAACACTCATCTACTGAAGAAGGAGAGTCATCAAAGAATGGAGAACAGAAGATTGCTAAACCAAAGAACAAAAAGCCCACATGTCATCACTGTGGGAAGCCAGGACATACAACCAACATATCTAGAAGCAAACATGGTAAGTCTAATTCTAAACCTAAGTTTAATGGACATTGTTTTAACTGCAAGAAGCATGGACATCAAGCACATGAATGTAGATCTAAAGCTAGTAATTCATCCACCTCACCCAAGTTTCAAGGAAGTTGTTTCAATTGTCAGAAATATGGACACAAAGCATTTGAATGTAGATATAGACCAAGGTGGTCACCTAATGAGAAAACAAAACCAGTCACCAAGCGCAACAGTTACAATTGGGATTACAACTCATGGTACAATTGCCATTATTATGGTAATATGGACATATTGGAGCAAATAGCATGAAGACTCATTTTAGAGGCAAATCTAAAAGCTGGATGAATGTAAGCATGGTCTGTTATAAATGTAATAAGGTCGGTCACTTAAAGAGAGATTGCAGATCACCTATTCTGAGAAACATTAACAACCAGAATGAGGATATCTGTGAAAATTTGAGGAACCTGATGGAAAACACATGGAGGAAGAAAGAAGAAAGAACAACAAGTGAAGCAAGCACATCTGTGGTCACCCAATTCGATGGATCAGGTGATCACACTTCTTCCAACTAAGCATGAAAGGTATGTCTGGAACTGATTCTTGCAAAGCCTTACTTTACATCAGTTCCTAACATAGAATCGAGAAAAAGTCCATATCTGCATAGATTAAGATGCATTAGGACATATCTGAGAAAAATAGAAAATTTCATTTTGATGTCGAGCATCAGTGTCATGACCGAGCTAACAATGGTTGCCGAGCACCTGTTATTGCTGAAATTCTATGCCGAGCCATATCGCAATGGTTACATCGACCGAGCTTGTGTTTAACTGAGTTTAACATGAGTATTGCCGAGACAGCTGTATTTCACTTAAAATCTGTACGGAGCATTTATGAGGCCCTAATCCTATTTTTTTGGATTCTATAAAGTGGAAAGTTGCCATTAATTTCATTTCACCAGGTTATTCAAGATTTTAGAGAAATTCAGAATTTGTGCAACCAGATCAAGCAAAGTGATTCCAAATCTTCTCAGTGTGATGTTGGCAAAATTCATCTACAGGATTAATTGACAAAAAGATACCTTACCGAGCAATTATTTTCTTTTCAAAAATTATAGTTTGAAATGGCATCATCTTCATCCGCACCAGTCAGGAAATAGAGAATGGAAGTTTTCAATGTACAACTTGTAAGGAATGAAGTTTGCAAACCGAGGGTATTCAAGGCAATATCCAAAAGTGCAATCAAAGGAGATTTGAACAGAACCTTGTCTTCGATTCCGAAAAATGTGTTAATGATGAACGATGTTAGGTCTTGCTATATGTGCAAAATTGGAGAAATCAGTGACTATGAGATCAGGGAAGCATATGATAAATTATGTGTCAACGGAGTGCTGAAGCCGGACCATAAGGTTGTTGCCGACAAAGGGTTAGTACATGCCCTAAATTTCCTGCAAAATTTCAAGGTAGAATGGATAAAGATCATGTTGGGTCGAGTGCACGACATGCAATTATGGCTGGAAGATGGACCGATGAAGATTACGAAGGAAATGATACATGATGTCACTAGTTACCCTACCATTGACGAAAAGAGAATGATGAAATGTATAGGAAAAGAGGATATTCAAGCAAACACATAGGCAGTCTAGAATAAATGCGAAATGACAATTTCCACCATCACTGATCCAGAAATTGACTTCGCTGTTAGAGTTATCTCGCATAAGTTTTACCAATCTAGTCTGTTGGACGACGTCCCCTATATGGCAGTGGACCAAGCTTGGAAGATAATAAAGAAAGGGCACACATATGATCTTGTCAAGCTCCAACTAACTCAACTTGCCGAGAACTTGAACTCCATCAGGATGGTGAAGAACTCTATGTGTAAGTTCGGTTCCTTGCTGATTTGTATATTCTTTTATCTCAAAAAGTGTTTTCCTACACATGGTGATGTGAAATGGGATAAGAAGAAACCCATTACTGTTCAGATAAATGATTTCATAAATAAGATTGGTGATGATTTTGAAGGGATAATGGATAATTATTTCATTGAGTTTAAGAAGAAGATGAGGAATAGGACTAGAGTCCCTGTGTCTCTGATTGAGAAATATAGTAAAGACATATGTTTTCTAGTAGACACAGACTTTACTTATGCACAGGCATTCCTACCTAGGGTTTCATGGTTGATGCCACTACCCTATGAAATCAATATTAATGAAGCTACTACTACAATCATAGCCCTCCTAGCTAAGGAAATTGATAACAAGGCTCCTTACTTTGGTACATTTGAAGAGGCCAAATCCAATATCTCTTTGGGATTATTGGTTGCCACCACTGAGAGAAGAAGAAAGAAAATAGTAAAGAATCTAGAAGAATATGTTAAAGAATCTGGCAAATGATGGCAAGATTCATTCTCACCTACTCTCTATTAAAACTGTTCTTACACCACATCTAGAGGCTATATAGAGAAAATTAGCTAAGGCTAACACATTGATCTAGAGTGATTCACATTTGTCTACAGCCAAAGGTCTCATCAGTCTAGCTGCTAATTTAGAAGTACAAACTAAAGTGTTAAATCTCACTTCAACTGCATGGACAGATGCATTATACATGATCACGGTGCTACATAGACCTTTTCTGGAGAAAATTTGTAACTTACCTACTGATGAAGAAATTAGTCATGTAAAAAACAAGGGGGAATTATCATGACATGAGTGTGAACAGGGACAAGTAACACAATTTTGAATGTGTATATATATCTCAGGGGGAGTATTAGGCTAATACAAACATATTTTTGTAATTGTATATACAAATGTCATGACAAAGTGTTTTTGCCACTAATGTCAAAGGGGGAGATTGTAGATCTCTATAATTTTGTTGACTATTAGTGTCTTACACTTAGTCATATATCTAGGCAATAATGATCGATCATCACTGCGACCGAGTCATTCTGTAAAGGCAAGTTTTTGTATTGTATACTTACCGAGCAGTAGTACTACCGAGTAAAGTTATGGTCACATTATGTTTGTAATATACCGAGTGTATAACCAATGCTAAGTTACATATATCAATGATTACCGAGTGATAGAGAAGTTCAACCAATGTCGAGTACAACTGATGCCGAGTGCCAGGATTAACTTTTGCCGAGTTCGCTAGAATTGGCATACAAGTTTGGAATGGCACAATGATCAAGGTAAACCATTTTTGGTGATAATAATGTTTTGTATTGAGGTAATTATAGAGGTGATTACACATCCATATTGTTATCATTGATCCCTATGTAAACCCTAGAGCCAATCAGAAAATTGTATAGTTTAGGTGGCAATAGCAAAATATCTGAACCGTAGATCTTGTAAAGGTAAAACATTTTTATTACTATATAAGGGAAAGATCTAGATCAGAGATGTCTGTGAATAAAAAGAGAAAAGGAGACATTGAGATTGAATGAATACTATGAGTATGAGGAAATGATTAGGAGAAGTATTCAGACAAAGTTCAGTGACCGAGCAAAGCACTGAAAGGACAAAATCAAGAAAGATCATATAGAAGAGATCACAATCATACAGAAAAGAGAAGATATGTAATCAACATATTAGTACAAACTGAAAGATCAGATACTGAGACATTTTGACCAATGTATCAGGGTAAATCTCTTAACCAAGTAGTCTTAGTAGACTTTTGTAAATCTCTTTACTGAGTGCTTAATTTATTGTAAGTTTGTAAATCCTTTAACAAGGTAGACTATATAAGTCTCTTAGCTTTTAACAAAGCAGACCTCTCACAGGGTAGATCATGTTTTGATCACAATTTGTAGCCCTAATAGGCAAACTTTATTATCTACAGTAGTGAAGATTTGTGGGTGTCATCCCTACCCCAGTTTTACCTTTCAAGGGTTTCTGGGTTACCAAAATCTATTGTGTTATGTGTGATTTTATGTATGCTGCTTAACAAATTATGTTACTTAGATTGTTCAAGTTTTTCTCAAATGATACATAAAGTTCTAATAGATTAAAAGATAGAACTCAGTAATTTTTGATTCACCCCCCCCTCTCAGTATTACTTTCCCATTTACATTTCCAACAGACTGTTTGTGGTCCTCCAGCTCAAATTTCCTTTCATTAACCATTTCTAACAAGAGGGGGCCACTTAACTCAACATTAGTAGGGGCTTTAAAGCCCACCCCACAAATGGTTACAAAATCTATCATGCATTTCCAATAAGGATACCTGCCACAAATGGATTATGATTAATCATTAGACAAATAATAGTTTAACTTCAAACTATAAATTTTAAAATTTAATTTTAAACTTAAAGGAATCAAATAAAACAGAACTACCTGGCTGCAAGAAATGCAATGTTGAAAAAGTACCAAAACTTGCAAATTTGTTTTCACGCAGCATCATGGACCTCCTTGTTCCAACCTATGCTCTCGAACAAAGTTTGTGCACTAGGAGTAGTGTGTGGAACAAAATAACTATCCAACTTTGATTTTCGGGCTCTAGGGCCAAGGGTTATAGTGCCAATAGAAGGAGCAACACTAGAATCACTAGCACTAGGAAAAAAGGGAGGCATGGAAGAACCCTCTCCAATACAGCCTGTAGATGTGGATGCATATGCAGATGTGGTGTGGATGAATGGGAGCCAACAACATTTATTGCTTCTCATTGCCTCTTTTAGTTTCCTTTTCTTCTGCATATTTTTATAACCGGACATAATTGAAATGAATTACCTCAAGAGTTACCAATAAACATAGGTCAACATCATTGCTAGGTATGCCCACAATATAGTATTTAAGCCTATTGATGCCACCATGAAAATTTTCTTTGCAAAACATGCTTTTTGTTTGGTTTCTTTGTCTACTAGGAAAATCTTTGGTATATTTCCAACATGGACACTTTTGAGGCATTGGGAAGAATTAATGTTTTCAAAACTTGATTGTGGCTGCAATAAAGTATAAAACTTCAAAAAAAAAAATTAAAAAATAGAAAACCATAAACATACAAAAAAAATCAACAAAATCTAGAAAATTTAGCACTTACCTCTTTCAAATGAGTTGATAAGTCTTGGAACAACTCTTATGAGCTCATTGATGTTCTCAATGCAAACCTATGCTTCCCCAATGCAATTTTGTGGACTCCTTGATGCTTTTTTTCCCAACTGGTTGCAAACCTATGGCCTCTATTTTTTCTTCCTCTCTCTCACTTTTCCTCTTGTCTTCTCATAAAAAGCAATTGGAATGCCTTTTAGGGAAAATACGAAAAACATTTATGCAAAAAAAAGTCTTAAAAAGTCAACATTTTTTTTTGTTTTTTTAAGCCCAGTCAGGCCTACTAGGGTGTGGGTCATCGAGCATGGACCTGACAGGTCATGACATGATGCGTTGTCTCGGTGAGTCATGCGGGTCATGACCCATGACCCATCGGGTCATCCTGGCAGGTCATGAAAACCCAGGTAGGTGTGCTCAACCCGCGGGTCATCAAAACCCGCATGACACGTGCCAGGTTATGGAACTTTGTTTTTTATATTTTAAAATAAAAATAAATCTCATTTGAATGATTTAATTTTTTAAATAATTTAAATAATAAAAAATATTTCCCCACATCCCATTACTTCTAAAGTAACACTAGATGTATCATCTGTATAAGAATTCCCTCTAATATGTCTCTCCTATACTGCTAAAATATCAAAATTGGCAGTGACTGTGACTGCCACAATCACATGCCTTTTCACAACATTTTAAGATTTTTCAGGCATAATGTGATGAATATTTTCTATTGCACATAAAAGTTGTTGTTTTCCCATTACCTCTGGAGACAACTTTCCTTCAAAATCGTCAAAATGAGGGTTAAAGCTATTAAGGTTGTGATGATCACAATTCATATTATAGTGTAGCTGTGTTATAATAAGATGACACATTTCTATAATGAAGGCATGCATTCTAGAATTATTCAATAATCCCCTTCAAAAATAATTGTATACACATTATGCGATACACAATAGCTACCCCATGTTTTTAGATCCTATTAATGTGATCAACACAATAGCATTAAAGCTAGTAGTAAGAAGACAAAAAAAAAGGATGCTAGTATAGTTTAGAAATTCAAAAAAAGGTTAAGAGCTTAAATAAGATACTATTTTGGATTTAAGTAATTGTTTTAAAAACCTTGGCATACAAGGAATATGACAACATATGTGACATCTTGGATTGATTTAAATATTATTTATTGTTTATGTTTTTTCCCAAATATAAACTATCTTTTGGAGATAAACTCCATTTGTCCTACAACATTCATTTGCTCCCTCCAAATGTATGCATGCAAGATAAGAATGTTTCATTGTCAACTCTAAACACTTGGATAAAATGTGCAAATGCTCCATTTGCAAATAAGCCTCTTTATTTTTTAACATGTTGTGGAGAGCAACATAGTATGTAGCCAAGCACCATTTCTCATTCATAATTATGTAGGTAAATATGACCATTAAGTTTTCAATAAGAAATTTGTGCATAGAACCTTCTGATTTATTTTTTTCAAAACTAATACACTATTTCGATCTGGAGCTATGAGAATAGATCGCAAGATTACTGATGTGATAGAACACCTTGAATGGGATGATGACAAGCTAGCTTTGTCCATGGTTGTACATCACATTGGAGTAGGAAAAACCACATTGGCAAATTAAGTATTTGCATCTTTAAACCCATAGGGATAGAAATATTCAAAATTCACTCTCATACATAACTCTCGAATTAAATCATAGCAAAGATGAAATATAATCTCATATTTCAAGTGACTCATAGGTATAAAAGGTGAAATCAATTATGGATGGTATTATTTTCATATACATAGACAACATCTTAAAGAGAGAACATTTGAAAAGGTGTTTACCCAAGCTGATTGATAGCCTAAAAGAGAAAGTGAGAATTCTTGTAATAATATTAGAAGAAACTACGTATGGTGTGTTTGAAAGCTGTGGAATTAAACCCTATAAATTATCTCCCATTGAATTTATCTTTCTTGAGGTAGCCCTTGTATTTTTGTGTGGAAAAATCGATGGAAAAAGTGAGATAAGATGCAAATCATGAACTTAAACATTAAGTCATCTCTACCCAAATGAAAGATTCCAACAATGTCATTGGAATTTTGAATAAGAAAGTAGGAAGAGTGAAGGCCCAGGAAGGATAGAAGAATAGATCCCTCTTCTTGAACAACATTGAAAGACCGACAATTTTCATGTTGCTACTTCTAAATATCCATTGAACATGTTGGTGACAAGACTGAAAAAGCGTGCCCCAAGGTACATATGGCACTGGCTATTTAGCTAAAAATTTGCACTGCTTGGAATGTCGTGCCCCATATCCCATTTCCATCCTTGCCACATGCCATAGCCATACATGCTAGTACATAAATGCATGACAATTGTACTATCAGCACAGATCTAAAAATAAATGAGGAGGTTGTACTATCAGCACAGATCTGACATGCCATTATTATGGCAAAGTGTTAAAACTAGAAATATAGTAATGATAAAACTATTTGTATAGGAAAAATATATTAATAAAAACATTATTTCATTGTCATTTAATATTTAATATAACAATTTTAGTTTTTTATATTTTAAAATAATTTTAAATATTTTAATTTTATAATATGTTATATATAATTTTTCATAATATATATTTTTTATTTTTCATATTTTATTTTTTAATTTTACTTTACAAAAATTCAATCATTTCATGTTTTTAATTTTAAAATCAATTATTTGCATTTATTTTTTATATTCATTCTCAAACTATCATTTTATTTTAAAATTGTATTATATTATAAAATTGAATAATATTATTTTTAAAATTTTTATTTTATTATATATTGATATATAAATTTCGCATTTCAAATAAAATCACAATAGATTTGTTTGATTATATTCTACTTAACTTCTTTTGTAAATATGATGTCAAAAATTTTCTTTTTAACATAATATAATGAAACTTTAGATTCATAAAAAAATTATACATTTTCCTAAATATATATAATTAAAAAATCAATATATTTAAATTTTTTAATTTTTCAATTATATAGAAAAATAATTTTTTTAATATTTTAATGATTTGTTACATAAAGATACATTTTATTATATCTTATATTATTTACCACTTACATAATATATATATTTTAAACTTTTATATGTACCTTCTAATTGTACTTTAGTAAAATCTATCAAGGGTAGAATGTATTCACAAAAATCATCCCAAAACCCTTATAGATTTTACTAAAGTAAAATTAAAAGGTACATATAAAAGCTAAAAAATATATATTATGAAAATAGTAAATAATATAAGATGTAATAAAACACATCTTTATGGAACAAATCATTAAAATAGTAAAAAAAATATTTTTTTATATAATTAAAAAATTTAAATATATTTGAAAAATACATTATTTTTTAATTATATATATCTAGAAAAATATATAATTTTTTTTATGAATCTAAATTTTCATTATATTATCTTAAAAAATAAATTTCTAATATCATATCTACAAAAGAAGGTAAGTAGAATAGAATCAAATTAATATATTGTGATTTTTGTTTGAAATGTGAAATATATGTATCAATATATAATAAAATAAAATTTTAAAAAATAATCTTGTTCAATTTTATAATATAGTATATTTTTAAAATAAAATGATAGTTTGAAAATGAATATAAAAAATAAATGCAAATAATTAATTTTTAAAATTGAAAACATGAAATGATTGAATTTTTGTAAAGTATAAGATATGAAAAATAAATAAATAAATAAATATATATATATATATATATATATATATATATATATATATATATATATATATATATATATATACATATACATATACATATACATATACATATACATATACATATACATATACATATACATATACATATACATATACATATACATATACATATACATATATATACATATATACATATACATACATATACATATATATACATATATACATATATATATATACATATATACATATACATATACATATATATATATACATATACATATACATAGATATATAGATATATATATATATATATATATATATATATATATATATATATATATATATATATATATATATATATATATATATATATATATATATATATATATATATATATATATATATATATATATATATATAACATATAATAAAATTAAAATATTTAAAATTATTTTAAAATATAAAAACTAAAATTGTTAAATGACAATGAAATAATATTTTTATTAATCTATTTTTCTTTTACGAATAGTTTTATCATTACTATATTTCTAGTTTTAACACATTAAGTTAGATCTGTGCTGACAGTACAACCGTCGTGCATTTATGTACTAGCATGTATGGCTATGGCATGCAATGAGGAGGGAAATGGGACATGGGGCACGATGTTCCAGGTGGTGCAAATTTTTGGCTAAATAGCCAGTGTCGATACATATTCCTACCCGCCTCACATATCACTCTTTAAAGGATGACTATTAATAAATTATATAATCAGGTTCTATTGTCAACATGTTCATGTTGTGTTTGTGATAGGAAGAGGAGTGATAGGGATAGAAAGATGGATAGATAGAAGGGGAAATAATGAATGAGAGAGAGGGGTAAAAAAGATAGATGGAAGATAGAGATAGATATGTAGATGGAGATGGAGAAGGAGAAGGAGAAGGAAAGGGATATAAAGTGGAGAGGGGTTGATAGAGATGGAAGAGATAAATATATAGAGACTGGATGATAGGTATTTTCACTAAGTTAAGTTTGTAATGGCATCTACTAGTGATTATTTATGTAATCCATGTGTTATTCATCGAGTCAAACAAGCTAAAATAGAAAATTTATTTTAAAAGTCCACTTTTATGAGTTGATACAATTGTTAATCATTTTACCTAAAAACCATTGATTAAGGAGATGGGTACTATTATTTATAAAATAAATATCTTGATTTGAGATAGAGATAGAAATAGGGAGAGATGGCATATAATAAACATTTATTATTTTCTATATGATACTGAAATTTAACATATTTTGATCTCTCTATACATACCTAGGTATAGATATATATAATTAATTGTATCATCCCAAAAAGTTAGTACCCATAATTGGATGCTCTATTTGGCCTCATTTTGGTGATTTAATATTTGATGTCCATTATGCTTGATTCTAGAAACTTAATTCTTTTTTTATCACATATTTTTCTCCATCCTGACACCTAGTTTGAATTTGGGTTAATTCCACTAGGAACAAAAAATTTAAAACATTTTGTTCCTAGGAATAGAACATTTGAAACATTTTGTTCCCAGGAATAGAACATTTCAAACATCCTATTTCTGCACTTTTTGGCCCAAATTTGGCCCAGAGCCCTATGTCGAGGTGTTAGGTGTTAGTGGAAAATTAGATCTTGTGGTTGGCCTGGCTTATTTTCAAATCTGAAAATGATAGATTGCATATATAAATACCATCTCTCTCCTCATTTTTACATCAATTATTATTCTCAAGCATTCATGATCAAGTACAATCAAGCAATCAAGAGAAATTTAGCAATTAGATTCAAGATTTGAAGGCAAGCATACAAGATCTAGTTTCTTCAATTGATTCAAGTTAATTCCAAGGTAATAATCTCGAATTGAAGAACATTCCTCTCCGATAATGGCCAAGTAAAGGAACTCTCAATCAAGCAAGGAGATCCTTCCTTTATTCTACTTTCAACTCTCCTTCATTACAAGTGATTATCAAGCATATCTATATTCAATATCTTGGAGTGACACTTATAGATACATGCATTTGTGAGGGCATCATTAATTCCATTATATATTCCATGGTCAAATTCCTCATTCAACACTTAGGTCCTCACTTGAGCTTATTAGGGATACCTTCCTTCCGAGTGTACAATTTAAAAAGGAGTAATCAAACCTTTTTCCTTTTCTCCCCTTTTCACCTTGTCCATTTTGGTGAGCCTAAATCATGACATTTCTAGTTTGGCTTGGTGTCTATATCTCCTTTGTATATATTGCATTAATCTATATTTGCATTAGATTTGCATGTTGCATTTGATGGTTAGATGTTCTTTTCATTAAATGTGCAATTCTTCTTAGTTGATTTGTATATCTCTTTCAAAGTTCATATTAACATTAGATCTACCTATATTTCATTATCTTGTCCATGAGTATTATTATATTAAGTCATGCTTATTACCTTCTGATTAGGATAAGTTGTAGATTTATGAGTTACTTTAATCTCCAGTCCTCTATGTTTCCTAGGAATCTGGATGAGACCAACATGCATACTAATGAAATTCATCCTATTATTGAGAAAAAATCTTCCCACTCTTCTCATTATGAAGATGAGACCTTAAGAGTCCATCCTATTTAAGTGAAAAAAAATTCTCATGACTTTGAAAAATTTGAGCAATGGTTCATGTAATGCCCAAAATCCACTGGGCATTACACAACTTACTTAACCCTATACATATTCTAATGTCCATTTTATTAGAGTAAAATAGGAGAATCTTTGAATAAACAAATGAACATTTAAACTATTATATCACTGCAGGTTTTTACACAGAATTTGAAGATAAATAATACAGTAATAATTCTCTAAATTTAACCATCATATGCATTTGCAGGGAATTAACATTATGAAACAGAATTATAAATTAAGCAGGATTATTGATCAATTTCAAAACATAACAATTTAATGTACATGAAGGAAACTGATGTAAAGTTCCATTATAGATTACAACAATTTAACTTTTTAAAGAAATAATATTTTAATTATGAATTAACTTTTGAAATACAACATTAGTAAATCTTTTTTTTTTCTTTTACAATTACATTATCTTTGAGTACAATTTGGAGTAGAACAAGATTACTTTAACTCAAAAACACTAGTAACATTTATGTAATATACTTTCTTCCATCTTAACTTGAGACTTCAAACTTGGACTTCAACTTCATATTATGCAAATAGAAACCTGCAACACAAAAAGGCTAAAACCACATGAACATGGAGGCTCACCTCCCAACCTAGGCCATTTCATGGCCACCCCCAAGATAGAGGAAATAAGAATAGGATGGGTTACACACAATCAACACATAACATAAACATACATGCCACAATTTTGATACAAAGACTTTCACAATTTACTCCCTTCCCAAGCTTGCACAAAGGATTCTAAAGATTGAATCCATAGATGGGTGAAGGTGGAAACTTCTCTTATGGAGATACCTATCTTATAATAAAACATCATTTCAACATATATTGCATGCCTTCACAACGCCCTTCCAACCAAACAACTCAAATTCATGAGCATCAACAAATCCCTTATGGCCCCCAAACAAACATAAGAAGGCTCTCATGGGTCCCCATACAACCATGTTCTCATACATAAATAATTTCCAACTAGGCCCTTCACCCCAAGTCCTCCTCAAATCCTCCCAAGGATGAGGAGTAAACTTGCACACCCAAAACATGGAACAAAACAAGAAGACAAATAAGATTGAAAACAAAATCACACAAAGAAACCAAACAATATAAGTTTCAACACAAGGTACTAAAATTTACAAATTTCACACTAGTAAATTTATTTCAAAGCATATACACTACTACATTTGGGGCAAATTTTGACGGCCATTTTTCAGATTTGCAACGCTCATTTGTCAGAATTTTGACACATGAGTTTGTCGCCATTTTTGCGTAGAAGATTGCGATAGAAGACCAACCTATCAGTTTACTAACACCATCTTACATCAGAAAGTTCCAAATGGCAATAGCTTCGAAATGGCATTTCCTACGGTTCATCCATTGAAATTTCGATAACAAGACCTATCAAAAATATACAATCTCTATCAGAACTAACTGTCGAACCATATTATTTCTGACGGTATAACTATTGGAATACCAACAGTTAGCATCATATTTTGACAGATCTACCTATCGGTGATATGGCCTCATTGTTGAAAGTTTTGTCAAATATATCCTCTTTACGACACTTAAACTATCAGAATAGCGACAGTTCTGCACTATTCTCCAACAGGGTTCCCTGTTGAATGTATAGCATTACTGTTGCACGAAGTGTCATAAATTATTTTTTTCCAACATTTTGTCTATTGAATGCATAGCGCTTCTGTCAGAATTAATTATGAATTGTTGAAAAATCGACGGATAGGCACATTAAAGTTAACATAGCTGAAGAGACCATCATAGGTTCACTTTCTTCAGTCTATATTATTGACAGAATGTTTTACCTTTCATTAGCTCATCAAATCCAGGGATTTGAAAGAATTTAATAGAATATTTTCATGACAACGTATATTATTTAAGTTGATGTTGCATGAATTTATCTATTTCGTGCACTTGTAGACTATGAGGATGGTGATAAAGAAGCATTGCCATGGGAGGAGATGCTTATTTATCGCCGTCTTCATAGTATACAAGTGCGCGAAGTAGATAAATTCATGCAACGTCAACTTAAATAATATACGTTGTCATAAAAATATTCTATTAAATTATTTCAAATCCCCATATTTGATGAGCTAATGAAAGGTAAAACATTCTGTCAATAATATAGACTGAAGAAAGAGACAACCTATGATGGTCTCTTGAGCTGTGTTATCTTTAGCCCTAGCTACCTATCGATCGTCGAGAATAATCACCACCTTGCATTTATGTACACTGCAAAAATTGATCACAGTCTCGCAAAAACATTTTACACTTGTACATCTCATCAATACTGGAGGCCTAAAGTAATTTTATATGATCACTAGCACATTTCGTGCATGGATGAGAAAACACTATCCAGATTTTGTAGATAACCATTTTTGACAAGAGGAATGAGTGGAGGCCAAAGAAGGGATAATTGTGAAGGTTTTATAGATGTAGGATATTGAATCATCATCTCTGCACTGGTACTCAATCTAGCCTCCACTCCATATACATCTTCTCAGAATCTAAAAACTCTCCATCATTGATTCTCGTCATTTTTTCAGCATCTCCGTGGACTGAGAGCTTAAATTATTGAGCTTCTCTTTGTTTTGAGAATAGTTTAACATTCTCTACTTAACAAGGCCAACCACGTGAAGGTGGAAGCTCACCTAGCCCCTCCTAGGAGCCTCTTATGACCCTTTACAACATTTTAAGACCTCTAAGATTTATTCTTAGGGATCTTAAATGGTCATAAAGGGTCATAAGGGGTCCTGGGACACAACAGATGAGAAACATAAATGTAGGCATCATGGTCACAATTGTTTGGAGACACAACATAATTGAGTGGTTTTTCGAGATGATGCAAAGTAGTGGTTGCTTTGCATCATCTGGGAATAGCACTCAATTATGTTGTGTCTCCAAAAAATTGTGACCATGATGCCTACATTTATGTTTCTCAGCTATTGTGATATGTACATCACAGTTTGTCATTGTTGCAACAACAGAGCCTATATTCCACAACAAAAAGGAAGACATCTTTTTAGCCTAGGTCTCGATCCTACCCCAATTGTCGAAGGATCTAGGGCCAGGCTTGAAAGATGTCTTCTCATTCTATCTACAACATTGTGTCCATCCATGATCTCAAGAACATCATCTTTCCACTCTTCATTTGCCAAAATATATCACTTCTTTAAGCTTGCAGAGTAATCTTATTAATAAAAGAACTCTTGCCAACATTAGGGTACCCACAGATCAAAATAGTTGATGTTATTAGTGCTTGTGCTCAAGGATATCGATTCACTATTTTGAAATGGCCAAATCATTTTTATTTCGATTGTAGAGAAAAGGAGTGGGAGAAAATGAGCAGGTGAAAGCTGATCGAGAGCTAGAGAAGGCATTGCATTTTATTTGATCATAAATGCTCTCTGAAATGACCAATCATGTTTTCTATTTGATTCCTTTTGGTGTTTTTTTTTCCCATATTCAGTAGATAAAAATCATGGCGGTAGCCACTTAGCCATCTTTTTGATGCTCCAGGTATTTTACAAAGATACAGGTATGTGGATTTATCATTCAATTGCTTGTAGTTATTGGTCAAATGCAAATATTTCATGTTGCAAGGGCAAGATATCAATTTGGTGTTTTTGGTTTATGTTAAAAGTTGATTTGGTAAAATCCTCAAAAAACACACTACATGTTCTAAAATGTAAAGAAGCTGAATGTTAAATGTAAGATATATATCTCATCCATAGTAAACAAAAGAAAGGACATGAAACTTATAAGGAGATTTACCAAACCAAAAATATAAGCGAATAGGAAACATGGATTGGTACCTTATGAATTGGTTTTTGAGGTGCACAATCTTCATCAATCTCCTTAGAACAAGACCCCTCCTCATGAAAAATGCATTTAACACAAAAAAAAAAATCTACAAAACTGAACCAATGGCATGTTTAGAACAAAGAAATAGATTGATAATAATATGTTAAAAATTCTATTATATTTAATACACACAAAAGGACCAGTCCCAATAATTCTTAAACATACTTTATCTGATATGATAATAACATGCTAATTAAACTGATAAAGGTGTTATCTTCATGTAATCTACCAATTACTAATTACACAAAAAACAAATTACAAAACTGAACTAATGGCATGTTCTTCGTGTGGTACAAGGAAGATTTGGCTATTAAAAAAAAAGGTGAAACAACCTCATCATTTTTATTTTGATTGGATAGAGGATTGAAAGCTAATCATGAGTGAAGGTATATGATTTCTTCATCTTTCGAGCATCTAGCATCATATTCGACTGCAAATTTCAAATGCATTGCATTTTATTTGATCACGAATGCTCTCTGAAATGACCGCATTCTACTGGTGTCGTGCCCTATCCCATGCTTTATCTCCATTATTTGATATTATTGGTGCTTGTGCTCAAGGATATTGATTCACTATTTTCAAATGTTTGGATCATTTAGACAGTTACATTTCCTGACTATTCCTCTAGTACACAGTCAAGAAATGTAACTATCTAATGATTATATGTAATGTTGAATGGATTAAATGCTTTATTCTTGGTAGAAGTGAATGGAAGGAATATTTTGTATTAAATACAATCAAATCACTTATTGAATTCTTTGGAGACTACTGTTTTGACTGTCCATGCGCTACCAGTGACTGAGATTCATTAAAGGATACAAAACCCTTCATTTTGGGGTTATTGTGTGTGGATTCAAATGTAGGTTTGATTTGGTTAATGTTTAGAAGAGATCAATAAAGTATTTAAAGAAAATATTACATGTTTGGAGAGGTATGAGAGGCAATTATCATGACTGTACCCTCACAAACATCGGCATAGACTAGTTTTACTAAGTTTCCTTTCTCTATTTTGAGGTTTCCTTTCTCTGCCGCAAAGCTACAGTCAAAGGGTTCATTGACAAAATGATCCTTCAAATGGTTACTATGAATATGAATGATTTGATATAGCATATTTCTCATTTTACTTGAAGTTTGGAATAGCTTGTGCAAGGGTGAAATTAGTTTTGATCATTTTGGTCGTGACTGTTCCTCTATATAGTTAGGAAATGTAACTATCTAATGATTATATGTAATGTTGAATGGATTAAATTCTTTATTCTTGGTAGAAGTGAATGGAAGGAATAGTGTTGGTGTTAGGTTTCATTTATTATTGAATTCAATGGTTTCCAAGATGTGTTGAGGAGTTTGCTCCTTGTTTAATGTTAACTGTTCCTACATAATCCACTCATACAACAGTGAAATGCTATGTGGAAGGGATGGTTGATAGTGTTCCTTGAGGGAAGGGGGATTGTGAAAGACTTGTTATCATTGTATTATTTATTTCCAATATGTTTGGTTGCAGGGCAGACTGAGAGGATGAAGGATCACTCATCGATTGCATGATAACCCGGTTTTGAAGGGTCACCGATTGAGGGGACAATCAAGGTCCTGATGATTGGGCCATTAGAGGACCCTATTTCTTTGTGTTAATTGCTATTAAAATTATATGCATGGATTTCTTGTGAACTAGTAGCTGCTATGTATCCTGCAACTGCATCCGTAAATCTGCATATACTTCTCTATAGTTGTAAGCCACTTACAGATCAAAATAGAGAAACTAAATCAAAATTATTCTTTGTCCTATTTCCTTTTAACAAAGTCTCAACTATCAATGATACAATATATATTTGATGCCCTAAGCTATCAAATATACAAATGGCGCCTACCTAGAAGCTCACTAGGAGAATGAAGGATCACTCACTGATTGCATGATAACCCAGTTTTGAAGGGTCACTGGTTGAGGGGACAGTCAAGGTCTGGATGATTGGGCCATTGGAGGACCCTAGTTCTTTGTATTAATTTCTATTCAAATTGGATGCATGGATTTATTATGAATTATCAGCTGCTATCTATCTTGCAACTGCATCCGTAAATCTGCATATACTTCTCTAGGGTTGTAAGTCACTTAGGGATCAAAATAGAGAGACTAAATAAAAATTGTTCTTTGTCCTATTTCCTTTTAACAAAGTATCAACTATCAATGATACAATACATTTGATGCCCTACGCTATCAATACAAATGGCACCAAGCTAGAAGCTCATAGGCTATCCATTTGATAACCATAGTCAACATTTCAAAAAAATGGATATCCTTGAGCACAAGCACCAATAACATCAAATAATGGAGTTAAAGCATGGGTTAGGGCACGACACCAGTAGAATGTGATCATTTTAGTGACAACAATTTACAATACGGTCCTTTGGCATGTATTAAATAGAATAGAATTTTCAGCATATTATTATTATTCTATTTCTTTGTTGTAAACATGTCATCGGTTCAGTTTTGTAACTTCATTGTTGTATGAGTGGATTGTGTAGGAACAATTAACATTAAACAAGGAGAAAACTCCTCAACACATCTTGGAAACCATTGAATTCAATAATAAATGAAATCTAACACCAACACTATTCCTCCCATAGTTGCAGGATACATAGCAGTCGATAATTCACAAGAAATCCATGCATCAAATTTTTATAAGGATATCCTACTAATCAATAGGAATTTTCTTGAGATGACCAATGATTATGCATTTTGATGGCAGTGTGCTAGTTCAAAAGGATAATATAAATCTGAAACAATTTTTTCTGATTTTCTCAAACTATAAATGTGGTTAAAGGGAAAATATTATGTGGAAAACCCACAAACCAAGCTAGCAAATGATTGTACATCAAATTATTCCTATATTCATTCAAGTATTGCTATGCTTCAGCTACCTAACCTTTGAGCTTCATCTAGAGGAATGTGTAGCTTTAAGATAGAGTTACTTCTTGGGCCTTACAATAGGGTGGAATATGATCAAGATTTGTTTAGGTTGTATCTTTGTTAGTCCCATTGTTAGGTTCTTATAGTTCATGGTTTGAATCTATTATGGTTGTGTAAGGGATTTGTAGATGATTTTTCTAACATAATTATTGGACACCATGATTGGAAAAATTGGTTGTTGGCTATTGTACACATGAATCATATCTGTCAATGGTTCTTTGTGTTCAAGAATTCGTTGATCAATCTTTGAGATTTATTGTCCCAGCTTTAAAAGAGTGATAAAAGATATAGCGAGTGCTATCTTTTCTAAGTGTTTTGTGGGTGCCATTATCTTCTAGGGGTAATTGATGGAACCAAATTATGTTCTTTGCCACTAATAATTATTGCAAACACAACCATCTTCTTGGTGAAGGGTTTCTTCCATCCCCATGAGGCACTATTGCATGGTTTCCAGTCCCTTATGGTATACTGAACCTAATTTAATACAAGTGCGCACTATTTTGGGTTCCATAATTTATGGCCCCTACATTGTGGTTGTTAGCCTAATTAAGAGAGGCCTACCTTTGCATATAATAAGAGGCCAACATGAAACAAACATCCAAAGGTTAGGGGGTTGTTCCCTGTCCATAAATTATTATTTAAGTGCTAAGTGATGATGGGTATATCGTGTAATTCATACCTAGAGTGTCTCTTTCTTTCTCTCCACATTTCACATTAGGAGTATATGTTATAAAATACTAATGAAATCAACTATAGGTCAAATCTAATCAAAATTGCAATATAAAGATTAAAATAGATCTTAAAGAAATACGGGAACCATTTTTGATAGATATTGTACAAACGAAGACAATACTCCAAAGAGGAAATGCTTCAATGTGGAACAATTGAAGGACAATATTTTACTTTTATATGCACATCTACAATGTTTTTGATATATTTCTGAGATAACAAAACCATAGAAAGAATAACATATAGAAGAAAGTAAAGAATAATGATCATACTTTAAGATATTGTGGAAAATTAAAGGAAATAATGCTTGGTGGGGTTATCATGCAATCACTGAGTGATCCTTCATTCCCCTCTTCCAGTGACCCTTCAAAACTGGGTTATCATGCAATCGGTGAGTGATCCTTCATTCTCCTGGTCTGCCCCGCAACCAAACATATTGGAAATACACAATACAATGATAACAAGTCTTTCAAAATCCCCCTTCCCTCAAGGAACACTATCAACCATCCCTTCCACATAGCATTTCAGTGTTGTATGAGTGGATTGTGCAGGAACAGTTAACATTAAACAAGGAGCAAACTCATCAACACATCTTTGTTGTAAACATGCCATTGGTTCAGTTTTGTAAATTTGTTTTTTTTTGTTAAATGCATTTAAATGGAACATTAAGCATAGTAATAATATGCTTAGTCTATTAGTAATTGCAAATTAAATGCCCATAACACCTTTATCAGTTTAGCATGTTATTATAAGATACTAAAGAAGACCTGCTATTTGTCAGAGAAATCTTCACTGTCCCCCACAATGAAGACAATGAAGATTGACCTCATGCCCCACAACAAAGAACATTGTAATAATAATAAGATAGTGCCAAGAAACATTTTCACAAATATGAAATGTGAGGAAAAGTAATCACATTAACAATGCCAAGATTCACAACATTAAATTTCACTCGTAGATGAGTTTCTGTAGTGGGTTGCCCAGCATCAAAAAATATGTCGAGTTGAATTTGAGCTGTAACTAAGAGTATCATGTAGAACAGACCCTAAACTTTGAAAGCATTCTCCAACCTGGAAATTCAAAATTCAATCTACGCAAGCATCAATAAGTGAAATAAATTATAAACATCAACATCAACATCATCATAATCATTAGACATAAATTATAGACATCAACATCAACATAATCGTAATCATTTGGAGGGTATTCATTTTGGTCCTTGGATAGTACTATGTTTCTTGAAAGTTCTTGTGATGCTTCTAAACCTTAAAGACATATTTTATGGCTTAATGATAATATAGATTAGTGTTTTGTTTTCTAATGAAATGTTGTTGATCATTCATGGTCTTGAAGAAACTTTTGATTGTTTTGATTCTTGAGTCTTGACGTTGTTTCTCAATGTGATATAGACTAACCACAAGATGGTTCAATTGGTCCTCTCTTTCTATTTAATTATTTGTCTTTTTCATGGTGTAAGTGTCAATATGTTATAATCCAAACAGCATGTCATACCCCCACTTCTGACAAACCTCACAAAATGCAAATCATAGCCAATCAATTCAAGATGTTTACTTGTATTACTGTGATGCACATCCTCATTGTCATCAACACCCATAGGTTCTGTACGACAAGAATTGGCAGGCTACATTTCAATTTCTTATGCATTCATGTTATCATTGTTTTCTTACTTAAAACAAATTTACTCACTTTATGTTGGAACTTAACATCAAATAAACTAATTGGTAAATAATTAAATTTGAAATATCATCTATTTAGCTTACTTACCTCGTTGGATCTATCAGTAGAACCTTGTGCACTTCTTATTCTTTCTGCCACAGCTTTATAGCCTTGTTGGAAGCCAATTTTCTTGTCCTCTTCTGTGAGACTTATATTGAACTCCGCGCCCTACATTTTTTCTTAGTATCATCAAATTTTATTTTATTGTTTCATCAAAACAAAAAAGAAATTCAAATTATAAATAAATATTTAAAGATCAAAGAATTATTTTTACTGTTAAAAGCCATGTAAAGATTGTATTTTTCCAACACTTACAACTCGTGTAGCAAGTTTTGAATAACCACCAGAGCCTAGCTTGTGTTACCCGTGCTTTTGCAATCTTGTCTTTGTTGCCTTTGATGTGTCAGGCAATCTATGAAGAGATTGAAATATGTTAGTTCATATAAATATGAAGAGTATTTAGTACACAATTACATTCTTAACAGTATCACATACCTTCTTCTGTTATTTGGTGGTGTATTTCCTTTTTTTACTTCAGTTTTCTCATTCACATCCAGAATAATAGATTTCCACTCTAAATTAGAAATGCAAGGGGGGCACTGGTAATGTGGGTTTTTGGTTAATGTACACGTCTACTGGTCCCTAATATACCTCAAACATATCTTGGCTCTTTGAAGGAGCTTACCCTTCTCAAATGCACGAGGTCCAAAAAAGTTTGTCATACTCTCTACGAGATCATCCTTTAACTTTTGATTTTGGGTTTTCCACCTTTTAAGAAAGAAAATAGTGTTAGATTCAAAAATGGATGTAATGATAACTATCCTAGCAATGATATGAAATCAAAATAGTGGATTGGGGTTTTAGTTCGAATATGATGTTTCACCCTGTACAGATGGTGGGCCCGAATATCCGCAAACACTCATCATTAATTTTACTATAAAAAACATCATTCCCTACAAAATAATCATGGGATCATTAGTCGAAGGATATAATAGTATAAAATAAGAACACAATAGATGTAAGCTTCTCATATTGAATGCAAGGTGTAATTAACATATGATTGTATAGTAAAAGAAAGGTCCAATCTTTAAAGTACCTAGAAGATTTTCTATTTTCAAGGGAAGTCCTTCTTCGGACACAAGCAATATGCAATCCTTCATTGTTCCCGTACTAGCAATACTAGTACATCCAGGAAAATCACCATCAAGTGTTGCATCCCCTATTGCATAAATTGAATCCATTACGAAATGGCCCTAAGAAAGACCACTTCAAGGGAAATAAACATATATATATATATAATGATAGAGAAAATAGAATACCTGTATGAGTAGGTGGTGCCATGGCATCTGTGGCCATGCTCTGTGTTGCCGACATTGCAGGACATGATACATCTGAGCCTGCCATCATATGAGGCGGCGATAGTAAATGATCATTGACATGTGCTGAAGAATAAGATTGTTAGAGCATAATAAAACTAGTGATTAGCATGGACAATATTGTTAGAGAGTAAAAAAAATATAGTCTAACATACGATCTACCTGAACCAGCTATAGTACCCTCATCATGGCTACAAGGATCAAAATTACGCAAAAAAAGATGTAAAAGCAACACATCCGCTTATTTTTTAATGACATAAAAGACTTCTATAACATAAAAACTATTATTGAACTTTTGTTATAATTAAAAATTACATTAATACTTGGTAATTTTGAGATAGATGCATCAGTTTAGTTGCCCTCTTTTGTGACTCAAGAGTCAGAGGGAATATAAATTTCAATTCAGCCAATCTATTTCCAATTTTATGGAGGCATTTTTTAATTGCAAAGGCCAGCTCATCACAAGCACCGAAATCAACAACTAGGTCCTTGTCAAAGGACTCCTCTTCAGGGACTGCGGGTTCCTTTCCCTTTTCTGCTGACCACCTGTCTATGACAACAATATTACTAACACTATTAGAATTAATTTGAAATAGTGATGAAAAGAATATAATAAAAAAATTTATTTAACATTTTGCTTCTATCTATTTTGTAGTTCAATAACAAAGAGGTTTACGTGCTGGGAAGAAGTGCATGCACGAACATCATTGTCCCCACTACATGGTTGCTCCATATTGTGGTCCTATGTTATTATTTAAAGTTAACCAATAATTAGAAAGGACTACATTAATAAATTTCATTAGAAGATGATGATGGAGATGAGGTGGATGGTGAGGAGACTCTCTAAATGTGGTTGGCCAAAAAACTCAATTATTTAATGGTACATAGTATGTACCTACACCCTAATGATAGTGACATCATTTGTATCTATGCAATTCAAATTTTAATCAATAAGCAACTCTTCCCCTGCACTTATTGATTTTACCGCACATACAAATACATGATTTCCATCGCGTGCCTCAAATATGCAATTGGGTTGCTTAATAGTTGACAGAGGTCGCGTACTATTTATAAAACCTACAATATTCCCAGATGCTTTTGGCCTTCCGTCAATGTATATAGCCACTCTTTTACTTTTCTCATTATCTTTTTGTTGAATATAATTAGTTGAGAGTGCATACCTACGCATACTTTTTTTATATTGAACAATTCACATCCAACTTTTGTAATCGTAACAAGCTCCAACATACTAGATCAATTCAACAACTTTTTTGTAAGAGACCTTTATGCCATCCATGGAAAATAAGTCCAAACCATGTATTGACGATGGTGCAATACGATATATCTTGCCTTTAACACTAAAATCAGTGTTTATTGGAGGAAGTTCCTTGGGGACCCATTGTTTCTATAGATTTTGGTACCTAGAGGGCACCTCGATGTCGCCTTTGCTCTCATCATCATAATAACATGACCCCCCTTGAGCAAGGAAAAATTTCATGTGTCTATTGAATTTCCTTCTAGTCTTTTGACCTCTAGTTGATCTTCCTAATTCAGACATACTAAATGACTCACTTTCTTCGCTCGAGGAAGACACATCTGACAAATACCTATTTGCTACTACCTACACTCCATCAAATGAGAGAGATAGCAAGTAATGCAAGATCTATTTTGCAAAATGTGAAATACATTAATCTCTATAGGGTGTATTGACATATACATGTCGATCCATGAGACTGTGTGGGATGCTTGTGAAAGGAGTCTGGGTACCTACATATGTAATTCAATTATCTAATAGCTAAAAAACTCATGATACATATTATGAGTTTGAAGAGAGTTTGTGCCATGTGTGATAGAACCTACTTTATCTAATATGGTGCATTGTTAAACAAATTAAAGGTAGAGTAGTTATTACTTAGTTTTTTGTGGGGGACAATGAAGATATGTCTGACAAATAGCAGGTCTTCTTTAGTATTTCATGAATTTTTACCACATATACTATTTCAAGCCTTTGAGTCTTGGAGAAGAAGAATGGTGTAAGTTGAATAGATTAGAGTGAATGGGGTGTTGAAACATGGTGAATAGACCATGATGAGATGATACTTGATGTCATGACTAAGATTCCCTCACAAACATCAGCATAGACTAGTTTTACTAAGTTTCCTTTCTCTATTTTGAGGTTTCCTTTCTTTGCTACAGGCATATAGTCAGAAGGTTCATTGACAAAATGATCCTTCAAATGGTTACTATGAATATGAATGATTTGATATAGCATATTGCTCATTTTACTTGAAGTTTGGAATAGCTTGTGCAAGGGTGAAAGTAGTTTTGATCATTTTGGTCGTGACTGTTCCTCTACATAGTCAGGAAATGTAACTGTCTAATAATTATATGTAATGTTGAATGGATTAAATGCTTTATTCTTGGTAGAAGTGAATGGATGGAATAGTGTTGGTGTTAGGTTTTATTTATTATTGAATTCAATGGTTTCCAAGATGTGTTGAGGAGTTTTCTCCTTGTTTAATGTTAACTATTCCTGCACAATCCACTCACACAACAGTGAAATGCTATGTGGAAGGGATGGTTGATAGTGTTCCTTGAGGGAAGGGGGATTGTGAAAGACTTGTTATCATTGTATTGTGTATTTCCAATATGTTTGGATGCAGGGAAGACTGAGAGAATGAAGGATCACTCACTGATTGCATGATAACCCAATTTTGAAGGGTCACTGGAAGAGGGGAATCAAGGATCACTCAGTGATTACATGATAACCCCACCAAGCATTCTTTCCTTTAATTTTCCACAATATCTCAAAGTATGATCATTATTCTTTACTTTCTTCTATATGCTATTCTTTCTATGGTTTTGTTATCTCAGAAATATATCAAAAACATTGCAAATGCGCATATAAAAGTAAAATATTGTCCTTCAATTGTTCCACATTGAAGCATTTCCTCTTTGGAGTATTCTCTTCATTTGTACAATATTTGTCAAAAATGGTTCCCGTATTTCTTCAAAATCTGTTTTAATCTTTACATTGTAATTTTGATTAGATTTGACCTATAGTTGATTTAATTAGTATTTTATAACATATACTCCTAATGTGAAATGTGGAGAGAAAGAAAGAGACACACTAGGTATGATGTGATATCCCCCATCTATATTAAGAATTTGATAAATAAATTAATAATAATAAATTAAAAAATAATCAAAAGTATATTAAATAAATATATTTATCACATTAATCAATGTTATTAACAAATAGATAATTGTATAATAATATATATTGAACATTGAAATAAATAATTATCAATCAATGAATATATAATGAATAATTATCAAAATTAATAATTAAAATAAATATTAATCAGTAGTATATCAGCAATATATTAATAATGCATAGATAATTATTAATTAAACAAAATTAATAATTATTCTAAATTAATAGTAGAGTGGGATGGAAAGATAAAGAATAGTGATATTGTTGAAGTCAAACAAAGTCAGCAAGGACAAGTTGGTAGAAAAGGTGCCACATAAGTGCAATGACAAATACGATTTCATAAAGTGGTGCAGAATTTAGACTAATAATAGTGATTAGTATTGATAAAGGAATGATATATGATTTACAAAGAGACATGAGTCGTGTCTTTTACATGACTACTCATCCTAAGCATAAGATATAAGAAAGCACTCTCCATCATTAATTCAAGCATCGAAGAAGAGAGAATATAAAATATATTTGTTACCCTACGTAGGGAAGAGAACATTATAGAGGAAAATACTGACAGATAAATAAATCTGTATTCAGCATCTGGCAACAAGTCAGACAACCAGAACACATAGGATTTAACTTTATTTATATATATTATACAATCTCACAACTCATGGGGGAGATATAAGGGAATGAATATCAGAGCACAGATCTGAGTGATTATAAATATATAATCCCTTGTCAGTGGTATCTGATATAGAAATTATATATATGAAATATACATTTGAATTATATATCTAAATAATCTATACTATATATTCCAATGATCTTATATATATATATATATATATATATATATATATATATATATATATATATATATATATATATATATATATATATATATATGTAGACTATGATTTTGAACCTGTTACCTGTCTTGAAAGGCTGAAACATTCAAACATTAGACTAATCTAACATATTCATGAACTAAAAAAATAGCATAAGACATGAAAACAAAACCAAAGCCACCTCAAGATTGTTGCTAAAAAAACAAGTGCTATAGAGCAAATGTTTGATTCGCTTCAATTAGAGGGATGTGGGTGTGCTCTCTAAGCACTTGGAGCATATTCTAATGCATACTAAGATTGATTTTAGACCAAATATAGGTGTGATATGATGCTATATGCTATGCAAAACAATAAAAGAAACTATGTTAATCCATTATTGCTAAGCTAGGATGTTCTTTAAGAAAGCTTGAAGATGATAAAAAGAAACTAACAATTAGTATTGCTTATGCTAAGTGTAGAGCTAAATGGACATGATAACAATGCATAAAATGAAAGGTGAATGGGTATTTTGCTTTTGGAAATGAGGACTATTTATAGACTTTTGGGAGGATGAATGAGTGGCTAGGATCAAAATCCTTAAGAGAGGCCAAGATTCATTCAAAGGGGAGCACATGGATTGTGCTAGTTCAAGGCCACCTCCTTGTGACAAGTGTCACAAGGGCATTGGGTTGAAAGATGGGAGGAATGTGCACAATTTGGGAAATGTGCCTAAGGTCAAAGGGTGTAAGAAAGGGGTGAGGGGCTTCTTAAATGCATCATAAATGCATGTAAGAGGGATAAGGAGGCTTTAAATGCACTTAATGCATGTAAGAGAAGCCTCTAGAAGTTTGTTGACTTTGGGTCAAGCTTAGGAGTTGGCTAACCTTGTTTAGGGAATGTGACAAGGTTAGGGGGAGGATTAGGATTAGGATTAGGGGATTTTAGGATTAGGATGGGTGAAGAGGTTGGGTTGAGAAGATTCTAGAAGAGTCTAGAATTCTCTTTGGTTTTATGGAATAAAAGTTTATTCATTCCAAAAGATTAAGTTTTGGGAATATTTATTGAAATATTTTCAATAAATATGAAAATTAAATATTTAATCTTAATTAAATATTTTGAGTTGAGATTAGGGTTAGAAAAGGTGGGATTAGCCTTTTAATCAAAATTAAGAAGGGATTAGAAGATTTTGGAAGAGGTTAGTGGTTTTAGGAAAAAAGGCTAACTTTTGGTCAAAAAATAAATTAATTATTTTTTGGGGGATTTTTGGTCAATTTATTAATTAAAATAATTAATAAATAGGGGATTAATGTTTAAATAAGATTTAAACATTTTTGGGAGGGATTTTTTAATTAAATATTTTTAATTAAGATAAAGGGATTTAATGACATAAAAATAAATTAATTAATTAAATAAATAATTGATTAATAAATGATGATGTCATCAGGGATTTTTCAGAAAATAAAAATAATTTATTTTCTAAAGGATTTTTAGGTGTCTACATTTTGCCCCTCTTTGATGCGATGTCGCAAGTGGCATGGCGTCAAAGACAAGAAAATAAGATGCCCAAGGCTAGAATTTAGAGGAATAAGGGATTGTGCCCCCTCGAGAAAATAACGCAAGGAGCAAACATTGTGAAATTTTCTCGAAAGGAAACAGAGAAGGAAGGACCTAGGAAGAAGGGGAGATAAATAACCAAGCTTCCAAGAGCAAAGATGAGTGAATGCAAGATGAGATGGAATGCAAAATGCAGGATGCAGCTACATGAGGATGCAAGATTAATCTATATGATGCAGGATGCAGGGGAGATGGGGAAGCTCCAAGTGCAAATGTGGAGAGCACAACCTAGTTTAATATAGCAATGCTAGAGACCTGCCAAGGATACTGGGATCACGAGGCCTTGTCACCAGTGTTGCATAGGACTGATGTGAAAAAGACACGCAGGGTTGCCCCAGCATCGCACATGAAACCCGAAGGAGGCATGGTGGAAATGATGCTGAAGAAACCACAAACACACGACTGACTCACAGGCAGAAGCAAAAGATCAAAAGACCTTGCCCCAGATTATCCTCATTCGCAGCACACCATGATATAAAGGATCGTGGTGACGTTGAGTAGAGAACAATGAGAGGCTGTAAAAGATTAACAAGACCCAAAGGACAAAATCCAAGGTCAAAATGAAAACTCCAAAAAGACATCCTTTGCCAAGGAGAGAGATGTGATTTGATTGATGGTGGGAAGATTGGTCGGACAGGAGGAACGATATATCCTCAAGGACCAGGATGGAAGATTAGGTCAGACAGGAGGAACGATATATCCTCAAGGACCCATGGGTTGGTGAGAGAATAAGTGTAGTTGTTTGTTGGCAAAAGCTGAAGTTCAAGGAATAATCACGGTGAGCAAGGATAAGTCAACAATTGATGTTGCTGAAGCACAAGGCCCGAGTGGGACTAAAAGTTTTCTGAGGCTGGGGATGGGACAAGATATTTGATCAAATGCTGCTGCAGGACAGACAAAGGTTATGTACAACAAGGAGGAATGATATGCACAAGGGATATGTACAGAAGCTCAGGATTGGGGATAGAAAGATCACACTCAGCGGGACTCTCACTAGGACGGAGACAAGAAGGATAAATACAGGGAGGAAAGCGCTGTACAGGAAAGGGAAAGGGATATGGTACAAGATATGGTACAAAGCTTTGGAATAGGATATGGATTGCAGATGGGTTGGAGGAAGATGGAAGCTGAATGCTTGGAAGATAGGGGAGATGGAACTGCTGGGAGATCTGTTATGGATGGAGGATGAGGACGGTAGCTGAAAGGACAACTGAATAGATAAAAAGCCCAGTTTACTATGTTGGCGCCTGTTTACCAGGTTTTCACCAACATACTTGTCCAAGGCGCTTGAATTGCCAAGTTTTCACCGTTGGACGATTATTTTCTCTTTCTCTTTTCTTTTTTGCTTTTTTTGCTTCTTTTTTTTTTTTTTTTTTTTTTTTTGAATGTTTTTTGGATTTTCTGATATATGCAGGATCAGGTTCAGGCATAGAACCTCTTCAGATGGATGATGTTGATAGGATCATTCAAGGGCTCACCTTCTGGTGTTGATAGTTGATAGGCTCCCGAGCCGAAGGATGCGGTGACAACATAGGGGCCCAACCAAGTAGGCTCAAACTTGCCTTTCTTTTCTCTATTTGCTAGGACCTTCTGATTTTCTTTAAGGACCATGTCACCGACCTGGAATTGTCTAGGATGGACCTTTTTGTTATAACTCCTTTTGAGTCGATTTTGGTATGCCACCAGGTGATCATATGCTTGCTGTCTCTTTTCATCTAACAGGTCTAGCTGTGTGAGACGGGCTACACGATAATCTTCATCAGTGGTGTAGTTCTTCATGGAGACTCGCAATGAGGGGAGCTCAACCTCGATCGGTAGAACAGCTTCAGCACCATATACAAGGGAGTATGGGGTGGTGCCTGTGGGAGTACGATAAGAAGTGCGGTAGGCCCAAAGGGCAGGATTGATTTGGAGGTGCCAGTCATGACCAGAATCATTGACAACCTTCTTGAGGATTTTCAAGATAGTTTTGTTGGTTGCCTCAGCTTGGCCATTTCCTTGAGGGAAATATGGACTGGAGAAACGGTGATGGATGTGGAGTCTGGCACATAGATCATCCACATGCTGGTTTTCAAAAGGTGTGCCATGATCTGTGAAGATGGTAGATGGTATGCCGAAGTGGCAAATGATATGGTAGAGGATGAACTTGGATATTTGGATGCCAGTGGTTAGGGTGAGCGGAATCGCTTCAACCCATTTGGTAAAGTACTCTGTGGCTGTTATGATATACTTGTGTCCATCCGAAGAGAGGGGGGTGATCAAGCCAACGAGGTCGAGGCCCCAACATGAAAAAGGCCACGGTTACCTGGCGACCACGGTGGTGCAATAGGTTGTAGATCTTGTGCTGGTGCATGTATCAAATTGGCATGCTGTTGACATGGGAGACATTTCTTGACAAATTCACACGCATCATGTTCCATTGTTGGCCAATAATATCCAACTCTAAGCAGCTGCTTTGCTAGAACCATGCCACTCGTGTGGGCACCGCAAATTCCAGCATGAACTTCTTGTAAGGCCAGGACGGCTTCGTTTGAGTCTAAACATCTAGATAGGACATTGTGATACCCGCGATGATATAGGGTGTTGGCTACAAGAGTGTAGCGGGAAGCTCTGCGAATAAGGTTTTGGCGTTGGTTATTGGTGAGATGGGGAGATATGATACCATTTTTTAGATATGCATGGATGTCGTGGTACCATGGGGATTGGGGACCAACCAAGACACATACCATTTCTGCATCAGCGTTCTCATAAGCTGGCGTATGTAGCTGCTCGACTAGGAATTCATATTGTGATGCGTCGCGTGGGATTTCTAACAAGGATCCAATGGTTGCCATTGCGTCCGCTGCTTTGTTCTGAAGTCTTGGGATCTGTGTGAACTGTAGATGTAGGAAATGCTCTTGCAGTTTGTCCACCAGCTCTTTGTAAGGTAGCAACTTGTCATCCTTTGTTTGATATTCATCTAGGACTTGTTTGATAATCAGCTGTGAATCTCCAAATACTTGTAATTCTATGATATTCCACTGAATGGCTGTTCTGAGACCTAAGATGAGTGCCTCATATTCTACAATGTTGTTGGTACATGGGAATCCCAATTTGAATGATTTTGGGATGTAGTCACCTTGAGGTGTGACGAATAGGATTCCTGCCCCTGATCCATGTGATGTGTAGGAGCCATCAAAGTATAGTTTCCACATGGGCTGCTCTTCAATCATGCATAAGTGTTCATCGGGGAATTCCATGATTAGTGGATAGGCATCCACCAGTGGTGCTTCTGCTAGTTGATCGGCAATGACTTGCCCTTTGATTGCTTTGCGATCAATATACTGGATGTCAAACTCACTGAGTATCATGACCCATTTTGCCATACGGCCTGTGAGAGTTGTCTTTGATAGTAGATATTTGAGGGGGTCCACCTTTGAAATGAGCTTGATTGTGTGACTGAGCATGTAATGTCTAAGCTTTTGAGTGGTAAAGACCACTGCAAGGCATGCTTTTTCCATAGGTGAATAATTAAGCTCATATCCGACAAGAGTGCGACTGATGTAATAGATGGCTCTCTCCTTGTTGTCATCATCATGCTGAGCTAAGAGTGCCCCCAGTGCTGTAGTGGTTGCCGAAATGTAGAGTATGAGAGGGCATCCTGGAATTGGTGGTACTAGGATTAGAGAATTGGCAAGATACTCCTTGATCTTATCAAAGCTTCTTTGACATATGTGATCCCATTTGAAGCTTGTGTCTTTGCATAGGAGATGCGTAAAAGGTTGGCACTTGTCTGCTAACTGAGAAATGAACTGACGCACTGATTGAAGCTTTCCTTGTAGGCTTCTGAGCTGTTTGAGTGTTCTTGGTGGAGGCATCTCTGTTATTGCTTTGACCTTCTTGGGGTCTATCTCTATGCCTCGTCGCGATACTATGAAACCTAGGAGCTTTCCAGATGTAACACCAAAGACACATTTCTTTGGATTAAGCTTTAAGCCATAATGATTCAGACGATCAAACACACGCTCTAAGATGTTGAGGTGTTTATCCCTTGTTTTGGATTTTGCAAGGATATCATCCACATAGTCTTCAAGGATCTTGTGGATCATGTCATGGAAGATCGCTGTCATTGCTCGCTGATATGTTGCTCCTGCATTCTTTAGCCCAAATGGCATCATGTTGTAGCAGAAGGTACCCCATGGGGTTGTGAATGCTGTTTTATGTTGATCTGCTTCTGCTATATGAATCTGGTTGTAACCGGAAAAGCCATCCATGAGTGATAGCATTTCGTGACCCGCTGTGAGGTCTACAAGCATGTCTATGTTTTGCAATGGGAAATCATCCTTAGGGCATGCCTTGTTCAAGTCCCTGAAATCAGTACAGATTCTGATGTCGCCAGAAGGCTTTGTGACTGGCACCATGTTAGAGATCCATTCTGAGTAGTCAATTGCTCTGATGATTTTTGCTTTGAAGGAGCTTCTCAAGCTCTGCTTTAACTAGTAATGCTACCTTTGGATGCATTTTCCTTAGCTTCTGCTTCACTGGCTTAACGTTTGGATCTACTGATAGATGATGAACAACAAGGTTTGGATCAAGCCCAGGCATGTGGGCGTATGACCATGCAAAGTTGATAACTAATTCCTTGAGCAAGGTGCTGAGAGCCATTTCTTCTCCTTCTGTTAGGTTGACTGCAATGTAGGTGATCCTTGGACATTCTTCTGTTCCCAAGTTGATTGGCTTGGTCTCTTCTATGATGATTGGAGATTGCTCTGGTCTATAATCTTGGATAGGGGGAAGAGGCAAGGCTTCATCTTCTAGCGCTTGAATTGCCAAGTTTTCACTAGAAGATACGCCCTTTATTTTTACTGTTTTGGAGTCAGAATGTGCCCCAGAAGGGTTTTCACATAAAGAATCATGATGTTCTTTTGCTTTATCATTTTTGCGACTAAAGCTTGCCTCTTCCCCAAAATATCCTTCTGGGTGAAGCTGATAGACAGAGGTTGATGTTGGATCTTGATTGCTTGCTGGACCTGATGCCCCCATGAATTCTAGGAGTGCTTGTGCGCTTTGGAACTCATCGATGTGTGCAATGCTTGGTTGGTCCCAATCTATGAGGTCGGGGTTTGTGAGGGGAAGATCTATGAGGTTAATGGAGAGTTGTTGGAGAACAGAAGTCCCCAGGAGGGTGTCGTCGGCAAAGATATCGTCATAGGATCGGATGTCTTTCTCTTCGGGGATGTCTTTGATTTCCACAAGGTCATCCTGGCTATTCGAAAAGTTCATGTTGGTCATGTTAGTGCCCTCAGTTGTGGTATTGGGCTCTTGTTCAAGCAGGCGAGAGGTATTAAAGCCAAGTCCTTGCTGTTTTGGATTCTGGGATGGTATGATAGGAAATAAGTTTCTATCCTCTTGTGGTCCTAGACCACCACCTTGATAGTTATAGTGTTCTGTGACATTTTTGTAGGGGATTGGATATTTCTCTTTGAAGTACTCAAGAAGTTGTGTGTCACGTGATGGGGGATCTTTGTATAACCATTTGTTAATATCTGGATCCATTTCTTTGCTGTTGATGGTACCATGAGACTCAAAAGTCATGTTTTCGATTTGCTTGAGCTTATAATGTTCTTCAACAGGCTTGTTTTGACAACTTGGGCGCCCTTGAGTATGTGGATCACGTGGAAGAGCTCCTACAGCAAATGCATCACTGAGGCTGTATTCGCCACAACCCTGGTTGTTGATCTTGATGGATGATAAGGTGGAAGAGAGGATGGTCTCTGGATCGCGATGGGATCGGGATGAGCTAGCAATAGAAGTACCAATATCGGTTCCAGGACAATGAGTAGAATGAGGGAAAGATGTTTCCATCGCAAGGCAGTATGCGAAGGGGTTAGGGTCAGCGTGGATGGTAACCTCAGTGCCTTGATGTGGAAACTTGATGCACTGATGGTAAGTAGATGGTACGGCCTTAATGGAATGGATCCATGGACGACCGAGGAGGATATTGAACGGTAGGTCAAGATCAACAACGTGGCAGAGAGTATCTTGCGTTGCTGGGCCTAGCTAGATAGGCAAAGTTATAGTATCTTCAGAGGTACGCTCCAAGTTATCATATGCTTTAATAGTGATCATCTCATGTTGTATGTCGGCCTCCGTGAACCCGATCTTCTTGATGAATTTTAATGTGCACAAGTTGAGGGCTGAGCCATTATCCACTAGAACTCGTTTGATGGCGAAATCTTTGACCATGACAGCAATGCGGAGAGGGAGAGTATGGTCAGGAGCGACATCTGGTATATCAGATTCTTTGAAGGATAGGGCACATGCTGCTGATAGGTGTCCCACAAGAGTTTCAAACTGAGTTGTGTTAATGTCCGTGGGGACATGGCCTTCTTTTAGAGCTTTGTCCAGGATCTCCTGATGGATGGGTGATGTGCGGAGCAAATCCAAGATAGATATTTGGGCTGGCATGTTCCCAAGATGCTCTATGATATTGTATTGTGCACTTGGTGCATTATGCTGTGTTGCGCATGCATTTGATGCTAACCTAGTGTTAGACTGTGCTGTGGATGCAGTAGATGTTGGCCTTGGAGGAGCAGCTGACCTTGGAGGAGCACCGGCAACAGTTATCCTACCACTGCGGGTAGTTGCAGCACATTGTCGATTCGGCCCTCTGCCGTGGATGGTATTGATGGTGGGCTCATCTTGGATGGGCTCAACTTGAGTTATGCATCCGACATACTTGTCATAGTTGATGTAGGCCGCTGTGTGATCTTCTTGCTTGCCTTTGCCACGATTTTGGGGCTGATTGGTGTTGGCTTGATTCTTCCCGGTATCGTGTTGAGGGAACACATTTTGATATATTTGCAAACCGGCATTGGGTGAAGCTTGAGTTGGTGCATCGACCTGGATTTCCTTGCGATCGATGAGATCCTGGATGTAGTGCTTAAGCCGCATGCACTTCAATGTTGTGTGCCCCTTCACACGATGGTAATCACAGTATTCATGTTCTTTATACCAATCAGACTTTGGTGCATTGTCATCCTTCTGTGGGATGGGCGGATATGTGATCATATTTGCCTTGGCTAGCCGATAAAAGATCTGATCCAGAGGCTCACCCAAAGGTGTGAAAGTCCTCTTTGGATTGTTCTGATTATTGGGTTTGTTCTGCCTTGGGGCAATGTTAACTGCGTTAACAGGATTGCCTTGACGTGCTGGCTGTTGCTGTTGGTATTGCTGCTGATACTGTTGCACAGGTGGTTGATGAGCTTGAGGAGGCTGCTGATAAATAGGTGCTTGATATGCGGGAGCTAGTGCTTGCTGATAGATGGGCGCTTGTGGCGGTTGGTATGTTTGAGCTGGTGTAGGACTAGCCACAACGAATTGTACATTCTTAGTGTCAGTGGCTCCATCTGTAACAACATTTTTGTTACGATTCCAGTAACGAGATTTATCATTGTTGGGTTTGTTCTTGGAATCATCCTTGAAGTGACGAATAGTGCCTTCGTCTAGGAGAGCTTTCTCGATGCCTATGCCTTTGCTCTTGATGTCTTGGTATGTCTGGAGACAGTTCATTCGCATGTGATGGGATAGCTTTGGATGCAGGTTATCAATGAAGATCTTTGTTAGATGCTTCTCTGGCGGCTGATATGATAACCTGGTTGTAAGATTCTGCCATCTTTGCAAGTATTCTGCAAGGCTTTCTCCGTCTTTCTACTTTGAGTTGCATAGGTCTAGCAAGGACAACTCATTCTCCACATTATGGGCATAGTGTGTGATGAACTTCTCAGAGAGTTCAGCAAAGGTTTTTATTGTCCCATGTGGTATTTTGTAAAACCACTCAACAGCAGTTCCTCCCAAGCTTTTGGGAAACAGGCGCAGGAGATAGTTATCACTGTAAGCTACTTCTTGGCACGCCATGTAGAACTCTTTGATATGGTTTACTGGATCTCCTTTCCCCTGATACTTATCAAACTTGGGCATCTCAAAATGCTTGGGGAAAGGGATAGTTGCTATGGACCGATCGAAGGGATATGAGCACACCTCTTCGAACTTGTATGTTTTATTCTCTGTTCCACTTTGTAGCTCTTTTAGAGCATTTTTCATTGCTTCCCACTCAGCATTGAGTGGCGAGGGAACTGGAACTTCTGCTTGCGATGGAAGCTGTGGAACTAGATATGGCGTTTGCTGTGGATAAATAGGTTGGAACTGATTTTGGGGCAATGGTTGTTGGGGATATTGCTGGTGTGGCATAGGGGGATATTGTGGTAAATGATATGAGACCTCTTGATGTTGTTGGGCTACTTGTTGTTGTTGAACTGGCGGTTGTTGTGGGACTGCTTGCTGATAGTGGTCATTTGGAACTTGTTGTTGTAATTGATGGGTGGGAACTTGTTGTTGCTGGGGGATGATAGGAATTTGTTGCTGAGGCTGATAGCAAGGGACTTGCTGTTGTGGAAGAATGATGGGTGTTTGCTGAAAGGGGACATGTGGTTGCTGTGGGGGAGGCTGTTGGAACGATGCTGCTTGCGGGTATGATGGTGGTAGTTGTTGAGGTTGGCTTTGGTTTTGGCTGATATAAGCTGGGTGCATGCCTGCGTTGTTTAGAGGTGGAACAAATGTGGGGAAGCTAGAAGCAAAGGGTGATGGGGTAAGATAGCTGGGGAAAGTTGGCTGTTGAAGTGGTGGAACTTGCTGGAAGGTATTTGGGATTTGGGATGAATAGCTTGAAGCCGGCGGTGTTTGGGGTAATTGCTGCTGTGCTGCTTGGGCGAAGGCAGTTTGTTGACTTGCAACCATAGATGTAGGGGATTGAGATGGGATCCCCCATGCCTTCATTTCTTCTTGTGTAAGGCCCCACTGAGAGCTTGTGTTAGGGTGCATTGCAGTGGATGATGGAATGGTAGGAGCAATAGGAGCTTGGGACACGAATGATGGTTGAGAGAGAGGAGCTTGTTGAGGTTGTGGTTGAGCGGATGCTTGTGAGGAGGAAAATGAAGGAAACACCCAAGAGAAAGATGAGGTTGGAATGGGGAGTGATTGTGCTAACCCCAAAGAAGAAGGTACGGGTGCTTGGGGGGTGAAGGGTGACGGTGCTCCTTTGATGGTGAAAGGCATTGCTTGACTTGTGAATGGTGGTGGTGTAAAAGCTTGTGTGAGAGGTGGAAGCTGACTTTGGGTTTGGATTTGGGCTTGGGCAGCCATAGCAGATGATGAAGCGAAAGGGGTAGGAGATGGAGCGGATGGCACTGCAGCTTGTGTTACGGGACTGGCGAGGCTTCCTTGCAAGAAAAGGGGAATGGTGGAAAGCTCTTGGGGTGTTTGCATGATAGGATCGGGAAATGATTGGTCAAATGGAGAATATGCTTGTGCTGGAACTTGGATAGTATTAATGGGGATGCGTGGATAGAGAGATGGTGGGATGGAGGTACTTTCTGGTAGATAGTGGGCAAACGTGCTTTGCTGATGTTGCGGTACAAGGGCATTGGTCGCTGGTGGGATTTTTAGAGGATTTGCAAATGCTTGGTTTGCCAAGGGGGATGAAGGGATGTTTGGATCTTCACATGGGTTACTGGCTTGGATCTGGGGATTGTAGGTCATCATGGCATTGGTGAAAAGGTTGGGATCGGATGAGGTTGTTGGTGGATAAAGATTCATGCTTCTTCTTTTCTGAGATCTGGTCTCAACAGGCATGGAGATGCAAGTGCTAAATGTATGCAAGATGTTTGGCTAAAAGATGTTGATGGATGCAAAGTTGATGAACTTCTAAAGATGATGACTTCTAAGATGCAAATGCAAAGATAGGGATCAAGATGGCGATGATGGAAGCTGGATGGAACGGATATGGATCAAGACGGTGGAGGAAAGATAGGTTGCTGGTGGAAAGCTGGTGAAAGATTACTGAGCGGTCAACAAATGAGCTGCTATTTTTCCCAAATGGAGGATCAGAGATATGATGGGGTCAACCTAAGATAGACTAATGATCTTCGGTCAACAAGTTTCTTATCAATGCACTCCAATCTCTTGCTCGAGATGATGGCTATGCAAGGACAAGGTTTGATTTCTTTATGACAACACGTTGTGTCAAAAAAGAGGATGATGGTCTCTGATCTTGGATATAGGATAGGAACAACTCAAAAGGTAGAACACTAAGTGTTGGTGGATCTCTAAATTTGGAACAAAAGATGATGGATCTGCTGGAAAGATATGGAAAGCTGATGGGGGGAATGCTGGTGGAAAAGGTTTTGAAGGGTGAAGGGACAATGCTCTAGAAGGATGATGCAAGTGCAAATGACAAGGACTGATTCTAAAATGCTGGTAGGAGGATGAATGCAAATGCAACTAAGGTTTTGATTAATGATGCAAAGATGAAAGCTAGAATGAAACTAAGATGCAAGGCTGTTTGAGACAAGATTTCAAGATCTGAAGATGGAACAAGACATGAACAAGGATTTGGCTAATCTTCTGGCTCAAGGTTGACAAAGTGATGGTTAACTCAGAAACGGAAGGTGAACTGTTTGATGCGGGCGTTATGGGCAATGTTCTCAAGTCTGGCTTGGGATTTTTTCTCTGCTTGGGTTGCTTGGATAATGGATTGATAGGTCTTGGTGTTCTTCTTGGCAACTTTTCGCTCTTGATAGGCTTGGGATTTGGGCAACTTCGCTTTAGGATGTTTGCTCTTGCTGGGCATCACTTTGGAAAAGAGGCTTCTGATTTTGAGGCAAAGGTTTCCAATGGCAAAAGTTAAAGTCAAAGCAATCTCCACAAGGGACAAAGCAACCCTGCGGGATACAAACAAAGACAACTGACTCTGACAAAGCTTTGAAAGTGTATGTTTCAACAAGTGTTTTCACGGAGTCTTTGACTATCAAGCACTTCAAACAGATCTACCTAAGGAAGGTGAGTATCAAAATCGCTTGCCCACAGCTTGGTATCTCCCAGAAGGGAATACAAATGGTGAGTAATCTTGAGGCGACCCGGTAAACCCCTTGGAATCGGTCCTTGCACAAGGATTTTGATACTTTCGGATGTAGATAGGGTAGTTTCTATTTTATCAGGTTTTTAATAGTTCCGTGGTGTCTCCATACCCGGTTTTGCTGATCATCCGTGACTCACTTAAGAGCCTTGCCAATAATGCTGGGGGAGAGGAATGTTTACCATCCCCAAACACGTGTTTGGCACGAACGCCCGGCGATTAGGAGATATAAGTGATTCTTTTGGACTTCACTTATTTGTATACCGGCCGGAGGGGATACCGGTTTGAGGTCGTTCTCCGAGGAGGAAGCGCTTCTCCTTGGACAGGCCTCGCTAAAAGTAGAATAGGTGAACTTGTCCAAGTTCAAATGTTCCACGTTGCTTACTCTAACAAGGATTATGCAAGAATTGAAAAACTCCTACATGCACATCAAGCAGATTTTGTTCATTTTCTCAAATTTGATTAAGTGATGTTTGAACTTTGAAATGAAGATACTTATGATTAGATTTTGATTTGTTCCTTTCTCCAAAAAATAAATCGAGCGTTTGCAAGTTTTTTGACTTGGGCATTCAAGATTGAGTGTGCGTGTTGATTAAGAACTTTTTAAAAAAGCTTTGTTTTGATCTTTAAGGCATTCAAGATTGTGTTTGCTTTTCAAATGGAAAATGACGCTTTAGGACCTAAGTTCTTCCTTTTAGCTTCATTCAAGATTTTGTTTTGACTCGTTTGAATGCAGATTTGATGTTCTTTTTATGCCCAAAAAGATATGATCATTCCTACTTTGCATGAATGCATTGTTAAAAATCCTTGATGTTGCAAGGATGCAAATGCCTTAATTAATTTTTTTGTTTTGTTTGTTAGAACAAATTTTGCAAATTTTAGTCCTTAATGCATTCAAGAATGATTTGGGGGTTCATTTTAAGCACTAAAATAAGGTGTGTATGATTTTGCTTCCTTATGGATTTTATTATTATTTTTGAAAAAAAATGGCCATGACCTCCTTGCTAGAAGAAGAAAAAGAAAGGAGACGGAATAGAAGAAGAATATAGACAAGAAGAGGAAGAAGAATATAGACAAGAAGAAGAAGAATGGATCTAAGTGCTACGTCCACCTATAAGCTTTGAAAAATCTGAAAATGGTCTAAAACTCATCAGAATGTTTGCAAAGAACCCGTGAAGTGGGTCCCACCGGGCGTGCCAGAATGTAGACTATGATTTTGAACCTGTTACCTGTCTTGAAAGGCTGAAACATTCAAACATTAGACTAATCTAACATATTCATGAACTAAAAAAATAGCATAAGACATGAAAACAAAACCAAAGCCACCTCAAGATTGTTGCTAAAAAAACAAGTGCTATAGAGCAAATGTTTGATTCGCTTCAATTAGAGGGATGTGGGTGTGCTTTCTAAGCACTTGGAGCATATTCTAATGCATACTAAGATTGATTTTAGACCAAATATAGGTGTGATATGATGCTATATGCTATGCAAAACAATAAAAGAAACTATGTTAATCCATTATTGCTAAGCTAGGATGTTCTTTAAGAAAGCTTGAAGATGATAAAAAGAAACTAACAATTAGTATTGCTTATGCTAAGTCTAGAGCTAAATGGACATGATAACAATGCATAAAATGAAAGGTGAATGGGTATTTTGCTCTTGGAAATGAGGACTATTTATAGACTTTTGGGAGGATGAATGAGTGGCTAGGATCAAAATCCTTAATAGAGGCCAAGATTCATTCAAAGGGGAGCACATGGATTGTGCTAGTTCAAGGCCACCTCCTTGTGACAAGTGTCACAAGGGCATTGGGTTGAAAGATGGGAGGAATGTGCACAATTTGGAAAATGTGCCTAAGGTCAAAGGGTGTAAGAAAGGGGTGAGGGGCTTCTTAAATGCATCATAAATGCATGTAAGAGGGATAAGGAGGCTTTAAATGCACTTAATGCATGTAAGAGAAGCCTCTAGAAGTTTGTTGACTTTGGGTCAAGCTTAGGAGTTGGCTAACCTTGTTTAGGGAATGTGACAAGGTTAGGGGGAGGATTAGGATTAGGATTAGGGGATTTTAGGATTAGGATGGGTGAAGAGGTTGGGTTGAGAAGATTCTAGAAGAGTCTAGAATTCTCTTTGGTTTTATGGAATAAAAGTTTATTCATTCCAAAAGCTTAAGTTTTGGGAATATTTATTGAAATATTTTCAATAAATATGAAAATTAAATATTTAATCTTAATTAAATATTTTGAGTTGAGATTAAGGTTAGAAAAGGTGGGATTAGCCTTTTAATCAAAATTAAGAAGGGATTAGAAGATTTTGGAAGAGGTTAGTGGTTTTAGGAAAAAAGGCTAACTTTTGGTCAAAAAATAAATTAATTATTTTTTGGGGGATTTTTGGTCAATTTATTAATTAAAATAATTAATAAATAGGGGATTAATGTTTAAATAAGATTTAAACATTTTTGGGAGGGATTTCTTAATTAAATATTTTTAATTAAGATAAAGGGATTTAATGACATAAAAATAAATTAATTAATTAAATAAATAATTAATTAATAAATGATGATGTCATCAGAGATTTTTCAGAAAATAAAAATAATTTATTTTCTAAAAGATTTTTAGGTGTCTACAATATATATATATATATATATATATATATATATATATATATATATATATATATATATATATATATATATATATATATATATATATATATATAATGTGCAGGATCATGAGGGGCCAAACTATGCCCTTAAGTGGCAATGAAAAATCAGAAAATCAAGATTAGTCAACTTGATGTGAAAAAATGAACTAGTTATCTACCTAATATCAAAAAGTTGTAAGAACATAATTTGTAGGAAATTGAATGTAGTTTCTAAACTACTAAGCCTTTTTTGAAAAAAAATTAATATGATTGGTAAAAAGTATAGATTGCAATGCAGCACTACAAACATTTCAGCAAAAAAATAAGAAGTATGTGTATGTCTGACCACCCTAATCAAAAGAAAATGATAATATTTTTTTATAATATTCTATATATAAGTAGCTGACTCATGCCTAGATGTGACGCATATTTTTTGGTATTTTTATTCCAAACAGATAATTAATTATGATTTTTTTGCTATAGCGCTTTCATAATTTAAAAACTCTCGTGTCTGACCACCTTTACTCATTGAAAACTTATCATAATTCAATTTTTTTAAATTTTTTCTTATACTAGACGAAGCATAGAATGTGACGCATCTTTCAGATTTCAAAAATGTTATACGGTTTGAAAGTTATAGTTGTTTTTCCATCAATATGTCAATTAGGACTTTAGACGTAAGTGAACTAGAAAATAACTAATAAATACTTAACGAATTCAAAATCTGATAGCACTTATATCGATGGAAAGCTGACAATCATCCAAAGAAACCCTTTTCATTTTATTGAAATCGGTTGGAAAAAAAAGTCATCAACCTAATGGTCGAAGTGTCGATATAAAAAAAATAGAGAAAAAACACATTTTTTGCACACCTTCAGCGTTGACCATCGGGCTTTGGTTTCCAAAGCTATTAACAAGCCTAATCAGGTACCCAAAAAAATCAGGTACCCGATTTTTTCATGTACCTGATTTTGTTTGAATTTGAATTTTGAAAAGTTTCCCCCTCCCACTCTTTTTTTATTTCCCTTTAATTTTGATGTTTTTTTTTTTCACTGTGACAATCAATAATTTATATATTTTATATTTAAGTTTTATATTTTATGTTTTATATTTTATATTATATATATTATTTATTTATATTATATATTCGATAATATCAATTTAAACGACCTAAGTATATAGTCTTTTCAGATTTATATTAAATGCAATATTTTTATATTATAATATAAATGTTACATAATATATATATATATATATATATATATATATATATATATATATATATATATATATATATATATATATATATATATATATATATATATATATATATATATAAAATATTGTTGCACGTATATAATATAATGTCTAATATATATAATATATAAAATGAATAGGACATTAATATATTGTATATTTGATAATATATATTAAATGTAATTTCTAATATATCTTATAATATATATTATATATTTAGTCTATTAAATATTATATTTTTTCAAATATTTTATATATTATTTTAATATTTAATTTAAGTTATAACAGATCCTCTCATGAGACAACAGGTCGAATCGGGGTCGCTAGATGTCTTAAGGGGTAATTAAGGTTTGTGAGGCAACTTCGGATGTACAGTGACCATTTGGAAGGCAATAGGGCATGTCCAAGGACTAATGTACCAAATTTTAATGACTTTTTCCTAGTCAAACTTGAAAAGGGTCCATGGGGTCCTCTCAGGAGACCACATGTCCAATCAGTGTCGCTAGGCATCTTAAGGGGTCATCAGGGCTCGTGATACAACCTTTGATGCACGGTGACCATTTGGAATGCATTAGGACATGTCAAAGGACCTAACTCCACAATTTAGATGAATTTTGATTAGTCAAACTCGAAAAGGGTCCATGGGGTGCTCTTGGGAGACCATTATGTGATTTAGGGTCGATAGGTGACTTAAGGGGTCATCGGGGTTCCAAATGAAACTTTCGATGAACAGTGATCCTTTGGAATGCATTAGGACATATCAAATGACCTACGTACCAAATTTGGATAACTTTTGCCTAGTAGAACTTGAAATGGGTCCATGGGGTGCTCTCGGGAGACCACATGTCGAATCGGGGTTAGTAGGCCTGTTAAGAGGTCATTAGGGTTCCAAATGAAACTTCGATGGAGCGGTGACCCTTTGGAATGCATTAGGATATGTCATAGGACCTATGTACCAAATTTGGATGACTTTTTCCTAGTAAAACTCGAAAGGGGTCCATGGTGTGCTCTTAGGAGACCATGTGTCGAAATGGGGTCGGTAGGCCTGTTAAGGGGTCATTAGGGTTCCAAATAAAACTTTGATGGAATGGTGACCCTTTGGAATGCATTAGGACCTATCATAGGACCTACATACCAAATTTGGATAATTTTTCCTAGTAGAACTCAAAAGGGGTCCATGGGGTGCTCTTAGGAGACCACATGTTGAAACAGGGTCGGTAGGCCTGTTAAGGGGTCATTAGGGTTACAAATGAAACTTGGATGGAATGGTGACCCTTTGGAACACATTAGGACATGTTAGAGGACCTATGTACCAAATTTGTATGACTTTTTCCTAGTACAACTCCAAAAGGGTCCATGGGGTTCTCTGAGGAGACCACATGTCGAATCAGGGTCGGTAAGCCTGTTAAGGGGTCATTATGGTTCCAAATGTGACTTTTATGGAACGGTGACCCTTTGGAATGCATTAAGACATGTCAGAGGACCTACTTACCAAATTTGGATAACTTTTTTGTAGTAGAACTCAAAAGGGGTCCATGGGGTGGTCTCGGGAGACCACATGTCAAATCCTGGTGTGTAGGCCTATTAAGGGGTCATTAGGGTTCTAAATGAAACTTCTATGGAATAGTGACCCTTTCAAATTCATTAAGACATGTCAGAGGACCTATGTACCAAATTTGGATGACTTTTTCTTAGGAAAACGCAAAAGGGGTCCATGGGGAGCTCTCAGGATACCACATGTCAAAATGGGGTCAGTAGGCATGTTAAGGGGTCATTAGGGTTCGAAATGCAACTTCTATGGAACCATGACCCTTTGGAAGGCATTAGGACTCCCTAGGGGTCAAAAGGGGTTAGGGGGACTCCCTAGGGGTCCTAACGTGTACTAGAACCCCTAGGGAGTCCTCGTGACCCCTTTTGACACATTGAAATGCTCAAGTGTGTCTTAAGGGGTCCTTTTGACTCCCTAGGGTTCCCAATGTGTGATAAGGCATACTAGGACCCCTAGCGAGTCATCGTGACCCCTTTTGACACATTGGAACACTCAAGTGTGTCTTAAGGGGTCCTACAACCCCTTAAGACACACTTGAGCATTCCAATGTGTCAAAAGGGGTCACGATGAATCCCTAGGGGTCCTAGTACACTTTATCACGCGTTAGGACCCCTAGGGAGTCCCCATGACCCCTTTTGACACATTGGAATGCTCAAGTGTGTCTTAAGGGGTCCAATGACCCCTTATGACACACTAGAGAATTTCAATGTGTCAAAAGGGGTCACGATGATTCCCTAGGGGTCCTAGTATGCTTTATCACGTGATAGGACACCTAGGGAGTCCCCGTGACCCCTTTTGACACATTGGAATGCTCTAGTGTGTCTTAAGGGGTTTTAGGACCCCTTAAGACACACTTGAGTGTACCAATGTGTCAAAAGACGTCACGGGGACTCCCTAGGTGTCCTAGTACGTGTTAGGACCCTTAGGGAGTCCCCCTGACCCCTTTTGACACATTGGAATGTTCAAGTGTGCCTTAAGGGGTCGTAGGACCCCTTAAGGCACACTTGAGCTTTCCAATGTGTCAAAAGGGGTCATGGGGACTCCTTAAGGGTCCTAGTACGCTTTATCACATGTTAGGACACCTAGGGAGTCCCCCTGACCCCTTTTGACACATTGGAATGCTCAAGTGTGTCTTAAGGGGTCATAGGACCCCTTAAGGCACACTTGAGCATTCCAATGTGTCAAAAGGGGTCACGGGGACTCCCTAGGGGTCCTAACATGTGATAAAGCATACTAGGACCCATAAGGAATCCTCGTGACCCCTTTTGACACATTGCAATGTTCAAGTGTGTCTTAAGGGGTTGAAGGACCCCTTAAGACACACTTGAGCATTGCAATGTGTCAAAAGGGGTCATGATGACTCCCTAGGGGTCCTAGTACGCTTTATCATGCGTTAGGACCCCTAGGGAGTCCCCATGATGCCTTTTGACACATTAGAATGTGGAAGTGTGTCTCAAGGGGTCCTATGACCCCTTATCACACACTAGAGCATTCTAATGTGTCAAAAGGGGTCATGATGATTCCCTAGGTGTCCTAGTATGCTTTATCACACATTAGGACACCTAGGGAGTCCATGTGACTCCTTTTGACACATTGGAATGCTCAAGTGTGCCTTAAGGGGTCATAGGACCCCTTAAGACACACTTGAGTGTTCCAATGTGTGAAAAGGGGTCACAGGGACTCCTTAGGTGTCCTAGTACGCTTTATCATGCATTAGGACACCTAGGGAGTCCCCGTGACCCCTTTTGACACATTGGGACGCTGAAGTGTGCCTTAAGGGGTCCTACGATCCCTTAAGGCACACTTGAGCATTCCAATATGTCAAAAGGGGGCACGAGGACTCCCTAGGTGTCCTAACACATGATAAAGCGTACTAGGACCCCTAAGGAGTCACCGTGACCCCTTTTGAGACATTGCAATTCTCAAGTGTGTCTTAAGGGGTCGAAGGACACCTTAAGACACACTTGAGCATTGCAATGTGTCAAAAGGGGTCATGATGACTCCCAAGAGGTCCTAGTATGCTTTATCACGCGTTAGGACCCCTAGGGAGTCCTCGTGACCCCTTTTGACACATTGGAATACTCAAGTGTTCCTTAAGGGGTCATAGGACCCCTTAAGACACACTTGAGCATTCCAATGTGTCAAAAGGGGTCATGGGAACTCCTTAGGGGTCCTAGGATGCTTTATCATGTGTTAGGACACCTAGGGAGTCCCCGTGACCCCTTTTGACACATTGGAATCCTCAAGTGTGCCTTAAGGGATCTTAGGATCCCTTAAGGCACACTTGAGCATTCCAATGTGTCAAAAGGGGTCACGGGGACTCCCTAGGGGTCCTAACATGTGATAAAGTGTACTAGGACCCCTAAGGAGTCCCCGTGACCCCTTTTGACACATTGCAATGCTCAAGTGTGTCTTAAGGGGTCGAAGGACCCCTTAAGACACACTTGAGCATTGTAATGTGTCAAAAGCGGTCACGGGGACTCCCTAGGTGTCCTAACACGTGATAAAGTGTACTTGGATCCCCTAAGGAGTCCCCGTGACCCCTTTTCACACATTGGAATGCTCAAGTGTGTCTTAAGGGGTCCTACGACCCTTTAGAGAACACTTGAGCATTCTAATGTGCTCAAAAGGGGTCACAAGGACACCTTAGGGGTCCTAGTATGTTTTATCACGCGTTAGGACACGTAGGGAGTCCCCTTGACCCCTTTTGACACATTGGAACGCTCAAGTGTGCCTTAAGGGGTCGTAGGATCCCTTAAGGCACACTTGAGCATTCCAATGTGTCAAAAGGGGCCAGGGGGACTCCCTAGGGGTCCTAACATGTACTAGGACCTCTAGGGAGTCCTCGTGACCCCTTTTGACACATTGGAATGCTCAAGTGTGTCTTAAGGGGTCCTTTTGACTCCCTAGGGTTCCTAACGCATGATAAGGCATACTAGGACCCCTAGGGAGTCATCATGACTGCTTTTGACACATTGCAATGCTCTTGTGTGTCATAAGGGGTCGTAGGACCCCTTAAGACACACTAGAGCATTCCAATGTGTCAAAACGACGTGTCACAAGGACTCCCTAGGTGTCCAGGTATGCGTTAGGACCCTTAGGGAGTCCCCCTGAGCCCTTTTGACACTTTGGAATGCTCAAGTGTGCCTTAAGGGGTCATAGGACCCCTTAAGGCACACTTGAGCGTTCCAATGTGTCAAAAGGGGTCACAGGGACTCCCTAGGTGTCCAAACGCATGATAAAGTGTACTAGGACCCCTAAGGAGTCCCTGTGACCCCTTTTGACACATTGCAATGCTCAAGTGTGTCTTAAGGGGTCAAAGGACCCCTTAAGACACACTAGAGCATTCCAATGTGTCAAAAGGGGTCACGGGGACTCCCTAGGTGTCCTAGTACGCGTTAGGACCCTTAGGGAGTCCCCCAGACCCCTTTTGACACATTGGAATTCTCAAGTGTGCCTTAATGGGTCGTAGGACCCCTTAAGGCACACTTGAGCATTCCAATGTGTCAAAAGGGGTCACGGGGACTCCTTAGGTGTCCTAACGCATGATAAAGCGTACGCGTTAGGACACCTAGGGAGTCCCCGTGACCCCTTTTGACACATTGGAATGCTCAAGTGTGCCTTAAGGGGTCCTACGACCCCTTAAGGCACACTTGAGCATTCCAATGTGTCCAAAGGGGTCACGGGGACTCCCTGGGTATCCTGGTATGCGTTAGGACCCCCAAGGAGTCCCCTTGACCCCTTTTGACACATTGGAATGCTCAAGGGTGCCTTAAGGGGTCCTAGGACCCCTTAAGCCATAGTTGAGCATTCCAATGTGTGAAAAGGGGTCACGGGGACTCCTTAGGGGTCCTAGTACACTTTATCACACGTTAGAACACCTAGGGAGTCCCCGTGACCCCTTTTGATACATTGGAACACTCAAGTGTGCCTTAAGGGGTTGTAGGACCCCTTAAGACACACTTGAGTGTTCCAATGTGTGAAAAGGGGTCATGGGGACTCCTTAGGGGTCCTAGTACGCTTTATCACGCATTAGGACACCTAGGGAGTCCCCGTGACCCCTTTTGACACATTGGAATGCTCAAGTGTGCCTTAAGGGGTCGTAGGACCCCTTAAGACACACTTGAGTGTTCCAATGTGTCAAAAGGGGTCACGATGACTCCCTAGGGGTCCTAGTATGCTTTATCACATGTTAGGACCCCTAGGGAGTCCCCCTGACCCCTTTTGACATATTGGAATGCTCATGCATGTCTTAAGGGGTCCTACGACCCCTTATGCACACTAGAGCATTCTAATGTGTCAAAAGGGGTCATGATGATTCCCTAGGGGTCCTAGTATGCTTTATCACTCGTTAGGACACCTAGGGAGTCCCCGTGACCCCTTTTGACACATTGGAACACTCAAGTGTGCCTTAAGGGGTCGTAGGACCCCTTAAGACACACTTGAGCGTTCGAATGTGTGAAAAGGGGTCACGGGGACTCCCTAGGGGTCCTAGTACGTTTTATCACACGTTAGGACCCCTAGGGAGTCCCCGTGACTGCTTTTGACACATTGGAATGCTCAAGTGTTCCTTAAGGGGTCATAGGACCCCTTAAGACACACTTGAGCGTTCCAATGTGTGAAAAGGGGTCACGGGGACTCGGGGTCGGTAGGCCTATTAAGGGCTCAATAGGGTTCAAAATGCAACTTCAATGGAATGGTGACCCTTTGGAATGCATTAGATCATGTTAGAGGACCTACATACCAAATTTGGATGACTTTTGCCTAGTAGAACTCGAAAGGGGTCCGTGGGCTTCTCTTGAGAGACCACATGTAGAAACGGTGTCTGTAGGCCTGTTGAGGGGTCATTAGGGTTTTAAATGCAACTTCAATGGAATGGTGACCCTTTCTAACACATTAGAACATATCAGAGCACCTACGTACCAAATTTTGATGACTTTTTCCTAGTAGAACGTGAAAGGTGTCCATGGGGTGCTCTCGGGATACCTCATGTCGTATTAGGGTCGGTAGGCCTGTCAAAGGGTCATTAGGGTTAGAAATGAAACTTTGATGGTACGATGACCCTATGTACCAAATATGGATGTCTTTTGCCAAGTAGAACTTAAAAGGGGTCCATGGGGTGGTCTCGGGACACCACATGTCGAATCGAGGTCGGTAGGCTTGTTAAGTGGTCATTAGGGTTACAAATGCAAGTTGGATGGAATGGTGACCCTTTGGAACACATTAGGACATGTTAGAGGACCTATGTACCAAATTTGTATGACTTTTTCCAAGTAGAACTCAAAAAGAGTCCATGGGGTTCTCTGAGGAGACCACATGTCGAATCAGGGTCGGTAGGCCTGTTAAGGGGTCATTAAGGTTCCAAATGCGACTTCAATAAAATGGTGACCCTTTGGAATGCATTAAGACATTTTAGAGGACCTACTTACCAAATTTGGATGACTTTTTTCTAGTAGAACTCAAAAGGGGTCCATGGGGTGGTCTCGGGAGACCACATGTCAAATCATGGTGTGTAGGCCTGTTAAGGGGTCATTAGGGTTCTAAATGAAACTTCTATAGAATGGTGACCCTTTCAAATTCATTAAGACATGTCAGAAGATCTATGTACCAAATTTGGATGACTTTTTTCTAGTAGAATGCAAAAGGGGTCCATGGGGAGCTCTCGGGAGACCACATGTCGAAATGGGGTCAGTAGGCATGTTAAGGGGTCATTAGGGTTCAAAATGCAACTTCTATGGAACCGTGACCCTTTGGAATGTATTAGGACTCCCTAGGGGTCAAAAGGGGTTAGGAGGACTCCCTAAGGGTCCTAACGCATACTAGGACCCCTAAGGGGTCCCCCTGACCCCTTTTGACACATTGAAATGCTCAAGTGTGTCTTAAGGGGTCCTTTTGACTCCCTAGGGTTCCTAACGCATGATAAGGCATACTAGGACCCCTAGGGAGTCATTGTGACCCCTTTTGACACTTTGGAATGCTCAAGTGTGTCTTAAGGGGTCCTACAACCCCTTATGACACACTAGAGCATTCCAATGTGTCAAAATGGGTCACGATGATTCCCTAGGGGTCCTAGTACACTTTATCATGTGTTAGGACACCTAGGGAGTTCTTGTGACCCCTTTTGACACATTGGAATGCTCTAGTGTGTCTTAAGGGGTCGTAGGACCCCTTATGACACACTAGAGCATTCCAATGTGTCAAAAGGGGTCGCGATGATTCCCTAGGGGTCCTAGGACAGCTAGGGAGTCCCCGTGACCCCTTTTGACACATTGGAATGCTCAAGTGTGCCTTAAGGGGTTGTAGGACTCCTTAAGACACACTTGAGCATTCCAATGTGTGAAAAGGGGTCACGGGGACTCCTTAGGGGTCCTAGTACGCTTTATCACATGTTAGGACACCTAGGGAGTCCCCGTGACTCCTTTTGACACATTGGAATGCTCAATTGTGACTTAAGGGGTCCTAACACATGATAAAGCATACTAGGACCCTTAGGGAATCATCGTGACCTCTTTTGACACATTTGAATGCTCTAGTGTGTCATAATGGGTCATAGGACCCTTTAAGACACACTTGAGCATTTCAATGTTTCAAAAGGGGTCATAGGGACTCCCTAGAGGTCCTAACGCATGATAAGGCATACTAGGACCCCTAGGGAGTCATCGTGACCCCTTTTGACACATTAGAACACTCAAGTGTGTCTTAAGGGGTCACGATGACTCTCTAGGGGTCCTAGTATGCTTTATCACGCGTTAGGAACCCTAGGGAGTCATAAGGACCCCTTATGACACACTTGAGCGTTCCAATGTATCAATAGGGGTCATGGGGACTCCCTAGGTGTCCTAACATGTGATAAAGCATACTAGGACCCCTAGGGAATCATTGTGACCCCTTTTGACACATCGTGACCCCTAGGGAGTCCCCATGACCCCTTATCACACGTTAGGACCCTTAGGGAGTCTCTCTCTGCCTCTAGTGAACTATTCTTCAAAGCATCCATTTTTGCATAGCTAGGGTTTACGATGCTTGTAAAAGGCACATTTAATACAAAGATTTAGCTGACCACATTAGTACATATATAATATACATTATATATATCATATGCCTCTTTTTTATATATATTATATACATAAATATATGTAAAAGTTCAATTGTTTTCATTTGCTCCTGCCATTTTTTCATCAGTCAGGGAATATTAGGTACCCGATATTTTCGGGTACCCAATTTTTGCCAGGCAATATTTGATGAAAATATTCCCTATGCCCACAGAGTAGACAATCACAGGATTTTATACTTTTTTCACGCTTTGCAAAACAAAAAATGTGATTTGTGGCCCATTGTTTGATTTTGTTCGACTTGTGGTTTCACCATGGGAAGCACCAGTCGTCGAAAGGCTAAAAGTAAGAGGAAGCTAACAGATGATGAAATTCAGGCATATAGGGAAAAAGATAAGGAAAATCACCGAAGAAGGAGAGAAGGTATGTTAACCATTAATCAAGGTGACCCCGTAAATGTAGTTGTAAGTGAAGAGGATGTTCAATTTGAAAATGCACAGATGGAGATTGAAAATGTAGACTTTGGGAATGAAAATGTTGCACAAGAACGACATGAATGTTATACATCTCCAAATTATATGCGAAATGAAGTCCCTTGTAATAAAGATAATCAATCTTCAAATTCAGGGCTTTCAAAAACACCTAAATGGTTAATTGAAATTGAGGAGAACATTATGAATAATTGGGAAGGAAAGAGGTCACATAGAACCATTAGGTTGTGGGCTTCAAGACTTTATGATCAATTTTTTCAAAACAAGACATTGGTTGAGAAATGTCAAATTTTTGTGCAGTTGTTAAAGATGCAAAAGATGAGACCTGTGCTTGTGAAATTGAAGATTTGTGTGAACAAAAAAATGGAGAGAAATGCCATTGTTGTGAAAAATCTTTTCAATGCTCTCAATAACATTGGGAAGATTAGCAAAGAAAAAGACAAGAGAGTTGCTCGGAGGGTTATTACAACCTCCTTAGTAAGTCATCAATTGAGAAAGGCTCATTTGATGAGACAAACTTGTGTTGACTTCAATATAGACCGTAAAACTTTGGGTAGAGCACTTACAAGAAGAGAAAGACTTGATGATCTGCTTCAAATTGATACATGGGCTTATGGTGGGAGACTTCCACATTTTGATAAGAAGCTAATAGACATTTTTAAGGATGAAATTCAACAATTTTGGGATGCTAACTCAAGAGTGTCACCAAAGGTGAAGGATGTCTTGAAGTTGAGAGTTGGCAATCGAGTCCGCACTCCACATCCTAAAAATTATGTGGAGGTAAGTCAAACAATGTTGTATAAAAAATTTTGAGAGACACATCCAACATTGAAAATATCACAAAGGTCTTTTGAATCCGTGAAGCCATTTTATTGTGTACCCCTTAAGATTCGAAATACATGTTGCAAATATCATGTTGAGTTTTCAATGCATCATGAATTATTACGGTCCATTCATTCTAAATTGCATACTAATGAAATGCTAGAGGATTGTGGTGCAAGTGGTCTTCCCAAATCATCAAGAGACTTGCTAGATCAATTTTTATGTCATAGAGATGATGGTTGTTTATTTTATAAAAAAAATTGCTTAAATGCCAAGTGCTCAGAATGTGGTGGCTTATCCAAGTTTAGAACATGTTTTCATGAGGGTTTGGAATACAATTTTGGAAAGACACTTGTCCAAAAAAAGGTATATGAAACAATGAAATATACATTGAAGAGTGGAGTGAAGGCTCTAGATGTGAGTTAGTTGCAAAAGAATACAATGTTGCTGATTTTATCTCAGATTTCAAGAAAAATCTTTTTTACAAGTATGCAAGGCATAGTCACAGGTCTCAATGGTTGGATCAACAATTTAGGTCATGTAAGGAAACTTTCCCCATTGGAACTATTATATCCGTTGTAGACTTTGCGGAGAACTATACATTGCAGCCCCAAAATGAGACTCAAGCTCAATATTACAATTCGATTCAGGTTGCTATTTTTGTACACATCACATATAGACATTCCCCTGATAGCACAAAAGATGAGTGAAATATAATCAGAGAGTACCATTTTTATATGAGCGACGACAGGTCTCACTCTCATGAGTTTGTTCAACATTGTTTCCAGAACTATTTTGACTTCTTGCAGGAAAATGGTATTGCTATGGATAGGCATCTCATTTGGTCGGATAATTGCACTGGTCAATTTAAGAATGCCAGAATGTTTTATTGGTTGTGTAGAATGCATGTGGAGAGAGGTGTACCTCATATTTGGAGTTTTTTTAAGTCAGGGCATGGGAAAGGGGAGCATGACGGAGCAGGTGCATGTGTCAAGAGAGCTCTAGTTAAGAAGAAATTGAGGATTTCAGGTGCTGTACTTCTTGATGCTCATTCTATTGTTGATTGGTGTACTTTAGCATTGTCACAGGGGGGACTCTTGATTCTACAGTGCGTAGATTCTTTTGGTTGGTTGAGGACAAAATTATAGGAGATAGATTGGATTGTCAAATAGTGAAAGACTCTTAAAAAATGCATTCATTCTGAAGCTCCAATAGTAGTACATGGACCATTTGGACACGAGAGTTGGCTTGTTTTTGCCCCATGTGTTTTCAGTATGATTGGGATCATTGCGAGTCAAGTGAGTGGGTGGATACATGGGTTCCACAGTATCTGACTCCTTTATCTTTGACACTCTCTATAAGAAATGATGACATGGACACTTCAGTTGACTATGACCATCTTTCAGATCTTTTGAAGCCAGGAGATGTTTTTGCATTGGTTGCACCACAGGGGAATGATGAGAGGTTAGATTATTGGTTAGCACATTGTGTACAAGGTAAACAAAAGCTTTTACAACCAATGACAGATGGTGATGGGTTCACATATCCTACTGGTTCAGTTGTTGTTGCGAGAACATGGCTGCAAACATACATGATTAGAAAGAATGGAGTTCCCACATTTGAAGACTATGAGAAGCACAAAACTATTCTTATGTATTCACACCTTGTTATAGCAACAAATGTCAAGTTGTCAAAGCATCAAGGAAGACCAAACATAAAAGAACTTTGGACTATTACTACTGCTGATCATGAAGCACTATTGGAGACCCTGAAGCAAAGAGATGACCCTTCAGGAACACTTGACTAGGTAATAAGTTAACTTAGTACATTATTTTCTAAGTTTGTTAAGCTTAATTTCAATACATTAATTTGACCTTTCTTAGATTGTATTTTGAGTCAATAAACTTGGTTTTGTATGTGGAATGTAATTTGTGTAGGAGCACCTATGAAGATGCCTATGGTCACCATGGATCCAATTAGAGATAGAAGGACAAAAGGATCCTTAATGGTTAATTGAGATCTTTTGAAGCCTATAATGGCAATTTGTAACAATCAATTTGATTTAAAAGTTAAATGTCCTAAAACTCTTCATAAGGACTTATGACCAAAATCATGTATGGGTGGCCAATAGTGCCAAGAAGAGATCTTACATGTCATATACTTATGTCATTTGCATGGTTTGAATTCTTACATGTTTGATTGTTGTTTGTAATGCTTTAAGGATATTATTTTTTATCAAATTTAACAAGCTTAATCATGATTAATTTCACAATTCAAATTTCAAACATACCACTAACAGTCAGTTGAAAGTAGCTCATATCTCAAACCTCGTGAGAGGTATTGATAAACTATCAGGTGCTATGGGATCATGTTTTTGAGATCTACAATAACCTCTCTCAGTTTTGGGCAATTCGACTTTGTTTATATTTGGCAAGGCAATCTCAGTCGATGCTAAAACTTGCAGTGAGGGTCAGTTGAAAGTGGCTCAGCAACGTATCTTTCAAACAGTCCGACCTGGCAACAAACCATCTACTCCATCAGGTCTGGTTGGCCGGGTAAACACCAGTGACAAAACCATTCTACCCACAGAGTCACGAAAATGCTCGCGACCACGCTCGACCCAAGTGACCCCAAGGTGCACTAAGCACGATTGGGCAGTGATCTTCTGGGGCTTGTATCTCAGACCTCGTGAGAGCTATCAACAAACTATTAGGTGCTATGAGATTGTGTTTTCGAGGTCTACAATAACCTCTCTCAGTTTTGGGCGATTCGACTTCGTTTGCATTTGGCAAGGCGATCTCAGTCGATGCCAAAACTTGCAGTGAGGGTTAGTTGAAAGTGGCTCAGCAACGTATCTTTCAAACCGTCTGACCTGGCATCGAACCATCTGCTCCATTGGCTCTGGTTGGCCGGGTAAATGCTAGTGACAACCCCATTCTACCCACAGAGTCACGAAAATGCTCACGACCACGCTCGACCCAAGTGACCCCAAGGTGCACTAAGCACAATTGGGAAGCAATCTTCTGGGGCTCGTATCTCAGACCTCATGAGAGCTATTGATAAATTGTTAGGTGATACAAGAACATGTTTTCAAGGTCTACAATAACCTCTCTCAGTTTTGGGTGATTCAATTTCGTTTGCATTTGGCAAGGCGATCTCAGTCAATGCCAAAACTTGCAGTGAGGGTCAGTTGAAAGTGGCTCAGCAACATATCTTTCAAACCGTCCAACCTGGCATTGAACCATCTACTCCATCAGCTCTAGTTAGCCAGGTAAATGCTAGTGACAACCCCATTCTACCCACAGAGTCATGACCTCACGACCACGCTCAACCCAAGTGACCCCAAGGTGCACTAAGCACGATTGGGCAGCTATCTTCTGGGGCTCATATCTCAGACCTCGTGAGAGCTCTTGACAAAATGTCATGTGCTACAGGATCTTTTTTTTGAGGTCTACAATAACCTCTCTCAGTTTTGGGCAATTCAACTTCGTTTGCATTTGGCAAGGCGATCTCAGTCGATGCCAAAACTTGTAGTGAGGGTCAGTTGAAAGTGGCTTAGCACCGTATCTTTCAATCCGTCTGACTTGGCATCAAACCGTCTACTCCATCAGTTCTAGTTGGCTGGGTAAACACCAGTGACAACCCCATTCTACCCACAGAGTCATGAAAACACTCACGACCACACTCTACCCAAGTGACCCCAAGGTGCACTAAGCACGATTGGGTAGCGATCTTCTGGGGCTCCTATCTCGGACCTCGTGAGATCTATTGACAAACTATCAAGTGCTACGAGATCATGTTTTTGAGGTCTACAATAACCTCTCTTAGTTTTGGGCGATTTGACTTCATTTGCATTTGGCAAGGCGATCTCAATCGATGCCAAAACTTGCAGTGAGGCTCAGTTGAAAGTGGCTCAGCAGTGTATCTTTCAAACCATCTGACCTGGCATCAAACCATCTACTCCATCAGCTCTGATTGGCTGGGTAAACACCAGTGACAACCCCATTCTACCCACAGAGTCACGAAAATGCTCGCGACCATGCTCGACCCAAGTGACCCCAAGGTGCACTAAGCATGATTGGGCAGTGATGTTCTGGGGCTCGTATCTCAGACCTCGTGAGAGATATAGACAAACTGTCAGGTGCTATAGGATCATATTTTCGAGGTCTACAATAACCTCTCTCAATTTTGGGTGATTCGACTCTGTTTACATTTGGCAAGGCGATCTCAGTCAATGCCAAAACTTACAGTGAGGGTCAGTTGAAATTGGCTCAGCAGCGTATCTTTCAAACCATCCAACCTAGCATCAAACTATCTACTCCATTGGCTCCGGTTGGCCAGGTAAATCCTAGTGGTAACCCCATTCTACCCATAGAGTCACGAAAATGCTCGCAACCATGCTCGACCCAAGTGACCCCAAGGTGCACTAAGCATGATTGGGCAGCAATCTTCTAGGGCTCATATCTCAGACCTCGTGAGAGCTATAAACAAACTGTTAGGTGCTACGGGATCATATTTTTGAGGTCTACAATAACCTCTCTCATTTTTGGGCGATTTGACTTCGTTTGCATTTGGCAAGGTGATCTCAATCGATGCCAAAACTTGCAGTGAGGGTCAGTTGAAAGTGGCTCAGTAGTGTATCTTTCAAACCATCTGACCTGGCATCAAACCATCTACTCCATCAGCTCTGATTGGCTAGGTAAACACCAGTGACAACCCCATTCTACCCACAGAGTCACGAAAATGCTCGCGACCATGCTCGACCCAAGTGACCCCAAGGTGCACTAAGCATGATTGGGTAGTGATGTTCTAGGGCTTGTATCTCAGACCTCGTGAGAGCTATCGACAAACTATCAGGTGCTGTAGGATCATGTTTTTGAGGTCTACAATAACCTCTCTCAATTTTGGGTGATTCGACTCCGTTTACATTTGGCAAGGTGATCTCAGTCGATGCCAAAACTTGCAGTGAGGGTCAGTTGAAATTGGCTCAGCAGCGTATCTTTCAAACCGTCCAACCTAGCATCAAACTGTCTACTCCATTGGCTCCGGTTGGCCGGGTAAATGCTAGTGATAACCCCATTCTACCCATAGAGTCACGAAAATGCTCGCGACCATGCTCGACCCAAGTGACCCCAAGGTGCACTAAGCACGATTGGGCAGCAATCTTCTGAGGCTCATATCTCAGACCTCGTGAGAGCTATAAAAAAACTGTTAGGTGCTACAAGATCATGTTTTTGAGGTCTGCAATAACCTCTCTCATTTTTGGGTGATTTAACTTTATTTGCATTTGGCAAGGCGATCTCAGTCGATGCCAAAACTTGCAGTGCGGGTCAGTTGAAAGTGGCTCAGCAGCGTATCTTTCAAACCATCTGACCTGGCATCGAACCATCTGCTCCATCAGCTCTGATTGGCCAGGTAAACACCAGTGACAACCCCATTCTACCCACAGAGTCACGAAAATGCTCGCCACCACGCTCGACCCAAGTGACCCCAAGGTGCACTAAGCACGATTGGGCAGCGATCTTCTTGGGCTCATATCTCAGACCTTGTGAGAGCTATCAACAAACTGTCAGGTGCTATGGGATCATGTTTTTGAGGTCTACAATAGCCTTTCTCAGTTTTGGGCGATTTGATTTCATTCGGATTTGGCAAGGCGATCTCAATCGATGCCAAAACTTGCAGTGAGGGTCAGTTGAAAGTGGCTCAGCAGCGTATCTTTCAAACCGTCTAACCTGGGATTGAATCATCTACTCCATCGGCTCTGGTTGGCCGAGTAAATTCTAGTGACAACCCCATTCTACCCACAGAGTCACGAAAATGCTCGCGACCACACTCGACCCAAGTGACCCCAAGGAGCACTAAGCATGATTGGGCAGCGATCTTCTGGGGCTCATATCTCAGACCTCGTGAGAGCTATCGACAAACTATCAAGTGCTATGGGATCATGTTTTTGAGGTCTACAATAACCTCTCTCAGTTTCGGCTGATTCAACTTTGTTTGCATTTTCCAAGGTGATCTCAGTCGATGCCAAAACTTGCAGTGAGGGTGAGTTGAAAGTGGCTCAGCAGCGTATCTTTCAAACCGTCTGACCTGGCATCGAATCATCTACTCCATCAGCTCTGGTTGGCCGGGTAAACACCAATGACAACCCCATTCTACCCACAGAGTCACAAAAATGCTCACGACCATGCTCGACCCAAGTGACCCCAAGGTGCACTAAGCATGATTGGGCAGCGATCTTCTGGGGCTCATATCTCAGACCTCGTGAGAGCTATCGAAAAACTATCAGGTGCTACAGGATCATGTTTTTGAGGTCTACAATAACATCTCTCAATTTTGGGCGATTCGACATCATTTGCATTTGGCAAGGCGATCTTAGTCGATGCCAAAACTTGCAGTGAGGGTCAGTTGAAAGTGGCTCAGCAGTGTATCTTTCAAACCGTCTGACCTGGCATCGAACCATCTGCTCCATCAGCTCTGGTTGGCTGGGTAAACACCAGTGACAACCCCATTCTACCCACAAAGTCACGGAAATGCTCGCGACCACGCTCGACCCAAGTGACCCCAAGGTGCACTAAGCACGATTGGGCAGTGATCTTTTGGGGCTCATATCTCGGACCTCGTGAGAGCTATCAACAAACTGTTAGGTGCTACAAGATCATGTTTTTGAGGTCTACAATAACCTCTCTCAATTTTTGGTGATTCGACTTCGTTTGCATTTGGCAAGGCGATCTCAGTCGATGCCAAAACTTGTAGTGAGGGTCAGTTGAAAGTGGCTCAGTAGCGTATCTTTCAAACCGTCTGACCTGGCATCGAACCATCTACTCCATTAGCTCTGGTTGGCCCGGTAAACACTAGTGACAACCCCATTCTACCCACAGAGTGATGAAAAAGCTCGCGACCACGCTCGACCCAAGTGACCCCAAGGTGCACTAATCATGATTTGGCAGCGATCTTCTGGGGCTCATATCTCTGACCTCGTGAGAGCTATCGACAAACTGTTAGGTGCTACGAGATCATGTTTTCAAGGTCTACAATAACCTCTCTCAATTTTGGGCGATTTGACTTTATTTGCATTTGGCAAGGCGATCTCAGTCGATGCCAAAACTTGTAGTGAGGGTCAGTTGAAAGTGGCTTAGCAGTGTATCTTTCAAACCGTCTGACCTGGCATTGAACCATCTATTCCATCAATTTCAGTTTGCTGGGTAAACACTAGTGACAACCCCATTCTACCCACAGAGTCACGAAAACACTCACAACCACGTTCGACCCAAGTGACCCCAAGGTGCACTAAGCATGATTGGGCAGCGATCTTCTGGGGCTCGTATCTCAGACCTCATGAGAGCTATCAACAAATTGTTAGGTGCTATGGGATTGTGTTTTCGAGGTCTACAATAACCTCTCTCAATTTTGGGTGATTCGACTTCATTTGCATTTGGCAAGGCGATCTCAGTCGATGCCAAAACTTGTAGTGAGGGTCAGTTGAAAGTGGCTCAGCATCGTATCTTTCAAACCATCCGACCTGGCATCGAACCATCTGCTCCATCAGCTCTAGTTGGCCAGGTAAACACTAGTGACAACCCCATTCTACCCACAGAGTCACAGAAATGCTCGCGACCACGCTCGACCCAAGTGACCCCAAGGTGCACTAAGCACAATTGGGCAACGATCTTTTTGGTTGTTGGATTCATAGAGGACTGGGACTATATCAGTGGGAAACTTAAGATAAATTTTCAATACCAAGCTGATGATGCCTTCATGATGCATGATAACGCAGTTCTTTGTGTTGACATCAGTCATGATTCAGAGATGTTGGCTTCAGGTTCACAGGGTGGGAAAATTGAGGAGGACGTGCTCGCAATTGAATCCCAAAATACATATGTATGATGGCTTCAACAAAATATTTATTGGTGTCACTTGCATGAAGCGGTATATTTGTGGAGAGCCAGAAATGACACGCTCTAGTTATAGCACCAAGCGTCCAATCAAAACATAGACGCATTAACACTTGTGTTGCAATAAGATCCAGATGGTACTATTCAGTAAATTAGTCCCTTTGCGTCTATCTCATGTTTATGAATAGATGTTTGTAAACCTTTATTGCTTTCAGGTTAAAAGCATTATCATTTATAGTTTAGTTGATTCATTGTAAATCCTTCACGGGGAGTTGTACTCGGATAATTCAAAGGGCGCTTACGCTTCTCAATAGCGAAGTGACCCAACTGTTGGTGTTGGTTGAGTCTTTTTGTTTGGGATTTAAAGGTTATTTTGTAAGCATTTCTTTCGAAGACAAATCTTTTCACCAACAAGAAGTTAAACCTCAAACATAATAAGCTCCATGAACAGGGTATTCCAGAGTAAAGAAAAACAAATGTAACTTCAACAAGATATAATTTAAATCATAATGATAATCATAGTCAAGATATAACTTCACCATTCAATTCCACAAACATGAATAATAAATATGTATATACAAAAGATGACGCAAATATAACATATAAATGAATATGTTCTATATATGTATCAAATGTATCAAAAGTATGTCCATATACAAATATGGCACATGCCATTTCAAAATGTCTACAAAATCAATGTTTTAAGGTGTACAATGTGGCATATATGCCATCTCAAAATGTGCCAAGTGTCATCTCTAAATGACCACAAAACTAAAACTGCATCCTATGTTGTAGGGGGATCATCAATATGTAGCCTCTTTGAAGAAGTGTTGGGCTCTGATTGATCCTGCATAAAAAATGAGTTCAAACCAAAGTTAGATTGCTTACTTTATATGATTTGTACACACACACACAAACACACACATATATATAATTCATAATTTTCAAACACTAATTTAATTTAAATTATAACTGAATACAAATAAATTTGTACCTGGTCTCTCGATCACCTACCACGATCAGGTGTCCTAACATAAGTCCTGGGTAGCGAAGGGACCATGCCAACAATAGCAACTCTGACCTATAAATGTATATTTGCAATAATGAGATTAGTAGACTGGTGCAACATAGAGTAATAAATATACAAAATAGGATGATAGCTTGATAAAATTACAAATTGATTGAACTAAAATTAAAACTTACATCTGGTGATCCCTCCTTTGGAATAGTGGGCTGGGTCAACAAAGAAATGAAAGATTCTTGTGGGACCTCCCTCACAGTCAGAGTAACCTATGAGAGTAAAAAGATTGTCAATTATATATCAATGTACTTCATCATAGCAACCCTAGTTACAAAATACAAATAAAAATATGTAAAATTCTACGTACAATCAGGCTATCACTCCAAATCAAGATGCCTATAACCCTATGCCACCAAACCGGTGTCGGGACATCATCAATAGCCACACCCTATACAATAAAGTGCAAGTAAAATATTTATTACTACACACAAGTGGCATACATATGCATGCATAATTAATCTTAAACAATTAACTACCTTTCCTTTGTCGACACTTGATGAAGGAACCCCCTCACGCCCCCCACTGATGTTGGCTGTAGCCTGCAAGAACACAATAAGATGACAATATATATTAGTAAATGTATGAATTTTATTGCTCTAATTGATAGAGATTTAAGCATGTACACCAAATGATATAAAAAAAAACTAATGGGTTCATAATTTATAATATACCATATAGTCATCAAGGCCAAATGAAATGGCTAAAAGTGTGGACTCATCCACTTGTCTCACCTCCTCCTGTGTCATCGACTGAACATAAATGAAAAAAATATATATACATAAGTGTATGCAATCATTAAAACTAATCTAAATAAATAAATTATTTTTAAATTAAATAAGTCATGTGACAAATTTATTTATAATGTTTACTCTTACCATATCAACAGGAGTCAATGGCTCTACGTGCACCTCTTGAGCACTCTCATGAGATGTATATGCTCCATGAGGTGTTGCAGCCTTTGCAGTAGCCTCTCCCGTATCTCTCTCATCAATATCATGAAACTAATATATATCAAAATCAGTAAGCGGTCCGAGGCACATATGCCTACACATAATGCACGTATGGGGCTCACATACATGTGAACTCCGATGAGATGTCGATGCGCCAGTAGCATCCACAGGAGGCAACACTGACCTAGTCTATGTGATCAACTGATCACTCAGTAAATGAATTGCCCTAATAGTCTATTCAGCAGCCTCTCTAATGATATCAGGATGCTGCACTAAAGGAGGGGGTGCAACATCAGTGGGGGGGACAAAGGTAGTGGCCTTTCAGCGTTGGGAAGATGGCCTAGTCTGAGGAGCTCCTCTGCCTACACCCATGTTGGGCCTCATACTCCAATAATCAACATGTTGACCAAGCACAAACTCAACATACAATTTTTTAAGGAAATAAAATGGGACCTCCAAATTGCTATGTGGTGGCTTATCAAAAACCATCCACCAGCGATCTCAAAAGTTTGTGCGCATTGCTTCATTTGTGCACCATTTTATTGATAATTTGGGCTTTTTGGGGTCAACTGGTATTCCAGTTTTAGGATCGACAAAAAGGGCAGCTATATCTTCCTTAGTTATATTAAGGGCTGCAATCCCATCATGGTCAAGCCCGTCATCAAATTGGTCGTGCATATCATCACGCCAATGAAGAGTAGCATTATGTTGCTGCGTGAGTGTGTCAATATTTCCAACAATTGTATTTAGTGTGGTAAGCATGGGAGCTAATGTAGGTATATTTTGATACGTGTTTTGGAAACCTCATATTGTGTTCAAATTTTCTTCTATCAAATCTTGTAAAGATTTAGGGTTTAGTTATGGGGGATTATTTTTAGGATTGTTATTTGGAGGGTTATTTTCTTCATTGTTGTCAGCCATGCCTAATTAAATAAAAAACAAATCTAAGTTTCAAATATTATTACAAATATAAATACAAAACCCTATTTAAAAAAAAAAACACTACATTTAGAATGAAAATGAAATAAATTAATAAAAATATACAATTAACTACTTACCAAATATGCTTGAAGTTGAATTTGACGTTTCGAATATCACGTATCCAAAAATATATCGGGTATCAGAAAACCGCGGCTAGAAAATGATAAAATCATGCTAGGAAATGAAGAATAGGGCTCGCGGGTGCGGGATATATGCCACAGTTATCGGGTACCCAAAAATATCGGGTACCCGATTAGGAATGTGCTTTGGTGGCAGGCTTGCCTAGGTGTACTAACACCCAGGCCTACTAAAAAGTCAACAAGCGCTTTCATGCACTTTTGGACGAGTGAAAAGTGAATATTTTTCACATCGCCACTTTTTGGCCCCTCATCTTCTTGCACATACCCATATATATATTCTCATAATGACAATCAATATATATCGTTATTGATAATCAAGATTATTTATATATATAGCGCTCATAAATGAGTAAACATCTACATTGATAATATATATATTAATTAAAATAAAATAAGAACAGATATATAGAACCTATTACTATTTAGCTAAGAAGGAAGACTAAAGTGTTACCAAGGAGGGGCTTGTCTAAATCCAAGCAATGGCTATTTGTCCCAAAATAAGGTGGGGGTCAGTGTCCCAATAGTTTGGGCTTGGACCTGTAAACTTTGAGGGAGTCCATTACAATTGGTCTCTAGGCACCTTGGATAATGTTTACGCTTCCCTTCATGGAGTTAAAATAGTAATAAGATTGGCTATGAGTGTTAAAGATAACTAAATCTAATGAGATAAAATGACTAATCCTATCATGGACATAACAATCCAAAACCTAATTGATAAATTTAGGATAAATTAAGTAAGGTCCCAATAGGGGCCATTACATATGAATTACACGATATACCCATCATCACTTAGCACTTAAATAATAAATTATGGACAGGGAACAACCCCCTAACCTCTGGATGTTTGTTTCATGTTGGCCTCTTATTATATGAAAAGGTAGGCCTATCTTAATTAGGCTAACAGCCACAGTGTAGGGGCCATAAATTATGGAACCCAAAATAGTGCACACTTGTATTAAATTAGGTTCAGTAAACTACAAGGGAATGGAAACCATGCAATAGTGCCTCATGGGGATGGAAGAAACCCTTCACCAAGAAGATGGTTGTGTTTGCAATATTTACTAGAGGCAAAGAACATAATTTGGTTTCAGCAATTACTCCTAGAAGATAATGGCACCGACAAAACACTTGGAAAAGATAGCACTCACTATATCTTTTATTACTCTTTTAAAGCTGGGACAATAAATCTCAAAGATTGATCAATGAATTCTTGAACACAAAGAACCATTGATAGATATGATTCATGTGTACAATAGCCAACAACCATTTTTTCCAATCATGGTGTCCAATAATTATGTTAGAAAAAGCATCTACAAATCCCTTACACAACCATAATAGATTCAAACCATGAACTATAAGAACCTAACAATGGGACTAACAAAGATACAACCTAAACAAATCTTGATCATATTCCACCCTATTGTAAGGCCCAAGAAGTAACTCTATCTTAAAGCTATACATTCCTCTAGATGAAGCTCAAAGGTCAGGTAGCTGAAGCATAGCAATACTTGAATGAATATAGGAATAATTTGATGTACAATCATTTGCTAGCTTGGTTTGTGGGTTTTCCACATAATATTTTCCCTTTAACCACATTTATAGTTTGAGAAAATTAGAAAAAATTGTTTCAGATTTATATTATCCTTTTGAACTAGCACATTGCCATGAAAATGCATAATTGTTGGTCATCTCAAGAAAATTCCTATTGATTAGTAGGATATCCTTATAAAAATTTGATGCATGGATTTCTTGTGAATTATAGACTGCTATGTATCCTGCAACTATGGAAGGAATAGTGTTGGTATTAGGTTTCATTTATTATTGAATTCAATGGTTTCCAAGATGTGTTGAGGAGTTTGCTCCTTGTTTAATGTTAACTGTTCCTACACAATCCACTCATAAAATAGTGAAATGCTATGTGGAAGGGATGGTTGATAGTGTTCCTTGAGGGAAGGGGGATTGTGAAAGACTTGTTATCATTGTATTGTGTATTTCCAATATGTTTAGATGCAGGGAAGACTAGGAGAATGAAGGATCACTCAGTGATTGCATGATAACCCAGTTTTGAAGGGTCACTGGTTGAGGGGACAGTCAAGGTCCGGATGATTGCGCTATTGGAGGACCCTATTTCTTTGTAGTAATTTCTATTCAAATTGGATGCATGGATTTCTTGTAAATTATCGGTTGCTATGTATCCTGCAACTTCATCCGTAAATCTCCATATACTTCTCTAGGGTTGTAAGCCACTTAGGGATCAAAATACAAAGATTAAATCAAAATCGTTCTTTGTCCTATTTCCTTTTAACAAAGTCTCAGCTATCAATGATATGTAATATACATTTGATGCCCTAAGCTATCAAATATACAAATGGCACCTACCTAGAAGCTCACCAGGAGAATGAAGGATCACTCACTGATTGCATGATAACCTAGTTTTGAAGGGTCACTAGTTGAGGGGATAGTCAAGGTCTAGATGATTGGGCCATTGGAGGAACCTAGTTCTTTGTATTAATTGCTATTCAAATTGGATGCATGGATTTATTATGAATTATTAGCTGCTATGTATCCTACAACTGCATCCATAAATTTTCATATACTTCTCTAGGGTTGTAAGCCACTTAGGGATCAAAATAGAGAAACTAAATAAAAATCATTCTTTGTCCTGTTTCCTTTTAACAAAGTATCAACTATCAATGATATAATACATTTGATACCCTAAGCTATCAATACAAATGGCACCTAGCTAGAAGCTCACGGGTTGTCCATTTGATAACCACAGTCAACATTTCAAAAAAATGGATATCCTTGAGCAAAAGCACCAATAACATCAAATAATGGAGTTAAAGCACGGGCAAGGGCACGACACTAGTAGAATGTGGTCATTTCACTGACAAAAATTTACAATGGTTTCATTAAACATATATGCCAGTAATATCAACAAACGTGAATCCAAACATTTGAATACAATGAATCGATATCCTTGAGCACAAGCATGAATAATATCAAATAATAGAGATAAAGCACTGGCTATGACATGACACCAGTAGAATGCGGTCATTTCAAAGAGCATTCATGATCAAATAAAATGAAATGCATTTGAATATGATGCCAGAGGCTCAAAAGATGAAGAAATCACATACCTTCTCCCCTGCTCAGCTTTCGCTCCTTTTCTCGTGCTCCCTCTATCCATTCGAAATAAAAATGATGAGGCTGTTTCACTTTTTTTTAAATGTATACCCTGAATCTATCAGAGTTCCGATGGTCAATTAAACACCCCTTGGAATACTGACATCATCGGGGCCTATTACAAAAAAAAACACCAAATTCGTAAGAAAAAGTTACCCATCGAAAACTTCTATCAAAATTTGGCCCCAAATGTAGTAGTGATACAAAATATTTACATGATAGGAGCCACCAACCTTCTCCTAAGCAAAGGAAAAATTGAAAGGTTGAAGAAGAGCTCCTCTTGACTCTAAGCTTGCTATCCTTCTCAAATCTACTAGCCCAAAAACACTCTCTAGTCCTCTCCTCACTCTCTCCAAATCTAGCATAAACAAGATGAACAAGTGTGTCTTTTTTCTAAGTCTCTCTCCCCTATAGACATTCAAACATTCCTCTCTCATCTCCCTTCTCAAAAAAATTAGGTTTCTAGATCATAGACAAAGTGACACTTGCCCTTACTAAAGGAATGGAATGAAATTCAACATATGAAAAGGTGAGACATTCTAGATAGCATTTCCATTTTCGTTTATATAAAAAATGGCCCATTTAAAGAGATAAAAAGGTGGCCTAGAAAAGTGGAAATAGAAGAAATAAGCCCCCTAACCCATGTAATAGCCTTGGGACACCAAAATCCAACCTAAACCACACCTTGGGACTCCACAAAACCCCTCAAAAACCTCAGTTAAACTTGCATCCGAAAGTGGAGTATTGGTTACATAAATCTTGGTTCCTTAAACCACCTACCTAGCTTAGGAATACTCAAGACCAACTAAGGAGAGGGTGGGGTCCATATTCCACTCAAGCATGCCACATCATCACCATGGTGTCAGTTGACACCTCACATAAGAACACATCACAAACACATTTGGCATGCTTTGTGGACAAAATACATTTATATTTTCACAAAAATGAAATTTACTTACAAACATACATTTACAAACATTGTCAACCACATACACATATGCATCACGTTTACAAATAAAATCACATTACGACGAAGTTGTTCTCTTCTTAGAGTCGACCTTAGTTTCAAACTGATTGCACTTAGATCCATTCTTGTTTCCCTAAATTTACAACCATGGCCATATTCCTGCACACTCAATTTTGATGTCAGTACATCATAAAATTTTGCATTAATAATCATTTAAAAAATGAAGTAATAACATCTAAACTTGATAATAATGAATAACTGCATTCCATGAATCATTACATAATCCACATTATACCTTAATTCTTCAAGCATTGAAATATCAATTCAATTTTCACATAAGCATGTAATCCTAAGTTAATCATTGAACCATGATACCATCAGCATTTACTATTCTGTAAGATGACACAACAAATGCAGAATTCAAAATTCATATATCATATATAAGCATTGAAAAAAAATGAGCATATAAAGAGTATGACTAACATCATCATCATATAAATCTGTAACAATCATCTTATAAGGTCTAATGATAGAAAATCATAATCCAAAATAGGTCAAATGTCTCTTATCATTGTATCATCAAGGTAAGCCAAAAGTCAAAACAACTGTTGAGCTAGGATGGGTCGGGGTAGGACCTCACATCCTCCCCCCCTAGGCATGAACTTCCTCCTAGAGTTCATCAAATAGATAGGGGGTACTAATCTCTCATCTGTGCTATGTCCTCCCAAGAAGTTCTGAGGCTGCCAACATCTGACTGTTGACTGGATGACCCAAAGGACAATCTCTCACAATGTGCCCCATGGCACCACATAAATAACATGGTCCTCTAGCCTGGAACTGACGCCCCTGAATTCTAGATTATTGTTGCCCACTTGTCATACTAGATCTACTGAAGCCATCTCTAGATGACTGAGTCTGAGTTCCTTGGTCCCATCGGGGACTTTGCTGAGACTGCTGCTGCTGTGGTATGCTAGAGTCCTCCTAATCTCCCTTCTAGTGGGATTTCTGGAAACCAAAGTACTGTGGTATGAAACTATGGTTCTGTGACCTATCTCATGCATATTGAGACCTATAATGGATCTCCTTAGCTATCATGGCCCTCTCTACTGTATCACAAAATTCACTTGATGGTACCATCCACACTTTGTCAGCTATGACATAGTTCAACCCTTTAATAAAGTGGTTGACCTGGAGTTTCTCATCCTTGATGTAATCAACATAAGGAAGCAGTTTGAGAAACTTGCACTCATACTGTGCTACTAATAGTCCTCCCTGCTGTAGGTCATGAAACTTATCAATGCGATGCTGTTTAAAATGCTCTGACATATATTGGGCTCGAAATCTCTCAACGAAGGTCTCCCATGTGAGGGTATCTATGACAAGATGGCTCTTATATTCCTCCTGCCTCCACCATGTAGAGGAAGTCCCCCTCAGCATGTGAACTACAAGTTGTGCCTTAAGGTTTCTCTTGTAAGGGTGCAACCCAAAACATCTCTCAAGGCTAAAAATCCAAGCCTCAACATCTTCCCCATCCGTGGATCCTGAAAAGGGTGGTGGCTCAAGTCGTATGAGGTTTCTGATCTGGTCCCCCGTATCACGGGGTACTCTCGGCACTATCACTGGTGGTGGCTCTGGCATGTGTACGGACTCATCCTCATGTACTACCTACTCTTTTACTCGCCTAGGAGGGGGACTCCTACTCCTCTCTATGTACTCGGCTTGTTGGCCTCTTGGAGGCAATCTATCCATAATAATACCGACCAAAATTTGTATTGCATTAAGGATGTCCTGGTTAGGATTAGGTGGTGGTACAAGATGGGGCCCCTACACATCACCTACTCCCTCGGCTGTACGATCTTTTCCCTCTATTACCACATGACTGCCTCTGGGTCTCCGCCCACATCGGCAAGCACTACGCGTGACTGGAGGCATCCTACTGCTGGCTTTGCTTAACTAAGGTTTTCCTTGAAAGGATGGACATCTTAGAAAGGACAATATGAGCTCTACTAGCATGACATAATATACATTCATAAAGTTGAAGAAGATAAAACCCTGTACTTCTTTATATATATAAGTATATAATTTATTTTAGTTAAACAAAACTCTAATGTTTATATGAGTAATTCATTACTTTTCCAAGAGTACTAAAGATTCCAACATCATTTAGGTTAAGTTGTAATTCTATTTTTATGATGACCAGTATACTGGCCACATATATTGGCCTCATAAAAATAATATTATCAAGTTTTAAATGAACTAGTTTTAAACTAAAAACTTAAATTACACTTTATTTCATATTAATCTTAATTTGATTAATTTGCAAGACTATTGTAATACCCTAAAATACTAGGGTTGGAGAACTATTAGGGGTAGAAGGATGTTAATGAATGTCAGATTTAAAATATATTGAAGGTGCCCCTAGATTTAAGATATAATTTTATTTAAAATTCATTAAACATTATTAATATACTCATCAGGGTTTTAAATCAATAAACACTAAAATTTCTATTCAGTAATTATTATAACAAAATATTAGGGCAATTTAATTCTCCTAAGTCCCTACTAGGAATTTTAATGAATAAACTAATTCCCCATTAATCCAATTATTAAAAGAAGATAAAAGGTCAATACCATATTAATAATTACCATTTAAATTCCCAAAACTTTTATAAGACATTGGATAAATTCAAATAATATTAAATTTATTAATTGATACATCTCAAATCTCAAAATAATAATCAATTAATATAAAGGTTCATTAAATAAAAAATTCCAACATTTACAACTTTTTAAAATAATTTTAAAATTGCATCTAATAACAATCTCAGGGAAATAATCCCACTAATTAATTTTAAAAAAATCACCATTACATAATTCCAATAGAAAATTAAATTAAACAATAATCAAAGCAATAAATACCAATTTCCTCTAATCTAAAAGAAATGACCAACAAAATAAATATATCACTTAACTTTTTAAAAAAAAATAAAAAAAATAAAAAATCAAATCTCATTAAAAGGCAAAAGACAATCTTTAAAAAAGAAATAGACAAATCAATTTCCCACAAAGACACACAAAAAAAAAATCCACTAAAATGGTATTTTAGCATTTTTTTAAAAATAAAGTTAATATTTCTTTTATTAAATATTTAAATTGAATTATGCCTCACTTGACAATAAAACCCACTATTATTTAATAATTAATTAAGATATTCCGTAACTTTTAAATACATCTTATTATATACCCATTTCTAAATCTCAATACTCAAATAAATTCAAGTAATAAAAGATTATATCAAAATAATTTAATCAACATTAGCCTCTAAGTTAATTTTAATATTGTTCTAATACTATTTTGATAAAATGAATTAGAACTAAATCAAATAAATAAACATTACCAATTTAAAATTCCTTCAACACAAATCACTAAAAGGATATTTTAATTGTAATAATAAAATTTCAAAATTCAATAAGATATTCATAATGACATTCAATCCTAATATTAAATTGATTATTAATTTCAATAAATTTAGTTCTAAATCAAAAGGAGATTTAAATCTAACCAAAATAATAAATCCTATAGTGAACCCATAATAGTTCTGAATTATAATGAGTATTGACTTAATAAAAGATTTAAGTCCAATTATTAGATCAATATTTACTCTATACATTTTTTTTTTTATAGTTCCAATGAATTAGATTTAATTTTCTTTTTAATTTAAATTTTATTAAAAGAAATAAGTCATTTTCATTAATATTTAATGACAATAATTTTTGAAATATTTAAAAATGGAAAATATAATCTTAACTATTAAATTCTCCAAAAATAGCAAAATAGATGGGATTAATCTTGACATATAATTTCATATAAAAGTTTAAGCGGTGTTCATTAATTTAATTTTAAAAAAAACAAACACTAAACAAGATAAATTGTCAAACTAAACAAAAACTAAAAAGGCCTAAGAACTAAATACATTTACAAAATAAATAATTAAAGGATTGCATTAAGTAGCTCTCCAAACCCTAATACAAAATTAGGGTTGGGGCCATACTATATATTTCTTTGAAACCCTAATCTCCTCATTTGTTTCATTGCGGGAATTAGGGAAGGAGGTGAAGATAAAAAATTTGTGTTCTCTTATGAGAACAAGTGAGTGTATGCACAGATATGGTGTGCATATACTCTCTTATTTTCATATGAGAATGAGAGTACTGATATGCAAGGATTCTTCTTATATTTCCATAAGGGTTTCCTTTCTTTTAAAACAAGTAGAGATGAAATCCATCTACCGTACCCAGATCTCGGTATATATTCTATTTTCCTTTTCATGCTTTTATAATCTGTATATTATCTAGATCTGGGTATATATATTCTATTTTCCTCTTTATGCTTTTATATTCTATATATTATTCAAATCTGGGTATATATTCTATTTTCCTCATCATGCTTTTATATACTGTATATTATCTTATTGCATTTTATTTGCATACTGCTCTTATACTATTTTTTTTTTGCAATGTTTATAAGTTTGCTATTAATTTTACAAAATATGGTTGTCTGAGAAAATAAAATGCGGATAATATAATATAATACTTTTTTTTTGTTTTGGGGTTTATGGTGAGGGTTCATCCTTGGCCCCGTTGTGGGAGTTGCGTAAGATGCACCACCAATGGTGTTGTAATGCAGCACCACGCGGGTGGGTGCTGCCTACATCAATTCTTACCCACATGAGGAGTGATGGGAGGGGGCAGGGTTTTCGGTCCTCCCCCAATTTTTCATTTAATTTTTTTTTTTTTGATAAAAAATTTCTTTTAAAACAATTTTTATATAATATTTAATATATCTATATATTGTATTTACTATTATATATATATATATATATATATATATATATATATATATATATATATATATATATATATATATATATATATATATATATATATATATATATATATATATATATATATATAGAGGGTATTTGATTTTTTTTTCTTTTCTTTTCATTGACAATTCTAGACTGGTTTATCAATTTCCTTACACAGTGACATTAATCTAAACTGTTTTGTTAGAAAAAGAAATTATATAATTTTTTTTTTGAAAAAAAAAGAATCTGATTGTTCTAAGGCATTGTGTATTCAAACTTAAGGTGTTTAACAAAACATGTAAGCATCTATGAATGCTCATTTTTGCAGCCTAATGTATTTCAGTTTTACTGATAATATCTATAGGCATATAAATCTCAGCTTACTGGTAATATTCACAGGCTAAATTTTATCTATCCAGAATTCTAAATCAAAATAGAACAATAATATTTTTTTAAAAAGAAATGACAGCAATGAATATGCAGTTTTGAAAATTTTTACAATAGAAACATAAATAGGTTAGTTCTAGATTATTCATTTCCTGTAGGTTATAGATCTAACAATTTCACTAATAATACATAATGTCCATTGCATCTGTTATCAAAAGTATACTTATTGATTTTCTTTTTTGTTCCCATTAATATATAATATATGTCCTTATACTAATTTCTGGTACCCTGTAACTATAACAGAGAATTTTAAACACATCTTTTTTTTTAATAATCAAATTCCCTATAAGTTTGTTACTTTTCTACACAATAACATAAATCTGGAAATGTTTTGTTGAAACATATATTTATTTATTTTTTTGGAAGATAAATCTGAGTGTTATCAAGCAAAATGTTATCAAGGCAAACTTCTATTCTTCATTGTTCAATTTTTTTTATAGCCTAGAACATGAAATAAAACTTAGAATTATCTTTAATCCATTAGCACAGGTGTTTATGGAAAGTGAAATCTCTTAATAATTTTCATACTTTGATTTCATAAATAACAAATTCAACTTTTTTGTTAATCCATTAGCATAGAGATCATACTATGCATAACAAACAAAGTCCCTAGAGTTGAAATTGTGCTCTGATACCATAATGTAATGCCCAAAATCCACTGGGCATTACACAACTTACTTAACCTTATACATATTCTAATGTCCATTTTATAACAGTAAAACCAGAGAATCTTTGAATAAACAAATGAACATTTAAACTATTATATCACTGTAGGTTTTTACATAGAATTTGAAGATAAATAATAGAGTAATAATTCTCTAAATTTAACCATCATATGCATTTGCAGGGAATTAACATTATGAAAGAGAATTATAAATTAAGCAGGATTATTGATCAATTTAAAAACATAACAATTTAATGTACATGAAGGAAATTGATGTAAAGTTCCATTATAGATTACAATAATTTAACTCTTTAAAGAAACAATATTTTAATTATGAATTAACTTTTGACATACAACATTAGTAAATCTTTTTTTTTTCTTTTACAATTACATTATCTTTGAGTACAATTTGGAGTAGAACAAGATTACTTTAACTAAAAAACACTAGTAACATTTCTGTAATATACCTTCTTCCATCTTAACTTGAGACTTTAAACTTGGACTTCAACTTCATATTAGGCAAATAGAAATCTGCAACACAAAAAAGCTTCAACCACATGACCATGGAGGCTCACCTCCTAGCCTAGGTCATTTCATGGCCACCCTCAAGCTAGGAGAAACAAGAATAGGATGGGTTACACACAATCAACAATTTTGGTACAAAGACTTTCACAATTTACTCCCTTCCCAAGCTTGCACAAAGGATTCTAAAGATTGAATCCATAGATGGGTGAAGGTGGAAACTTCTCTTATGGAGACACCTATCTTATAACAAAACATCATTTCAACATATATTGCATGCCTTCACAAGGCTCTTCCAACCAAAAAGCTCAAATCTATGAGCATCAACAAATCTCTTATGGCCCCCAAACAAACATAAGAAGGCTCTCATGGGTGCCCATACAACCATCTTCTCATATATAAATAATTCCCAACTAGGCCCTTCACCCCAAGTCCTCCTCAAATCCTCCCAAGGATGAGGAGTAAACTTGCACATCCAAAACATGAAACAAAACAAGAAGACAAACAAGATTGAAAATAAAATCACACAAAGAAACCAAACAATATAAGTTTCAACACAAGGTACTACAATTTGCAAATTTCACACTAGTACATTTCTTTCAAATCATATAAAAAATATTTACATGATAGGAGCCACCAACCTTCTCCTAAGAAAAGACAAAATTGAAAGGTTGAAGAAGAGCTCCTCTTGACTCCAAGCTTGCTATCCTTCTCAAATCTACTAGCCCAAAAACACTCTCTAGTTCTCTCCTCACTCTCTCCAAATATAGCATAAATAAGATGAACAAGTGTGTCTTTTTTCTAAGTCTCTCTCCCCTATAGACATTCAAACATTCCTCTCTCATCTCCCTTCCCAAAACAATTAGATTTCTAGATCCTAGACAAAGTGACACTTGCCCTTACTAAAGGATTGGAATGAAATTCAACACATGAAAAGGTGAGACATCCTAGATAGCATTTCCATTTTCGTTTATATAAAAAATGGCCCATTTAAAGAGATAAAAAGGTGGCCTAGGAAAGTGGAAATAGAAGAAATAAGCCCCGTAATCCATGTACTAGCCTTGGGGCACCAACATCCAATCTACACCACACCCTGGGACTCTACAGAACCCCTCAAAAAGCTCAGTTAAACTTGCATCCGAAAATGGAGTATTGGTTACATAAATCTTGGTTCCTTAAACCACCTACCTAGCTTAGGAATACTCAAGACCAACTAAGGAGAGGGTGGGGTCCATATTCCACTCAAGCATGCCACATCATCACCATGGTGTCAAGTGACACCTCACATAAGAACACATCACAAACACATTTGGCATGCTTTGTGGACAAAATACATTTATATTTTCACAAAAATGAAATTTACTTACAAACATACATTTACAAACATTGTCAACCACATACACATATGCATCACATTTACGAATAAAATCATGTTACGATGAGGTCGTTCTCTTCTTAGAGTTGACCTTAGTTTCAAACTGATTGCACTTAGATCCATTCTTGTTTCCACGAATTTACAACCATGGCCATATTCTTGCACACTCAATTTCGATGTCAGTATATCATAAAATTTTGCATTAATTATCATTTAAAAAATGAAGTAATAACATCTAAATTTGATAATAATGAATAACTGCATTCCATGACTCATTACCTAATCCACCTTATACCCTAATTCTTCAAGCATCGAAATATTAATTTAATTTTCACATAAGCATGTAATCCTAAGTTAATCATTGAACCATGATACCATCAACATTTACTATTCTGTAAAATGACACAACAAATGCAAAATTCAGGATTCATATATCATATATAAGCATTGAAACAAAATGAGCATATAAAAAGTACGACTAACATCATCATCATATAAATCTATAACAATCATCTCATAAGGTCTAATGATAGAAAATCATAATCCAAAATAGGTCAAATGTCTCTAATTATTGTATCGTCAAGGTAAGCCAAAAGTCAAAACAACTGTCGAGCTAGGATGGGTCGGGGTAGGACCTCACAGTTCATTAAAGAGAACTCTAATCCTGAGATCATTTCTATAGTAGAGGGTTTAAGGAAGATAATGTTGGCATATGATGACAATGATCAAGTCCTAGGTGTTTGTAGTGAGTTTTGGAGTTGTCATGGCTGGCAATAAAGTGCACTAAGCAAGTTAGATTAGTTATACTAGTGGTGAATTTTATCACATAAGAATGTTTTTAATTATCCAGTGTATTGGTGATAGTAAAAATAGTATTGGTAAATTTGATGTGTGATGATAATTTATTGAGGATTCATATGGTGTGATCGGTCATGAAGTATCTACAGAGTTGTGTTTACCTAAATCTATGATCATTTAATAAGATTCAATGCACATGAAGATATTTGAGGTAAAAACTAGTGATATCGACAAAGAATTGTGAATATTTTGAGTACAGTTGGATAAATCAGTTCAGTTATGAAGTCAAAGTCAAAGATAAATTAGTTTGAGAGTTGAAGTGTTTAGGGCCGATATTGAGGATTTCAAATTGGTACATTGGTGGGCTTGCTCACACAATTTTAAGTGAATTTAAGGTTGACTCAAGTAACACGTTTTAGGGTTATTCCATCAACTTAAAGGTCTATATAAATAGATGAAATCATAAAGTAAGAGTTGGATTTTTGTGATGTGGTTGTTGCAATCAACAAAGGTGGTTGAGCAGTTAGGAAAGGAGTGTTAGAGAAATCAGAGAAGTGCATTTGAGAAGAACAATAGATTTGTCAGGCATAAAGTGCTACATTCAAATAACTTATTTGAGTTTCTTACTCAAGGAAAGTTCTAACAATCTTGCAATCAAAATCTTTTAACAAGGTTACTCATAATAGGGTAAGAAGGATCTTAACAGGTCTGAAGATTAAATCCTTTAACAGGGTGACTCTTAGAAGGAGCTTTAAATCTCTTAAGCAAGTATTTGGGTGAATGCAAAAATTTGAGTCCCAATTCCATGAAATTCTTGTAGAAATGAGAGATGTCACTCGAAATGGGCACCTGTTTTCAAAAAATGGCCGCCCGTTTTAGGTTCGGGCACTCAATCCTAAATTCCAAAAATGGGTGCTCGTTTTTAAAAAAAATAGGTGCCCATTTTTTAAAAAAATGGGCGCCCATTTTTTTAATTAAAAAACTGGGTGCCCATTTCTATTTTTTATTTATTTATTTTTAGAATTAAAAAAGTATTTTAACACTTTGATTTTATTTTTTAAAAATCGACACCGATTTTTTGAATTCAAAAACGGGGTGCCCATTTCTTAAGACATGAGCAGGAAACACACATTTGCCTCAAATTTCATTCCAAAGTCGGTTTGGTTTAGGCTTGGTAGAACCAAGCCTATGCCTTGACCTCCAAAAATTTGGTTAAGGCACTGGAATGCCAGATTTTTGTCTGGCCATAATTTTTTGAGGGCCTTCCTGATCGTATCATTTTACAAAAAAAAAATCCATTAGAGTTCTCACTGTCCTCATTTCAAAAATGTAGATTTCATAGTGATGTGATTATTTTTACTATTTTTTCATTATTTATTAGTTAAAAGTGGTACCTAAATGTAAAATAGCGAGGTTCACTAAAATGTTAATAACTTTTTTTAAAAAGTTTTTTGGAAAATAAATTATATGAGACCAATCTAGATATAATTCTCTTGAAGAATTTTTTTTTTTTTTTTTGAAAAAATATGAAATTCTCATCACATTATGGTGTCCTTACACCAGAGGTTTTGAAAAAGTATTTTATAGTCAATAAAAAATTAATAAAAAATATATATTCAACAAAAAAATAAGGAAAAATATGCTGACCAATATTTGGTGTCTCAGGTATATTTTGCTAGAAGGATTTGCAAAAATTCAATTATTTAAGTCAAAATATGGTGTTCGTACACGACTATGGTATGGTCATGAAATAGGCATTTTTAAAACATTATTTTTTAACATTCCCACTAAAAATAAATTTATACCATGTGAGTATTTAAATAAATTACATATTTTAAAAGTAGACTCTGAGAACTACATTTTCTATTACTAATTTTTTTTGAGATTCAATCTCTAAGTGCCTCAAATTTAGACATGAATTGAGTGGAAATTTAAAAAAAAGGGAAAACACTTCCACTTTTTGCCCAAAAGTGGGACTCAACTTCTTGTAGCCACCGATTTCTTAACATGGCTATTGTAATAACCTTTAACCAAGTTATACATACACTTAACTAGGTATACCCCTAACAGGGTGATGTAATGCTTCTAATAGGGCCAATCTTATTGTTGAAGTAGTGAGATTCTTGAGTACTAATTCTCACCATAGTTTTTACCTCTAACAATGGTTTCCACGCAAAAATATTAGTGTCCTTATGTTGATTATTTGTGTATTTTTTATGTAGTATTCTTCTATGTTACATTTACATTTGCATGTTGGTTTATTTGGAAGTTTATGAAAAGATTTTATAGATCTATGGTTTCACTGATTAACCATCCTTCCTCTCAAGGCCTTATAAGACTAACAATTGGTATAAGAGCCAAGTTCCATTGAACAAGCCTAATAGCTTGCGGATGATCCTTAAGGAAGATATAGAGGGTTTAAGATATCAAAGGAAGCTTGGAAGACAACTTGCAAAGGCTGAAGAGGGAGGAACCCTTTGACTGTGATAAATGGAGACATGATAGAGATGTGTGGAAGAAGCTGAAAAAAGGGGGGGTTACCTAGTTTATGAAGAAGCTTCATGGTCATGAAAAAAAAATCACGGCTTTGTTTGTGGAGGGCTGGAACAATGGTAAGGTGTTTCTTTGGGGCAAATCATTCAAGCTTTCTATTTCTAGCATAGCGAAAATTACTGGCTTACCTATAGATGGTACCCATTTTCATAGAGGCAATCATAAGCTAGGAACTGAAGCCTTTGCAATTTTTCCCAAAACTGTTGATGAGAAAGCCCTAATGACTAAGGGGAAGGGGGATTATGTGGACATTTCTAACATTGATGAATTCTGGGCTAAAATTCTGAAGGCCATGATTGAATACTTTACTTTGGATGGGCAGTATTCGAAAATCTATAATTTCCATTTTGTGTTTGCTAACCACTTCAGGCACAAAAGGAGAATCTCTTTTCCTTTTTACCTATTAAGCTCTCTAAATAGCAACATTACGAGGCACAGAAAGAAGGCTTCTAATCAAGTGCTGCATGAAGGCTTGATTCTCCTCATTTCTGAGCACATACGGGATAACATTCTGGACCCTATCCCAAAAAAAATCAAGGAGAAAAGAAAGGTGAAGATTTAGGAGGAGAAGGAACCTGAGACTACCAAGAAAAGAAAGATAAAAAAAGGAAAACTTTTTGCTGCTTTTGAAGATAAGGATACAATAGAGAAGGAGACTGCACTCAATCCCCAATTATGTGGAAAGGGTGTTCTTGTGGAAGATAGTGATAAGGAGATAGAAGAGGAAGAGAAAAGAAATGAGAAAGAGGAAGATTATGGAAGTTATCAAGAAGAGGAAATGAACGAGTGGCTGGAGGAGGGGAATGAAGACAAGGAGGAGACTAGTCATGATGAAGGAGAAGACAAGGAGGAAGTAGATGAGGAAGAAGAAGGAACCCATGGTGACTCCTCGGAAGAAAAATCAAAAGATACCCCTATTATTATGGAGGATGCTAAGAAAGAGGAGGTTGGAACTCACACTATGGAGGAGGTCATTTCTTCTCAGAACGATTCTCTGGAGAATAAAATGAATGATGCTAGGCTTGAGATGGGGGAAGGAAAATCCAGAGATGAGGATAATAAAGTGGAGAATGTTTCTTCAGAGTGTCTTATAGGTGGCCAAGAAAATGAAGGAAAGGAGGCTGGTATCTTTCCTTCTGCTAGTGATATCGGAGAGGAGAACTCTACTAGAGGGGAGCACGGAAAGGATGAGATGGTCATGCTGGTGAAAGCCAATAACAAAGAGGATTATGGAACCCTTTAGAGGGAAGATTTTATGTTTGAGGAGAAGAACATAGAGGAGAACCAAGAGGAGAACAAGGATTGGAAGAAGGAAATGTAGGAAATGGAGATCCATATTCAGGATATGGAAAAAACTATGAATAACATGAAGACTAAGATGGGAAGAATGGAAAATAATCTTTTTGATAAGGTTAAAAATAAAAAGTCTATAGAGGATGGTACTATTGAGTTCAAAAAGAAAGTTAAAGAGAAGATGAAAAATTTAGAGACTAAAATCAACTACCATGATAGCATGATAAGAGGTGTCCTGAATCATAGTAATGAAGGTCTGAAGGTGACAGTAATGAACTTGAAAATGTTGCATAATCATCTGGAAAGAAACATGCTGGAAAGAACCATAATAACTATTGAAGAGGAAACTAGAAATACAAGGTTGGGGATGAGAACTAGAGGTTGCACTCAGAGAAAGGTTCCTAAAAAACCTATAGAGTTGAAGGAACTGCAAGAAACTATCTAGAAGATGGAAGATCTCCAAAAGAAGGCAGAGGAAATGATTAAAGAAATTTAGCTTGTTCTAGCTGGTAGATGTTTTGCTGTAGGTTTTGTCTCTTGTTTTTTCTTTTGAACTATCCATCTTTTGTTTGCTACTATGGTTTTCCAGCAGGGGTTCCTTTTTGTTTTGTGTTAATGCTCTATCTTATGTTGTATTAAAATCTGGTTTCGGGTCCATGTAAAACTTGATTTTACCTTAATCAAAAACTTGCAAAGGCTGAATAAGTTATTGAAAAATATGAAGGATCAGCTTAAGCACTCAAGATCCAAGAGATAAGAACATTTTGAACAGCTATGTGAAAGACAAGATCTCATTGAACAACTATCTGAAGGTAGTGGATCTGAGGAATCTCAAACAACTTTGGAATAATTATCTTAGGAGAATGAGAAACTACATAAAGACAAGAAGAACATCAAAAGAGAGTTAGAATGTTTGTCAATCAGAATGGTTGAAGAAATGGAATAAAGGACAGAAACAAAAGAAGAAAGGAAAATTGTTGAGGAATCCCTAAAATCCAAAGATGAAGCCCTAAAAGCCAAGGTGGATGAGCTCTTCAAATCTAAACAAGAATCTGGTACATTACATGCACATCTACATGAGACAAATAAAGAGAGTCAAAAATACCTAAGGGAGGATGAAAATATGAGAAAAGAGAATGAGAAAATGAAAGGTGAGATGAAGGCTACAAATGATTTACTCAAGAAATTCAATGAAACTACTACAAATGTTGATGAAAAGCTTAAGATTTAGAGAATGCATGGAGAGAGCTATGGATTAGGTTACACAAGTTATGATGTTGGTGATTCTTCAAGTACCAAAAAGACCAATCAAGATGTAAATTTTTCATCGAAGGTGAATCAAATAAAATCTGGTAAGGGGTCTTATAAACTAGTTTGTTTCAATTTCCATAAGGTTGGACATGCTACTAATGTGTGCAAGACAAATATCAAATATAATGTTTCAAATATTATATCTAATGCTAGACCAAGTGCTTTTCATGGTTATTTTTATAATTATAAAAATATGGTAATAGAGATAATGAGTTCAAGACAAGGGTGAACAATCAGAGGCCATATGTCAACCAACAGATCTCTTATCAAAATGAGAACTAGTGCGATGTTACTTTCTCATATTTTCATAATTATGGTCACACGGTGATAAACTGTAGATTGAGGATTAATAGAGGAATTGCGGGACCTTAGAGATCAACTAGTATGGAATATATTCACTATCACAAGATATGACACATTGCAAGGTTTTGTAGAGAAAGGAACAATAAGGTGAACTGACTGGTTAATCAGTGAGACAAGCAAAAGGGAAATAAAAGTGTGAATGTTGAAGATACTAGAAGGTAGATGGATCAAGTTTGGATGAAAAACAATGATAGAAAATCATCAGAAGGATTTTCATCTTCACCAAGTGTGGAGAACTCATTTGCTAACTAAGCCTATTTCTAGCTTTGGGGGAGAAAACATTGTTAGATCTATTTTTTGAACCCCCTAAAAATGTGTGTTGTAAGTTGTATTTGCATATTTAGATGCATATGTTTGTCTAGATGTGTAGTATGGAGTTTTTTTGAATTACATGAAGATTTGGTTGATTTCTAACAAGATCTTTGAATGCATATGTTATTTTTTATCAACTGGTGATGCAATTAATGCATATGTACGAAGGTGGATAAAAGGTTTTTTAGGTCTCATTGTGCACCTATGCATTTTTAAGACAAGAGAAAAAGTGACAAAAGTGAAGGTTGAGAAATCTAAAAGCATTCAAGGTGACTAATTGAAGTATTTACAATGATTATATGAAAGGAATAATAAGGGTTTAAAAGTTTCATCACACTGTGATTGAAAAGCTACTTATTCAAAATTCTAAGCTTGAATTTGTTTCTTACAAGATGGATACATAGATTATTGTGGAGATTACCAAGAGGCTAATGCCTAAATTCAAGAAATATTTGTTTAAGTCAATTGAAGATGATCCAAAGGTTTCCCTATCTAGTGTACCCCATGACATGATGCATATTGAAGATATGAGATCATACATTCATTGTAAGTTTGAATATTTAGATTATTCTCATATTTTCAATCAATATATGGAGTTGTGTAACAATCTTGTTTTGAGGGAAGAACACCAAGTAGTTGTAGATAAGGGTTTTGCTCATACAATTAACTTAATTAATGATTTCAAGGAGGAACAAGTCAGATATATGTTGAGTCATGTACATGACTAGTTTATGTGGCTTGATCATTCACATAAGATAACTAAGGAGGCCATTCATGCAGTTACAATAATCTATGCAACTGATGAAGTACCACAGCTTGGCTAAACCCTATGGGATGTAGTAAAAAATTTAACCAAATCAAGATGTAATAAGTGAGATATGACAATAAATGATATCCCTAACCTAAATGTGATATTTGCATCTATGGTAATTGGCTATAAAGTCTATCACTCCACTAGGATCAACAATGTGCTCGATGCTGCAATACACACTACATATAGGATGATAAAAGAAGATGTAGAATATGATTTATGTGAAGTGATGAGGAGTGAGTTATTTCAAAATATAGAAAATATTAAAAAGGATAAAAGGTCATTATTCAAATACAGTCAACTTCTGATGGGTCTATTCTTGTATTTCCAAAATTACTTTCCTAGTGTTAGCAACATCACATGGTCTAAGGACCAATTGGTGATCATACAACTAAATAAATGCATAAGGATGAATGGTAATGAGTTTATACAAAAATTATGGGGATATTTTAAGGTTTTTCAAAAGGAAATGCTTGAAAGGTAGAAAATCCCTACAGAAGTTGTGTAAAAGTATGAAAATAGCATATTCTTCATGGTGGATATTGCTACTTGTCAAATGGAGGTAGTGGTACCTATGAACTCATGGGCCATGCCTATGGGTTATGAGGTAGAAGTAGACCTAATGATATTACATACCAATGATCTACTAAAGAAGCCAATAGATCCTAACACTCCCAAGATCGATACATAGAAGGAAAAGTTCCTTGAAATTTATGATAAGCTATATGCACTAGTGGTAATGAAGATAAGGAGAAGAAAGAGAAAGAACATACCGAGGATGTGTAGATGAAATGAGAATAGGAAAAGAAAGAACAACCAAAGGTGAAGACTAAAAAAAAGGAAAAATAAAAGGTAACATTTTCTATGTCTTCTGTTAAGCAAAGTTTTGATGCGATGGATGAAGATAACATGCTAGTCATTCAAGGGCCAATAGACTTGAGTAAAATGAGCCCTACTAAAATGATGAATTTTTCTATGGCTATTAAGTATAAGGCCAAAAGGGATCATAAGAAGGAGGAGGAAAAAATAATACAATCTACAAGAGATATATTGTTAGACTTAGTGCTTGAAGTAACCTATGATGAAAAAGATGCACCTATTGAACAAGTGGGTCAATTAGTAATAGATGTAGGTAATCAAATGCAATGTTTAGAAGATGCAACATAAATGAGGGAAAAAAAGGATTATGAGAAGAAGAAATTAGAAAAGTTAGCCTAACTTATTGAACTTGATAAAGGATCATAGAGAGTTAGTGTTAATAGGGTAAAAGAAGCATTAAAAGAAGGTGGTAAGATCCTTACATCTATTTTTCTATTTATTACAATTTTTGCAAGATATAGATAGGAAAATGTGTGAAGCCCAACATGAATTAAGGTTATTAGTAGTAAATTTTGATCCTATCAACCAGTTTGCTACAAGTTTTGGAGCTCACATAAGTGTCATCATTCATAAAATCAAGGCTTATAAAACTAAGAAGGAGAAAAGGATAGGTACATTATTGGAGCTACAAAGTCTACTAATTCCTAAGTTGGAAATTTTACACAAAAGAGTTAAATACATAGAAGTTGTATTATCCCTACCTAATATGAGCATAGTGAATGCATTGGAGGAGTTAGCCTATTTGAAATGTGGTCAGCTAGTGATCATAGAAAACCTCAAGAAGATATGGGAGAATTATCTACAAGTATTAAAGAACAATTTTGGTGGTGTATTCAGTAGATTGTAATAAGTGTATGGTACTCTTTATTGATAAAATTTTGAATTTTTCTTATCTTTGTATTGCTTTGTCATTTTTGTCAAAGGGGGAGTAGATATATGTGAAAATTTTGGCTAAGTATTTGTAAGGGGGACTAGTACAGATATAACAATGCATTATGTTACATAGAATCACATGATCTATTTGTAATTACATTAGGGGGAGTAATCTTAAGGGGGGAGTTATTTTTTGGTTGAATCTCAGTACTTGATTGATTTCATTTTTTCATAGTTAGACACTTAGCGATTTTTCTCTAAGTGTTGCCATCAATGCCAAATGGGGGTATTTTTGGCATATAATGAAGATGATAGAGTCCCTATTCTTGCAATGATTTTTGTGTTTTCATTGCTAGAAACATAGTGTACTAAGAAATTTAGATTAGATATACAAGTGGTGAAGTTGACCACATAAGAATTTTTCTAAGTATCTAATGTATTAGTGATAATACATACAATATTGGTAAATTCAATTTGAGATGATAATCTTGAGGATTCATATGGTGTGATTGGTTAGGAAGTATCTAAAAATTCATGTTTACATACATCTATGATCGCTTAAGAAGATTCAATGTACATGAAGATATTTGAGGAAAACACTAGTGATATTTGCAAAGAATAGTGAACAGTTTGAGTACAATTGGATAAATCGATTCAACGATGAAGTCAAAATCAAAGACTGATTAGTTTGAGTGTTGAAGTGTTTAGGGCCAACATTGAGGATTTAAAATTGGTACATTGGTGTTCTCACTCACACAATTTTAAGTGAATTTAAGGTTGACTCTAGTAACATGTTTTAGGGTTATTCCACTGACTTAAAGGTCTCTATAAAGATATGAAATTGTAAAGTAAGGGTTCATTTTTTGTGATGTAGTGGTTACAATCAACAAAGGTGGTTGAGAAGTTAGGATATAAGTGTTAGAGAAATAAATGAAATACATTTGAACATAATAGTATATCTGTTAGGCAAAAAGTGCTACATTCAGATCACTTATTTGAGTTTTTTACTCAAGGAAAATTCTAATAGGCTTGTGATCAAAGTCCTTTAACAAGGTTACTCCTAATAGGGTAAGAAAGATACTAATAGGTCTAAAGATTAAATCCTTTAATAGGTTGACTCTCAGAAGGATTTTTAAATCTCTTAACCAAGTAGTTCTTAATAGGACTATTGTAATAACCTTTAACCGGGTTATACATACTCTGAACTAGGTATACCCCCAACAAGGTGATGTAATGCTCAGGTAATAGGGTAGATCTTACTATTTTATTAGTGATATGCATGGGTACTAATTCCCACTGTATTTTTTTCCCTCTAATGAGGGTTTCCATGCAAAAAAATTGATATCGTTGTGTTGACTATTTGTGGATGTTTTATGTCTTATGATTCTATGTTACATTTACATTTGCATGTTGGCTTATTTGGAAGTTTTTGAAAAGATTTTGTAGATCTATGATTACACTGATTCAAAAATAAAAATTATCTTTCATCTCACTAATAAAAATTTCAAGCCTATTAGGGATTGTTCGAAAGAAATAGGTTTCAATCCACCTAACATTATTCTTGAAACCTCCATTATGTGTACCAAAAATTTAGGTCACTTCTATAAACCATTACACTTGAGGGAATCCATGAAGAAGGAGATCTCAAGAAGTAGTTTATAGCTTCCTATCTATGACATGAAAGAACCATGTAGATATTATGAATGGTGGCTCTCAAATGAACCTTAAGGAAAGACCCTTGCAAGGTGCACCATGAAATGGAAGATTCAAATGATAATGCAAAGTAGATCTAAGATGAAATGCAAGATCTAAGCTAAAATGGTATGCAAGAATGCAAGAAAAGTAGATCTAAGATGAGATGCAAGATCTAAGCTAAAATGAAAGTAGATCTAAGATAAGATGCAAGATCTAAGCTAAAATGATATGCAAGAGTGAAAGAAAAGTAGATCTAAGATGAGATGGATTAATCTAGATGCAAGAAAGAAAATAACAATGATGATGAAATTCTTCAATATTAAAGATCTAAGAATGCCATAGCTCCAAGATGTCAAGATTTGCAAGACTCCAAGATTCCAAGATGCTAAGATGCCAAGATTCAAAGATTGCAAGATGCCAAGACTCCAAGATGCTAAGATGCCAAGACTCCAAGAACTTGCAATAAAATTTCAAGATCTCAAGAAGCTAAGAATGCTATGAGGATAGGATAATGCAAGAGATGAGATAATACGAGAGATGGTATAATGCAAGAGATGGGATCTAAAAGTGAGGAGAGAGTCTCCTTTTAAATGAATTTAGAAATGAACAGACGATCAAGATTAAGAGGCAAAAAAGAAATGAGCAATGGTGGAGATTAAATCTTGGTTGATCCATGTGCTCAAGATTCTCAAGAGGCAAAATCAATGGACATGATTAAGAGGCAAAATAATGAGTGGTTGAGATAAAGAGGTAAAAGCCATTTTCAAAAGTCAAAAGATTCCATCTCATTAGAAAGTGCACTTTCATTTTTATTTTTTATTTTATTATTTTTAGCAAAGTGGTTTCCATTATTTAATTAAAAGGGGACATGTTCTTTTAATTAAGTGTGGCTTGGGATAAAGTGATTTTATTATTTAATTAAAAGGTTTTTTTATTTAATTAAAAGAGAGAATGTTCTCTTAATTAAATAAAGTTTAGGATAAAGTGATTTTATTATTTAATTAAAAGATTTTTAATTGATTAAAAGGGAGCATGTTCTCTTAATTAAATAAAGCTTAGGATAAAGTGGTCAAACTTTAAGATATAATCAAATAAATGATAAAATGATGATTTGATCAAGAAATAAGAGATTAAATAAATATGCAAAATTGATTAAGCACAAGATTTAGTCTAGTATTTAAATTTTTTAATGTTTAATGTTAGAGTGAGGCTCAAAGTTTACTAGACCATTTTTGAGTGATTACACATTCAAGTATTCCTACCTACATTCCTAGTTTTTCCTCTTATGCTCCACCTCTTACAACCACTTTTGTTCAAAGCTGTTGGAAATATAGATGCAGTAACTGAGAGGGAGGGTGAATCAGTTAACCACAAAAATATTACTACTGATCCCTTAGATATCTTAACAAATTATTTACTGTTGCCACTCGGTAAACATACAGAGAAATGCTAAAACTCGATCTTTGAAGTGTGTAATAATTAAACTGTTCTTAAGCATTCATCACTGATTAACATACATGAATAAAGAAAATAACATGAACACAAAAGACACCAGATTTACCGTGGAAACCCAATAAGGGAAAAACCACCAATGTAACTAGTTACTATTTTTCACTCTTCTGAAGTGATGCCCGGTTAGAAGCTAACCCGGTAAAAGGTTACAAAACACACTATTAGGTGTGACCTTGTTAGAGGATTTAATCACCGTGCTAGGAGTGGCCTTGTAAGAGGTCTTGAAACAATTCAATAGAATTGTCACCTTGTTAGAGGATTTACGAAATGGTTGTTAAACCAACTCGGTTAAGAGATTTTGATATCACTGCTACAATTGTAAGAGAGTAACAATGAAATGACCTGCAACTGAATTGCTGAATATAGATCTTTGTTCTGCTTCACTAGATCCTTACTGATCAAATAAATCTTTGCTGCTCCTCAAGGATATCTAACCATCCTTCAAAATTTGCACACACCTTTCTTCAAAATGATTTCTGCATGCTGTATATCCTATTCACCACTTGACCTTCTATATATATATACCATTCTAATTAACATTTAGATTGTCAATTCAGCACTAATAATTATTACAATAGTCGGCTGGGATAAACAAACTATAATAACAAAATCCTTTGAAGGGCCGACCTTGCTCAGTAAACATTAATCCTGAAAAGATTTCCTTCGGTGACCGAGTGAACTCGGTAACCACAATGAATTCTGCAACATCCTTTAGAGACCGAGTGAGCTTGGTAACCACTAATTTTCCTTTGATAACCGAGGAGGCTCGGTTAACACTATTTTATGTCATGTTCCTTTTTGACACCCGAGAGATCTCGGTAGACACTAAAAACTGCCTAGCTGACCGACTGAGCTCGGTAGACACTGAGAACCGCCTAGCTGACCGACTGAGCTCGGTAGACACTAAGAACTACCTAGCTGACCGACTGAGCTTGGTAGACATTGAGAATGATAATTGATATGACATTTGTGTGACATCAAAGATAACACATAGCTAATCCAACAATGTCTTTCAGACAATTGTGTCCAACAATCTCCCTCTTTGGCATTGATGGCAACATAACATGTCATAGCACACTGAAATTTCACAGAAAAACCTAGAGTAAGAAACATATCCTTAGCTTCATTCTGATTCCCATCATCTTCAAACTTCTTTCTGACTAAGAACTCTCCCTCTTAACTTGTCAAATTATTCTCCTTAGAAATTTCTTGAAATGACAGCAAACTCTCCCTCTTTGACAACACATGGCAAAGACAACTTACATAGTTTTGGTAAATATCAATGTACCTTATGTACTAATTCATATGCAATGATTCTCTGACTATGCTGCATCAATTGATTGATCTTCAACATGTTCTGGTTGATGCATCACTAAAACTTTATTTAGTGAACCTCAGACAAGGGAGTGACCCCTAACTTGCCTCTTAGATACAAGAATGCATCCTTAGGTAGTGGCTTGGTGAAGATATCTGCAATTTGTTCTTTTGTATGAATATATTCCAATCTGATTTCCTTGTTCTGCACCAATTCTCTGACAAAGTGATATTTTATAGCAATGTGCTTGGTTTTGGAATGCATTACTGGATTCTTTGAAATATTTATTGCACTTGTATTGTCACAAAACATAACAACTAGTTCTTTGATCTCAACCTTCATGCCTTCCAAAAGCTATTTAAACCATACAATATTAGAGTAGTTTACTGCTGCAGCAACATATTCTACTTCTGCTGTGGATTGGGATGTGCAGTTTTACTTTTTATTAGTCCAAGATACTAACCTCTTGCCAAGAAAGAATGCTCCACCACTTGTACTCTTTCTGTCATCAATGTTTCCTACCCAATTAGCATCAGTAAACACTTTTAAATCTAGATTGCCTCCAAATTTATACCACAAGCCATAATCTTCAGTTCCCCTTAAATACCTCAAGATTCTTTTGATTGTCATCATGTGATTTTCTCTGGGTTTAGCTGAGAATCTTGCCACTATACCAACTGCTAAGGCAATATCAAGCCTTGTGTGCACTGCATACTATAATTTTCCAATCATTGATCTGTATAAGGTTTGATCTACTTCTTTTGAATCATCATCTTTGGTAAGCTTCAGTCCAGTACACATGGGTGTACCAACTAGTTTTGAATCTTCCATACCAAATTTCTCAAGTATTTCCCTGATATATTTAGACTGAGTAATGTAGATACCATTTTTGTTTTGTTGAATCTGAAGTCCAACAAATTTTTTTATCTGACCAAACATAGACATTTCAAATTCTTTGTTCATATGCTCTAAAAATTCTTTGCACTGATCATCATTTCCTGTAAACACAGTATCATCCACAAATATTTCTGCCAAAACAATTTTGTTATCTGATCCTTCTTTGATGTATAAATTATTGTTGTCATTAGCTCTTTTGAAATCAATCTGAGTAAGATAGTTATGTAATCTTTCATACCATGCTCTAGGAGCTTGTTTCAGACCATACAATGCTTTGTGTAATTTGCAGACCATATCCCTTTTGTCTGGATCAATAAAACCTTCAGGTTGCTCAATGTAGACTTCTTCCTCAAGAATACCATTGAGAAATGTAGATTTTATATCCATCTGATATACCTTAAATCCTTTATGTGCTGCATATGCAAGTAAAGTCCTCACACCTTCTAATCTTGCAACAGGAGCAAAAGTCTCTCCATAATCTATTCGTTCTTCTTGAGAATATCCTTTACATACCAATCTTGCTTTGTTTCTTGATACTTGACCATCTTCATTCAACTTATTTCTGAATACCCATTTTGTCCCAATTACATTTTTATCTTTAGGCCTAGGTACAAGAGTGCATGTCTTATTTTTCTCTATTTTCTCTATTTCTTCATTCATAGCCTCAATCCAACTTTCATTTTCCAATGCATCTTTGACATTTTTAGGTTCAAAATCAACAAATAAACATGTACCTTTTAGTTTACTTCTTGTCATAGTACCATCTGATTTGTTTCCAATAATCTAATCTAGTGTATGATGCTTTTTGACGTACTTGGCCAATACAGGTTCCTGGCTTCCTGAATGAGTTACATTGTCATCTTCTTCATCTTCAGGTTCAAGTTTCTTGGGCTCGGTAGATACTTTCTCGGTAGCTTCAAACTGAGACTCGGTACTTTGTGACTCAGTCTGAACTTCTTCTTGTGACTCGGTTACTGTACTGGGCTTGGTAGATGTAGTTTCCTTATTGACAGATGTGTCTGGCAATGTATCAGGTTTGATGTAAACAAATTTTCTGTAATCCTCTGGTTCCTTTTTGCTTTCTTCTTCAGTCTTTTCTGCAAACTCATCAATTCTCACATGTGCACTTTCTATGATTTTGTGAGTAGACAAATTTAGACATCTATATGCCTTACTTTTGCAAGAATATCCCAAAAATATTCCTTCATCACTTTTTACATCAAATTTTCCTTTTCTAGATTCTTTTAAGATGTAACATTTACTACCAAATACTTTTAGGTAACTTACATTTGGTTTGTAGCCATACCATAGCTCATACAGAGTCTTGAATGTGTCTTTTCTCAGCTGTACTCGGTTCAAGGTATGAACTGCAGTGCTGATAGCTTCCTTCCAGTATTTCAAAGCAATGTTCTTTTCAATCATTAGAGTCCTTGCACAGTCCATGATAGATCTATTTCTTCTTTTAGCTATTCCATTCTGCTCAGGAGTTCTCGGGGCTGATACCTGTCTTTTGATTCCTCTTTCAATGCAGAAATTATTGAATTCATGGGAGATGAATTCACCACCTCTGTCTGATCTCAAACATTTTATTCTTTTTCCTGTTTCCTTTTCTACTCTTGCTAAATACCATTTGAACTTCTCAAATGCTTTTGACTTTTCTCTTAAATACATAACAGTCATCATTCTAGAGTAATCATCAACAAAGAGAATAAAGAATTTTTCTCCAATATAGCTCTCAATTCCAATAGGTCCACGTAAATCAGTATGCACAATTTCCAAAATATCTTCAGACTGATAGTTTTTACTTTTAAAACTAGACTTTCCCATTTTACCAATTTGACAATTCTTGCATAGACCAACATCAGGTTTCTTTAAAGTAGGAATACCTCTTACTTTCATGAATTTGCTTATTTTCATCATGTTGTCAAAATTTACATGACATAACCTTTTGTGCCATAACCAACTTTCTTCAATTTGAGCAATAAAACATGAGTAATCACCAAGATCAAGATAAAATAGGTTACCTTTGGTTTGTTTACCTGATCCTATCAGTTTTCCTTTGTCATCCAACAGTCTTTCTTTGCCATTCATGAATTCAACTTTGAATCCAATGTTAATTAGTTGTGCTACACTTAGAAGATTATGCTTTAGTCCTTCAACCTAATATGCATTATCACATATAAGTTCTTGGGTTAATGAAATTCGTCCCTTTCCTTTTATACAACAAGGTTCATTGTTTCCAAACCTTACATTACCACCATCAAAGTTTTCAAAGTGTTCAAACTTAGTCATGTCACTAGTCATATGATGTGAACATCCACTATCTATAATCCATGTATCATTCTTGCTTATATGAGAGATAAGTGCCATCTCATCTTCATCATTATCAGATTCATCTTTTACAGCAATGAAAATAATTTCTTCTTCACTATCATCCGAATCTTTAGCTAAAAAATATGTTTTCTTACCTTTATCCTTGAATGATTTGAAATTCTTCTTGCCATTGTACTTGTAACCTTTCTTCTCATCTTTTCTTTGCTTGTTTGGGCACTTAGCTGCAATATGACCAATTTCTTCACATGAAAAATAGATTAAGCAAGTTTTACCTTTGTATTTTCCTCTGCCTCTTGAATATTTATTTGCAAGTAATGCTTCAATAACATCAAGATCACTATCAGAACTTTCCTCTGATTCTTCTTCACTTTCTGATTGGATTTTCTTCCCTTTCTTGAGTGAAAGTTTGGCCTCAAAAGCTGATTCAATATTTTTAGAAGTTGGAACATAGTTGTCATAGTTATCCATTTCAAAGGCTGTCAATCTTCCAACTAAGGCATCCAAAGTTATATTGTGATTTTCTTCACATTTTCTTTCTTGAATAGCAGAAACTCTTATTGCATAAATAGGAAGTAATGTTCTAAGAACCTTACTTATAACAGTTTCATCATCAATTTTTCCCCCAGAAGCTCTGATTGCACTAACACTTGTCTTGATCCTTTCAACATATTTTGCAATGTTTTCTTCTTCTCTCATTTTCATCTAATGAAACTATCCTCTTAGGCTTTCTGCTTTGGCTCTCTTCACATTGTCATCACCACCATAGATTTTCTTCAGCTTGTTCCACATTTCATGAGTAGTTGTGCAGTCTTTGATTTCATCAAATTCTTCATAGCTAAGAGCTAATGCAATGTCTATCATCATAGTGTTATGGTTCTTCTTCTCTGCAATGTCTTCAACAGTTAATGTGCCAGTAGGAATTGTATATTATTGATCAATATATTTGCATCCTGAATCACCAATGGAAGCCAGATGAATTCTCATGAGACCTTGTCATGCTGAAAAGTTATTTCTGTTAAGCCTTGGAATTTCTCTTTTGTAAGACATCCTGATCTTTAGCTTAGGTCCTTGAAACCCTTCCTGCAAGCACCAAAAGCTCTGATACCAATTGTTGGAAATATAGATGTAGTAACTGAGAGGGGGGGTGAATCAGTTAACCACAAAAATATTACCACTGATCCCTTAGATATCTTAACAAATTATTTACTATTGCCACTCGGTAAACATACAGAGAAATGTTGAAACTCAATCTTTGAAGTGTGTAATAATTAAACTATTCTTAAGCATTCATCACTGATTAACATACATGAATAAAGAAAATAACATGAACATGAGAGACACCAAATTTACCGTGGAAACCCAATAAGGGAAAAACCACCAATGTAACTAGTTACTATTTTTCACTCTTCTGAAGTGATGCTCAATTAGAAGCCAAGCCGGTAAAAGGTTACAAAACACACTGTTAGGTGTGACCTTGTTAGAGGATTTAATCACCCTGCTAGGAGTGGCCTTGTAAGAGGTCTTGAAACAATTCAATAGAATTGTCACCTTGTTAGAGGATTTACAAAATGGTTGTTAAACCAACTCGGTTAAGAGATTTTGATATCACTGCTACAATTGTAAGAGAGTAACAATGAAATGACCTGCAATTTAATTGCTGAATATAAATCTCTATTCTGCTTCACTAGATCCTTATTGATCAAATAAATCTTTGCTGCTCCTCAAGGATATCTAACCATCCTTCAAAATTTGCACACACCTTTCTTCAAAATGATTTCCTCATGCTGTATATCCTATTCACCACTTGACCTTCTATATATATATACCATTCTAATTAACATTTATATTTTCAAGTCAGCACTAATAATTATTACAACAGTCGGTTGTGATAAACAAACTATAATAACAAAATCCTTTGAAGGGCTGACCTTGCTTGATAAACATTAATCCTGAAAAGATTTCCTTCGGTGACCGAGTGAACTCAGTAACCACAACAAATTTTGCAACATCCTTCGGAGATCGAATGAGCTCGATAACCACTAATTTTCCTTTGATAACCGAGGAGGCTTGGTTAACACTATTATCTGTCATGTTCCCTTTTGACACTCGAGAGATCTTAGTAGACACTAAAATCCGCCTAGCTGACTGACTAAGCTCAGTAGACACTAAGAACCACCTAGCTGACCAACTGAGCTTGATAGACACTGAGAATCACCTAGCTAACTGACTGAGCTTGGTAGACACTCAGAATGATAATTGATATGACATTTGTGTGACATCAAAGACAACACATAGCTAATCCAACAATGTCCTTCAGACAATTGTATCCAACAAAAGCATCAATCATACACATGTTAGCATTCCTAATCCTTTTGTTCCTACTATTCCTTCAAGTGTTCCATGTGTTTTTTTACCTTCATTAATACCCACTTACAATAGTGTTTCTTTTTCATAATCTACCATTCCTTTTGTTTCCCATAATGGTCCAAAAATTTTACACATATCTCCTACCACTCTTTCTATTGAATCTACTATATATAGCTTGGCTGAAACCATTTCATCTTTGAAACAAAAAATTGCATTCATTTATTAGTATTATAAGGCACTGAGAGGGGGAGAGGTGAATGAGTGCATCCAAAAACTAAAACCTTTAATTATAATCTTCCATAATAACCAACATGCAAATGGTAATATAACATAGAAGCATAACAAATAAAACATTCACATACAAAGAAAAAAAGCAAAAATATTTTTCCTATGGAAACCCTTATTGGAGAGAGAAAACCACATGTGGGAATGATTCCCACAAATTTCACTAGTGCACCATTGAAATCTTTCCTATTAGGAGAAATTACAATAAACCTTCTTAGGTTATACCTCGTCAAGTTTATTAATAGCCTTGTTAGAATCTACAAAAGTCTTGTTAAAGACTACCTAGTCAAGGGATTTCAAAACTCCTTCTAAGAGTCACCTTGTTAGAGGATTTATACTTTAGATCCTATTAGAGATCCTACTCACACTGTTAGGAGTGACCTTGTCAAAGGATTTCACCTATAAACATGTTAGGGCTTTCCTTGGGATAGAACTAAGAATAAAATGATATGATTATGATACTTCTTGTGTTACAGATCCGCTTCAATTCTAATCACAACACCACCTAAACATCAAAATCTCTTTCCTTCAACTTTTCTCAACCACAAGAACCTATCACATCATCACATCATTCCCTAAAAATCTATTTCAACCTTCTTATATCAAACACTTTTCCAAGTCATTCTTTTGTCAAACAATGTTTTACCCACTGACATAAAATTCAAATTCAATCATGCCAAAATACATTGGTCAACTCAATAAATTCAACACAACATTAACCAATTCATAAATGAAACATTTACTAACTCTAAATGGATTGGTTGGTTGATCTAATCGAACTAACTTTGTCTATCTCCTATTCTTACTTCCTATGCCACTTCAATCCTCAATAACTCACTATATTCTTCAATCTAACTAATGTGATCATAGATGTAGTTAAAGATGCCTATGTAGATGATTTCAGTCCAATCACACCCCTTAACTTGATCACTAAATTTAAATCCAGCTGACTATACCTTGCATACTATCTTCATTCCAATTGACTAAACACTTATTTGATTTTCCAATTTGATCCTTCAACACCATTAGTAAAACTAATCTCATGCCTTCAATATATCATGTTTCCAATAATGACAACACCAAAATACAAGCTTGTGATCAAAATACATATTGCCTTATGTGGATGATGTGAACCTAACCTATTGGGAGCATGCTAAGACATTCAAACATTAATCTAAAATTACAAAACATGACATATAGTAAAAGTAATTCATGAAAACACCTCAGATTGAGCTAAAATGGGAGCACATGGGCCTTGTTTGATTAGCTCACTTGAAAGGGATGTGGGTGTGCTCCCTAAGCACAATGAGAATATCCCCAATGCTAATGAGGGTAGATCAAGACCATGTACAAGCCATGGAGACCCCAAAAGTGGCACAAAACTTGGTATAGGGAACCAATTTTTCCCCTAGGTTTCTGAGGGTGCAATGGATGAAAACAAAGATTCTAGGCTATGGATGAAATGCAATATTAATTTTACCTTAGATATTGATGTTTTATGAATTTAAAATGATATGAAATGCTCAAAGAAAACTATATTAATCCATTAAACTAAACTAGGATGAGTTATAAAGCTTGAAAACATGAAAAGAATCTAATCAATTCTAACATATGCTATTAGATTCTAGATGTAAATGAACATGATAACAATACTTTGATTGATGATTTTCAAAAATTTAATTTTCTCTTGGAAGGAGGACTACTTATAGGATTTGAGGAAGGGCTTGTGTTAGGAAGGGTGGTTAGGATTTAGGGTTTAGGATCAAAGAGATAATGATAGTCATTAATGGTTGAAGTGATCAAGGTTGCTCACATATGTGTGAGAAACACTAGGCAAGGGTGAAGAGAACAAGAGTGGAAGGGAGATGGGATCTCATTAATAAGACTATAAGATCCATTAATGAGGGTGTAAGGGGTCATTAATGAGTTTGTAAGACTCTTTAATGATGGTGTTTTACTTCGAGTCTAAGGGAGAGGGTTAGGCTAAGAGAGATAGCAATCACCACTTAAGCGAGGTTAGGGAGTGATTAGGGATGAGAGGATAGGTTTAGAAGAGTCTAGAAGATATCTAGGATTTGGGTATTTTAAATTAATATTTAATTAATTCAAATAGGATTTTGGTTGAACACTTTATTTATTAAATTGATTTAATAGATAGGAGGGATTAATATTTAAATTTGATTTAAATATTTTTGGGAGTGATTCTTTAATTAAATGACTTTAATTAAAAGGTGAGGGGATAATAAAAATAATCATTAATTAATTAATTAATTAATTAAATAATGATGATGTCATTAGGACCTTTATTAATTAAAATATTTTTAATTAACAAGTGAATTTTTAGGTGTCTACACTTTTCCCCTCTTTGATGTGATGCCGCAAGTGGCATTTCATCAAAGAAAAGAAAACAAGATGCCCCAGACAAGAATAAATGGTAAGGGGTTGTGCCCCCTTGAGAAAATAACGTAAAGAAGAAACTTTTGGGGAGTTTTCTCGAAAAGGACACAAGCGGGAAGGAAGTGGAGGAAGCAGGGGGGAAAGAGGGTAAATAGAAGTCCGAACATGAGAAAAGATGTGTGAATGCAATAGATGCATGAATGCAAGATGATTGGAGATTGAAGATGCATGATTTATCTATATGCAGTGATTGGAACTTAGGGATCTCATTGTGTAAATGTGGAAAGAACAACCTAGTTTTATGTAGAAACATTAGAGACCTACCAAGGTTACTAGGAACTCAAGGCCTTGTCACCAGCATTGCATAGGACTGTTGGAGATTTTCCATCAAGCCATTGTTGACTATATGTTTTTCATTGATGACAACATATGGTAAGAAGTGTACATGGAAGCCTGATGGAGAGACCCTTGAGCATATGGTTCCTAGATATGTTATCAACATGATATCATAGACACAGATGTTGATTATGAGTGAAGACAATAATACAATTGTGTGTATCAATAGTGTTCCTAACAGGTCCCACGAAGAGTTATGTATGTGATTTGTGGTACAATTTTGATGGAGCCCTATGCATTTATATTTATGTTGTAGACATGTTAGTGAAGCTATGTTCATGGGCATAGAGTTAGTTGTGTAGTATAGGTTTAGTTATGATGTCTCCAGTTGCCAGTTATAGTTTCTCGAGTTTACCTGATGGAGCTGACATTATTTATATTATTGTAGTAGTTGTGCCTATCATTTTTAGATGCATTCTTAGATTAGTGTTTTGAGAAGAGTTAAGAGTCTTTGGTTAAGAGCGCATAATGTAATTCAACATGAGAAGAAAGTATCCATTAATTTAGTGGAGCTGACAGTGTGAACCAACACATCTACTCATATGGAGTTGTGTGGTCCTAACTTGTGTTGCGTGCTTAGTATAGCCATTGGAGATGTTTTTGGAGAGTTATATTATTTCTCTAATATGATTTCAAGGAAGTTCTAACATGCCAACTTGATTATATCATTTGGAGAAAGATAGTTATAGCCGGTCAATTGTGATCGCTAAGTATGGTAGATAGTTGAGAGAGAAGAGCATAGCAGAAGTTGTGAAGTATTGAACCATCAGTAGAAGGTCTATGTGACAAAGAAGAGAGTGTATGCTATTCATTGGAACTAATCAAGACAACAAGGCTAACTTGCAGCTCACCAAGATCTAGATATAGTGTGTATCTATTAAGCAGAAGGTTGTAGCCTTCACCCCTTTGAGCAGTGTGCTCCTGGATAGTGTGTCCTCAACACTAACAAGGTTAATTGTAAAAGATTCCTAACAGGGTCTGACCTTTGACTAGGTCACTGTACTTAATGCATTGTAAAGATCAACTCCTAACAGGGTTTTAAGATCTTCTAACATGGATCATTATACTTTAGTGTAGTTTATAGTGGGTTCTAATTCCCATTGGGGTTTTTACCTATTTGGATTTCCTCGTAACCAAAACTATGGTGTTGTATTAAGTGCTCTCATATTGTGTTTATGCTTTATGTTCTTTTATACTTAATTGGATAAAGAATTGAATCTTGTAGATAACTAATTCACCCCGCCCCCCCCCCCCCCCCTCTTAGTTATCTCTTGGGACTATTCCTAAGAATTGGTATCAGAGCCAAGTGCCTTGGAGAGAAAGTTTAATAAGTTGAGTTTGATCAGATGGCATTCTTTAGAAAAGAAAGTCCTAAGTTTGATGGAGAGAACTATCTAGATTGGAAGAACAAAATGATGACACATTTGTAGTGCATTGCTTTTGAGATGTTTGAATTAGCTACCAAAGAAGTTTAGATTCCCTCTTTATCAAATCTTTGAAAGGAAGATGCAACTCTTAAACAAAAGGAGATGTTCACTCAAAATGCTATTTCCAAAGAAGCCCTTATTAGTGCCTTGTCTGACAGTCAATTTTCAAAGATCAAGAAAGTAGATAAAGCCTAGAAGATATGGAAGTATCTAGAAGACATGTTTGAAGGAGACATCCAATCCAAGAATGCGTGTAGAAAGACATGGAAGAAAAAGTACAATACATTGGAGATACTACCTGAAGAGAACATCAGAGCCTACAATCAAAGGATTAATGAAGTAGTTGCTGGAATCATAAATAATGGTAGAGAAATTTTCGAAGAAGACATAATAGATAAATTTATGACTACACTAACACCAAAATATGAGAACAAGATAAACATCCTAGATGAGACTATGCAATTTTCAAAAGACTTCAAAAGAGAGACCTTAATAAGCAAGATTTCAGCATTCGAGATATCATGTTTGAAGAAAGACCCTAAAAGTGAGACAACCATCAAAGCTTCAGTCCTGTTAGAAAGTTGGGTATACTAATGTATATGACTTAATATAGTGTTTTCATTATGGCAACAAAGTCATATAGCAGTTTGGAGTCAATGCACTTGATGAGAAGATCAAAAATTGGTTGTGTTAAAGACTGGATAGTGTACAAAGTTCCTGGAGCTCAAAGCATCAACACATGTGTGTATAGAAGAATTATGGTATGTGCCCTAGAAGTTAAGTTGGTTAGACTATATTCATGCTTAGTCTATGAGCGTATAATCACATATGCAAGGATGTGAAAGATACAGTCAGTTGAAGTTGCACAACTAGTGTGTGCCAGTGAAGAATAGAGTAAGCACCCGACAGTTATCATTTTGAGTTGCAACTATATTATAATGTTGTAAAGGCTATGTGCCTATTGTAATTAGGTTACCAACATGTATATATTTTTGATTGTTAACACACTTAAGCCAATTCATTTGGAAGTGTTGTATGTAATAGGTTTAAAGGCCAACCTAGTTGTTTATTTTGTATGCGCGTATACATTTAAGATGCACCCATTGTATTCGATATGGAAGTTGATAGAGAGTTGTGATAAGCAGAGCATAAGTATGTGAAGATTCTATAAGATGTATTAGAGCTTTGCAAGATGTCAACGCATCAACGCATCAAAGGAACTAATCTGACAAGCAGTGTCATAGTGACAGTTCATCCAACAGATATAGTGTGTATCTGAGATCAGAAGGTTGTAGCCCTCACCATTTGAGCAGTGAGCTCTAGGATAGTGCATTTACTCCCCTAATAGGGACTATTGTAAAAGAATCCTAATAGGGTTTGACCCTTGATAAGGTCTACTCTACTTAAAGCATTGTAAATCAAATCCTAACAGGGTTAAGGATCTTCTAACAAGGATTACAAAACACTAGTATAAAATATTAGTGGGTGTCAATTCCCACCGGGGTTTTTACCTATTTGAGTTTCCCCATAACCATATTGGTGTCATGTGTTGATTTCATGTTTCATGTTTGTGTGAATGTTTAATTTAGTTCTTAAGCATTTAAGTTTAGTATAAAGATTAAAGTAAAAGGATAAAATACAGTGAACACTAATTCACCCCCCCTCTTAGTGTTCCCATTCCTAACAATTGGTATCAAAGCTCCGGTCCTCAGAAAAGACATTTAACCACTTGAGGTGATCATGGACAAAGTAGAAATGAAACATCTGAAAAGAAATCTTGAAGCTGCTCTTGAAGACCTGGACAAATCAGAAAGAGAAATTGAAGAACTAAAGGAAAATCTTAGTGGTGCTCAATTAGTTATCAAAAGACTAAGAAAGGATTTGAAAGAATGCTCTAACAGTGATCTAGGAGAAAAGGTCAAGAAGCTAAATGAAGAAAATAAATCCTTAAAAGAAAAACTTGAAGAGTTTGATGATAAACTGACTAACAATCAGGAAGTCTACAATGAACAAATCAAAGAGAACCTTCAACTCAATGAAGAACTAAGGAAAGAAAACATGGAAATATTGGAGCTAAGGAATAGCAGAGAAAGCTTGGAGTCTAAATTGAAAGAAGCAAAGAATCATATTGAAAAATTACACACTAGTTCTGATTTGATAGAATCTCAGTTGTATGCAAGGAGAGCCAAAGGAGACACTAGCTGTATTGGATACAATGAAGCACAAAATCAGATTGACAACATGTGAGCAAGAAAGGATTCACAAAAGGACTCTACTGATGCTAAGGAGATTGAAGATCAAACTAAAGATAATGGTGAACCACCTAAGAATGAGCACAAACCTGTAGACCACACTTGTTTTGCATGTAACAAGCATGGACACTTTGCAAGGAACTGTATAGAGGTAAGACCTTTTAATGGTTACTATTATTCATGAAATAAATTTGGTCATAGAGCTATGAATTGCAAGACTAGTAAGAAGAGCATGATTCAGCATGATCAGAGATATCAGAATCAGATAAAATGTAAGAAGTTCTCAGAATATTACATGCCAGATATGTAACTATAATGGTCACTTAGCTAGACAATGTAAAATGTCAACTCATGTCAATGCACTAAGGAATATAAGACCTCTAGTCATTTGTCACTCTTGTAACAAGGTTGGACATATCTCAAAGTTCTGTAGATCAAGGACGCAAGGTCAGGAAAGCCCTAAAAAGGCTAAAGAATCAGTATTGGATCTTGAAGGAGAAGTTAATTTTGTCAAAGCCTCAAATGATGCAAGCTTGATTTGGTCAGAGAAAAAAGACAAGACTGATGAGTATGTATTGGATGCATCCATAGTGGATGCACCCTCTACATCTGGATGAATGGCCCTCATGGTCATAGGGGGAGCTAATTTAGCTCTAGACCCCTACGTGGCCGGTATACTCACTCTCAGAGTATGTGCCTTTGGACTTAAGCTTTTGGAGTACAAAGGAACCTTCATGAAAGAGCACACATACTGATTGTTAACAAAACAAAAGTTGGAAATGTTTAAGTGACAACTTGGTTTATGCGGCAAGCATTAATGGTGGAATTTTCACTTTAAGTACACAAAAATTTGTTTGATTACTCATTGCATTAAAATTGAGAGTGATAGGGGAGCAGAAAAATCCTTAGAAGTTATTGTGAAGACTTGTAGTTTGATTTATCAGTGATTTATAGTACACTTGATAAGTTGCAAAAACCCTAGTTCGTCGTGCCGATTCAAAAGTCTTCAGATTATCTCAGAATATAGTTGGAAAGTGATAAAATAAGTAAGTGATGGCCACTCCCATAGTTTTTGATGTTGCAAAAAATGAAATATATGTCTTTAGGAAGCATCCATTTAAGTCTACACTAGATGACATAGAGGGAGCATTCTCCCGTATGCCTATGGGTGTTATGCATGTGTAAGACATTAGGGCTTACATTTACTGCAAGAAAGAACTAGTTGGATTGGATAGACTAAGGGCACACATGGAAACCATGTTAAAACTAGACAAAACCTTCCTAGATGAATATGCGAAGTGGAATGATCACCCCATAGTAGAGTATGGTACGACATATGAATTTTATGAGACAAAATGGATTAAAATACTTTTGAGAAGAATTCATGATGACCTATTTTGGATAGGTGATGTGCCGGTCAGAATTACTAGTGACTTGATATATGAGATGACAGGCCTATCTAAGATAGATGCCATCCTTCTAGTAGGAAAGGATGTCAGGAAAATTGTTGAGAAAACATGTAAGTCAAGGAGTGATAGGCACAGGATGACAATTGAGCCTATTGAACAATCTCACATCAAATTGATGTCTATGATACTTGGATATAGGTTTCATCACACCAATAGGGTGAATATTGTGTCTATGGGCACAATACCAGTAGCCATTAGACTTGTGAAGGAAGATGGAGAGTTCAACTTGTGTGAAATCTTTCACGCATAGTTGATTGATAACATCAAGGCAATCAAGCATGACAAGACCAAGATATTCAGGTTTGGGTCTTTGATCATTTACATGTACCTTCATATAGTTGGGAAAGTATTAGATTTGTATTTGGACAAGTCCATTCCAACCATGCCACAGATATCTAACAAAGCATCCACTGAGAGTACATTGAGAGATTATATAACATTGGAATTGAAGACCTTCAGGGCCAAGATGAAAACGAGGTATAGAATTCTAGAAAACATTGTTGAGAAATACAAGGATACTATATGTTTTATGGTTGAAACTGACACAACATGCATGGAGGTAGTTGTACCTAGAACAAAGTGGATTCATCCACTTGGATATGAAGTAGAGGAACAAGTTTTAGAAGCATATTATACTGACCCTAATGAGCCTAGATGGGGAACTTATGAGGAGAAGAAAAGAGAAATAGATGCCAAACTAAACAGTGTAGCAATAAAAAGAAAAGTTGCTAAAGTCACATCAAAGATCTTGAGAATACATTGTGTGTCTCAAGTAGATCTTGACAAAGAAAAAGAGAAAAAGATTGCTTTGGAACTAAAGAGCGAAGATGTAGCAAAGGCAAAATCACATGATCCCAAGTTGAAGAAGGTGAAGATAGAGAAATCTGATGAAAAAAAGGATATAACTGATGATACTCCTTCTGCGCCCAAGAAAACCATTGAGCTTAGAGCTCCTCCTGAGTATAAGGCAATGCCAAAAAGGAAGAAAGAAACCAGGACTAGTCATCCATCCTCAAGTCACAAGGAATAGAAGGAACACTCAAGCACCTCCTGAAGTAAGTTTCAAACCTAGTCTCAATGTGCTAAGTGCCAAAATAATTGATGAGGGAAGAATTGATCAAGTAGGGAAATTTTATGAAAAGTATAGTGAAATTGACAAGTCATAGATTCATAGCATGATCATAAAGCACATGATCAAGTTCAAAAGGACAGTCTTGGAACTAAAAACAATGATCCCTGACAATGTATGGAATATCCTAGAATTCCAAAAGAGACAAGCTATTGAAGAAGATCTGCGGATAAGGGAAAAGATCTTAGATTAAACCCTTCTTGTATGTGAGCTAGAAGAAAACAAGTTGTTGTTAGATATAGCGAAGCCTCACGTCAGAACCAAGAGAAGAACATTGAATATAATGGATAAAAATTATGAGTTAGTTGCCAAAGAAATAAAGAAATCCTTTGAGAAGGTCTTTATGAATAGGAACATGTATCCACCTACTGTGCCCATAGCACATGTACCCACAATGGTTACCAAAGGGTCAGCGACCATCAAGATACAATCTATAGGTCCTTAGGATTCAACGTCTATAGTGGAAGCACAAACATAGTTAGATAAGTGTGCACCCATGATAGAGTCACTTAAGGATACCACCATTATCATTGATAATGTTGAGATAGCCATGGCGGCCACTGACACTGAGTGGGACAAGTTTGAGGAAGCTTTTGTGAGCACACAAGAAGCTGAAATTTTATGCAGCAATACACCTCCCATTCATCAAGAAGAGGTATTAATTGAAAATATTATAGATGAGAAAGGAGAAGAAAATATGGAAGAAAAAGAACATGAAAAAGAAAAAATAGAAAAAGAAGAAGAAAAGAAAGAAAAAAAAAATGAAAAGAATAATGAACCATCAGTTGAACTAGTCAAGGTAAAACAAGAAGTGATGAATAGCACTCCCATCACTCCCTCTGTAGCATTGTTGTCAAGTTTGACACCTGACACATCTAGTTTGGACACATGTAGAGAAGAAGACCTGATTAAGTTCTACATCTTAGCAATTGAGAAGGCCAAAGAAAAAGAAGTGATGAGAAATCCCCTCCTGGTAGAGTCAGTAACCATTCTGAACAATTTATTACCTGAAGACAAGAAAGTGTCAAAGACACACTCTGTTGATGATGTGAGTACATTCATCTCACATTTCAAAAGCAATTTCTCTAGCCTTGAAGAATTTGCATCCCTAGTTGTAGAAGGAAAGTATCTGAAGAAGAGATTGAATGAATTGGTTAGCAACTTTGCACTTGACCTTAGCTCACTCAAGACTGGTCAAGCATCTCTAAAAGAATTTACAGATCAAGGAAGAAGAATCATTGTAGAATGCATGGATCAAGATAAGCTCACTGATGCTCATTTCAAAAAAATAAAAGAGGTAGAAGATATAATTGAGCAAGTGAAGAGTTTAGTGAAGAAAAATCCACAAATCTAAACATGTGCAATAATTTCTACCAAGGATCATAGATAGACAAAATTGAGAAGGCAAAGAAAGAGATGACAAAGATAAGGTCTAGACAGACTCAGTTGATGAATGTTCTTGCACCCTCATTAGACATTCTAAATCAGAATATCAAGGAGATTGATGCCAGCATGATAACCTATGATCAAGGTCCTTCCATAGATTTGAAGAAGATGGAGAAGCTTCAGTATGCATTATGCACCTGAATAGGGGTAAAATGGAATCACTCCTATTCAAATGTATATGTGTATATAAGTGTAATGGGACAAATATGAGATCCACTCCTAAATCCAAATTCCCAAATGAGAGATCCAATTTGATCAACCAAAAGGTTAAGACACAATCGAATCAATCTATGGAGAATATGAAAGAGAGAAAAAACCCCTATATTTCCCTATGGAGAATAGTGTTTGAAATCTAAAATTATTGAAATACAAGTACTAACCTCAAATTAGGGAAAATTTGGAAAATGCCAATTTTTGATGTCTATGTGCACTTTCACACAATTCTACAATGTATTTCAGATTGGAAATGTTGTGATGAAGAAAACCCATAAATCTTTTGTCTTTCTGATGGCAAGTAGTCTTTGACCCTCATAAAAGGTCAAAGGCTACATTCTTTATTTGAAGGTTGATTTTGACTTTGTTCATAGATCCCAGAAGTCCACCGAAAAGGGTATCCAAATCTGATCTCAGATTTGAAATTCCACACCTATACCTGCAAGAAAAATGGGATTTTTATTTGTATGGGGGGTTTTCCTTGGTCAAACCCCAATTTAGGAATTAACCTTGAAATCAAATTGAAATGTAGTATGCATAAACAAAGTAATTGAAACAATTCACCTCGCTTATGTTAAAGTCCTTGTAGAGGATTTGAATCCTCAAATCCACAAGTAGGAATGCTTCAATGGATGTAGAATGAATGTAGGATGTCTCAAATCTATGGCATTTGATCTTCAACACCAATCTTGAATTGATCTTTGCATATGAGGAGGCTTGGATGAATGTAGAAGGATGGATCTTCAAGGGGGCTCCAAAGAGATTGAATCCTTCAATGGCTAACAATGGATCTCCTTGATGGATGAATGCTTTAACACTTGAATGCTTGAAGGCTTTCTTGAATGCTTGTATTCACTTGCTTGCACTTGCTCATGAAATTTATTGAAGATGAGATATGTTCTCACAAAACTTGATGATGAAAATGAGAGAGGAAGGCCTCCTTTTGTAGTGAACTAGGGCACAATCCTTTAGAGGGGCCACCTTGGAGAATTAAATCCCAATTAGGTCCTAACCTTTAGAAAATATAGCTAGATTAAATGCAATTAAAAGATTTACCATTCCAAAACCTGAAATGGCTGACCCGAAGGCGAGAAAACAAACATCCCCGAAACCTGACACCTGACACCTAAAAATCAAGGAATCTTGAAATTTGGACAAGGGGTCAAAGATGAGGTTGGATCTGACTAGGTCAGGATCGAGGTTGATCTTGGCCAAGTCAGGATAGAGGTCGATCCTGACTAGGTCAAGATAGAGGTCGACTTTCACCCCATAAGGTCGACTTTGACCTTATGGTCAAAAACCTCAGGATCCTGACCCATAATGCTAGGAAATGTAGACATGAAGTGAAAAATAGGTGCAGAGGGAAGCAGAATAGGGGGAAAGGCTAGGTACATGAAAAGACTCGATGAAGGTGCTTAACATGACCCCAGACCACTTACTCAGAGGGCTAAATGCTCTTATCATGGAAGTGCTTCCATTTTAAGATGATACATTAAACCCCCACTTTAGCAAGAGTATGGACTCGATGCAAACTTTTGGTAAAGGAGATTAGAATGAAAAGATAATCTTATCATAATCCAAGGGAAAAAGAGAAACCTTAAGCCCCTAGGGACTCAAGTCTTCGTCGACTCCTAGATCACAATAAGAGAGACATCTCTAGAGAGAGAAAAAAATGGTGTGATTACCTCACCCAATGAGAACTTATATCCCATTGTGAACCACACAAGGAAATGATGCAACTAGAAAGATGGAATTGAACCGCCTAGTGAATGTGGCTACTCACTAGTCAACCCATCAAGGATTTACCCTTAGGAATATTCTATTCCATAAGAATAAAACCAAAAACAAAAGAGATCCAATCTTAAGGACACCTCTGACCTTAAGGGGTCAAAATATGTATATTTGAAACTAGAGGGATCAAGAGATCCTAAAATATAAATCCATGCTTTAAGGATTAGTTACTAATCCAAAAAGGGAGAAAAGGGTATTTTGAAAAATATGTGCATATTAAAAAGTGCATGTGTGAAATAATTGAGCAGAGTGTATGCCCCCATGTTAAATTCATTGCTGACACTTTAACAGGGGAAATGGCTTTAATGAAAACATAAACAAATCCACTGATTATGTTTCCACGTTGAGATGCCCGTAGATGAAGACAAATCAAGGGAAATATCACAGAAACATATAGAGAACATAGAAGGGATCTACCTACCATGGGGTCAGTATGATCATAAGATAATGTATATACATATATGATATTATTGCAAATGAATTGACATCATTCCCCAAAGAAAGTAGAACTACGATCACAAAGGAGGAAAGATCACATAAGATATATGAAGGAGAATCTTTTTGGACTATGACATGGAGACCAAAAAGAATTTAGTGCTACCATATCTTGAATCCAAGCAGATTACACAAGGAAACATTTACGAACAATAGCACACTTACAACATAACATTGAACAATGCATAGAAGAATAGAGATACACATAGAGGAATTTTGAACAATATTTTTGATTCCTTTATCACCTTGTACCAACTAAGTAAAAAGGATTGTATAAAAGAATCTAACAACATTTAGCAAACACATTACGGGAGAAGCACGGTACAATAGGCAAACACACAACAAAGCTACCATGAAGGACAAGCTAATCAAGCATGTTTCCTACTCTCCCCATCTCATTTTATATCTTTTAGGGAAGGTGGGTAACTCGCAAGAGGGACTATATCCAACATAGTAGGAATGATAGCTAGTTCCAAACAAGGATCCTCTTGAGAATCACAATGTTCGACACTAAGTGTAAGAGTTAATTGTGATGAAAGAATATTAGGTAAATCAATGTCAATGTCAATAGTCTCATATTCATCATTAACATCATCAATATCATCAAGAGTATCTTCTTCATCCAAATTAGGGTAAAAGTACAAAGCTGTGTCACACTTTTATAAAGGAAAAGGTTAACAACACACAATTTTTTTAACTTTAACGACATAAAAATGGCATTTATGTTTAAAATTTGAAGATGATTTAAACTAATGAAATGTGTAAAAGTGGATAAATTTTATGCCTATAATTTTTTTAATTTTTTTTGAACAAGAATTCACATAGTTTTAAAATTTTTTAAGTCCATTTTTTACTTGCTGAAAAATGCTGAAAAATGAGGGTCTTGTTCGCAACAAAAAAGTATATGCAAATAATCTTTTTTTCCTTTGATTTCAAAATATGTCAGATAAAATGTATAGCTAGTGTAGAAAAGAAGAAAAATTAGTTTTCAATGTATATTTTCTCTAATATAACTACTCAAAGTCGAACATACCTAAAATCGACAGTTTTCATCTCACGCCAAATTTCCCCTATCAAATCTACACCATTCAGAAAATGAATTACACACTCTTGAAGATAACTCTCTCCTCTAGTGTTAAATATAAATTTTCAATTTTTTTGATTAGCTTTACTATTTTTTTCTATTTTTGAAGCATCTTGTTCTCGAATGTTAAAATACCTACTTGCAGTATTTTGAAATTATAATATATTAGATCTAATTAAAATACTATATAAATTATATGATGATAATCTTGACTCTGTGCTCTAAAAAAGGGTATTTTTATATTTGTAAAAAAATATCATTAAAAAGAGTAAGAGTTATTGAAACATCGCTTTTTCTGAAATAATTTTATTTCTTTAGTAATTGTTATAAAACATGCATTTAATAGATATTTCCAATTGGAAAAGGTGAAGAACTTATCTAACTGAGCTAGAATGAATCTAGCTAGACCATATGTTTGACAAAAATAATTTTAGTTAGAAATACTCAAATTCAGCTATGCTGATAAGTTGTCCTGAAACATGACACAACTTTGTGCTTTTACCCATTAATCAAAATAGGATCTAAGATACAAATAGAATCATCATAATCATGCATATGAAAATCATTATTAGTAACAACTTCTTCTAACAGATCATGCATAGATTTATCCAAAGAAGGTAAAGATCTTTGAAGAACCGAATTATGAGCTTTAGCATGAGCACGATGCTTTTTACGATGTTCATTAGTAGATCGATTACATTTTGATTTATTTGAAATGAGTTGAGAACTAGGAGGAACATTCATAGGATCCTTCATAGGTTCTTTAGGAAGATTAATAGGATGATCAACAATAGGAGGAATAATCACAGGATCTTTGATAGGTTCTTTAGGAAGAGCGATAAAAGGAACTTGATTAGCAAAACTAGAAGTCGTAGTTAAAGGAGGTATAGAAGGTGTAGGCAAAAGACCATGATTAAGATCCATAGGAGGTATGCTTAATTCAAGAATCTTATGATGTTTATAAGCTTGATATGAATGAAAAAGATTATCAGGTCGAGGAGGACATGAATTAGGTAATGAAGGCCAAAAGAAATCAAGAGCAACACAATCTCTAGGCCTAGAAGGTTGATATAAACTATGATTAATCATCTTCACTTCTTCATCATGAATGAACTTAAGAAACTTATGGATAGGTGAAGCAACAACATGCATGGAATTCAACCAAGGAAAACTGAGCTTAACTTGAAATTGATCAGAAGTAGGAACAACAACAAAGGAAGTGTTCACAATTTTTCCATAGAGTTCAACTGGTAAAGTAATAGAACCAAATGATGGATAAAGAAAACCATTACAAGTTTGAATCCACACATCTGATGTATCATAAGAATCACATTGTAAGCTTTTCATAAAAAGATTTTCTTTAGTAATAACATTGACTAAGGATGTAGGATCAAAATGACAACCACGAGTAGGTTTCTTATAAATCCTAGCATAAATGTAAGGGGGACCATTAGGAGCCTTAATAGTCTCAGAGTCATCAAAGGTAATCAAAATTTCCTGAGGTCTTTTATTCTTAGATTGTTGTCGAGGTTTAGGTTGAGTTTTTAGTTTAGGCTTAGGTTTTGGTCAAGGTTGAGATTGAACTTGAGATTGAATCTGAGGTTGAGGTTGAGGTTGAGGTGGAGATACAGATTGACCAACATGCTCCACTTGATTAACAACACAATTGAGATCATCCATCTTTGAATCATACACAATTTCCATAGCAGATGGTTGAGCAATTATATTAGTATCATGCATAGGTAAAAGGATTCATATAGATTTGAAGGTTTTGATTAGGAGGAGAGATAGATTTGTTCCCACTACCATCAAGATTATCAACAAATAAGGATTTAGAGTCAATTAAGTCTTGAACCTTATGTTTGAAAGAATAACACTTCTCAGTATCATGAGCATTCTGATGATGATATTGACAAAAAGCATTTTGATCAAAAGATTTAGAGGCAATCATAATAGGTATAAGAGGTCGAATAGGAGGTAAAATAATCATATTAGTAGCTAACAACCTATTCATAATATCATGTAAAGGTTTGGAAAGAGGAGTAAACATATGATTTAATCAAAAAGTAGTGGATGCCGAAGTGGCATTATGAGATGCAACAACAACTTGATCAGAAACTGCATTTGTTTATTTGTTTATCTTGACATAGTTGTTGAATTTTTGAAATTTGTTTGGATTAGGAGTAGCATCACTCTTATCAATTAGAATAGGAGCCATTGGAGTGTTGCTCTCAAATTGACTCACTTGTAATTGATAATGATGAAGCGCTGCACAAAGTTGTTGAAAAGAGGTAAATTCAGTAAGCAGAATCTTATCTCTAATATCCTTTTGCAAATTTGAAATAAGCATACGTTGAATATCAATATCAGGAATAGGATAGGAAATCTGAGCATACAAATGCTTAAATCTATCAATAAATTTAGTCAATTTTTCTTTAGCACTTTGTTTACAATGCATCAAATCAGTCAAAGACACTTGCGGGCCAATGTTGTTTTGAAATTGTTGAATAAAGGCATTAGCAAGTTTTGGAAAGGAATCAATAGAATAAGGAGGCAAGGAACAATACCATTGTAAGGCCTTGTCACAGAAAGTTCTAGAAAACAATTTGGCTAAAATCCTATGGTCATGAGCATAATCACTACAAAGGATTTGGAATATTTTAATATGATGAACAAGATCTCCTTCTTCATTATAATTCTCAAGATGAGGCATATCGACTTGCTGAGGAATAGGAGTACGAATAATATCCAAGGACAAAGGACTTCCCATGTCACATGTAGGGATACTAAACTTGTTTTGAGTTAAGAAAGAAAGTTGTTGTTGTAAGGATGACATAGTTTGAGAAAAACTGATGATTATTGAATCATTAGAGGAAATAGTAGGAGTAGCAACATTAAACACACTAGCTAAAGTGTAAGAAGCAATAGGAATAGAAGACATAACTGGAGGAACACTAGGAACTACAGTTGGAAGTGGATTGGAATAAGTAAAAGGAACATTATGATATGAAGGTTGTGATGTAGGAAGGGACATAGGAGGAACACTCATAGGAACAAAGGGAACTATCACAGTCACCAAAGAAGGAGTATAGGTAACAATATTAGATAAAGGATTAGAAGGAGGTTCAATACTAGTGATAGGAGGAATCAACCCTAAATCTTGAGTCTCTTGAGCTAAAGGTTTAACATTTGAATGCACAAGGTGAGTAATACCATGCAAGAGGTTAACGCCTTGATCACTATCACGGAGAACTTTCTTAAGAGCCTCTATAGCTTGAATAGAATCTTGAATATGGTTCTCTTGATTAAACCATTTACCCATTTTATGAAGTTTAGTTGAAAGTTTTTGAACTTGTTCAGGAGGAACTCTTAAAGCATCATCCTCATCATGAGATGAGTGAGAAGAGTTTTTCTCCATAGTAGGATTGGAATCATGAAGAATCAAATTATCATCTAGGACCCTTAGGAAAGGAGAGGAAGATTTAGGATCAAAGGCACCCATGAATCTATGACTTCTTTTAACCAGAATATTATAAGTAGGACTAGTAGTAGTAAATCTCATAAACTAATGTAATGAAAATGAACTAAACTAAAACCACATAAAGTATGAATATTTTTGTATTTTTGAAATCTAATCAGCATGCAAGATCTAACACAAAAGAGAAATCTAATACTAACAATATAAAGGAAATCTAACACCACAAAACACAATAGGGCATCCAATTCCACAAAAAGAAAGGAGAGTAAGCATGTCTGGTTCACCAAAATTAATAGGGGTAAAATGGAATCACTCCTATTCAAATGTATAAGTGTTGTATGTGTATATAAGTGTAATGGGGGAAATATGAGATCCACTCCTAAATCCAAATTTCCAAAGGAGGGATCCAATTTGATCAACCAAAAGGTTAATACACAATCGAATCAATCTATAGAGAATATGAAAGAGAGAGAAAAACCCTATATTTCCCTATGGAGAATAGTGTTTGAAATCTAAAATAATTGAAATAAAAGTACTAACCTCAAATTAGGGAAAATCTAGAAAATGGCAATTTTCGATGTCTGTGTACTTTTAGGCAATTTTGTAACCTATTTCAGACTGGAAATGCCAAGATGAAAAAAACCCATAAATCTTTTGTCTTTCTAATGGCAAGTAGTCTTTGACCCTCATAAAAGGTCAAAGGCTACATTCTTTATTTGAAGGTCGATTCTAACCTTGTTTGCAGATCCCAAAAGTTCACTGAAAAAGGTATCCAAATGTGATATCAGATATGAAATTCCACACCTGTACCTGCAAGAAAATTGGGGTTTTTGTTTGTATGAGGGGTTTTCCTTGGTCAAACCCCAATTTAGGAATTAACCTTGAAATCGAATTGAAATGTAGTATGCATAAACAAAGTAATTGAAATAATTCACCTCGCTTATGTTGAAGTCCTTGTAGAGGATTCAAATCTTCAAATCCAGAAGTAGGAATACTTCAATGGATGTAGAATGAATGTAGGATGTCTCAAATAAATGGCATTTGATCTTCAACACCAATCTTCAATTGATCTTTGCATATGAGGAGGCTTGGATGAATATAGAAGGATGGATTTTCAAGGGGACTCCAAAGAGATTGAATCCTTCAATGGCTAACAATGGATCTCCTTGATGGATGCATGCTTGAACACTTGAATTATTCAAGGCTTTCTTGAATGATTGAATTCACTTGATTGCACTTTCTCATGAAATTTCTTGAAGATGAGATATGTTCTCACAAAACTCGATGATGAAAATGAGGGAGGAAGGCCTCCTTTTATAGTGAACTAGGGCACAATCCTCTAGAGGGGCCACCTTAGAGAATTAAATACCAATTAGGTCATAAAATTGAGAAAATATACATAGATTAAATTCAATTAAAGGATTTACCATTTCGGAACCTGAAATGGCTGACCCGAAGGCGGGAAAACAAATATCCCTGAAACCCGACATTCAGAAATCAAGGAATCTTGAAATTTGGATAGGGGGTCAAGGATGAGGTTGAATCTGACCAGGTCAAGATCAAGGTTGATCTTAAAAAGGTTAGGATATAGGTCAACTTTGACCCCATAAGGTCAACTTTGACCTTATGGTCAAAAACCTCAGCATCTTCACCCATAATGCTAGGAAATGCAGACATGAAGTGAAAAATAGGTGCAGAGGGAAGCAAAATAGGGGGAAAAGCCAAATACATGCAAAGACCTAATCAAGGCACCTAACATGACCCTAGACCACTTACTTGGAGGGCTAAAAACTCTTATCATGGAAGTTCTTTATTTTTAAGATGATACAACACCCATCTCCAGATAGTAAACTCTTTGATCTCATTTTGGAAGAAGGAGATCCATAACCTAAAGATTGCATATCCAGATGTTTTCCCTTAGTAAGTATGTATAGATATAGTTTTTGTAACACCTTTGTCATTAATGTCAAAGGGGGAGTTTTGTATAGAATATGGATCATAATATGTATAGGGAGATATAATTATCTGTATAAAAGACAAAAGTTTTTTGTATTAAGAACAGTTAGCAACTTGGCCATATTCCTTTGTTTCCAACAATGAAAAAGGGGGAGATTATTGGAAAGTTGTCTATAATGATGTATATGAGTTAATATAGTGTTTTCATTATGGAAACAAAGTCATATAGCAGTTTGGAGTTAGCGCACTTGATGAGAAGATAAAAAATTGATTAAGTGTTGAAGACTGGATAGTGTACAGAGTTCCTGGAGCTCAAAGCATCAGTGCATGTGTGTATGAAAGAATTATGGTATGCACCCTAGAAGTTAAGTTGGTTAGACAATATTAATGCTTAGTCTATGAGTGCATAATCAGATATACAAGGATGAGAAAGATACAGTCAGTTGAAGTTGCACAGCCAGTGTGTGCCAGTGAAGAACAGAGTAAGCAACCAAAAATTATCATTTTGAGTTGTGACTATAGTATAATGTTATAAAGGCTATGTGCCTATTGTAATTAGGTTTCCAAAATGTATATATGTTTGATTGTAAACACACCTAAGCAATTTCATTTGGAAGCATTGTATGTGATAGCTTTCAAGGCCAACCTAGTTGTTTATTTTGTATGCGTGTATAAATATAAGATGTGCCCATTGTTTTTGGTATGGAAGTTGATAGAGAGTTGTGATAAGTAGAGAAAAAGTATGAAAAGAGTCTATAAGATGTATTAGATCTTTGCAAGAGGTCAAAGCATTAGCACATCAAAGGAATTGATTTGAAAAGCAGTGTCATAGTGATAGTTCATCTAGCAGATATAGTGTGTATTTGAGATCAAAAGGTTGTAGCCTTCACCACTTGAGCAGTGAGCTCTAGGATAGTGCATCCACTCCCCTAATAGGGACTATTGTAAAAGATTCCTAATAGGGTCTGACCCTTAACAAGGTCTACTATACTTAAAGCATTGTAAAGCAACTCCTAACATGGTTAAGGATCTTCTAACAAGGATCACAAAACACTAGTACAAAATATTAGTGGGTGTCAATTCCCACCGGGTTTTTTACCTATCTGGGTTTCCCCATAACCATATTGGTGTCATGTGTTGATTTCATGTTTCATGTTTGTGTGAATGTTTAATTCAGTTCTTAAGCATTTAAGTTCAGTATAAAGATTAAAGTAAACATATAAAATACAGTGAACACTAATTCACACCCCCCTCTTAGTGTTCCCATTCCTAACAAGTCCATGGTAAGAAATCATTGAACACTTCTAGTAATTTTGATGATGATGATGAAGAGAAAGCACTAGATGATTTCATTGCTATGATTGCTAAGAAAGAAAGGAAAGGAAAAGGGAAATATGAAGTTTAGTTACCATTCAAATTCTTTTCATGTAATAAGATTGGTCACTTTTCATCTAAGTTTCCTACAAGAGTCAAGAAGTTCAAAACTAATTACAAGCCTAAGTATACAAAAGAATATTACTATGTTGGAGATGGAGTATCAAATGAAGATTCAATAGAAGGTGAAATTGGATTCATTTCTCTTGAAGACATGGGGAAAATATTTGATGAAATGGACCTTGAAGATGTAAAGAAAGCACAAGAGTTAGCATTAATTTCACAAGTAGATATCAGAACAGATTGGATCATTGACAACGGTTGTTCACACCACATGACAGGAGAAAAAGATAGATTTTTACATCTAGATAAGTACAAATGTGTCATGGTTAGGTTTGGAGACAATACTCCTAAACCTTTCATAGGTAGAGGAGCTATCACCTTGGATGGAAAGAACAACACTGATGATGTTCTTTATGTTGATGGTTTACAACATAACCTACTAAGTGTAGGAAAGTTGCTTGACAAAGGATATCAGTTGGAATTCAAAGACAAAAAGTGCATCATTAATAAAAAGGAAGGAGAAATGATTTCATCAAGCTCAAAGACAAAAGGTAATGTTTTTCAGCTTAATTCAGAAGCAAGTTGTTTTTTTGCTAAAGTAGATGGTAGTTGGCTATGGAACAAAATACTATGTCACATAAATTTTGACAACATAGTAAAGATAAGGAATGTAAAGAAAGTAAAAGACCTTCCTAGCATTGCAAAACTAGTTGATACAATATGCAGGGAATGTGTGATAGGAAAGCATATGAGGAATTCATTTAGAAGCAAGCATAATTCAGCAGAGAACAAATTGGATCTAGTGCATACAGACCTATGTGGACCAGCTCAATCAAGATCATACTATGGTGAAAGGTACTTTATTTTTTGTTGATGATTATTCTAGAATGATGTGGCTTGTGTTCTTAAAAGACAAATCAGAAGCATTTGAGAAGTTCAAAATATTCAAGGATAAAGTTGAAAATGAGTCTGGATTGAAGATAAAGTGTTTGAGATTAGATAGAGGATGAGAATTCACCTTTGACAGATTTTATGAGCATTGTGAAGAACATGGGATAAAAAGACAACTAAGTGCACCTAGAACCCCTCAGTAGAATGAAATTGTAGAAAGAAGAAATAAGATCATGCTTGACATAGTGTGCACTATCATGATTGAAGGAAAGGTCACACACACCTATTGGAGAGATGCGGTCAATACTGCAGTCTATACTATCAACAGAATTCAATTGAGGCTAGGTTTAGACAAGACACCTTATGAGATATGGTTTGGGAATGTACCTATAGTAAAATACTTCAAAATCATTGGAAGTAAGTGCTACATCAAGAGAGATGAAGCTATTGGCAAGTTTGATGCAAGAAGCGATGAAGGTATTTTTCTTGGTTACTCTACTAAAAGAAAATATTATATATGTTTTAACTTAAGATTGAAGAATATCATTGAAAGTGATTATGTTAAGACTAATTAGAAGTTTATTATTTAAGAGAGATATCATGATTATGCACCTATGATTGAAGTAGAACCTAGACCTACCACTAGAGAAATAGTTGTTGAAGAAATGTTTGACAACGTTGATGTATTATTCAATGACCCTGAAACTAGTGAAGAAGAATTACAAAATTCAAATGAGAGAATCACACCTAATGTTCCTAAATTCACATCTGGATACCATTCAAAGGAAGATATCATTGGAGATTAGAACAAAAAAGTCATGACAAGATCAAAAGAAAAAATTTCAACATCTAATGAAGAGGTATGCTTACTTTCACAGATTGAACCTTTAAGTGCTGAAGATGCATGCAATTCAGATTGGCATGAAGCAATGAAAGAAGATCTAGATCAGATAATTAAGATCGACACATGGGAATTGGTCCCTAGTCCTAGTGATAAGAATGTGATTGGAATCGAGTGGATATTCAGAAATAAGATGAATGAAGATGGAACAGTAGTAAGAAATAAAGCAAGACTAGTATGTAAAGGATATGCACAAAGAGAAGGAATTGATTATTTAGATACATTTTCCCCTATAAGAAGATTGGAAGCCATAAAGTTGTTTCTAGCCTATGCTACATTCAAAGACTTCAAAGTATATCGTATGGATGTCAAGTCATCATTCCTGAATGGAGAATTGAAGGAAGAAGTTTACATAGAGTAGCCTAAAGTATTTACTTTATCAGACATACCTTATATGGTATGAAGATTGAAGAAAGCCCACTATGGACTTAAGCAAGCCCCTAGAGCATGGTATGAAAGGCTTGATGGATACTTGAATAAGATTGTATTCAAGAAAGGAGCAGTAGATTCTAACTTATTCATAAGAGAGACACTTGATGGATTATTGTTAGTTTCTATATTTGTTGATGACATTATTTTTGGTGGCAATGACAAGCTTAGTGTAAAATTTTCTAAAGAGATGCAAAGAAAATTTGAAATGAGCATGATTGGACCTATCAAGTACTTTTTAGGAATGAATGTGTAGTAGACAGACAAAGGTATTTTCATTAATTAGTCTAAGTATGTGAAAGAGATATTGAAGAAGTTCAAGATGGGTAATTGCAAGCTAGTAAGTACCCCTATAATAACAGGATGCAAGCTTTCAAAAGAAGATGACTCGGTAGCAGTAGACATGACCTTGTATAAGTATATGATTAGTAAACTAATCTATCTTACTCAATCTAGACTTGATATTTCTGATGCAGTTGGTATTGTTGGAAGATTTGCAGTAGAACCTAAGAAAAGTCATCTTATGGTAGTAAAGAGGATATTCAAATATTTGAAAGGGACTATAGACTATGGTTTATGGTATCCTAATTTGGAGAATGAAAACCTTCATGTGTATACAGATTCAGATTGGGAAGGTTGCGTTGATGATAGAAAGAGTACCTTAGGAAAAGTAGTATTTCTTGGAGATAGACTTTTTACTTGGACAAGTAAAAAGCTAAATTGTATTTATTAGTCAACAACAAAAGAAGAGTATGTAGAAGATGCATTAAATTGCTCTAAAATTACATGGATCAAGAATATGATAAAATATTTTGGAATTCAAATTGATTATCCTATTGTTAATCATTGTGATAACACTAGCACTATCAATATGTCAAAGAACCTTGTGATGCATGCAAAGACAAAACACTTTGAAATAAAATATCACTTCCTAAGAGAGAAAGTAGCAGAGAAAGAAGTAAAGTTGGACTATGTGAGTACAAAAGAATAGCTATAAGACATTTTCACAAAGCCTTTACTAAAGGATACATTTGAGTATCTCAGGGAGAAGCTGGGAGTAATTCCTTTCCTTGAATCTGATTAGATTTTTCAAGAGTGCATCCATCCTTAGTGACTGATGAATGTTTGACTAATCTACTTTAGGAGTAGTACTGATGCTTAATTTTTTGGTGCCCTTTTCCATTGATGTCAAAGGGGGAGTAGTATATAGTTATGAAAAATAAAACAATTGTTTTATTCTAGAAAGGGGGAGTGAGTATTTAGAAAGGAGATACAAAACAGTAAGGAGGAGTATACAGTAAGGGGATACAACAACAGATATTCATAGCATTAAACAATAGATGGAGGATTCATCCTTGGGGGATTTTTGTTGAGGAAATGGAGAATGTTATAAAATAATTGTACATTTGGATTGGTGGTGTTTTTCATTCCATATGTTTCCATCAATGCCAAAGGGGGAGATTGTTGGAGATTTGCGAGCAAGCCAGTGTTGACTATATGTTTGTCATTGATGACAACATATGGTAAGAAACATGTGTGGAATCTTGATGGAGAGATCCTTGAGCATATGGTTCCTAGATATGTTATCAACATGATATCATAGATGCAGAGGTTGATTATGAGTGAAGACAGTAATATAGTTGTTTGTATCAGTAGTGTTCCTGACAGGTCCCAGGAAGAGTTTTGTATGTGATTTGTAGTATGGTTGTGATGAAGCCTTGTGAGTTTATATTTATGTTGTAGATATGTTAGTAAAGATATGTTCATGGATGTAGAGTTAGTTATGCTGTACAGGTTGAGTTATGATGTCGCCAATTGCCAGTTATAGTTTCCTAAGTTTATTTGATGGAGCTAACATTGTTTATATTGTTGTAGTAGTTGCACCTATCATTTTGATATGTGTTCTTGGATTAGTGTTTGGAGAAGAGTTAAAAATATTTTTTTAAGAGTGCATAATGTAATTCAGCATGAGAAGAAAGTATCAGTTAATTTAGTGGAGTCGATAGTGTGAAGTGATGTGTCTACTTATATTGAGTTGCGTGGTCCTAGTTTGTGTTGCGTGCTTAGTATAGCCATTTGAGATATTGTTGGAGAGTTATATTATTTCTCTAATATTATTTTAAGGAATTTATAATAGGTTGACTTGATTATATCATTTGGAGAAAGATACTTATAGCCAGTCAGTTGTGATCATTAAGTATGGTAGATAGTTGAAAGTATAGAGCAGAGAAGAAGGTGAAAAGTATTGAGCCATCAATAGAAGGTCTATGTAACAAAGAAGAGAGTGTATTATATTCATTGTAACTAATCAAGACAATAGGTCTAACTCATAGTTCACCAAGATCCAGATATAGTGTGTATCTGTTAAGCAGAAGGTTGCAGCCTTCACCCCTTTAAGCAGTGTGCTCCTGGACAATGTGTCCTCACCACTAATAGGGTTAATTGTAAAAGACTCCTAACAGGGTCCAACCTTTGACTAGGTTACTATACTTAATGCATTGTAAAGATAAACTCCTAATAGGGTTGTAAGATCTTCTAATAGGAATCATTATACTTTAGTGTAGTTTATAGTTGGTGGTAATTCCCACTAGGGTTTTTACCTATTTGGGTTTCTCTATAACCAAAATTGTAGTGTTGTGTTAAGTGTTCTCATATTGTGTTTATGCTTTATGTTCTTCTATACTTAATTGGATAAATAATTGAATCTTGTAGATAACTGATTCACCCCCCTCCCCTCTCAGTTATCTCTTGGGACTATTCCTAACATGGACTGACACAAAAAGACATGCAAGGGTTTCCACATCATCACACATGAATCTAGGAGGAGGCATGGTAGAAATGATGCTAGAGAACCCACAAACAAATGAAATTTCCCAAGTGCACCATGTAACCCAAAAGATCACATGTGGAATGTGCAAGGGTCATATCTAATTGATTCATAGGCATAAATAATAGATCAAAAGATTGTGCCCCAGATCACCCTCATTCACAGTGCACCATGATATAAAGGATCGTGGTGACCACGAGGAGAGGAAAAACAAGAAGCTATAAAAGATAAATAAGATCCAAAGGACCAAATCCAAGATCAATGTGATAAAGCCAAAATACATCCATTGCCATGGAGAGAGATTGATTATTTGATTGATGGGGGGAGATTAGGTCATAAATGAGGAGGGACACATCCTACAAGGACCCATTTGATGAGAAGAATATTGTGATGTTGTTGGAAAAGTGACGAATCAAGGATAATCATGTGATCAAGGACATTCAAAAAAATATGTTGTTGAAGGACAGTGTTGGGTGAGATAATTTCAAATGATCATAATTATGGCAGGACTAAAGAGGATATGTACAATGAGACACGATGATATAGTACAAAGGAGATGGGATATATACAATAGACATTTACAAAAAGCTCAGAGATTGGGATAGGTCAACAAGATGACAAGGATATATACAAAACTTAGGATTTGGGATAGTAATTGATTGTTGTGTGTTGGATATTCTTGAGGATAGAACACCTTGGGAAATGGGCTGGTGGTGGGGATGTGGGGGGATTGGTTGTTGAATGGGTGAAGGGGATGGGAGGGGGTGAGATTTTGATAGATAATGGTCTGGTCCACTTTGTATGGTGCATGTTTCCAAGTTTTGACCAACATAATTTTCTAAAGCACTAGAATAGCCAAGTTTTCACCATTGAATGATTACTTTTCTTTTCTTTTTTCATTTTTTTAATTTTCCCAAATTTTATAGATTTTTTGGATATATAGGATATGGTTCAAGCATAGAACTACTTTAGATGTATGATTTTGATAGGATCATTCAGGGGCTCTCTTTCTGGTGTTGATAAATGACAGGCTCTTGAGCCAAAGCATGTTGTGACAATGTAAGGACCTAACCAAGTAGGCTCTGATGCAATTAAGGATGGTGGATCCAATGAAGGATAGTCTAAAATTTTCAACCAATAGAATTACATAATAGAATACTCAACACAACATATAACAGCACAAATGTTTCAAGTAATTTTCATTAACATGCTCGGTTGTAAGGCCTTCCAGGTTAGGGCCAATTACAAATAGAAATAATTTTGCAATATCCACAAATAAATCCAATACAATCTCAGCTATTTCAGGTTATAAGACAATCAGAAGTTGATGTAAACCCTAAGGTAGATCTAAACTTGAGCTTGCAAGCCTCCAAGCAATCTCATTGTCTCCAAGTATGCAACCACTAGCTCTATTACAATCAACTATCATATGACAATCTGATCTGCAAGATCATGCAAGATCTTTTCCACAAATTTGCCAACTTCAGCTTTTAGAACCTTAGATCTAATTTGCTAAGTCTTCAAATCATGAACTTATCTCTCTCTACTGATCCCCCTAAACATCTACCCAAACATCCTATAAATACTAGTCATTAGCCACAAGTCAACTAGATGAAACTTGTTGGCATTAAGTATGTTTGTCATTAGTGACAACACTTATTCAGACTCTGCATGTTTACCAAGAAGAACAGTGTTTACTAAGTAGAACAGTGTTTACCGAGTAGAACAGTGTTTATCGAGCAAAACAATGCTTACTGAGCTTCACAATGCTTACCGAGTTATCATCACCAAGTAATGAGATGAGAAGTGTTTATCGAGTGCCAGCATGGTAAACAGGGAATTCAGTCTCTACAGAGTGACACCATATCTACTGAGTCTCCAGTATATACCGAGTTTGAAACTACAACTGAGTGGTTAGTATGGACCATGCCTCCACTTCTAGCGAGTGCATGACGATGCCAAGTAACGTAGTGGATGTCGAGTATCAGAAAGTCACCGAGTTAGTTTGCAGTAACCGAGTCACTATATTTGCACTGACTTAGTAATATTTGTGTTTGCTTTGTTTAGAGCTGGCTTTGTAATTATTTTGTAATTGTTTTGGATCAATATATAAACAATGTTTTGTATCACATCAAAAGTGTGTGACAGTGAAAAAGAGAAGGAAGGCAGAGATAAGTGAATTACAAGGGATATAATAGTATACGGAGTAGTAGAGACACATCCATCATAGAAGGTGATTAGTACATTAGAGAATCTCAATCAGCAAGTACAGTTGCAAGTAAGAGATCTACTATTTCATCCTAACAGGTGAATCAGCCCCAAATCCTTTAACCGAGTAGACTTAATAGTATTTGTAAAATCTCTTAACCGAGTGCATACTTCATTGTATGTTTGTAAATCCTCTAACAAGGTGGACCTAGTAGTCCTTATTGATCCTAATAGGGCAGATCATCAGAAGTGATCATTGTAAGCCTTAACCAACAAACTTTATACTCAGCATTGAAGTTTTGTGGGTTTCATCCCCACCCCAGTTTTACTTTCTATTTGGAAGGTTTTTGGGTCATCAATCTCTGTGTTCAAGTGTTATGAATGTTTTATTCTTTCTCTTACTCATGCATGTAGTTAGCTTATCAATCTAATGTCGTTGAGAAAATGGTTGAGATCTAAAATTTGTAAAAGTTTTGAAGTTACCGATTCACCCCTCCCCTCTTAGTAACCTAGCTAGTCTTGAATATTTCCAACAAAAACCATTATCTCCCCAAAACAAATAATTAAATGCCATACAAGTTGGCTTACAATTGTATAAAAAAATTTAATTCAGCATGTCAGCCTATAACAATAGCTACCAACAATAAATTCACCAATTCAGCTCAACAAATCACATAGAACTCCAGTCGGTAAACAAGAACTACCAAGCCACAGTGAATTAACCGATCATGACAGGCATCACTGAGCACTAGTGTCAACCAAGCATCATAGGTATGACTGAGTAACACTTTCACTGAGTGCCAGAGATTGTTGAGTTCCTTTAGTCACCGAGTTTCCTTCAATGACTGAGGCCGTTGGTCAAGGTTGCAATCGAGTAACACTGGCCAAAATACAAACACCCCATGTAGTTTCACCGAGGAAAAAGAATGCCCCTACCTTAACCTTGGATGCACTTGCATCAAACAACACAGGTTCCAAAAGATGTTCATATGTGAGAAGAACATCTTCCAAGATTCAACACATAAATCTTGAACTGGTTCTTCATATACAAGTCCTCCACCTTTTTTGCTTGTAAATCCTTCCACTTTAGTTTCCTTTGTCTCTTCAAGTCTCTCCTTGATAACACACATGTCAGTTCTCTATACTAATCATTCATTTTCTCTGGATCCACAATCTCAACTCAGCTACCAATCATCCTTCTCAAGAGTAAACACATTTTGGACATAGTTATAAATAGCTCTACAATCATATTGCCAAGGTCTACTAAGAAATATATCACAACAATTCATCTTCAGAATGTCACATAACACAAGATCCTTGTACTAGCCAATCTGAACATCAATGAAGCATTGTTCTCTTACTTCCAAAGCATGAACATCTTGTAACCAACCAATCCTATAAGGACAAGGATGCTTCATACTATTCAACCCAAGTTTCTGAACCATGTCCTCAGTAAAAGGGTTATCAGTGCTACCACTATCAACAATAACATCATAGAGTTTACCTTCAGACTTGCATCAAGTTCTAAAAAAGTTACTCCTCTGATAAGGTTCCACCTTTGTACCAAGAAATGTTCATGGAAGCAGCAAGTTCTCTGATTGAGGTTCATTCTAAATGTTCTCATTCATCACAACAGTTCATCAGTCAACCTTATTCTATGTACACTCAAAAGAATGATGTCCTTCCTCTCCATAGTTATAGCAAGTACCCTTAAAGATAACTCTACCTATCTTCTTCTTTGGTTCCACAAGTTTCTGTTCATCTTTTGCATCTGCTGGTTTATCCTTCATAGAGTGATCAATCTTTTCCTTCCATCAGGAGTTACTAGGTTGTTTCCTCTACAACTTATCTTCTACCTTCAAAGCATACTAATAAGCATTTTCAATAGAATCAATCTTAAGCATACCAAGATTATCCTAAATATTGAATCTCAAACCATTCACATACCGAGCTACCTTTTCCTTACCAAGCTCTCGGTGTCCAGACCAAATAGTAAGTTTGTAGAACTCCTTGGTATAATCTTCAATAGAAAAATCCTTCTATTTCAGATTCTGCAACTTCTTAAAGAAGTCAAGCTCATAGTTAGAAGGTATGAACTTAGCTTTCAACTTAGTCACCATCAACCTCCACTGATTGATCTTTCTTTCACCTTCATCTTCTCTATCTCTTTGTAGTTCTTTCCACTAAAGAGAAACATGTCCTGTCAACTTTTTCTATGCTAATCTCACCCAAAGAGGAGCTTCAATTTCTTCCAGCTCAAAGAAATCTTCAAGTTCACCAATCCAATCAATCATATTGTCGGGCTTCAAAGTACCAGAGAAAGTAGAAACTTCCATTTGGTAACTACTACCAAATCGAGCTCCAGATCTATGCAACTAAGAAGTTTTGTCTTCACCAGATCTGTTCCTCTGGTCATCACCACTAGATCCAATAGTTTCAAATTCTTCAATAGCTTCTTCATAACCATCTTTAGTACCAACATTCTGAGGCACACTAGCAACAACTCTCATGATCTCGGTGACCATGTCATTCTTCATCAATTTTATCTCAGATCTGACATCCAATCTGACTTTATCAAAAATCTTTGATTCCACAACATCAAAAAGATTTTCAATAGCTCTAGCGTCCAATCTTCTTAGAGGCATCCTTAAAGATATGCAAAATAACCCTCTACAAATCCTCACCGACCACCTTGTGATAATCTCCAAGTTGTGTACAAGTCAGATCTCAACCTTCTACCTTGAACAAACAACTAGGGAAAGATTTCACCATTTCAGTGCTCTAGATCTGTAATCTATATTGCACACAATCTCTGCTCCAATAGGATCAACTTCACAAGATCATCCTTGCTACGTCAACCTTTGCTTCACAAGATCAACTATCATCTCCCAGCAAGAACAAACTTTAGCTCTAAAACCACCTGACGTAGTCAAGGATGGTGGATCCAGTGATGGACAGTCCAAACCTTATAGCTAATAGAATTACATAATGGAATAATCAACATAATAGATAAAACCACAAATGTTTCAAGTAATTTTCATTAACATGCCTGGCTATAAGTCCTTTCGGGTTAGGACCAATTACAAATAGAAACAATTCTGCAAGATCCACAAATAGATCCAATACAATCTCAGCTAGTTCAGCTCTGAAGACAATCATAAGCTGATGGAAACCCTAAGGTAGATCTAAATTTGAGCTCACAAGCTTCTAAGAAATCTCCTTGTCTCTAAGTATGCAACCCCTAGCTCTTCTACAGTCAACTATCAGATGACAATTTGATCTGCAAGATCATGCAAGATCTTTTCCACAACTTTGCCAACTTCAAATTTTAGAACCTCATATCTAATTCACAATTCTTCAAATCATGAACTTCTCTCTCTCTACCAATCCCCCTGAAAATCTACCCAAACACCCTATAAATACTAGTCATCAGCCACAAGTCAGTTGGATGAAACCAATAACTCCCCAAAACAAATAATTAAATGCCATACAAGTCAGCTTACAATTGTATATAAACATTTAATTTAGCATTTCAGCCTATAACAATAGCTACCAACAATAAATTCACCATGTTTGCTCAACAAATAACATAGAACTCTAGTCGGTAAACCAGAACTACCAAGTGATAGTGAATTAACCGAGCACATGAGGCATCACTGAGCACCAATGTTGATTGAGCACCATAGGTATGACCAAGTAACACTTTCACTAAGTGCTAGAGACTATTGAGTTCCTTTAGTGACCGAGCTTCCTTCAATGACCAAGGCCATCGGTCAAGGCTACAACTGAGTAACACCAGCCAACATACAAACACCCCATGTAGTTTCACTGAGGAAAAAGAATGCCCTTTCCTTAACCTTGGATGCCCCTGTATCAGGCTCAAACTTGCTCTTCTTTTCTCAATTTGTTTGTCCTTTTTCATTTTCTTTGAGGACCATGTCACCCACTTGGAACTATCTAAGATGGACCTTTTTGTTTTATCTCCTTTTGAGTTGATTCTGGTAGACAACTAGGTGATCATATGCTTGTTGACTTTTCTCATCTAAGAGATCTAGTTGGGTGATGTGTGGCACATGATAGTCTTCAGCTGTGGTATAGTTTTTCATGGATATGTACAATGAGGGGAGATCAACCTTGATTGGTAAGATGACTTCAAAACCATATAAAAGGGAGAATGGTGTGGTTCCTATGGGAGTGCAGAAGGAGGTGTGATAGGCCCAAAGGGTGGGATTGATTTGGAGGTTCTAGTCATGACCAGAATCATTGACAACCTTTTTGAGGATTTTGAGGATAGTTTTATTGGTTACCTCAGCTTGGTTATTTCCTTGGGGGTATTATGGGCTATAGTGGATATGGATTTTGGCACATAGATCATCCACATGATGGTTTTCAAAGGGTGTGCCATGATCTATGAAGATGGTGGAAGGGATTCCAAAGTGGCATATGATATGGTAGAGGATGAACTTGGATATCTGAATGCCTGTAGTTAGGATGAACAAAATTTCTTCAACCCACTTTGTGAAATATTTAGTGGCTATTATGATATAATTGTGTCCATTTGAGGAAAGGGGAGTGATCAAACCAATGAGGTCAAATCTCTAACATGAAAAGAGCCACGACGATGCAATGGGCTGCAAGTCCTGTGCTAGAGCATGGATCAGATTGGCATGTTGTTGACATGGTGGACATTTCTTTACAAGTTTATAGGCATCATGGTCCATTGTTGGACAATAGTACCCAACTCTAAGAAACTACTTTTCTAGGACTATTCCACTCATGTGGGAACCAAAAATTCCAGCGTGAACCTCTTGTAAAGCCAGGATGGCCTCATTCGAATCTTAACACTTAGAGAGGATGTTGTGATATCCTCGATGATATAGGGTGTTGGCTACAAGAGTGTAGAGGGAAGATTTGTGAGTAAGGTTCTATCATTGGGTATTTGTGAGGTGGAGGGATATGATACCATTTTTAAGATAAGTGTGAATGTTGTGCTACCATGGGGACTGAGGACCAACCAAGATGCACACCATTTCAAAATTGTCATTCTCATAAGAAGGCGTATGTAGCTACTCGACCAAGAATTCATACTACATTAGAGCTCGAGGGATCTCCAATAAGGACCCAATGGTTTCCATTGCATCGACAAATTTGTTCTATAGCCTAGGTATTTAGGTGAATTATAGACTCAAGAAGTGCTCTTTCAATCTATCCACTAACTCTTTGTAGGGTAGAAGCTTGTCGTCCTTATTTTGGAATTTGTCTAGGACCTACTTGATGATCAACTAAAAATCTCTAAATACTTGCAATTCTATGATGTTCCACTGGATAGCCATTTTGAATCCTAAGCTAAGTGCCTCATACTCTATAATATTGTTGGTGCAAGGAAATCCCAATTTGAATAATGTGGGGATATAGCCACTTTGAGGAATGGAAAAAAGGATTCATGCCCCTGATCCATGTGACATGTAGGAGACACCAAAGTATAACTTCCATGTTGGTTTTTCTTGAATCATGCAAAGGTGTTCATCAGGAAATTCCATAATCAGTGGATATACATCAATCAAGGCTTCTTCAGCTAGCTAATCAGCAATAACTTTCCCCTTTATTGATTTTATTTCTATGTATTAGATATCAAATGCACTGAGTAGCATAACCTATTTCTCCATTAGGCTTGTTAGCATTGTTCTTAATAGTAGGTACTTAGGCGAGTCTACCTTAGAGATAATCTTGATGGTTTGGCTGAGGATGTAGTGCCGAAACTTTTGAGTGGTGAAGACCATTGTGAGGCATGATTTCTCCATTGTTGAATAGTTGAGCTTATAGCCAACAAGTTTTTGACTGATGTAGTAGATGGCCCTTTCTTTTCTATGGTCATTAAGCTATGCTAATAGTTCCCCCAGTGATGTAGTGGTTTTTGAGCTATATAGTATGAGAGGGTGTCCTAATACTAGTGGTACAAGAATAAGAGAGTTAGCTAGATATTATTTTAGCTTCTTGAAGCTTCTTTGAAAAATTAAATCCCACTTGAAGCTGGTGTCTTTGTAGAGTAGATATGTGAAGGGTTGACACTTGCCTGCCAGTTGTGATATGAATCTCCAAACTGATTGTAATTTTCCATGTAGGATGTTGAGATACTGGAGTGTTCGGAGTGGAGGCATTTCCATTATGGCTTTGACTTTCTTAGGGCCAATCTCAATGTCATAATGTGATATAATGAATCCCATTATTTTTCCTAATGTGACACCAAAGACACACTTTTTTGGATTTAGCTTTAGGCCACAGTGATGTAGATGGTTGAACACACACTCGATGATGTCAAGGTGTTACAACCATGTCTTTGATTTAGCAAGGATATCATCCACATAGTATTCAAGGATTTTATGTATCATATCATGGAATATTGTTTTCATTTCTCGCTGATAGAAAGCCCCTACATTATTTAACCCAAATGGCATCATAATGTTGTAAAAGGTGCCTTGTGGTGTTGTAAATGTTATCTTGTGTTGATCTTCCTCTACTATTTGGATCAGATTATATCTTGACAAACCATCTGTGTGATAGCATCTCATGGCCTACTGTGAGATCAATAATCATGTTGATGTTTTTTAAGGGGAAATCATCCTTTAGGCATGGTTTTTTTAGATCTCTAAAGTCTGTGCAGATTTTGATCTCTCTTGATGAGTTAGTGACTGGCACCATGTTTGATATCCATTATGAGTAGTCAATAGCTCTGATAATATTTTCTTGTAGTAGCTTCTCAAGTTATGATTTGACTAGGAGGGCTACCTTTGGATGCATCTTGTGAATTTTTTTATTTATTGTCTTGGCATTTGGATCCACTGCAAGATGGTGGACAACTAAATTTTGATCATGCCCTAACATGTGGGCATACGACCATGAAAATTGATTAATGCCTCTTGGAGGAGCCTTGTGAAATCTAATTCTTCACCTTCGGTCAGGGATGTTGCAATGTATGTGATTCTTGGGTATTCTCTAGTTCCCAAGTTGATTGGCTTGGTATCTTTAATGAGGATGGAAGACTGCTCTAGTCTATAATCCTGGATGTGGGGAAGAGGAAAGTCTTCATCTTCTAGGGCCTTATAGAGGCTTTCAACAAAAGATACACTCTTTATTTTTTATTTTTTAGAGTCAGAATATGCCCCAGAGGGGTTTTCACAAAAGGATCCATTCTTTTCTTGTTTATTTTCACTTTTATGGCTAAAGACTTCCTCTTCCCCAAATTATCCCTTAGGATCAAGCTTGTAGACATAAGATGATTCTTGTCCCTGATCTGATTGTTGGTCCAATGCTCCCATGAACCTTAGGAGTGCTTCCTTTCTTTAAAACTCATCAATGTGTGTTACGCTTGGTTGGTCCCAGTCTATGAGTTCGGGATGGATGAGGGGAAGTTCAATGAGGTTAATGGAAAGTTGGTGAAGGAAAAAGTTCCCAGGAAGGTTTCATTGTTGAATATATCATCATAGGATTTCTTTTCTTCTTCTTTAGGGATGTCTTCAATTTCTACAAGGTCATCCCAGATGTTCAAGAGGGTGATGTTGGTTGAATTAGTGCCCCAGTTTTGGTATTGAGTCCTTGTATACACAGGAGAGGAGTATTAAAGCCAAGGCCTTGATGTTTTGGATTTTCTAAGGCTTCTAGTGGATCGTTGCTTCCACCTTCTTTTTGTCCTAGAACACCACCTTGATATTTCCATTATTCTATGGCATATTTGTGTGATACTAAATATTTATCCTTGAAGTATCTAAGGAGCTCAGTGTTAGGAGGTGGGGGATATTTGTATAGCCACCTATCAATATCAGGATCCATCGCTTGACTATTTAGGATTCCATGGGAGATGAATGTTGATAGCCCCAATTGCTTGACTTCAGGGTCATGTTGAGGAGGTTTACTTTGGTGGCTTGGGCACCCTCAAGTATGTGGATCAAGTGGTAAGGCCCCTACTGCAAAGGCATCGTTTAGGTTTTACTCACTATAGCCCATGTTGTTGATCTTGATGGAAGAGAGGGTGGAGGCTAGGATTGTCTCTAGATCACAATGGGATTAGGATGAGCTGGGAATGGAAGTGTCGAGGTTGATTCCAAGATAGTAGGTGTAGTGAGGAAAAGATGCTTCCAATGCACAAAAATATGCAAAGGGTTGGGGATCTGTATGGATGGTGATTTCAGTACCTTGATGTAGAAATTTTAAGCACTAGTGATAAGTGGATGGGAGGACTTTAATGAAATGAATCCATGGTCAGTGAACGAGGATGTTGTATAGTAGGTCTAGATTTAAAAAATGGTAGACTGTGTCTTGAATTTTTGGGCCTATCTTGATAAAAAATAGAATGGTACCTTTTGAGGTACGCTCCAAGTTATCATAGGACTTGATAGTGATGACATCATGTGATATGTTAGCATCTGTGTATCCCACTTACTCGATGAGCTTTAGGGTGAAAACATTTAGGGCTAAACCATTATCTATCATGACCCTTTTGATGGCGAATCCCTTGACCATGAAGGCAATGCAGAGGGGGAGATTGTGATCAGGCTCGACAGATGGTATGTAAGAAGGATTGAAGGAAAGTGCATAGGATCCAAATAGGTGTCCTACAAGGTTCTCAAACTAGATGGTATTAATGTCTTTGGGGACACACCCTTCTTGGAGAGCTTAGTTAAGGATTTATTGATGGAGGGGTGAAGTGCAGAGAAGGTTAAGGATGGATATTTTGGTAGGTGTGTTCCCAAGGTGTCAAGAAGGTTTTATTGTGCATTATGAGTGAGCATGAGATTAGCACTACTGACATATATCTGGCCTCTACATCTAGTTACTACGCACTAACTATCTGCTCCTTCAACATGGATGACATTTATAACAGGTTCAACTTGGGATATGCATCCAAAAAACTTGTTGTAGTTGATGTGGGCACTAGTATAGTCTTTTTGTCACCATGGTCTCCTTATTTTCATGTAGCGCAATTCTAGGGTGGCAGATTAGTATTGGCTTGGTTCTTCCTAGAGTTGTATTGAGGAAACACATTTTGATAGATTTGCAGATTAGCATTAGGCAAGGGCTGGGCTAGTGCATCCACTTGGATCTCTTTTCTATCAATGAGATCTTGGATATAGTGCTTCAATTTCATGAGCTTGATGGTCGTGTGTCCTTTAACATGGTGATAGTCACAATACTCATGCTCTTTGTACCATGTGGTCTTGGGAGTTGTGTCATAAAGTGGATGAGTTGGAGGGTAGGTAATCAGGTTGGATTTAGCCATTCGATGGAAGATCACGTCTAGTGGTTCACCAAGAGGATTGAAGGTCCATTTTTTATTATTTTGGAGTTGAGGTCTATTCTATGATGGGGTAACTGATATGGAATTTTGTTGATTAGCTTGGTTTTGATAATACTGCATAGGTTGTTAATTGATTTGTGGTTGTTGTTGGTACATAGGAATAGGTAGTGTAGGACCAACCATAAAAATTTGGACATATTTGGAGCTAGTGGCTCCATCTGTGACAACATTTTTATTCTTTTTCTAGTATTGAGACCTCTCATTACTAGGTTTGTCTTGTGAGATTTCTTTGTAGTGTTTGATTATGCCATCATCTAAGAGGCCTCGCTCAATTTCCATCTCTTTCCCCTTGATGTCCTGATAGGTGTGAATGCAGTTCATTATCATGAAATGGGACAATTTGGGATGTAGGTTATACATGAAGATCTTGGTGAGATATTTCTTTGGCAATTGATATGATAACCTCGTGGTGAGGTTTTTCCATCATTGGTAGTATTCGGTCAGGCTCTCAACCCCTTTTGTTTCAAGTTGCAGAGGTCTAACAAGGATTGCTCATTTTCAAAATTATGGGCATACTGTGCTACTAACTTCTCAGAGAGTTATGAAAATGTTATGATCATCCCATTGGGTATCTTGTAGAACCATTCGATAGTGGTCCCTCCCAAGCTCTTGGGGAAGAGGCGCATGAGAAAATTGTCATTGTAAGAAACCTCTTGACATGCCATGTAAAAATATTTGATATGGCTGATTGGATCTCCCTTTCCTTGATATTTGTCAAATTTAGGAGTCTCAAAATGCTTAGGGAAGGGGATTGTTGTGATAGATCTGTCAAAGGGATAGGGATATACCTCTTCAAATTTGAAAGCCTTGCTTTCTACTCTAACTTTGAGATCCTTGAGAGTGTTCTTCATTTCTTCCCATTCTGCATTGATAGGTGTTGGACTGGGTACTCCCATTGGAAAAGGTTGTAATGGTGCTGGTGAATATGGATGGTTATGTGGAGAAAATTATTGAGCTCGATAGGGGGATTTCCCATCTAGGTAGGTAGACTAGAAGGGATTCTAGGGTGAGGGTTGTTGGGGAAGATATTGCTACTGAGGTGTCAAAGTGTATTATTGTTAAGGATAGGGTGACGCTTGTTTCTTCTAGGGGATGAGGGGCTTTTGCTGCTGCATAGGATATGATGTTTCCTGTTGTTGTTGGATAAGGAGATTTTGTTACTATTGTGGTGGGAAGTTTTGCTGCTGTGGGGGAGGTTGGTGAAATGGCATAGCCTACTAGTAGGATTGGCCTTGTGTTTGGCTGATGTAAGTGGGGTGCATTGCTGCATTACTGAGTGGTGGAGGAACTATTTGGAAGCTAGATGTAGGGGGTAGTTTTGCGAGATAGTTGGCGAGATGAGAGGAACTTTTTTGTTGTGGTGGTGGAATGGTTTGAGAAGTGATGGGTGGCATAGATAAATAGTTGGTATATGTGGGGAATGATGTTACTAGAGGAGGTTGTTGTGGCAGTTGTGTTGTGAAAGGTAAGGCTTCCTTTTGGCTCATGGGAATGGATATGTGGGATTGGGTTTGTATCCCTAGGGTATGCATTTGTGCTTGGTTGAGGCCCCAAGAAGATCCTATGTGTGCTGCGGGTTGAGATGTGTAGGTAAAAGTGATAGTGGGGTTTTGTGATGTGGATGGTGGGATTTGGGGTCCCATAAATGGAATCCCTATCATGAAAGTAGTTTTTTGGGCTTGTATGTTGGCGATGAAAGGTGGAAGAGTGTGACCCAAAAACCCCTATAAACTAGGGCTGGCCTAATGTCACACTTCCCAATTATTCCTCCAACTTTTGAGAGTTGTTACACCATCACCTTGGTTTCCTGCAAAAACTAAAAGAAGGAAATGGGGTCCTCCAATGGATGGATCCCCTACTATTGCTCCATAGCTACACATTTCAAGGCCATTTCATGCCTCCAAACACAACAAGTTGATCAAATGACTGATCACCTCCATTTACCATCTTTTTCTAGAAATTTTAGGTACAAATACATATTGTAAATGTCAACTATCCATCCCCAAGTCACAGTTACAACAGTATGGGGATGGTTACTTCATTTGGATTAATGAAAACAATGAGAAATCTAACTATTACAACCTTTTTACAAATATAATTGAGTTTATAGAATGAAATTCTTAAATGATGGACCAAAAAAACATTATAAACATTTCACAACACATTCAAATAATCAAACAATGGAATCCAATTCAATAAGGACTCAAAACATGCAAGAAATCATAAATTTTATTCAATTGTTGGGTACAATCCATACTTTCTCTTCACCAGTCTGTACTCCTCCATCTCTCAAACATATAAGATTGTTTATAAGTTAGTTCTCAACTTCCTCAACCTATCCCACATGGTTGGGAAGGAGTTATACTTTTTTAAACCTCCTAATTGTCATTTCTCACCAAAACATAACTAGTCATTAACATTAAAAAATGTGAATTGTTAACTTGTGTTATTTGATGTTTTACTGCATCAAACTTATTAAAACTTTAAGGATTCCTTCCCTAGGGCCTATTTGACCTTTCACAAGAAAACCTAGACCCTAATTGAACCCTTTGGGTACTATTGATCCAAATTATATCATTTTGGTCCTAAGTCCTTACCAGGACTTCTAGGACATTTTACATTTAAAGCATATTGCTTGTTACCAATTGCCATTATAGGCTTTAAGAGATCACAATTATCCTTTAGGGACTTTGTAGATCCACTAAATTCATTATATCCCAACGTTTACTTAGGTGTTTGGATAGGTGCTCCTGGAACACCCTTTAATCCATCAATAACATCTTAAGATCATGATCATAACCCTAAAGTATTTTACCAATCTCTTATAAACCATTATATAATATTTCCTTAACATGATGGATAAGATCACAAAAACATGACTTAAATTCATTAAACTTGGTTACCCTAATCAATGTAAACTTCCAAACCAGTAGGAACATAATCCTAGATCATCCTAAGACATCATTAAGCTTAAAAAGTCTAGGCTAGAATTTATCTGTTATCTATTTTGAAAGGCATAAATAATAAAATGTTAGGTTAATCCAAACATTTATATCAGTTCAAAAGCATAAACATAAAAAACCAAACCACCTCAGATTGAGCCAAAACAAATGCATTCAAGCATTGTTTGATTTTCTCTGATTAGAGGGATGTGGAAGTGCTCTTGAATCACATGGATAAGATCCCCAATGCATGCTAAAAATAATTTTAACTAAATAAAGATGTGATATGATGCTGAAATGATTAGAAAAACTTGAAAGATGAACTAAGATCAATCCATTAAAAGCTATTCTAAGATGATTTATGAAAGCACAAAATAGAGTTAATCTATCAATTATGCTAAATGCTATGCTAAGTCTACATGTATTTTACCATTATAACAATGAATGAAAGATAAAACTAAGCTAATGGATTGCTCTTGGAAGTGAGGCTATTTATAGGATTTGAGGAAGGGCTTGGGTTAGGAAGGAGGGTTAGGGTTAGAGGTAAGGGTTGGGGTATGGTAAGGTTTAACCTTGGTCAAGGTTGCTTACACATGTGTGAGAAACACTAGGGAAGTGTGCAAGGGGACCAAAGGGTAAGAGGAGACATGGGTCTCATTAATGGCTTGTAAGAAGCTTTAATGAGGATGTAAGAAGCTTTAGTGAGTGTGTACAGATCATTTATGAGGGGTTTTGACCCAAAGTCAAAGTTTGAAGAGTTTAGGCTAAGAAATGTAGGAATCACTTTTTAATTAGGTTTAAAGTGAGATTAGGAAATTATAGAAGAGGTTAGTGATTTCTAGAAGATTTCAAGGTTTTAGGTTTTAAATAAATATTTTATTTATTTAAAAGATTTTTGGTCAATTTATTAATTAATAATTAATAAATAGGGGAAAATCACTCAAACTTGATTTAAATGATTTGGGGAGGGATTCTTTAATTAAAGATTTTTAATTAAAATAGGAGGATTTAATGGTATAAAAATAAATAAATAAATAAATTAGTAAATGATGATGTCATCAGGGGTTTTGAGAAAATAAAAAAAATATTTTCTAAAGGATTTTTAGGTGTCTACATTTTGCCCCTCTTTGATGTGATGCTTCAAGTGGTGTGGCATCAAAGACAAGAAAATAAGATGCCCAAGCTAGAATTTAGAAGAATAATGGGTTGTGTCCCCTCGAGAAAATAACACAAAGAGGAAACTTTGTGGAATTTTCTTGAAAAGAACACAAGCGGGAAGGGAAGAAGGGGGGATAAATAACAAAACTTCTAAGAGAAAATATGCATCAGTGCAATATGATGTGAGATGCAGGATGGAGTTATATGAAGGATGCAAGATGGAAGATTTAATCTATATGATATAGGATGAGGGGGATTTGGGGAGCTCCAAGTGTAAATGTGGAGAGCACAACCTAGTTTGATATAAAAACATTAGAGACCTACCAAGGATAAAAAGATCACAAGGCCTTGTCACCATTGTTGCATAGGAATGATGAAAAAAAGACACGCAAGGTTTCCCTAGCATCACACATGAACCCAAGAGGAAGCATGGTAGAAACGATGCTGGAGAGACTAAAAAAAAATGACATTTCACAAGTGCACCATGTAATCCAGAAGATCACATGTGAACCGTGCAAGGGTCATGGATGACTGAATCACAAGAGGAATCAAAAGATCAAAAGGCATTACCCCAAATTTCCCTCATTCGCAGTGCAACATGATATAAAGGATCATGGTGACTTTGAGGAGAGGAACAACAAGAAGCTGTAAAACATTAACAATATCCAAAGGATAAAATCCAAGACCAAAATGATAACTCCAAAAGAAATCCTTTTCCAAGGAGAGAGGTTGGTTTGATTGATGGTGGGAAGATTGCTCTAAACATGATGAAGGATACATCGACATGCACCTGGTGCGATTGGTGGAAGATTAGGGTTAATAGGAAGAAGGATAAATTTGTGTGGACCTGTAATTAGGCTGATGCCGAACAATACAAAAGCATACATTTGTGCAGACCCGTACTAATGGGGAGAATGAGTATTGTTGATTGGCGAATGATGAGGTTCAAAGATAGTCACAGTGATCAAGGATAGTCAAAAATTGATGTTCTTGAAGTCTAAGGCTGGATGGGATAAGATATCAGATCAAATGATGTTATAGGATGGATGAGGATATGTACAATAGACATGGAGAGATTTAAAATGGATATGTATAGAAGTTTAGGATTGGGGACACGAATAACACTATGGTACGAGACTCAAGATAGGATGTACAAGAGATCTAGAGATGAAGCTGTAGCTCCAAGGATATGCAAGATGAAGCCCCAGTTGGGATGGAAAGTCAAGATGGACTGATGGTAGATAGGCTAATGATGGATGATGTGTCCTGAAATGGCATCGATTTTGGGAATGAAACATCCCAACGATGATGAGTGGATTGAGATCAAGGCTTGCTACAAGACTAGGAACAAGACTAACGATGTGACTAGATAGATTGGCTTGAGCTTGGATGTTGGATTGCTAGAGGATATGGATAGGATTGGAAGATGTTGGAAGATTGATAGGAACATTTAGATATGGATGAATTTCATTGGATTGCATGAGGGATAGCCTATAGCTAGATACCAAATGACAAGGGAAGAAACCAAGTGATGGTAAGATAGAGGAAATGCTTTGGAATTTGGATGGAGGAAGATTTGGATTTGGATGGATGATTGCTGGGATGTTTGGATGGAGAAAGATTTGGATTTGGATGGAGGAACTTCTTAGGAAATTTGGATAGAGGAATGTGTGGGGATTTGGATGGCAGATTTTCTTGGGGATTGGATAGAGGAATGCTTGGGGATTTGGATGATGGATTTTCTTGAGGATTTGATATGCTTTGAAGGATTAGATTGGGAGATAAAAGCTTTTGTTGGGAGATTTGGATGGAAGATTTTACTGGGAGATTTGTATGGACGAATGCTTGGAGATTTGGATGAAGGAATGCTGGGATATTTGCATGAAGCAATGTTGGGAGATTTGGATGAAGTAATGCTGAGGGTTTGGATAGAGGATTTGATGGGAGATTGGATGGAGGAACTTCTAAAGAATTGGATTGGAGGAAGATTTAGGAGATGGAAGATAAGTGTGATAAAGTCTCCAAGGAATATGTCACCAAGAAACAAGATACCCCCTTCTTAGGATAGTTCATGTATTTATAGGCATTAGGATGGGGTATGATTTGATGCAAGATAGAAAGGATGGATTGGATAGAGGATAGGTGGTTGGAAGATGTGAGAGGAAGATGGATGCTGAAAGGTTCCCAAAAGCATGTATACCTGGTAGTCTCTATTTTGTTATCAAGATCCAAAGGAGGATGAAGGAGGTGAGAGACAAAGGGGATGTAGGAGATGTTGGATAAGATATGATATAAGGGAAATGCCCACAGTTGTAGAAAGGAACTAGGGGGGCCTACACATGATGCCTATTTGCCAGGTTTTCATCATGGTACTTGTCCAATGTGCTTGAATTGCTAAGTTTTCACAATTAGACGAATGTTTTTCTCTTTTCTTTTCTTTTTTCGATATTTTTCTTTGATTTTTTTCCAATTTTTATGGATTTTCTGATTTTGCTGCTAACTTTCTCTGAATTTTTGTTTTGGTTGATGATATTCTAATTGGTTACTGACTTTTTGCTAATCTTCTAATTTGTTGCTAACTTTCTACTGATCTTTCACTAATATTCTGATTTGTTACTGACCTTTTGATTTGCCTGGATGTTGGTACAACTTTATTAGGATGGAGGAATTATGCAAAGGTATGGATAGGATGGGGGATATGGGTTATATGGTGGTAGAAATTGTTTGGATGGAATGATGGAAATTGATCATGATAGGGGGATTCTATCAGGACCAACATTGGCACATGTTGTGAGGAAGGTGGATGAAGTGGATGGGATGCAAAATATAGATGTGGAAATGATGGAGGATTTATGCTAGGAGATCTTGGGACATAAGGATCCAAAATAGATGTAGAAGATAGAGAAGGGGAATGATTAGTTGGTGGATTAGAAACTTCATATTCCATTTTGGATATTTATTTTAGATGCATCACATCTTTTTTCTTTGGGATGCACATAGTCTTCATTTTTTCTTTGGTGGGCCTTTGTGGCCATGTAGTAGATTTTGATTTTACTTTGATGGGCCTTTGTGGCCATGTATTAGATTTTTCTTTTTATTTGATGGGCCTTTGTGGCCATTAGGATCCTTTGATTGGATTTTTCTTTTCTTGAGCATAACTTTTAGACTGGACATGTCAATCTTTGGATCTTTGTGGATCGTTTCCTTTATGCATCTTGGATATGGTATCCAAATTGTGAGAAGCATTGGAAAGAATATGAGGATTTGTGTGAGATGGAGGAAATATGGATGGAGAGATGGAAGGAGATTGGTAGATAGGATATGTGGGAATGCGCCTTTTTTGATCCTAACTAGGGATGTTTGGATTTTGGATGAAGGATTGAGTAGGATAAGATGGGGGATGATATTTTGGGATGTAAGGCCCAAAAATGAATTTGGTATGTAGATGATATGTGATGGAAGATTTTGGGACATAGGTACCCAAAATAGATTTGGAGGATGAAGGAGGAATGTGATAGGTTATTTTGGATTGAAATGATGGAGGAGGAGGAATGACATTATATGCTTTGGATAGATGATGGAAAGATGGAGTGGTGTTTTTGGAAGGATGCTTGAAGCTGGCTTTAGCTGTACCAACATTTTTGGAGGAAGTGCCTTCTTAAGATGTGTGACCACTGCCACATTATTTTGGATGTTTCTTGTCTTGAATGGGCTCTAGATTTTCTTGTTCATGAGTGTCTAGACCTTTGCCTTGATAATTCCATTTCTTGAGCATTTTATCCAGGAAAGGATATTTATGACTTGGGGAATAAGATAAACATCCTTTATTAGGTGTCATAGTGGAAGATATGAAATTGATGTCTTCTTCTTCAAGTTGACATCCATTGAAAAATGTAAGTGGACCAAGAGGATAGAGTGATGATAGTGGGATAGTTTAGATTGGATGATCCTCAAGTGTAGAGGACGGGATGGATCTTCAGATGGGATTGAAGGAATTGGGATGGTAGGATCTTGGATTGGAGGAATCTGGATGGTAGGATCTTGGATTGGAGAAATTGGGATGGTAGGATCTTGGATTAGAGGAATTGGAATGCTAAGATCTTGGATTAGGGGTGATGGAGGCAAATGATCATGAAGTAGGGAGAGGATCTTGATTTTAATCTATGGGTGTTTCAACATACTTTTGGACAAGATCTTGACATGATAGGATTTGTGTGGATAGAGTATTGGGGGATGTATGGATGAACTCTTTAGATGGAGTGATTGGAAGGATGGGAGATTTTGCAAATGTGATGGCAGGAAGAAGGGTGAACTCATGAGGCTCATCAGATGTGCTTTGGATAATGATAGGAGGATGAGATGTTGATGGGGATTGGATGGAGTCAACATATGGAAGGGACTCTATGATGTTAGGAGATGGAAGAGAATCGATAAGTGGGCTATATGGAAGTTAGATAATAGATGGGAGAGGTTGATGAGGCTCATCAATGATGGCTTTGTTTGAAGGAGTAAGATGGAATGCCTCATCAACTTTAGGAGATGGATTTTTTGCTAGTTTCCTTGTGAAACTCTTTGGAGACTTTTGGATTGGAGGAGGTGATGGGCTAGAATATGTAGAAGATGGAGGGCTAGGATGGTCATCAACTGAAGATAGAGTAGAAGATTGTGAATTTTCTTGAGGGGATGATGGTGCAAATGAGGATTTGGAGGATGCAATGACTAGATAGTTCACAAAGGTAGGTTTGGAGGAAGCTTGTGGACTTGATTGGCTATTCGGTGAGGTAGGAGTGATGGATTGAGGTACAAGATATGAAATGATTTGAAGGATGCATTATTCTTATGGAAGGGGATTTGTGACAACGTAGGTTTGAATGGAAGATGGTGGGTTGAGATAGGATGGAAGATTGGGGTAATGGATTGGAAGACTTGGATTTGGATAAGGGAAGTAATGTGAAGTGTCTCTATGGGAAGATGGTGATTGGGATATGACCATAGCAGGAGATGGAGGTATGAAGGCTTAAGATAGGAATAAGTTGTGGATGGATAGCATAATGGATTTCCTTTACCCAGGACATGAAAGGGAGTGCTAGTGGATATGTGTGAAGGCATGATAGGATAGTTTGGAGGAATGATTGGATGATGAAAGGTGCTTGCAAAAATATTTCTAAGGTTTTCAAGGTATTCTTTATGATCAACAAGATTATCATCATCATTGGGATAGGATAAAATGGGGGAAAAGAAATGACAACCAAATTCATCATAATAGATTTGAGACATGCCAACTTGTGGATGAGTTGGATAGGGATGAAGGATGAAGATGGATGGAAGAATAAGACTCAGATTGGGATGAATGACAAGATCAAACTAGGATGGCAAGTTCCTGAAAGATTAGATGAATAGTAGATTTTGGAGGATTTGGAACTGACATGGGAAAAGATATGTGTAGATTTCTTCATTTGTGTGTGTTTCAACAGATGTTTTGCATTGAGTCTGAAACTTAAAAAAAAAACATCAAGTAGAACTACCTAAGGGAAGGTGAGTATCATAATCCTTTCCCATAGCTTGATACCCCCTAAAAGGGGATACATATGGTGAGTGTCTTAAGGTGATCCGAGAAACCACAGGGATCAGTCCTTGCACAAGGATTGTGATACTTTTGGGAGTAGATCGGGTAGCTTCTGATTTTAACAAGTTTGTAGTTATTCCATGGAGTCCTCCTAATCAATTTGTACACACATGACTCAATTAAGAGCCTAGTTAACCATGCCAAAATCATAGGGATATTTACCTACCTCAGGCTACCATCAACATGCATCACTCGAGCTTGAGGGGATGAAGTGAGAGTTTTCTCACTGCTTTTTTTCTATACCATTTGGGGAAGGTATCCTTTTGAGGTCATTCTCCAAAGAGGAAGCACTTTTCTCTCTGAACATGCCTCCCTAGAAGTACAACAAGTGAAATTGTCTAAGTTCAAGTGTTTTATGTCACTTAGATTAAGGATTTTTGTAGAATTTTGCAACTCCTAAAAGCACAACAAGAAAAGGTTCTTTCCCAAATTTTGATTTGAGTGAAGAAATTTTCAAACTTGTAAGCACAAATGTTTAAGCTTTTGAGTTTTTCTTTTCCTTTGAAAATAAGAACTTTTGAGTGGTTTTGCAATTTTTTTTTTTTGGGCATGTTTGTGTTCAAAAATTCTTATGCTCTAACAGGCTGCCAGTATACCCTTAGATGGATTTTAGGAATGGTTAACTCCAAAATTGCTATGAGGTTTAAGGGTAACTGGACCAACTATAGGGACTTAATATGCCCTCTTCTACTTCTGGCTCTGCAAAACCAAGGCGGGTGCACCTAACCTAGCATAAAATATACTTCACACACCAAGGGCTGGGTTCATATAACATATGACTGGATAGTAAGAGGGTACTAAATGATAACCACACATTCATTGACACCTCTTCACTATGGGATAGGACCTCATACAACCAAGTACTAAAAATTTAGGAATGGTTCTTAATCTTATATGTTTGAATCATAACAACAACAATCAATATCTATGGATAAAGAGATAATCATTTAGACTAGTGCCTCATCCATTGGGAAAGACCTCCTAGAACATGACTGCTACACACACCAGACAATAGCTGAGATTCCAAGCTATAAACACATCTATAATCTCCTTTACTACTTATATGAAATCCTCACATATACAAGAGATAGACCTATGTCTCATCTATAGCATAATTTAATCTAATCTTGGATTAGAACTGAAGAATGAAGACATATGCATGGATAAATATGCAGTGAGCTAGAAAACTCAAAATCTATCTACAATGACATAGAGGAGGGATAAGAGTCATATATCTGCATTAAGTATGAAGAATCCTTAAGTGTAAACAATCAAACTAGAGGAATCAAGCTTGCAAATTATAGCTTAGACCTGCAACTTTCTCTCTGTCATCAAAAAATACCAAAACATGTCATTACAACTCAGACTAGGTAGAAGACTCGAAACCAGAAGTTTGAAAATCTAACTCCCAATGCTACCAAATGATCATAAAAATCCCTTTATACCAGGGTTACAAAGCAAGTGCATGATCATTTGAAATTCAAAATCTACCTAACCCCCTCAAGGAGTAAACACAGACAAGATAGAGACTGAACCACCGCATGTAAGCTCAAACAGTCAAAAAATAACAGTCAACCTGCCCTGTATTGGTACAAGTACCAAATCATCATCAGACCCTAAGAAATCAGGCCAAAATGACCCCTGCAACACGCTTCAGGGTACTAAATTATTTATTCTCCTATGGCAAGACATTCCTCTGCAACCACCATGGCAACCTAGACCACATCGTAATGCTTAGCAATTAATTCCACCCACTCTGGCCGCTCAAAAATTGATTTTCTAGTACTTCCTGGCTAGAAACCCTCTGCAAGAATTCAAAATCAAATCCTAACAGTTACCTCATGGCTTTACCCTCAGATTAGTGGCATACATTTGGAATTTAATCCAGCTTTAAGTCCCAGCCGTTGAGCCTCTTACTTTTGCGGGCTTCAAATCTTCATGTCACCTTAGACAGCATCAATGACTATCGCTAGACCACCAAGTTAACTTCCTCGCACCTTACCCTGGTAGTGATACAATGTCCACAAGATCTGTTGGCCCTTTAATCACTTTAAAAACCTAGCGGCCCCACTTAATAACTCCACAACTGCGACACCATTAGTGGTCGCATGATCGCATAGCCCAAAAACTGGGTTATGTGAACATACGACAAGCCTCCACGTCGACACCATGTCACCGCCCCCCACCAATGAAAAATGTGCACCTCCATAAGAAAAGACAATGGGTCCACTAACAAGCCACACCACCACCTCAGACCAACTAGAAGACCCCACCTAGGCCCACCTGATGCCATATGTCACCTCGTCATTCACTGATCCATGCCCAGTCACTGGCACAAGACCCACCAAATAGCCATAAGCAAGTCCCAGGACACATGGCACCCTGTCGCATGATCGCATACCCCATTTTTAGGCTATTTGAACATGCGACAACCTGCCAACCTCAGCCACCACAGCCGTCACCGCAACCTACCATGGACACATGTCAGTTGGTCGTATGATTGCATAGCCCATTTTCAAGCTTATGCGATCATGTGACAGCTAACACCAAGCCACCACATCACCACCTTTGTCAGCGCAAAGACTTGGGTCCACCATTCCGTGACCACACAACTACGGGAAAATAACCACCAGCCAAGTCGCTAGATGCTAGCCGATAACCACCAGGAATGAAATGATCATGTGACTACACAGTCGCCAGATTGGGAGATGCTAGCCACTTAACCACTAGAATTAAGAGATCAATAGATAACTGCCAGTCACCAGGTCACTAAATGAAGAACCAACCACCACGCATGAGAAGAACATCACTGAGAACTGGGACCATGCAGACAGGTGGCAGGCGGTCGCATGATCATATGTCAAAAAAGTTTGACATGCAGCAATGGGACAGCTAATCAGGAAGAGCTTTTGAAGGCCCGGGCCCACCTGTCATCACACTTGTACACTTAGGAAAAGCCAACAAATAGGGAACTAGTGCGAGGTCAAAAACACACAATGTTTTCGATGAAAGAGGACTGAAAACACATAGAGTTTTCGATGCCAAAGGATAAGTGCACAAAAGTAGGAAGCATAGGGTTGAAAACAATGAAAGCCAAAAACACACAGACCAAAAATAGAGGATTTTCAGAAACATTATGGGTTTTCGACACTGTGGTAGATTTTGAAAATGCTTCCCGCGGACTTTAGAATTTGAATAACTTTCTGAGTTTTGCAAATTAGCACGTGAAAATTGAATAGGAGCAAGGTGACACATTGAAGAACATGAGGCTAGAAATTTGACAAACACTTGCAGGGAGAGGCCAATTTCATAAGACTTTGCAATGACAAAAAATTGGCCTAACAGTGGCTCTAGTTGGGGACATGTATCTCCTGTAGATACAATGAGAAAATAGAATCTACTGGAAGAGAAAACCACAAAATTTCAAACCAAAAACAACCCTAAGCAACCTAGGGAAGAAACCTAACTACTGCTCATGGAAAAAGATACTTCAAGAGAAGTAAAACTTTAGGAATTGTCCATGAACAGGCAATTCCAAAGTGCCACCAGTTAGATCTTTCAGAATATATGAATCAACTCACCAATTACTTTCGATGAGATAAGAGCCCAACCAAATAGGATCAAACTTACCATGCCATCCCTTATCCTCCAATCTGGCATTCCACATTAGAACAAGATCACTAGCCCCAAAACTCCTTTGAGTGGCTCTTTTATCAAATAAGCTCTTACACTGTGTTTGAAGTGTTTCATTTCTTTCATGTGCACCTCTTCTTACCTCCTCCAACTGGATTAACTCATCCATCCTTAGTCTCATTTCATCATCTAAGTCTTCATCATATGCCTGGATGAATTTATACATTTGCAATAGATTGTTCTAAGGTAACCTAGCTCCAATCCCGTAGACTAGATCAAATGGGGCACAACCTATGGCCTTCTTGATGGTCACTATGTCAGCCCACAATGCCTACCATAACTTTGAGTCCCATGCTTTCTTATTTCTGTCCAACACCCTTTTGAGAATCTTGATAAGGCTTTTATTACTGGATTCTGCCTGGCCATTCCCTTATGGATGGTATGGAGAAGAAAATGAAATGTGTATCCCATATTGCTGACAAAAATCACCAAATTCTTGTGATCTAAAACACATTGCATTATCAACCACAATTGTTTCTAGGCAACCAGATCTAGTGAGAATATTCTGCATTACAAAATCAATTACCACTTTACTAGTAGCCCTTCTAGTGGGAATAGCTTCAACCCATTTAGTGAAATAGTCTGTTGCCACTAACATGTAGGAATGCCCACCACTAGACTTGTTTGGAATCTCACCTATGAAATCAATACCCCACTACTGGAAAGGGGCCTGAACTGAGACTGGTCTAAATGGAAAATTCCCTCTAAATTTCAACTTTCCTGCAAACCTCTGGCATGCATCACATTTCCTCACAAATTGATGTGTGTCCCTAAAAACTGTAGGCCACCAAAATCTAGACCTAAGAATCTTGTGAGCTATGGTCTTTGCCATGTAGTTTCCTCCACACACACCTTGATACATTTCTTCCAATAGAGTCTTAGATCTTTCATGGTCCACACATTTTTGCAATACTCCTTCATTGCTTCTCCACCACAACTCACCATGAATAATGGCATACCTTGCTGATTGTAACTTGACAGTCCTCCTCTTATTTTCATTCATGTCAGGGGGGAGGAACATCCTGTGCAAGTAATTGATGACATCTTTATACCAATCACAATAATCCATATCACAAATATATGGCCTCTCTTCCTCCTCTAGCATATTCACATGATTAGCAATCAGATTACTTTGTGCCATCAACTTTGCAAGGCCAAAGCCTCTCACCAATTTTGTAATCTAAATATCTATATTGAATTCTTGGATCCTATTGATCCATCTACATCTCTTACCTGAGACCTCCTGTTGCACTAGAATATCTTTAACAGCAGCACTAGGGACATAAGCAACCACCCTGGCTCCCACAAGATAACACCTAAAAGACTTGACTACTTTGACTAAGGCATAAGCCTATTTTTCAATGATATCATATTTCAATTTTGCTGCATGTAAAGACTTGCTAAAAAATTATATAGGTTGCTCAGATCCATCTAAATTCTTTTGTAATAAGACTGCTACAACCGTATGATAAGAAGCAAAAGAGAAAATCTGCATGGGCTTACCATTATCAGGGGTCCTCAAAACAGGGGCATCTTTAATGGTATTTTTGATACTTCTGAAAGATTCATCTGCTTCTTCATTCCATTCTACCTTTGCATCTTTTTTCTACATCCTAGAGATGGGAATACAAATTTTTGCAAAATTTGTAACAAATCTTCTTAGAAAATTTACCTGCCCAAAGAAAGACTATATTCCTTTAACATTTCTTGGTGGTGAGAGCTTGTCTATTGCTATGACCCTTTCTGGATCAATTCTCATTCCATCCTTAGACACAATATGTCCTAAGAGCTTGCCTTCTATAACACCAAAAGAACACTTCTTTGGATTCAAAGAAATCCCATACTCTAGAGCTTTGATAAAAATATTTTCTAGATGCTCACAATGCTGATCCTCCTTCTCTGAATATGTTGTGAGATCATCCTGGTATACCACTAAAAACTTGTTTATGAAATCAGCAAAAGCTACATCCATAGCCCTCTGAAAAGTTGCTCCTGCATTTGTCAAGCCAAAAGGCATCCTAACATAAACATATGCTCCCCAAGGAGTGGTGAATGCAGTCTTGAATTGTTTTGACTCGTTGACCATGACCTGATTATAACTAGAGAAACCATCCATCATGGACATTAACTCTGATCCTGTGACTCTCTGTAGCATATTTTCCATATTAGGGAGACCATAGTTGTCTTTCAAAGAATTGACATTCAGATTTCTAAAATCAACACATAGTGTAATACCTCTCCTATGGTGATACTTAGACTTTTCTGATTTGGACATTTTATTATTATTATGGTCAAGACTATACATTTACATTTATGTTTTGTGGATGATGACATGATGAATATGCTCATTTATAGTTAGTAATTACATGTTTATGAGATTAGAAAATTATCTATTTTTATATGGATCTAACCCAATTATTTGAATCTAACCACTATCATGATGTTTTATGTTTCATGGATGTCTCTGATGTGTTTTTCATGACTCCAAGATGAAGTCGTAGTTACTCACTTAGTTGAGGTCCACACGATGAATCGATCCTGGTCATCTACTTGCATATATCTAATTTGTATCTCCATATGTATATATATGTATCTCTTCTTGGTGATGCAAGATTGCAGGTACCGGGAGTCGTCTCCACCTGGCTTCATAGGTCTGAGCGATCCCTCAAAATCCTCAATCGTTGTTGTTGTTACGGAGGTATCACCAGGTCCACAGGAAGAAACTTCATCTTTGATCCTTTTATCCTTAGGTGGGAAGTGTCGAGTCAGTCCCTTGTGTGAATGTCTTATGTGGTTTTGTAGTTGACGGAATTGTGGATCTTGTAGCTAATTCTTGCCTTCATGATATGTTCAATTCTATTAGTAGATCCTAGATGTAGATTATTGTTCATTTGAGGGTATGATTTAGTAGCGTATCTCATTAGGAGCGATTTTGAGTGCAATTAAATCATGTGGTTTTAATACCCATGATAAGGATTAATTTTATGGTATTTTAATGTCTAAGGAAATATTAATAATAAAAGGTTTTAAATAATAATAGTGGTAAAATTCTAACCTATGTTAGTGGCTACTTAATATATGCATATATATTTTAGAATGGGGATTAAGGTATGAATAAACAATATAGTTTATAATAATGTTATTCTAATGTTTAACATTAATAATAATGTACCTTATTTATGGTATTATTTTATAATACTAATAACGACAAAGAGTCTATAGCAATAAAAATAATAATATGTTTTATAATAATAATATTGTGCTTGTAATAATATTTATAATAATAATAATATATGTACACATAGGCATATGGGTGCACACATATGCATATGCATACATATATTTATATATAATTATTACCATGTTACATTTATTATATTAATAAATAATTAGATCAATTAGCGGTATGGTAAATAGGATTATCCTATTACCATAGTTAAATAATTTAATAAATTGTTTTAAGATTATAATATTTATTTTAATATCCTTAAATTTAAGGACTTAGATTATAGTTTATTTATTCCTTTACGGGAATGAGTTTTCAAAAACCATCTCATTAACGGATGGATAGTTGAGATGGTTGCACCGGTTGGATTACCTGTGCAACCTCCTCCTCCATCCTATTTACAGGAAAGATTTCTTGTGTAAAAGGAGTTGGGAGAAGAGGATTAGTATTATTATTGTAGAAAATTTATCCTGTGAGTTTGGCATTTGGATTGTTACGGGTAGAGGCTGGAAGATTGCAAGCAAAGGGATTCAAAGGAGTGTTGGAAACATTGGAGAGGGTTTGATCTTCCTTCTTCTCCAACTGGTCTTCGCAGGACTTCAGGTTGGAATCCATCCTGAGAAGTAGATTTGTTTTGTAGAATGAATGTAAAATCTAGATTTCTGGAAAAGTTTCTGTATATTGTGCTATGGTTGCAAAATATATATATATATGCATTATTGTAGTATTATTATCTTGTGCATATGAATGATCTATTACTTGATGAGATTATGATTGTTTAAATTTTTTTTTAGAATCAAAAACTATATATATATATGTTTTATTTTCTATGTATTTGAAATGTGTTTGTGGAAAGTTATTTTATGAATGTTTGTATGTTCACTGTGGTGAAACCTCCCTGGAAGGGTAGAAGTGGTTTTGTTCTGGTAGGGTAGTGTATTTTACTGTCATGGGATGTATTATGAATGCTTCCAGATTTTAGAACTTTTGTTGCAACCTTACTGTTTCATGTCTATCTATGTGCCACCCTTTCTTTTCCCAGATCTAGAATATATTTGTTAGATAGGTAGGGAGGATTGATGGGCCATTTCTAAAGGGAAACTGGGATATCTCAAATGGGTCATGCTCATATTAGGCAACCTTAGTCCCCATAATGCCCAGTTTTACTTGCAAGGCAAAGTTGACAGTCGTTCTCTGCAGTTCCAGTCGGCTCAGTGTGTTAACCGAATTAGGTCGGTAATGTGTTAACCGAGTTAGGTCGGTAATGTGTTAACCAAGTTAGGTCGGTAATGTGTCAACCGAGTTAGGTCGGTAATGTGTAACCGAGTTAGGTCGGTAATGTGTTAACCGAGTTAGGTCGGTAATGTGTGAACCGAGTTAGGTCGGTAATGTGTTAACCGAGTTAGGTTGGTAATGTGTTAACCGAGCTAGGTCGGTAGTGTGTTAACCGAGCTAGGTCGGTAGTGTGCTAACCGAGGAAAATAGGATTCAGACTTTATACAATTATAACATTTAAGTATAAGTTTACGTACTTTAATTTCTTATACTTTAAGTTATACTTGTATAAAGGGATTAGGTACCCTTTGAATCCATTGGAATAGGTTTCAGGTTCCTAGGAGTTAAGTTGTAACTTTTAAATTTTAGATTTTTAATTAAATCAGACTTAGTCAATTTTCAAGATTAGCCAAGTTTTAGGTTTAGAAAGAAATTTTGTATAAACCTGAAGATTGTTCATTCCTTGTTTAGTGGAGATTATTTTCAGTACATTTAGATGCCTTTTTTGAGATAGAATGTTTGTAAGGAGCAGTTTAGGGTTTAGAGTCAAAACTTTTTAAACATTCTTAAACGTACTTGATTTCTCTAAACATACATAACTATCCTATTATTTCCAATTCTTTGTAGCAGTTTTCAAATGTGTTTACAATGTGCTTCTACTATGTGTATGATGTAATTGTGATGTATGGGTTGAGGGTAGAAAACCCTACGACACCTAGTGAGTGGCTCTCAGTGCGGGGCCGGGGCCCTAAAGTGGCTAGAACCAGGATAACCGACTGAAGAGTTATTTAACAAGTGAAAATTTAATTAAACTGATGGGAATGGGTTAAAACATTAAAAATATTAAATGTGCCTCACCCATGCCATTAGTGCTAGTAAAGGCTATGGATGGGAGTGGGAGAAGGTACCTATGCATAGGTATGATTGAATGGCACTTGTCTGTACGAAAGACATTCGATCCCGCATGTGCCTACTTGGGGGCCGGGGCCAGAGTGGCTAGTACCAGGACAACCCAAGGGGTGAGGGCTATGTGATGACACTCACTTAGGTTGTTGCTTAGAGTTTCTACCCAAGCCTTAGAACCTTTTGGGAAAGATCTATACTTTGACTCTCTTTTCATTTGCTAGTTTAGGAAAGATTACCCAACCCTAGGTTTGGCCTAGTTATTCCTTCTTTGTGGACCTTGGTGTTTATCTCCTAGCACAGGGGAGTGGGCCTTATAGGTATCCATGTGGTTGGGTGGTAAACATTTTTATCGAGGTATCTTTTGCAGATACATGCTTGAAGATTCATGCTTGCTTATGTACCAGACTTGAAGAATGAAGGCCTTGTGATTATATTTCATGATGCATAATCTTGTTACCTCTTATGAGGATTTGAATGCAATGTAATCAATAATGTATTTCAAAATGATGTAATTGGAATGGTTAGACTTAGGAAGAAGGGAAAAGGGAAATGTGAACTTTATGTTTAAGATGTATGTTGGAAAGGAAAAGGATTTTTCTAACATTCCAAATTATGTAACATGCTTTCATTATTGTTGTTTAAGTGAAGCTATTGAAAAACCAAATGTAGTATATTTTTAATGTATCAAATGAGTTGGATAAATTTTATAAGTTACATTGTTCATAAAGGATATTTAGGAATATAGCTGATTTTTAAATGGAAAGTTGAAATGAAAAAATTTTGTATTTCTTAAAGTTATGATGCAGTTTGCTTTGAGAAATAAATCTTGTTGTTAGTTTACTTAATGGATTTGAATGAATCATGCATTTAAATGAAAAGGGAACCTTGGAAGGAATCTAAGTTTAAGTTTTGATTACATAACTCTTTTCATAGTTCAAAATTTTTCATAAATTTTTACTTAGGTTTTCTTTTGTTAAGAGAATCTTTGTTCTCTTCCTTGGTTCCCTTGCAGGGCATGACACATAGCCTAATGTCACCATTCTTTTTTCTAACTGGAACCAAATTTGACACCCAAGTAGAATGTTTGACAGGCTTTATAATACCAGCATCCATCATCTTTTTGAGTTCATCTTGCATTTTCAATGCCAAAGTAGGGTTCACAGGCCTTAATTTTTTCCTAAAGGGTTTAGTTCCTTCCTTTAATGGTATCTCATGCTGGAAGAGATCTTCTCTATATGCCTTCAAATCTTCATAAGACCATGCAAAGACATGTCTGAATTTTTTGAGAAGATCAATCAGATTTCTTCTAGTTCTTTGAGATAAACATTTACCCATGTAAACATTCTTTGGTTCCTGGCTTGTCCCTAGATTCACCTCCTCCAAATCACTTACCCTATTAGCAAGTCTAGATACAAAAGCCCTCTCTTTATCATCAAATGCTCTCTCAAGAGCAACCAATCCCCTAGGGATTCTATTTGACTTTAGTTATAGAAATTCCTTCCCTAGGACACTTTTCTTTCCATTTCTGATGTCAACATAGGTATTGAAATCCATCTCCTGACCATCAAAGTGAGATTCACACTGCAAGAATCTCAAAATGTCCTGATCATCAAAAAAAACCTACCAATTCTCAACATTATCTGGGATAGAAGGCCTGGAATTACACTCAATTTTGGATATTCCCACAAAGGTAACATCCTTTGGCCTTAAGGCTATGTTTGCTAGTAAATCTGCCATCCTTTTTTGGCTTTTATCCACCCAATCAATCCCAAAGGCACTGAAACATTCAATTTCATCCCATACAACATTCCTATATTGTTTCAGCAATTGGTTCTTAGATGCATACTTTGATCTAATCTGAGAAATTATTAACTCAGAATCACCAATCACCCTAAGATGGTTGATCCCATATTTTGATTCTTGTCTCAAACCAATCAGTAGGGCTTCATATTTTGCAACATTGTTTGTGCAAGAAAAAAGGAGAGTGAAAGAAAACTTAAAAGTCTTACCACTTGGGGATATTAATAACACTCCTGCTCCAGCACCTTCCTTAGAATTTTCTCCATCAAAATATAATGTCCATAGGACATTATCCTCTACCATGTTACTCTCATCATCAGCCAAAAGGATAGGCGTGACCTTTTCTTGCATCTCTTTCCTCTGAACTTGGAATGAACCAATGTTAGTGTCAACAAAACAATTCATGCTATCCTTTTCATTCTCCTCAATCATATGTGGATTTGTAGCTTCCCTTGACACCTTCACATTCTCTCCTTCAATGTAAAAAGTGGCAAAGGACAAGTCACATTGAATACTTCCTCCCATGGAGGCACTCCACTTTCTAGATAACAACATTCCATATTGGGGAAGAATGTCAACTACAAGAACACTCATAGTCAACTGTTTATCAGGAAATGCAGCTAATTTATAAGGCAAAGCCTTGATGGTACCAATAACAGGCACTTCTCTTGAGTCCATAGCTTGGCATCTCCCATGAGGTGTATCAACCTTTAGTCCTAATGATTTCATGATCTCTACAGGCATGACAGTGTTTGATGCTCCTAAATCAACCATGTAGTTTTTCAATACTTTACCATTAATAACTAGAGACAAGAAGAAAGGATCAACTATCCCTGATGCACTGTTTACAAGATTTGTATCCAAGAAGATTTGAGGGATCTTAGAAACAATTTCTTCACTCTTACTGTCAGGTGTGTCTTCCAAGGAAGCCACATGCTTGTCATTTCTATTCACCTCCTGGATTCTTGCAAAAGAAACACCATTCACCCAATTCAAGGCCTTGACCTTGTGTTCTTCTATTCTCATCATTTCCAAAAGTGGAACCTTCACAGTGATCTATGCAAGCAATTTAGACATATCTATTAGAACATACTTCTAGCTATTCATGTCTTCATAAAAAATAGTGACAACTTTATCTTTTGTGAAATGAAAGTTGTCCTTGAGAGAGGATTCCTCTCCCTTCTGAAAGGTAGGAACAACAACATCTGATGTTTTTGCTTTGTTCCTAGGTGCTGTAACAGGCATAATTTTCTTTTTTACCTTCACTTGGTCAGCAACACAAGCACCCTTTCCCTTTTCTTCATGTTGTTGTACACTATTTTGTGTCTTCTTGATGAACATACTACCCGGTTTACCAGCTGCATTTCCAACTGTCCTATTTCTCAAATTGTAATTGCTTCTAGCTTGAGTGACCATGTCTGCAGTGATTTGAGCAATTTCTTCATCTGATGGTCTTCTTAAAGAAACTTTCTCCTCACCCCTCACTGCACCACATCCAACATCATCAAACTCTTCTCCCTCTTCATCAGAATCAATCTCATCCTTTGCATGTGAAGAAGTCATCCCACACCCATCCTTATCATATTGCGCTTCATTTTCTTGGTTCTCTTGTAAGTTTAGAGCAATGACACAATGCTCTAAACTGACAAGTAGCACACCATGGAATATCATCAGTCATGTTCACTGAATTTCTATGCAAAGGATCAAGGATCCTTCCATCAGGCCTTTCTTGCTTGGTTGGGAGAATGGGCTTGCCATCTTTCCATTGGGTATTGTAAGGGTAATTTTGCATTCTTGGAAGTCTATTGAAATTATTAGAGACTAGCCTATTATCATTATTTGGAAGTCTGACATTCCTGTTATTAGCAAGCTTTAACTCTCTGATAGCATTCAAAATTTGCTTCATATCCACTTCCTCCTTAGGCTTATTAACACTAGGCTTAACCGGTTCCTTCTTGGTTTGCCTCCAATTAGTTCTTCTATCTAATTTCCCTGCTACTCTCCTATTTGTTTCAATATTTAATGCTATCTTATAAGCATCTCTAAGGGTTCTAGGATTTTTATCTCTAAGAAGATAACCCATTTTTGAATCAAAGGCATTCAAATAAGTGGCAAGGAAAACCTTATCATCAAGCCTCATAACTTGGAATAACTTATGCATGGCCTTCTAAAATCTAGTATTAAATTCAGCAACATCCTCAATCTGATGCTTCTTAATGTTGTTGAATTCATTTAGCATGAAACCTTCATTTGTCTTATCACCATATTGTTCGTTAAAATAGTTCTCTAATTCATCCATGGATCCTATAGACTTAAAAGGCAAACCCCTAAACCAATCTCTAGCATCCTCAACCAGGGATTGTACAAATAATTTCATTATTACATCTTCATGCATAATCTCATAATCATCCATCATATCACTAAATCTTTTCAAATGTTCTTCACAAGTAATAATATTATTTCTAGCAAACTTAGGAAGTTTATCCCTAATCTCATTTGGAACTATATTTGGATAACCAGAAATATTAGTGAAAGAGAATTGTTTGTACCTTTCTGTATGAGTAGGCCTTCTTGTGAAAGGATTGTTATTTGATGTTGTAGCTGCTCCACCATCTACAGGTCTAAAAGCATTCTTGAGAAAATCTATTTTCTTTTTCATTTCTGTGGCAGTAGCTTCCAACTCAGCCTTTTCAAGCTCTTTGGCTATGATCTCTTTCTCTAATCTGATCCTCTCTAAATCAGCATCCAACTTCAACATCTGATCTAAAGGCTTCCCTTGATTTATAGGTTCATTTATTTGAACACCTATCATCTTCTGCTTACCCTTATTATTTTCTTTTTGGGTAGTAGGAAAGGGATGAATGACAAGTTCATCCTCATCTTGTTCAGCCTCATCAACCTGATTCATTTCCTCTAACCTTTGCAATTGTCGCTTCTTTTGTTTGAACAGGAGCTGATCATGTCTAATCTTCTCTTCTTTTCCTTTCTATCTTCTCTGTCTGATAGCAATCTTCTCATGAATCCTCCTATCTATTTCAGCCATTTCGTCAGCTACACCATCTAAATCAGGAAGAGTAGATTCAGATTCTACATTTTCTTTCTCACTAGGAGAATAATTGTCCTCATAAGTGCCCAATCCCAAATCAGTAGCTTCTTCATATTCTGCCTCATCTTCCTCTTGATTAATCTGGATTGGTTCTTCTACTCTTGTATTCTCCACCTGTCTCTTATTCTGAGGGACATTTCTCCCTTTCCTTCCCTTTTTAGGGTGACTAGCTTTGGAGGTAGTAGGAAATCCATCCTCCATTTTATCTCGAGAATGCTTATTCACCCAAGCTCTTGTGTTCATATAACTCATAACAAGAAAGTATGTATAGATTGAAATGTCTTAAACAACACTGTTGCAGAGAAAACTCAGAGTCGCCACCCAAACTATCTTGGGAAAACACAACACTTTCTTGATAGCAAAACTTTCAATAGCTGAACACAAAGTACTCTATACTCCCAATGGTCAACATACTGGTTGTTGAAAAAATATTTATACTCTAACTCCCCAGTAGAGTCACCATCTTGTTGGTGTTCGAAAACTCTTATGCTCTAACAGGCTGCAAGTATACCCTCAGATGAATTTTAGGAATGGTTAACTCCAAAATTGCTATGAGGTCTTAGGGTAACTGGACCAACTATAGGGATTTAATATGCCCTCTTTTACTTTTGGCTTTATAAAACCAAGGCGGTTGCACCTAACCCAACATAAAATATACTTCACACACCAAGGGTTGGGTTCATATAACAGATGACTGGATAGTAAGAGGGTACTAAATGATAACCACACATTCATTGACACTTCTTCACAATGGGATAGGACCTCATACAACCAAGTACTGTAAATCTAGGAATGGTTCTTAATCTTATATGTTTGAATCATAAAAACAACAATCAGTATCTGTTGATAAAGAGATAATCATTTAGACCAGTGCCTCATCCATTGGGCAAGATCTCCTAGAACATGAATGCTACACACACCAGACAATAGCTAAGATTCCAAGCCATAAACACATCTATAATCTCCTTTACTACTTATATGAAATCCTCACATATACAAGAGATAAACCTATGTCTCATCTAAAGCATAATTTAATCTAATCTTGGATTAGAACTGAAGAATGAAGACATATGCATGGATAAATATGCAGTGAGCTAAAAAACTCAAAATCTATCTACAATGACACAAAGGAGAGATAAGATTCATATATCTGCATTAAGTATGAAGAATCCTTAAGTGTAAACAATCAAACCAGAGGAATCAAGCTTGCAAATTATAGCTTAGACCTGCAACTTTCTCTCTGTCACTAAAAGATACCAAAATAGGTCATTACAACTCAGACTGGGTAGAAGACTCACAACTAGAAGTTTGAAAATCTAACTCCCAATGCTACCAAATGATCATAAAAATCCCTTTATACTAGGGTTACGAAGCAAGCGCATGATCATTTGAAATTCAAAATCCACCTAACCCCCTAAAGGAGTAAACATAGACAAGACAGGGACTGAACCACCGCATGTAAGCTCAAATAGTCAAAAAATAATAGTCAACCTACCTTGTACTGGTCCAAGTACCAAATCATCATCAGACCCTAAGAAATCAGGCCAAAATGACCCCTGCAACATGCTTCAGGGTACTAAATTATTTATTCTCCTGTGGCAAGACATTCCTCTGCAACCACCATGGCAATTTGGACCACATCGTAATGCTTAGTAATTAATTCCTCCACTCTAGCTGCTCAAAAATTGATTTTCTTGTAATTCCTGGCTTGAAACCCTCTGTAAGAATTTGAAATCAAATCCTAATGGTTACATCATGGCTTTACCCTTAGATCAGTGGCATACATTTCGAATTTAATCCAGCTTTAAGTCACGGCCATTGATCCTCTTACTTTCGCGGGCTTCAGATCTTCACCTCACCTTAGATAGCATCGACAGCTATCACTAGACCGCCAAGTTAACTTCCTCGCACCTTACCTTGGTAGTGATACGATGTCCACAAGATCTTTCGGTGCTTTAATCACTTTAAAAACCCAGCGGCCCCACTTAATAACTCCGCAACCATGACACCATTAGTGGTCACATGATCACATAGCCTGGAAACTGGACTATGAAAACATGCAACAAGCCTCCATGTCGGCACCATGTCACCACCCCCCACCAATACAAAATGTGCACCTCCACAACAAAAGACAACTGGCTCACTAACAAGCCACACCACCACCTCGGACCAACCAGAAGACCCCACCTGGGCCCGCTCGATGCCATGTGTCACCTTGTCATTCGCTAATCCACACCCAGTCACTGGCATAAGACCCACCAAATAGCCATAAGCAAGCCCCAGGACATGTGGCACCCTGTCGCATGATCGCATAGCCCATTTTTAGGCTATGTGAACATGCGACAACCTGCCAACCTCAGCCACTGTAGCCATCACCACAACCTACCATTGACACGTGTCAGCCGGTTGTATGATCACATAGCCCATTTCTAGGCTTATGTGATCATGCAATAGCTAACACCAAGCTACCACATCACCACCTTTGTCAGCATGAAGACCCAGGTCCACCATTCTGCGACCACGTGACTACGGGAAACTAACCGCCAACCAAGTCGCTAGATGCTAGCTGGTAACCTCCAGGAATGAAATGATCACATGACTACATAGTCGCCAAATCATGAGATGCTAGTCACTTAACTGCCAGAATTAAGAGATCAATAGATAACTACCAGTCACTAGGTCGTTGAATGAAGAACCAACCGCCACACATGAGAAGAACATCACTAAGAACTGGGACCATGCGGACAGGTGGCAGGCAGTCGCATGATCACATGTCAAAAAAGTATGACATGTGGCCATGCGACAGCCAATCAAGAATAGCTTTTGAAGGCCCGGGCCCACCTATCATCGCACTTGCGCACTTAGGAAAAGTTAGCAAATAGGGAACTAGTACGAGGTCGAAAACACATAATGTTTTCAATGAAAGAGGATCGAAAATACACAGAGTTTTCAATGCCAAAGGATAAGCACACAAAAGTAGGAAGCACAGGGTCAAAAACAATGAAAGCTAAAAACACACAGACTGAAAACACACAGGATTTTCAGAAACATTGTGGGTTTTCGACACTGTGGTAGATTTTGAAAATGCTTCCCGCAGACCTTAGAATTTGAATAACTTTCTGGGTTTTGCAAATCAACACGTGCAAATTGAATAGGAGCAAGGTGACACATTGAAGAACACGAGGCTAGACATTTGACAAACACTTGTAGGGGAGAGGCCAATTTCACAAGACTTTGCAACGACAGAAAATTGGCCTAACAGGGCATTCATGATTGAATTTGCACGCTTTTAGGAAATTTGAATTTGAACTCTAAAGGAAGGGAATATAAATTCTTTTCTTTCACTTTTAAGTCATTCAAGAATGCGTTTAAATTTGGACTCAAAATAAAAAGGACTTCCTTTGGACTTTGGTTCATTTCCTTAGTTTCATTCAAGATTTTGTGTGCTAGAATTGAGTTTTATGCCCAAAAAGAGGTGTTCCTAGATTTGTTTGATGCATGAAACTTTAGAAAGCCTTCAAGATTGATTTTGCAAAATGACATTAGGTTCATCAAGATCAACATTTTTAGGACTGAAAAGATTAGGACTCTTTAAGAACCAAATATGAAAGTTTTTAGGAAAGATTTGTAGACTTTGTTCCTAATTTGCATGAGATTTTGAAAGATATTTTAATGCAAATGAACCTCAATTTTAATGATTTCAAGATTGATTTTGATAATTATTTTTAGAATGATTTAGGAATGATTTTTAGGAACCAAAATAGAGATTACATTCAATTTTGTGGTTCTTTTTAAGCTCCCAAAGTTTGAAGTGTTCCTAGTTTGCAGGAAGCTCAAAACACCTATATTTTGAAAGACTGATTGTTCTTTTTAGCCATATAAAGAACACTTCGAAGTGTGTTTGAGTTTTTTTTTCTAGGACCAATTAGGAATGGTTTTATTTGATTAGGATTTGATTGATTTGTTACCTTTTTGGGCCTTCAAGAGTGATTTTGAGGTTCATAGCTTTCAAGATAGAATCGAATAAATTTGTCTATAGATTTGGATAGACCTCTGAACCATCCTTTTGGTGCTTTTTAAATCATAAAAAATGGAGCTCGTATGCAAAAGTTACAAATGTTTTAGTGAAAGTGCCTCTTTATGATTTTTTCTAGAAAATAAACCAAGATCTCGCAAGAAGAAGAAGAAGAAGATGGAATAAGAATAAGAATAAGAATAAGAATAAGAATAATAATTCCAAATGCTCCCTCAACCTACAAGCTAAAAAAATTAGAAAAACACTCCAAATCTCATTAAAATGTTAGTAAAGAACCCGTGAAGTAGGTCCCACCGGGTGTGCCAGAATGTAGGCTATGGTTTATCTATTATCTGTTTTGAAAGGCATAAACAAGAAAATGTTAGGTTAATCCAAACATTTATATCAGTTCAAAAGCATAAACATAAAAAACCAAGCCACCTCAAATTGAGCAAAAAAAAATGCATTCAAGCATTGTTTGATTTGCTTTGATTATGAGGGATGTGGGTGTGCTCTTGAATCAAATGGATAAGATCCCCAATGCATGCTAAAAATGATTTTAACTAAATGAAGATGTGATATGATGCTGAAATGATTAGAAAATCTTAAAAGATGAACTAAGATCAATCCATTAAAAGATATTCTAAGATGATTTATGAAAGTACAAAATAGAGTTTATCTATCAATTATGCTAAACACTATGCTAAGTCTACATGTATTTTACCATTATAACAATGCATGAAAGATAAAACTAAGCTAATGGATTGCTCTTGAAAGTGAGGCTATTTATAGGATTTGAGGAAGATCTTGGGTTAGGAAGGAGGGTTAGGGTTAGCGGTAAGGTTTGGGGTAGAGTTTGGGGTAAGGTTTGGGGTATGGTAAGGTTTAACCTTAGTCAAGGTTGCTCATGTAATACCCCAAAATTGGCACCTTACAATTCTAATCAATTTTGGTGCATTTCCTTGAATTTCTACATCTTCAAAGCCCTATTGTACTAGGCAATTCTATCTCCTTATTGACTTTATTTGACTTGGTGTCAAATGCAAAAACCCCTAAATTTGCATTAATCATACACTATATTTAATTCCTAAATATTTGACATTTATTGGCTAAAAATCCCTATGATTAATTAATTTAATTCTAAAGTCCCAGTGCTTTTAAATTAAATTAATTCCACCCCTTTTAACTAAAACACTTCAAAGGAATTAAATATTATTGGTTATTTGAATGGACATCTTTATTTAAATTTAATTATTCAAAATAACTTGAAAATCCACCCATGTGGAAATATTCATTCATTTAATTAAATAATTCATCAATTTGTCTCACCTTCCTCCATGGAGATGAACAGTCAGTCATTTCTTTCCAAGAAACTCTTCATCCATCTCCCAAGCTCTTCTATATTATGAACCTTCTTTTCTTCATTTTGGAGAGGAAATTTTAGAGTACCAAAACTATAGTGGATTTTTGTCTCAATTTTCATACTTTCAAGCTTTGTTATTGCATAATTAGAATAATTTCACATTCTAGTATAATTTTATTCTCATCTTAATATAGTTTTCTTACTTTGTCAGTAGCTTAATTCTCCCATTCATTTTCAATCTTCTTAGATTAGATCTGCACTTTCATTCTTAGATTACAATTGCATCTTCATTTTAGATAAATTGCAATTTGATTATCTTCATAGCTTTCAAATCCTCCATTTAAAAATTGGTCTAATGGTTGTTGGCTCTTGTTCTGAGAGTAAATTCAAACACCCCATCTAAATAGGAGGAAACAAGTTGATTTGATTGAGTGTGTGAATTGGACAATTCATGTTCATTTTCATATACAATGATTGAGCAATGACTATGTTGTGTCTATGGCTGGATTAGAGGTCCATGTTTAGCTATAAATAGCTCACACATGTGAGAAACACTAGGGAAGTGTGCAAGGGGACCAAAGGGTAAGAGGAGACATGGGTCTCATTAATGGCTTGTAAGAAGCTTTAATGAGGATGTAAGAGGCTTTAATGAGTGTGTAAGGATCATTTATGAGGGGTTTTGACTGATAGTCAAAGTTTGAGGAGTTTAGGCTAAGAAATGTAGGAATCACTATTTAGTTAGGTTTAGAGTGAGATTAGGAAATTCTAGAAGACGTTAGTGATTTCTAGAAGATTTCCAAGATTTTAGGATTTAAATAAATATTTTATTTATTTAAAAGATTTTTGGTCAATTTATCAATTAATAATTAATAAATAGGGGAAAATTACTCTAACTTGATTTAAATGATTCGGGGAGGGATTCTTTAATTAAAGATGTTTAATTAAAATAGGAGGATTTAATGACATAAAAATAAATAAATGATGATGTCATCAGGGGTTTTGAGAAAATAAAATAAAATTTATTTTCTAAAGAATTTTTAGGTGTCTACAAAACATAAATAAATACACTATGTTTAGAGGATCTACGAGTATGAGGTGATAAAATTAATAAGAACAATGTCATCCTCCACTAAAATACTTGTAACTTCCTTGCATATTATGATAATCACAAACCCTTTGAATGGTAGACACATTTCCCTATCCTTAACATATTCCCATCTACACAACTAAAGTTCTCATCTATATAACATGCATGAAAGAGATCTGTGTAAGTCTCTAACACTCTCAATCAACAAAATAACTAGTCCTCATCTATGACACCATAACTAGATCAAATCAACATGTTATCAACTCAAAATTGACATGAAGTATTTAGAAAACCTTTACATTATCCCATGAGGTGTGTGACTCCTCATATTTAGTAACCTTCTTCCTCCATTCATCTAAACATTTTTTATTACTAGAAAAAATGCATATCTATCAACCACAGTTCATAACATATATCAAAACCATTTGATCTTCACACTAGAAATCCAAAAAACATAATAGACATAAGAAAGTTCATAGTATACATGTTGACATAAATGAAAACACATCCAAACTGTTAACATATTTCAATACTTAAACTAGAAACATCACAAGAAGTTCAATGGACTAATACTAGATGATGAAGGCCATGCTGATTATGACCTAGCTGATATCTAGAATTTGTTTATGAGTTTTTATGAGACTCTCTTTGAAAAATATAAGCATTGGAATGATGTGAAATTCATTTTAAAAAACATATTTGAAGATATCAAGACTACAATCATTACATTAATTGAAACCTTTCCATTTTGTATTTGGAACATGTTATTTTCTCTATTGCCCCATATAAAAGTCCTTAGATTAATGGTCTATCGATTGAAATATAAAAGTTTGTGTGAGCATATTAATGATGATTTATATCTTGTATAATTGGAAGCAGTAGTTGAAGGTGATGCAGGTGCATCCAAGGTTGAGGTAGGGACATTCTTGATCCTAAGTGGAACTACATGGGTATTTGTATTTTGGCTGGTGTTACTCAGTTGTAGCCTTGACCGACGGCCTCGGTCATTGAAGGAAGCTCGGTCACTGAAGAAACTTAGTAGTCTATGGTGCTCGGTGAAAGTGTTACTTGGTGATGCCTGTGGTGCTAGGTTGACACTAGTGCTCGGTGATGCCTAGCTTTCTCGGTTGTTTCACTATCGCTCGGTAGTTTTGGCTTATCGACTAGAGTTCTGTGTGATTTGTGGAGCCGACTTGGTGCATTTATTTTTGGTAGCTATTGTTATAGGCCGATATGTTGTATTAAATGTTTGTAAGGCTATTTTGAAGCTGACTTGCATTGCATTTAATAATTATTAGGAGTTAAGGGTTTCATCCAGCCAACTTGTGGCTGATGATTAGTATTTAAGGGGTGTTTAGGTAGATGTTTAGGGGGACTTAGAGGTCGCAGATCTTGATGATTTGGAGGACTTAGCGAATCAAATCTAAGGTTCTAAAAGATGGAGTTGGCAAAGTTGTGGAAAAGATCTTACATGATCTTGTAGATCAAATTTTTATCTGATAATTGTTTGTAGCAGAGCTAGTGGTTTGCACACTTGGGGACAAGGAGATTGGTTGGAGGCTTGTGAGCTCAAGTTTAGATCTGCCTTAGGGTTTCCATCAACTTTCAATTATCTTCAGAGCTGAACTAGCTAAGATTGTATTGGATCTATTTGGATCTTGCAAATTTTTTTTTGATTGTAATTGGCCCTAACTAATTTAGACAATCCCACAATCCCCAAGTTTGAATCCACAAACCACCACTATGAATGGATAGGATCTCTACAAGTAATGAATTATTGGAAAAATATTTTGATCACCCCAAAACCTCCTTTCCAACTTTATGTATGAATTAACACCCCCCTAAATGCTTCTTGACAATTCAAAATGAAAACATAGCATTCTCCAATGCCTAGCTCAAGGAATTTAGCCAATCTCCTTGTAGCCCTCCTACTCGGGTATTTTAGACTTAACTCAAAATTTCTCCACACAACCCAATATTATAAGGATAGATTTGGACATCATTTTAAGTGTTCAATTGAGTTTGTAAAAGGTAGGAAATGAATCTGAGGCTATCCCACCAAAGGATACTCAAGGCACCTAGGGCTAATAGGGCTAATTAGGGGCTCTAAAGAAGGAACTCCCCTCAAATATATTGGTTTTTTCCTTTTTACAATTAGAAGCTCTCAAGATAGAGAAAGATACTCTAAATCCAAGGTTTGGTGTTTTGATTCATCACCCATCAAAAGTTATGGGGTCTATTGTAGCCTATCTAGAAGGTAGTCATATAGAGATGCCTACCTAGGGCTTCCTATTTCTCCATCCTTTCCTGCATGGAAAGTTTTCTCCTTTTGGAATGTTAATATAAATAGGCCATTCTTTCATTCCACCAATTTTTATCAAATTCTCATGGTTTATTTGCAAGAAATGGCCAAAAATCCTTAAAACCCTAAGGTTTATCCTGAATTAGGGTAGTGACCTTATGGATCCAATAACACAGAGACTAGGTAGGATAAGGACTTCAAACCACTTGAACAATGAAGGTAAGAATAATAAGGAAATTCTCCAATCAATCTCCCTTCATTCACTATCTCTACTAGGCCGTACAATTGCTTCTTCATTCTAAAAATTGTAGAAAATAGGGTATATTTTATTGTTTATCAAAATCTATTACATTACCATGCACTCAAGCATTGGTATGACCAACTTAATGCTTAAATAGACCCTGTACACACTAAATTGTGCACTGCTCTAAGTCATTACTTCCAAGAGAATCCATGAATGAGAAACCTTGAGAAAGTGACCTAGAGCTCCCTAGGTATGGAGTCACAAGGATGTTGATGGTGCTCTCAGCTAGAGCTATTGAAGCACGCAACCTTGCTAGTAAACCACACAATGGGAGATTCAAAGAGACAAGGGAAAGAATGCTGATATCTTCAAGAATCAACAATGGAAATGCACTGCAACTATGCTAAGAATGAAGATGCAAGCTAAGCTATGGAAATGAAAGTATTACAAATCCTTACTAATTAAGCTATGTGAGCTAATCTAGAGCATAAAGGAAACTAAGTTAGAAAGCATAAACATGAAACTATGATGAAAGAATGAAAGCTAAATGCATGAAGATCTCCAAAAGCTCCAAAGTCTCCAAGAAATCCTACAACATAAGATTAGTATTCAAAGTTCAGATCCTAGAATGAGAAAAGAGCTCTCATTTTAAAAGAATTGAAAAGGAATAGACCATGGAGATTAAGAGGCAAAAGATTTAATCAAGGGTGGGGCTTGAAAAAAGAGCAATCCATGTGCACAAATATCCTCCAATGAGAAAATAAGAGTTGAATTTTGTGTCCATATGAGACAAAAAGGTCTTTTCTTCTTTTTATAAAATAAGAATAATGCTTTATTTGTGCAACTTAGGATAAGAGGAAAAGTGGGGGCTTTTTATTTAATAAAAGGGGAGAAAATTCCTTTTAATTAAATAAAGAATTAGAATAAAATGGTTAGCCCATGGAAAATAATCAAATAAATGATAGAATTAGGATTTGATCAATGAAATGACATTGAGCTGAAGATGCTGATTTAGGAAATTGATAAATTGTTGAATGGGGGCTCAAAGTCTAGGCAACCATTTTAGGGTGCATACATTTGCCCCTCTTTGACTAATGTGAGATTGATTTGGGATCACATGTGGTCAAAGAATAGAATTGAAATGAGAGATCGATTTGGGATCACAAAACAACCCAGATGTGTGTTTGATGGATGGGAACACATCAGGACAAAGATAAGCATAAGATGACAAAGATAAGCTAAAAGACAAGACTAACATACCTATCAATAGGAGATTGTCAAGTCTCAAATAAGAGATAAGAATCTCAAGCAAGGTTTGATTGATAAATCTAACTCAAATATTAAAGCTGATAGGTACTGCCCCCTCAGAATTAGAATCAAAATCAGGTAGAGGAGAAATAGTAAATTGATAAATCTGATCAAATCATGAGAAATCATAATCAAAGGTGAAAGAGGATAGGATAACCATCAAGCAGGAAAGACATGCCCCAGTTTGACTAGGTTTGACTGGGAAAGATATAGGATAAAAATGAAGTCAAACCTCAGAGAGATGAAGCTGATGAAAGACTAGAAGGTTGAAAGAGATGGGGATGAAGAAATGAAGATGCCCCAACAAAGATCAAAGGATCAAGCTTCAAATGGTCAGCCAATTACGCAGAAGAAGGGGAAAGTTTTGAAATGTGATTTTGACTATCAAGATGAACTCAGATTTCAATTTCAATCTTGAAAATGGAACTAGGAGATCGAAATTAGCTAGGGGTGCAATTTTTGTGCAATTTTGAGATGTTTAAAAATTAGGTCAAAAAGTCAAAATGCTATAAAAAAGGGGTAAAAAGGTCATTTTCAAAATCATTTGTCTTATTTTGATTTGAGAAATTTTAGAGCTTAGAGAGAGAAAATGGCCCAGCAAGTAGCGATTCCAGTACATACACATCGATTCAAGCACGCCCGATTGCACAACCGACCTCCTCAGTATGGTGCCCTGATAAGTTTTCAGAAAAACTCACCATTTTGAGTCATTAATGAGCATTTATGTCATTTAAAAACACATTTTTAATTATTTTAAAATATTTCAAATTTTACTCATGCAAAAGTTCATACGATACTGAAAAAGTATTGCACACCTTTGATATTATTTATCATGCAATAGTTCGCGGGTCCAAAAAGTATTGCACATGTGTTCACTCCAATATAACATGATACCGAATGAAATAAAGTGCGATCCTATGTGAACTATCATACTCAAAAATATTACCGCACTGCTATTGAAGAAAATATCACATGATACTTTATCAAAAAATAGTATCGCACTAGTGTAATAGGAAATATCAGATGTTTTAAATTTTGAGCAAAATTACATGGGTCTAGACAATGTTTTCATTTAAGATTATTTATACTAATTTTAGACATCCATCATGATATGTTCTGACATTTGGCTTGGGGTTATGGCTTGTAGGAGAACTTCCCAGTGCTCCTCAGTAGAGTGTTGAGCGTAACCAGGCTATGGTGCGTCAGAGATCTTGATACACCTGGATGAGATGACCTGATCGCTATGGGATTCAGGTTCTTACTAGATATGCCCCATTTTTAGGCAAATCATGGGCTATTGATAGTGCTAGCTAAGAGGTGGCATAGAGAGCACAACACCTTTCACCTACTTATTGGAGAGGCAACCATCACCCTAGAGGATGTTTATCAGATCCTCCGAGTATCCAACCATGGTGATCAAGTGAGTATAATGATGTTTATAGATGTTTATAGATGTAAAGTTTCCATATGATAGAAAATGACATGATTGTTTGTTGGCACAGGTATACTATGATTAGGATCCGAACGAGGGACAACAAGCCATCCAGGACATGTTCCAAGATGTTACCTTTATTTATAAACAACTCAGTTGGGATTGGTTGATGGAGGAGTTTGATAGAGATTTTCCAGTTCCATGCATAGTATGCTCTATAGTTGCATAGGCACTGATTATAGATAGGATCCAGAGAGGGTTCCCATTGGGTTGGGATAGGTTGGTTGCAAACTTGATAGCACACCCATGATGGATGGCATGGGGCCCAACCATCTTAGCAGACATGTACCATGAGCTCCATGAGATCATCTATAGGGAGAGCAAGACATGGGCATGTGGTGTGGTCCTAGCATAGATATGGGCATGGGAGCACATTGTTGTTATGTGCCCACATGTGTAGCCTAGGGAGTAGAGAGGCCCCTATATCTATAGGTACACAGGATTCATTTCACAGCCCCATAGTGGAGATGTGACATATTATCATAGACTGCTAGATGAGCTCACATCATTTTAGTGGAGACCATACAGGGCCTGTGAGCTATGGAGTGATCAAGAGTGGGTGCTGGGATACATGTTATGCATATAACCACTAGTAGGTCGACACTCTGAGATAGTAGAGTGCTTCATGATCACTTAGGTTTGGAGATAGTTTGGGCGGTAGAAGAGGGTGCCCACAGAGACCACTACATATGCTTGGGTCAAGTATGAGGAGGGACAAGGATGGCTGTCGATGCTAGATGACTAGCAGGTAGTACAAGATATTGTAGGTATAGGTAGGGAGCCATGGGACTATCTCCAAGACATGGCGAATGCAGGTGCAAATACAACCTACAGGGCAAAGTGGTGGAGGTATCCATTCCCATGGTTTATTGTACCTAATGCACAGCTGGTGGCATAGGGTGGTGATGGGGACGATGGAGATAGGGGAGATAGGGGAGGTGGAGGGAGACTTAGGGAGATAGGATAGGGGTCTCAATCTAGTGGCTGAAAATGGTCATGGAGATAGGCTTCTAAGGATGAGGGAGATGATGCAGTGAGATTAGTTCACTAACAGGTGGATGCTGGGTGGGATCATCCTGTAGGGGGAGGAGGAGAGGATCTCAAGGCTAGGATCTAGGATTTAGAGACTAAGATGCAGCAATTGAGGATCACTATTGGTGTGAGAGATCAATAGCTAATAGATCTATGAGTTGAGATAGATTGGCAGGAGAGGGAAGCACAGACCGACATAGCAGAGATTCGGAGGGAGGCATCATGAGCTACTTATTATCATGGTCTCTACATACAGGCTATACCTGAGGGATAGAGAGTGCCACTCTACTCTAAGAGGGCTGGGAGATCCGACATGGTACTAGTCAAGATAGAAGCACCACCTCCACCACCACCACCATGTGATGGGGAGAGTCAGACTTAGGTCTAGGGTGATAGATGTATAGAGACATATCCTGGGACATTATCTAGATTTTAGATCCCACATTGTATTTTGTATTGTGACATTCATATATATGAGATTTACTGGATTTGTGATATATCTTGTGTACTTGTCCCACTTGTGATGGATGTTTTAATTTTATATTGTCTTGTCATATTGCTCAAAATATATGATATAGACTCATGTTATTGAAAATGATCTCTTTGTGATATAAATATGATGATAAGATTAATCCCTTGTGATGACAAGAAAAAAATGTGATGAAAAAGACAAGGAGCGAAAGACATGATCGAGAAAAAGTGAAAGGTGAGCGCAGTTGACCAACAAGTCCATGAAAGATGAAAGGAGAGCTCTCTCCATATGCAAGATGCAAAGCTAAACTAGCATGAACCTAAAAATGCAAGCTACTATGAAAAGTGGTTTACTTGCAAGGTCACAAAACTTTTAGACTCTAATATTCATCATCAAGCATTATTGGTAGCATCGCAAGATCATACAATGCACACTAGTATGACTATGTGAATCTGAATATGATCTATATCAGATAAAATGTGAGAATCCCACCTAGGCACCAAAGACATGTAGGTCAAGATGACTAGTGCAGTGAGATTTCCTAAGTTTAATATGGAAATATTATACTCACATCGAGACACAAGGAAAGTCAATATGACTATAAGTATGCACTTGCAGAAATAGTCAAAGATAATACCTTGTAGACCCTAATTTCAAGTGAAACAAGCATAAATGCTAATGACAGTTAGGACCAAAAAAATATACACACAAGCAAAAAAAGCAATAAAACATGTCCTCATGCCCCCAGTCTTCTAGCTTGACATCATGAAAAACTATTAGGGAGAGAACACTCATCAAAGAAATCATCATAGATAGCACACAAAGAAATAAAGTCAAACAAGTCTAAGCGAATCAAGTGTTTAAGTGCGTGTGTGTAGGTCATAGAGTCAAACTTTGAGTATCACATATGCTAGTGAGAAATATCATATCATGCTAGACTATGGGTAGGAGATCTGATAAGTGTTGAGAAACACTTGATGCTAGGGTAGTGTTGAAAAACACAGTTGGGGTAGTGTTAAAAAACACCATTTTTAAGATATCATAAAGACCTACACATCCTAGAGACCCAAGCTAACATAGTTATGCCCCCTAGACAAAGACAAACACCAATTCCAAACCAAGGCAACAAGGTCAAGGCATGATGGAGAAAGGTTAAGTTTCGAGGACACATGCTAAGAAATAGTGGTGTAAAGGCCTCAAGTAGTGCATGTTTCCAGGTTTTCACCACTTGGAGATTTTTTTTTATTTTTTCAATTTTTTGTATTTTTGCTACCAAGGTGCCTGTTTCCAAATTTTCATCAAGGCACTTTTTTTTCTTTTTCTTTTTTTTGAATTTTTTTCAGGACTTTATATGCTTTTTAAGATTTTTTCAGCACCATATATGAATTTTTTACAATTTTTTCAGGATCAATAAATATGTACAGAGATGCCCACAGACAGAATAGACATCATGGATAGAAATTCTTCAAGTGCAAGATATTAATAGGCTGGGGGAACTATTCTCCCTCTTTAGTAGACAACAAATAAGCACATGTCCCAAAAACATCAGTAATAATGTATGGTCCAAGCCAATTAGGTTTGAATTTTGAGAGGCCTCACCCTAGAACTGTCATAGCTTTTCAATTATTGTTATGGTAGCCCTAGTAATTGGCTTAATGTTTTGATTCGCTTAGTAGATTTTACTCTTTTAGACAAAGATTTGATTACAAGAGATGAGAATACATTATATTTTATGATGTTTTCTATACTCACAATGTTGACTTTATGATACATTATGACTGACATTATGATGATTGATTTAGATGAAATACTGAGATGTGCAATTAGAAAATTTATGTTGATATGAGTTGTTAAGAAAGTGAAAATCAAGAAATGAATAAGGTTGAGATGTGTATTTCATTTCGGGTTAAATGTTAGGTGATGAATTATTGATGACTATCTTATGATATAGATATGAATTCTAATTTATGGTTATTTTGATTTATGAATGTTGGGATGAAGTGATGGATTTTATACGCTTATGTAAGTAACTAGGAAATAGAGATTTGATCAAATTATAATACAATGAGACTTCTATTATGAATTGAAATGTTAATTACTTAGGTGAAGTTTATGAGTGTCATGATGACATTTAATTGCAATTGAATTATATATGCAATGATTATGCTACAAGCTTAATTTAGTGATGAATTGAATATTTCATGATGAGTTGTGTGCATGTTATAGATGAATAATTATGCCATGTGAATTATGATATTTCAGATGAATTATCTTGATCGTTAATATTATGAATTTACATGTATATATTTCCTTGGACTACTAATGTTGGCCTTTAGTGTATAGGGAATTAGACCATGGTAAATTCAGGGAACCAAAGCATAGACCTATGTTAATTCTATTAGAGCCAAGGTTGTGTCTACTGAGAGACAAAACCTCATTGTATCATGTTTTATTTGTAAAAGTAATTAGCATGTGTATGTCATGACTTATTATGTTTAAATGTTTATGATCAATTGTTAAGGTTATTTATTTGTGAGTACGCCCAAGTGGATATGCCACATGGATTGTGATGTGTCTTCTTGTTTGTGTCACTTGACACTTGTGTGTGTACTTGTGGCTATGACATGTCCACTGGGGGATTGGATGCCTATCAAACTAGGAAAGTACCATGAGGATCCACATGAAAAATCCCTTGGATAGGGAGCTTGAGGTAGTGTCTTATTAATGAATTTCGAATTTAAACTTAGCATACACTTTTAGGGGGTTAAAAAAGTGCCTAGGAGAGTTTTTAGGCCATTTTTAGTTAGCCCACTTGATATACCTTTGGGTAAGGGTCATTTTTCAACATAGGATAACCCTTAGTTGACCAAATGACCCATCCAAAAGTTTGTTTTCCAAGATGGACGAAAATCAACTTTTGGGACCGTGTTTTGGTAAGACCACCACCCATTAGAAAGGTAGTCCTTATCCCACCTTTTTAGCTTACCTTTGTAAGAGACCAAAATTGGAAACCTTGTGAGGGACTTAGGGAAGACCACCAAATGGGAATGTAATCCTATCCCTAGGAGATTGTGTGGAGGCCTTTTTAGAGGGAACTATTTTTTGGAAGAGTTTGACACCCAATCTCTAACTTAGAGACTAGTTAATTTTGGAGGAACTAGGATAGAGGAAAAAAGCTTGGACAAAAGGATCTCATCTTCAACTCTCTCACCATTGTTTCTAGGACTTAGGTTGGTGGCTCTTGATGAAAGATCATGTAGATGATAATTTCATTGTATGTAGTATTGTAATTTTGTATTCTCCATATTTTTTGTTGTTGAGAGGATGTTTTGTTGCAAGATTGGTAGTTGTATATGTGAAATCTTATGCTAGATGTTGTGCAAATATTTTTGTATTGTATATGTGAAGATTTGAGTTCTTGAGATTTCTTGTTTTGTTGTATTGTTTTCTTAAGGGAATTCTCAAGGCCATACTTACCCTTGGGAGGGAAGAATAGCCTTGGGGGTGAAGAGATAAATTGGGACATCCATGGGTGTAGAGCCTCTCCTTGGAAAGGAGAAGGAAGAAAACATGGATGTATGGGCTCCATGTAACCATTTCTTTTGGGGGTCATAAGGGATTTTGTGGCTTGAAGCCTTGGGGGGCATAAGGAGGTTTTGTTGTTGGGTTGAGATTTTGTGGCAAAATGTGTGTTGAGAAAGCCAAGAGTAGGCTAGTCTTGTATTTTTATGAAATGAGCTTTCTCCCCTTGAGTTTGGTTCCACCTTCACCCCAATTTTATGAGTCATTTAGAGACTCTTGTTTTAGCCATGGATGGGAGTTTAAATGTGGTTTTGTGTTATTGTGATTGTGGTTGTTGAGAGTGAAACCTTGTTTATGTGATGGTTCCACAAGCTTGGGGGTGGCTTCTTAGAAGCCTAGGATGGGAGGTGAGCTTCCCACGGTCTTTCCATAAATTTTATTTGTAGGATTATTGAGGCCATGTTCTTTTGGAAAAGGCTATTGGAGTGGACTTCTTGATGTCATATGGAAGCAATAGCATTGTGTGGATTGAAAAACTTGATACCTCTCCAAGACTTGTAGTACAATTGTAACTTTTCATTAAATTCATTTTGAGTCTTGAATGGAAGAACTCATTTCTCCTTGTAATAGTTCATCTTGTTCAATAATGTGTTGTTGAAACTTGAAATGAACTTTGTATTAAATTTATGTTTTTCTTCCCATATCAAGATTATAGGAAAATGATGATCTTGTTCATTGTAATATGGAATCAATGGTGTAATGAAAAATGTAAATCCCTCATTTAAATGTAAGGTTGTTGTTGGCTTAGTTTTGTGGGATGTAGTGTATTCACTCAATGATAATTGTATTGGCATTCATGTTGTAACTAAGTAGGAGAAGAGTTATTGTAATCACTCATAGATCATTTCTTTGATTCATTTGAATAAAAAAAAATGTTAGTCATAGGAAAGAAATGGTTTCCAAACTCTCTCTCTCCCCTCCTCTTTTGCAATGCAAGTTTTTTCTTGTTATTTAGATCTTAGTATCTTGTTAAAAAAAATAGACTTGGAGGAAATTTGACATCTTAGTTCTATAAATTTTTAATCCTTGATCTTTTAGACATAGCTGTGAATATTAGAGTGTTAGAAATAAATCAACAAGGAAATCTAACTCTATTGCCAAAAAGAGAAAGGAAACAACAAATTATAAAATCTAGTGCAAAGTAAATTGAGAAAGTTGAAAGAAATCGAATACAACAAAACAAATAATAGAGCAAGTGAAAAAAAAAAAAACTAAGTAAAAGTTCAAAGAGAGACCTATAGGTCTCTGGAAAATGTATGGGAACAAATTCCCACACATTTTCCATACCACAGAGATTAAAATAAACATATAACCTCTATTTGTCCAATTAGACCAATAAAATAATATAAGATCTATATACTCACCCTTTTCTCACTTCAATGCAAATGGTGGTGGGATCCATTGAATCTCCAGCCCAATTATCCAAGTACAAAACAATATATTTAAATAAAAAAAATATTACTTATTTTTGAAAAAGTACGCATGTTTGTTTTTTTAGAAAAAATGTTTTAAGGAAAGTAAAAATATAATATGATATTTAAAAAAAAATTAAAAAATAAAATAAAATAAAATTATATATATATATATATATATATATATATATATATATATATATATATATATATATATATATATATATATATATTATATATATATATATATATATATATATATATATATATATATATATATATATATATATATATATATATATATATATATATATGTATATGTATATATATATATATATATATGATTGGGGGGGCCGTGGGCCCCACACCCTCCTCTCTCTGTCCAGCGGCCTGCATGTAGGTACCGCCCTGCCGAGGTAGGACGACCCCTGCCGAGTCTAGGGTACTGCTCTACTAAGGTAGGATGACCCCTGCACAAGGAGGTATGTACTGCTCATACAGCGCGGGCCCCGCATTGCAGTCCCCTCGAGGACATAAAACGAGGCTGACCCTTATATCATTTGCAAGCGCAGTTTTTTTATGTATATTTATTTTTATATTGATTTTTAATTATATTAATTAATATTCACTATTAATTAATATAATTATTAATTTAAGAATTAAGTTTTATTTTGTTATTTAGATATTAAATTATATTAATTATTAATCTTTATAAATTAATATAATTTATTAATATATTTAATTTATATTTAATTTAATAATTATTAATTATATTAATTAATAATTATTATTAATTAATATAATTAATACTCATTTAATATGATTTGTTAAATAATAATTATATGAATTAATAATTATTATTAATTAGTAATACTTGTTTTATTTTAATAATTGCATTATTAATTTTTACAAATTTATGTAATTACTGATTATATTATGTAATAATTTCCCTTGTTTAATTAAATCTATTAATGGGATATTAGCTTAATTTATATAGTTGTTAGTTAAATTGTTTTTATTTAATTGACTCAAATTAATTTTAACTCACACAAGGAATATAGTTAGTACTAAATTTGTTGATTTCATTTAGATTATTTTAAGATAAATATAATCTAACATGATGTTAATAAATGTGTTAAATTTGTTTTCGATATAACTTTTGTTATTATAAAGTTGACATTTGGCTGAATAAAGGTTATCAGTTTAGTTAAGCATCAGTTATAAATTGATTATTGTTTTGAAACACTTTATTAACTATAGTTCAAATTAAATGATGACCAATATTTAAATCAAAGGTGGGAAAGATAATTGAATCCATTAACTTCTTTAATGTACTTGTGAGAAGTAAATGCGTTGTCATATGGTTCAAGATCTAGACTAGACTAGTTAGCCCTCATAGTCATTAAAATTTTTAACCTGATTAGGTGAGCTTGATCGTTAACCCTTCGCCATGTTTTCCCTTCATTTGGAAGTTAGCCTTTCTGCTCATAGTTTAAACCTCCCTACTTTAGTCAACTGTTAACCATAAACAGAAGACTCTTTCCTTTCAAAAAAAAATGTTGGTGTGATTTTGAGTGTAAAATTATGGGCATGACACTTGGTATCAGAGCCCAGGTTTCAACATTGGAACCTAAACCCATCACATTTCTTATCTAACTTTACCCTTTTGAAATTGTTAGGATGCCTTCCCTTACGCATCAAGCATTTTGCAATTCAGAGCTAGGACTAGAAAGTTATGCTTTCTCCAAGTAGACCCTATTTTATACATCAATTTTTGATAAATTTCAGTAGTTTTATTAGTTTATTTCTAATAAACAGTATGATGGCCCTTCATTACATTATCAAGGGGATTCTTGAGACTCTTGGGATCCATCAAATTATTATAATTCTAATTCCATATAAGATGGATCACTTTTGGGTTAATTTGATTCCATAATTCAGCTTAATTATTTCTCTAAAGGAGATAGACTAGGAACATGAAAATATCTTAATAACTAAAGATAATGGGTCAATGTAAATTGAAAACATGTTTTTCCATAGAGTTAATGGGCGTACCTAGAAGAATAACTTAAGAGGGTTATGGCTGGATTATGTTCAGTATTGATGGGTACATAAATTACAATTATTTTGACCACATTATTAAGTAAGATTAAGAGGTGGTTATACACTCAACACGTATCAAGGAAAGTATTAGTTGTGGTAGGATTCATGTATTTCTTGAATGAAGAATAAATCAAAGGTTATACTAATGCTCAACATTGGAACCACCTACCCTTATCTTGTTCATAATTTAAAACCTTATTATTTATGATAGAAATGTTTGTATGGTAGTGCTAGCAACTTAAACTACTTGTGAGGAAACATTTAGAAACTTCTTTATTGAGAGTTTAGGCTGCATAAATTTACTGATATGTTCTTTTCAACATCAATAAGAAATAATTTATCAAGAAAATGTTAATAATAGAAGGGTACCCTAGGAATAAAAATGTAAAGAGTAACTTGGCCAAAAGATCGATCAACACGTAATGACCCCACCTTGGAAATATGAAAGCGAAGACTAATATAGGTAAGTAATGGAAGATTCAACTACCTAGAAATTCCTTCAGGTTTCATGAATAAAACTTAAGGGGAGTTCTTAAGAATTTAGTATCAAATTTTCAATCAATCTAATTGTGTAATGACTATAATATGATAGTAAAAATGAAGACAATACATGTGTCAATAGAGTTACTTGGTAAATGAATGTGGAGACCCTTATTGGGATTCACCTCCAAGATGATACAAGGGTCAATGTGTAAAGGTAACCTAAATTTTTTTTGTGTCCTAATATATTGTAAGGCAATTATGTATTACCAGGAGGTAGATGTTAGCTATGATTCAATGACCTTCTTTGTCAGTGTTGTGTAAATAATTAATATGAATTGTAATGAAACTTTGGACAATCAATGACAATTTTTGAGACTAAAAATGGAGCTGACAGAGATAATATACATTTAATCTAGCATAAATAACTTGACTATCCTATGTTGTTGTAATTATTAGTGCATGAGTAAATTGGAACCTTGTTAATGCATTTATAAATAGAATAATATAATTTAGGGATTGTACTTTTGGGTAGTCCCTTGTGCATTGCAGAGTTAGCTCAAAAGTAAATCACCTGCTATAAAGTGGAATTTTCTTCTAAGGCATGCTATATGGACGATGAATGAGAACATAAACCCTTTGGATGGACATGCCTTATCAAGTCCAATAAGATGGAGAGCTTGAACTAAACAAACATAAGACATGATTGTGAGAGTGATTCATTAAACCCTTATAGATATTCATTAAACTATTAAAGTATAACATACTATATGTCTTTACTCTGTGTACGAAACTGGTAGGCAACCCTCCTCATGATTCAATGTAATATGCTTGGTAGTATTGTGTAGAGCAGATATTAAGTGGTAATATTGAGAGTAGTATGAAAACAAAATGAAACATATGTATATTAATATAAATTAACTATCGAAATGCCTTTTGTGATGAGTGAAGTAACCTAAGTGAGTGACTAGTTCTATAAGCTAGGAAACGTAGCGGTGGACATCAAGTGCCAACTCACCAAATAGAACCACTTGAGAAGTTTCTTGAGGGTTGTGATGCTAAAAATATTCCTATGAATTAATTATATTAGTTGAGGTATCTCTAGTCATTCCTATATTCATAAAATTAATAGCATTATAGGTTTTGTAATAGAGTTGTTATATGCCTTATTGGCCTAAGTGAGTGGGCTAGTTAAATGTCGTGTAAGTACGATGATGTATTTCATGTTGTTGAGAGTGAGGCATTAGTGAACCACATTGCAGTGGGAACTTCTCTCTAGGAGAGGAGGATGTTGTGATGTGAATGCCATGATTATATGATTGGACATAGTGAAAGAACTTATAGAGTAAGTAAGACTATTATTAGTAAATATGCAGTTGTCTCATGAGTTTTTGTGCGTCTACCTCTCTTCCCAAATAAATGTTTTCTTGGAAGACCATTAATGCTTTATCCTTGTTAGGACATAATTGGTATATTTTCAATATTGTCATAATAAAGGTATGCTATGGTTCCCTTGTCTCCCTCTTAGTGACCTCAAAAGGTCACATGGTTCATGTAAAGATTGTGGTAGAATATGGATTTCTAAATCTATTTTTCTTTTATTTTACTTTGTTTCACAAGTTGATTTTTTTTTTTTTGTGATTGCCAACAATGTAAAAGTAAATTAATTTATGTATTGGGCTGCTTAGCCAAACTTCATTTTAATTGTCCTTATTTTCCTCAAGGACTTTTCTTTACTTATTTTGTGATTTTTTTTTACCAATGTGGCCACTTTTTGAATCTCACTTTGATGGAATGTTCTTTTCAATTTTTAAATTATGGATTTTACGATTATTTGATGAGGCTCTTATGGTTGCAATTGTTGGCAATTCCTTTCATGGTAGGTTGTATGAGGGAGAAGATTTATTGGGGAAATCCATCATATTTTATTAATATAAATAGAGAGGGAATGTAGAGAAATTCCCCATCACACTATGTTCACTTCTTTTTCATTAGCACTATATATGACAATGCTAGTAGCCTTGGTAAGAATATTTTATGGATTGTGATATGCATAGTCCTTGTAAGATTGCTTTATGATCTTTCTTCATAGATATTATGATATTATCATCAAATATAATATAAGGTTGGTACAAACTAAGGAATTGTAGAGTGACAAATGATACCTTTAGCATAATATTGGACCTATATTCTAGATATTGATTTTCATAGGGACCAACATCTAGAGTGATGTTAGCATACATTTGACCACTTGATGAAGGGTGCTCCCCTTAATACCACAAACACATAACAGACATAGAGAAACAACAACAATAATATGCAAGAACAGAAAATTGGCTTCTTATTATCTCCACAAATGTGGAATTACAAACTTTTAGAATTACAATATGCAAAGCCACATGGGCATTCCCTTACAATATTCTGTAGGACAAAGCCTCGAATCAATACCCAGATCTACTACCCAGAACTATTCCCAAATACCTAAGACAATAATACAGCCTTCCTTATATAGGCAATTTTCCACCGCCTGGGAAGGTTCCAGAATTTTAGCCAATAAGGCCGACCAAACTTAGAATTATTTTATTTTACATTTTATTACATCATAGTCGGCTCAGGATAACCTTTGAAACCCGAACAGAAATTTTGAAGAAAATTATTTTTTTGCCATTTCAGGTGGCCCAACTTCCGAAGACCATAAGTCATCACCAGTTGACCCGCTCGACTATTATAACCCCATTTCGGAAATGCCACCAAGTGCTCTACAGGCTTGACTCGTGCAAGCGCCCGTCACCCAAATTTTTGACCTCATCCGGCGCCTCTAAAGCCTTCAAAACTGAGTTCAAAGTTTTTGCACCCTGCTGCCAATACTGAAAATCTTCAATATCTTCCAATATACACTTGATCTGGCAATGAAACTTTACTGGCAGACTTATATGACCAAAATCAACCACCAAGAAAAAAATTAGATCATTCTGAGCACATACAAGAATTACCAAAAATAGTAACTTTCCATAAATAGCAGCTCTGCACTAAAATAGCCCTTATTGAATATAAAAATAGAAATATTTTTGGGTGATGCAAGATTGCTCTTACAACCAGGATGCTCCTGCATCAGACACCGGGGGTAATTTGAGAAGTGACCCTGTCACGACTCAGGTGTGCAAAGGAAAACCAAGACGGCTAACCTCCTCCTTTGTCAGCCATGATGAATCTTCAACAGGTCATCCTTTCCACTTGACCAGATATTCTTCATATGTCCTGTTCCTTGTGCTTCTACCAACATGACTATCCAGTATATCTTCAATCTACTTAGTGTCTGAACTAGTTGCTGGAATACTCCACTGTGCTGCTGTGATCTCATCTTCAACACCTCCTTCATGATACTCTGTCAGATCTGAAATGTTAAACACTGGTGAAATATTTAGCTCAGTAGGAAATTCTACCTCATATGCGTTTCCTGAATCATGTTTCTTCAGTATCCTACATGGTCCAAACTTCTTCATTTTCAGCTTGTTATATGTACCAACTGAAAACCGCTCCTTCCGCAAATGAACCATGACTTCATCACCAACTTGAAAATCCTTATACCTCCTTTTCTCATCTGCCTTAGCCTTATACTGTGAGTTCATCTTGGTAATATGCTTCCTCACCTCCCCATGGATGTTCTTCAAGTGTTCTGCAAAATCCTAAGCTTCAGCACTACTTATTTCTTCTTTATCTATCTTCCTTAATTCAGATGCATTTCTTGGACTACTTCCATATACAATCTAGAATGGTGATTTACCAGTGCTCCTGTTGACAGAATTATTGTATGCAAATTTTTCCAGTGGTAAAATCAAATCCCATCCTGTTGGCTTATCTCCAACCAAACATCTCAGCAAATTTCCCAAACTCCTATTCACCACCTCTGTCTGTCCATCAGTCTGTGGATGATGTGATGAACTAAACTTCAAATCTATCTTCAACTTCTTCAACAACGTACGCCAAAAATATCTAACAAACTTAGTGTCCTGATCTGAAACTATGGTGTTTGGCAAACCATGAAATCTCACTACTTCTCTGAAAAATAATTCTGCTACATGAACAACATCATTAGTCTTCTTGCAGGGAATGAATTGTGCCATCTTTGAAAATCTGTCAACCACTACAAAAATTGAATCATGTCCCCGTTGAGTCCTCGGTAGACCAAGAACAAAGTCCATGTTGATATCCTCCCAAGGCTTCTCTGGTATAGGTAATGGCTGGTACAACCCTATATTCTGCTTCACTCCTTTCGCCATTTGACATACTCTGCAACTCTGTACAAACTTCTTCACATCTTGCTGCAATTGTGGCCAATAATAATTCTCACTAACCAAACCAAGGGTTTTATCACGACCAAAATGTCCAGCCAATCCTCTGCTATGCTTCTCCTTGATGAGATTCTCCCTCATAGAACTTCGTGGAATGCACAACTGACTCCCTCTGAATAGCATATCATCCTGGATGATGAAATCCAACCATTTTATCCTGTCTAGAGTAACAGGTTATGTACAAGCTTTCCAAGCTTCACCAAAATCAGGATCCTCTGGATACAAATTCTTGAGTTCCTTGAACCCAACCACTTCAATCTGCATTTCTGTCAGCAATAGTTGCCTTCTGCTAAGAGCATCTACAACCCTATTAGACTTTCCACTCCTATGTTTCAAAACAAATGTATAACTCTGCAAAAACTCAACCCATTTCAAATGCCTCTGATTCAACTTTCCTTTACTATTCAAATATTGTAAAGCTTGATGATCAGTATACAAAAAAAACTCCTTAGGAAGTAGATAATGTCTCCACTTCTTTAATGCCTGAATTATAGCATAAAATTCCTGATCATAAATAGAATATTTCCTCTTGGCATCATTTAACTTCTCACTAAAATAAGCAACAGGTTTACCTTCTTGGCTCATAACAGCTCCTATTGCAGTACCACTAGCATCACAATCTACTTGAAACACCTTATTAAAATCTGGAAGTGCTAAAATAGGTTCTTCTGTAACTTTTTATTTCAACAATTGAAAACTCTTTTCTACCCCATTAGTCCACTTAAACTCTTTTCTATCCCCTCTCATTGTTTCAGTCAAGGGTCCACAAATACTACTAAAATTTCTGATAAACTTTCTGTAAAAGCTAGCTAGACCATGAAAAGATCTTACCTCAGTAGCACTCTTTGGAGTAGGCCATTCAAGGATAGCCTGTACCTTCTTTGGGTCCATTTTTAGACCTTCTCCTGAAACTACAAACTCCAAATACACCAACTCTTTCTTCACAAAACTGCACTTCTTCAAATTAATCAGCAATTTCTCTTCTCTCAACTTCTCAAATACCATACGAATATGCATCATATGCTCATCCAATGTCTTACTAAAGATCAAAATATCATCTAGGTAAACAATGACAAACTTACCCAAAAATTCTTTCAGAACCTCGTTCATGAGCCGCATGAAAGTGCTTGGTGCATTGGTTAGCCCAAAAGGCATGACTAACCACTCATACAGTCCTTCCTTTGTCTTGAAGGTAGTCTTCCATTCATCTCCTTCTCTGATCCGAATCTGATGGTATCCACTTTTCAAATCTATCTTTGAAAAATACACAGCTCCGCTCAAACAGTCCATAATGTCATCCATTCGTGGCAATGGAAACCTGTACTTGATTGTGATCTTATTTATTGCCCTAGAATCTGTACACATCCTCCACTCTCCATTCTTCTTTGGTGCTAATACCGCTGGTACAACATAGGGACTCAAACTCTCTCAAATCAACCCCTTCTGTAACAATTCATGTACTTGTCTGTTCAACTCCTCACTTTCTGCAAGTGTCATTCTGTGTGCTGCCTTATTCGGCAAACTCACTCCGGGGATCAAGTCCATCTGATGACTGATCTTCCTGACTGGTGGTAATCCATCAGGCACGTTATCGGATACAATATCCTAAAACTCATTCAACAAATCTGCAACTTCTACAGGAACATCTTCTACTTCCTCTTTACCAGCTTTTGGAATCAAAGCAAAACATACATGCTCATGCCTCATACCATCTAGGAAATTTCTTCCATCAAAAAAAGTTATCCTTGCATTACCACATACCTTTTCTTCCGTCTCCTTCAATGGTTTTAGCTTATGTCGCACTCCATCCTTTGTCAGGGAATAGGTATTCGCACAACCATCATGTACAGCACATCTGTCAAACTGCCATGGTCTACCCAACAACATATGACATGCATCCATAGATATGATATCACATAGTACCTCATCTTGGTATCCGCCAATCTTGAACTTCACCAGGCATTGTTCATTGACCATGACCTTGTGGTCATCCCGTACCCAGGCAATCCGATATGGATGTGGGTGTTTCTGTCTCTTGAGCTTCAACTTTGTCACCATCTCTTCTGACACCAAATTGTCAGTGCTTCCACTATCGATAATCACATCACAACATTTACCTTCACACTTGCACCTGGTGCAAAACAAGCTCCTCCTTTTCTCAGGTTCATTCTCACCACTCAACAGGACTCTTTTGTTAATCAACGTTTCTCCTCTTTCAGCATCTTCAGAATTTGATGATCTGGCATCTTCGTCTACATGTGCAACTCTGGCCTGGCCTTCATTTCTCCTGTCTGTTCTGCCTTGGCGCTGAGGACATTCAAATGCCCTATGACCTTTTTCTCCACAGTGAAAACATGTTCCATGGAAGCCACCTCTTCCAGATCCTTGTCCTCTTCCCCTTCCTCTTTGATCTATTATTCTGATCTTGGAAGTGATTATAATTGTTTCCTCTCTAATTCTGAATGCTACTGGCCTCATCCTTCTTTTTCAGATCTTCATTTCAGCCACCATATGACCGTCCACCAGATCGTCCACCGCGACCTCTTCCGTTTTGTCTGCTCTCAAAATTCTTGTTTAGCTTTTCCTCTACTTTTAGGGAAAATTGGTATGCCTCCTCAATACTGTTCATTCAAACCAGATTCAACTCCTCCTAAATGCTTGGCCTTAACCCATTAAGGTATCGGGCAACTTTCTCCTTATCAGCTTCGGCATGGCCTGTTCTGATGAGGAGTCGATAGAACTCCTCTGTATACTCCTGAATAGATTTTCCTGCTTGCTTCAAACTTTGCATTTTCTTCAGTAGGTCAAGCTCATAATCAACAGGAATGAACTGTCACTTCAATTTTTCCACCATCCAATCCCATCTTGTGATTTTATCTTTCTCTCTTCTATTTCGCTCCAATTGAATTTCTTGCCACCAGATCTTCGCATGACCTTTCAGTCTGGCCTTCACAAATTTGACCCTATCAGGATCCTCAACATCTTCATACTCAAAATACTCCTCACATTCATTGATCCAGTCGATTAATTCCTCTGGGTTAAGATTTCCAGAAAATGTAGGAACCTCAATCTTAGGTCTTTTCCCAATCTTAGAAATTGCTCGAAAAAATATTTCTTCCTCCTAGTTCACAATTTCAGCTTCTCCTTCTTGATATTCTTTTTCGGCTTCATCCTCGCTTTCATCTCTGACATTAAGATTCATTCCTCTACGAATCTCTTCTTGCAATGCTCGCACTTGTCTCTGCAGCTCTCTAACCTTAGGTGTTACAACACCAGCTCTTCCGCCACGTTCCCTTCGTGGAGGCATTTTCACGATGCGCGCTGAAACCCTAGCCACGGTCCTAGTGCAAACTGCCTCACAGTCAGTGATTTTTTTACACACTCAAGAACTCCTGCTCTGATACCACTTGATGAAGGGTGCTCCCCTTAATACCACAAACACATAATAGACATAGAGAAACAACAACAATAATATGCAAGAACAGAAAATTGGCTTCTTATTATCTCCACAAATGTGGAATTACAAACTTTTAGAATTACAATATGCAAAGCCACATGGGTATTCCCTTACAATATTCTGTAGGACAAAGCCTTGAATCAATACCCAGATCTACTACCCAGAACTATTCCCAACTGCCTAAGACAATAATACAGCCTTCCTTATATAGGCAATTTTCCACCGCCTGGGAAGGTTCTAGAATTTTAGCCAATAAGGCCGACCAAACTTAGAATTATTTTATTTTACATTTTATTACATCATATTCGGCTCAAGATAACCTTTGAAACCCGAACAGAAATTTTGAAGAAAATTATTTTTTTGCCATTTCAGGTGGCCCAACTTTCGAAGACCATAAGTCATCACCAGTTGACCCGCTCGGCTATTATAACCCCATTTCGGAAATGCCACGAAGTGCTCTACAGGCTTGACCCGTGCAAGGGCCCATTACCCAAATTTTGGACCTAATTAGGGGCCTCTAAAGCCTTCAAAACTGAGTTCAAAGTTTCTGCACCCTACTGCCAATACCGAAAATCGTCAATATCTTCCAATATACACTTGATTTGGCAATGAAACTTTACTGGGAGACTTATATGACCAAAATCAACCTCCAAGAAAGAAATTAGATCATTCTGAGTGCATACAAAAATTACCAAAAATAGTAACTTTCCATAAATAGCAGCTCTGCACTAAAATAGCCCTTATTGAATATAAAAATAGAAATATTTTTGGGTGATGCAAGATTGCTCTTACACCCAGGATGCTCCTGCATCAGACACCCCGGGTAATTTGAGAAGTGACCCTGTCACGACTCAGGTGTGCAGAGGAAAACCAAGATGACTAACCTCCTCCTTTGTCAGCCATGATGAATCTTCAACAGGTCATCCTTTCCACTTGACCAGATATTCTTTATATGTCCTGTTCCTTGTGCTTCTGCCAACACGACTGTCCAGTATATCTTCAATCTCCTTAGTGTCTGAACTAGTTGCTGGAATACTCCACTGTGCTGCTGTGATCTCATTTTCAACACCTCCTTCATGATACTCTGTCAGATCTGAAATGTTAAACACTGGTGAAATATTTAGCTCAGTAGGCAATTCTACCTCATATGCATTTTTTGAATCATGTTTCTTCAGTATCCTACATGGTCCAAACTTCTTCATTTTCAACTTGTTATATGTACCAACTGGAAACCGCTCTTTCCGCAAAAGAACCATGACTTCATCACCAACTTGAAATTCCTTATACCTCCTTTTCTCATCTGCCTTAGCCTTATACTGTGCGTTTATCTTGGTAATATGCTTCTTCACCTCCCCATGGATGTTCTTCAAGTGTTCTGTAAAATCCTCAGCTTCAGCACTACTTATTTCTCTTTTATCTATCTTCCTCAATTCAGATGCATTTCTTGGACTACTTCCATATACAATCTGGAATGGTGATTTACCAGTGCTCCTATTGACAGAATTATTGTATGCAAATTCCGCCTGTGGTAAAATCAAATCCTATCCTGTTGGCTTATCTCTAACCAAACATCTCAGCAAATTTTCCAAACTCCTATTCACCACCTCTGTCTGTCCATCAGTCTGTGGATGATGTGATGAACTAAAGTTCAAATCTGTCTTCAACTTCTTCCACAACGTATGCCAGAAATATCCAACAAACTTAGTGTCCCGATCTGAAACTATGGTCTTTGGCAAACCATGAAGTCTCACTACTTCTCTGAAAAACAATTCTACTAAATGAACAACATCATTAGTCTTCTTGCAGGGAATGAAATGTGCCATCTTTGAAAATCTGTCAACCACTACAAAAATTGAATCATGTCCCCGCTGAGTCCTCGGTAAACCAAGAACAAAGTCCATGCTGATATCCTCCCAATGCTTCTCTGGTATAGGCAATGGCTGGTACAACCTTGTATTTTGCTTCACTCCTTTCGCCATTTGACATACTTTGCAACTCTGTACAAACTTCTTCACATCTTGCTGCAACTGTGGTCAATAATAATTCTCACTAACCAAACCAAGGGTTTTATCACGACCAAAATGTCCAGCCAATCCTCCGCTATGCTTCTGCTTGATGAGATTCTCCCTCATAGAACTTCGTGGAATGCACAACTGACTCCCTTTGAATAGCATATCATCCTGGATGATGAAATCCAACCATTTCATCCTATCTAGAGTAACAGGTTCTATACAAGCTTTCCAAACTTCACCAAAATCAGGATCCTCTGTATACAAATTCTTGAGTTCCTTGAACCCAACCACTTCAATCTGCATTTCTGTCAGCAATAGTTGCCTTTTGTTAAGAGCATCTGCAACCCTATTAGACTTTCCACTCCTGTGTTTCAAAACAAATGTATAACTCTGTAAAAACTCAACCCATTTCAAATGCTTCTGATTCAACTTTCCTTGACTATTCAAATATTGCAAAGCTTGATGATCAGTATAGAAAACAAAATCTTTAGGAAGTAGATAATATATCCACTTCTTTAATGCCTGAACTATAGCATAAAATTCCTGATCATAAACTGAATATTTTCTATTGGCATCATTTAACTTCTCACTAAAATAAGCAATAGGTTTACCTTCTTGGCTCATAACAGCTCCTATTGCAGTACCACTAGCATCACAATCTACTTGAAACACCTTATTAAAAGCTGGAAGTGCTAAAACAGGTTCTTCTGTAACTTTTTATTTCAACAATTGAAAACTCTTTTCTGCCCCATTAGTCCACTTAAACTCTTTTCTACCCCCTCTCATTGTTTCAGTTAATGGTCCACAAATACTACTAAAATTTTTAATAAACTTTTTGTAAAAGCTATCTAGACCATGAAAAGATCTTACCTCAGTAGCACTCTTTGGAGTAGGCCATTCAAGGATAGCTTGTACCTTCTCTGGGTCCATTTTTAGACCTTCTCCTGAAACTACAAACCCCAAATACACCAACTCTTTCTTCACAAAACTGCACTTCTTCAAATTAATCAGCAATTTCTCTTCTCTCAACTTCTCAAATACCATACGAATATGCATCATATGCTCATCCAATGTCTTACTAAAGATCAAAATATCATCTAGGTAAACAATGACAAACTTACCCAGAAATTCTTTCAGAACCTCGTTCATGAGCCGCATGAAAGTGCTCGGTGCATTGGTTAGCCCAAAAGGCATGACTAACCACTCATATAGTCCTTCCTTTGTCTTGAAGGCAGTCTTCCATTCATCTCCTTCTTTGATCCGAATCTGATGGTATCCACTTTTCAGATCTATCTTTGAAAAATACACAGCTCCGCTCAAACAGTCCATAATGTCATCCATTCGTGGCAATGGAAACCTGTACTTGATTATGATCTTGTTTATTGCCTTAGAATCTGTACACATCCTCCACTCTCCATTCTTCTTTGGTGGTAATACCGCTGGTACAACATAGGGACTCAAACTCTTTCGAATCAACTCCTTCTGTAACAATTCATGTACTTGTCTGTTCGACTCCTCACTTTTTGCAGGTGTCATTCTGTGTGCTTCCTTATTCGGCAAACTCGCTCCTGGGAACAAGTCCATCTGATGACTGATCTTCCTGACTGGTGGTAATCCATTAGGCACGTTATCGGATACAATATCCTAAAACTCATTCAACAAATCTGCAACTTCTACAGGAACATCTTCTACTTCCTCTTTACCAGCTTTTGGAATCAAAGAAAAACATACATGCTCATGCCTCATACCATCTAGGAAATTTCTTCCATCAAAAAAAGTTATCCTTGCATTACCACATACCTTTTCTTTAGTCTCCTTCAATGGTTTTAGCTTATGTCGCACTCCATCTTTTGTCAGGGAATAGGTATTCGCACGACCATCATGTACAGCACATCTGTCAAACTGCCATGGTCTACCCAACAACATATGACATGCATCCATAGATATGATATCACATAGTACCTCATCTTGGTATCCGCCAATCTTGAACTTCACCAGGCATTGTTCATTGACCATGACCTTGTGGTCATCCCGTACCCAGGCAATCCGATATGGATGTGGGTGTTTCTGTCTCTTGAGCTTCAACTTTGTCACCATCTCTTTTGACACCAAATTGTCAGTGCTTCCACTATCGATAATCACATCACAACATTTACCTTCACACTTGCACCTGGTGCGAAACAAGCTCCTCCTTTGCTCAGGTTCATTCTCACCACTCAACAGGACTCTTCTGTTAATCAATGTTTCTCTTCTTTGAGCGTCTTCAGAATTTGATGATCTGGCATCTTCGTCTACATGTGCAACTCTGGCCTGGCCTTCATTTCTCCTCTCTATTCTGCCTTGGCACTGAGGACATTCAAATGCCCTATGACCTTCTTCTCCATAGTGAAAAAATGTTCCACGGAAGCCACCTCTTTCAGATCCTTGTCCTCTTCCCCTTCCTCTTTGATCTCTATTATTCTGATCCTGGAAGCGATTGGAATTGTTTCTTCTTTGATTCTGACTGCTACTGGCCTCATCCTTCTTTTTCGGATCTTCATTTCAGCCACCATATGACCATCCACCAGATCGTCCACCGTGACCTCTTCCATTTTATCTGCTCTCAAACTTTTTGTTCAGCTTTTCGTCTACTTTTAGGGCAAATTGGTATGCCTCCTCAATACTGTTCATTCGAACCAGATTCAACTCCTCCTGAATGCTTGGCCTTAACCTATTAAGGTATCGGGCAACTTTCTCCTTATCAGCTTCGGCATGGCCTGTTCTGATGAGGAGTCGATAGAACTCCTCTGTATACTCCTGAATAGATTTTTCTGCTTGCTTCAAACTTTGTATTTTTTTTCAGTAGGTCAAGCTCATAATCAACAGGAATGAACTGTCGCTTCAATTTTTCCACCATCCGATCCCATCTTGTGATTTTATCTTTCCCTCTTCTATTTCGCTCTAATTAAATTTCTTGCCACCAGATCTTCGCATGACCTTTCAGTCTGGCCTTCGCAAATTTGACCCTATCAGGATCCTCAACATCTTCATACTCAAAATACTCCTCACATTCATTGATCCAGTCGATCAATTCCTCTGGGTTAAGATTTCCAGAAAATGTAGGAACCTCAATCTTAGGTCTTTTCCCAATCCTTGAAATCACCTGAAAAAGTCTTTCTTCCTCCTGGTTCACAATTTCAGCTTCTCCTTCTTGATATTCTTCTTCGGCTTCATCCTCGCTTTCATCTCTAACATTAAGATTCATTCCTCTGCGAATCTCTTCTTGCAATACTCGCACTTGTCTCTCTAGCTCTCTAACCTCAGGTGTTACAACACCAGCTCTTCTGCCACGTTCCCTTCGTGGAAGCATTTTCGCGATGCTCGCTGAAACCCTAGCCACGGTCTTGGTGCAAACTGCCTCACAGTCGGCAATCTATTTACACACTTAAGAACTCCTGCTCTGATACCACTTGATGAAGGGTGCTCCCCTTAATACCACAAACACATAACAGACATAGAGAAACAACAACAATAATATGCAAGAACAGAAAATTGGCTTCTTATTATCTCCACAAATGTGGAATTACAAACTTTTAGAATTACAATATGCAAAGCCACATGGGCATTCTCTTACAATATTATGTAGGAAAAAGCCTCGAATCAATACCCAGATCTACTACCCAGAACTATTCCCAACTGCCTAAGACAATAATATAGCCTTCCTTATATAGGCAATTTTCCACCGCCTGGGAAGGTTCCAGAATTTTAGCCAATAAGGCCGACCAAACTTAGAATTATTTTATTTTACATTTTATTACATCATAGTCGGCTTAAGATAACCTTTGAAACCCGAACAAAAATTTTGAAGAAAATTATTTTTTTGCCATTTCAGGTGGCCCAACTTCCGGAGACCATAAGTCATTACCAGTTGACCTGCTCGGTTATTATAACCCCATTTCGGAAATGCCACGAAGCCCTCTATAGGCTTGACCCATGCAAGCGCCCGTCACCCAAATTTTTGACCTCATTTGGGGCCTCTAAAGCTTTCAAAACTGAGTTCAAAGTTTCTGCACCCTGCTGCCAATACCGAAAATCTTCAATATCTTCCAATATACACTTGATCTGGCAATGAAACTTTACTGGCAGACTTATATGACCAAAATCAACCTCCAAGAAAGAAATCAGATCATTCTGAGCACATACAAAAATTACCAAAAATAGTAACTTTTCATAAATAGCAGCTCTGCACTAAAATAGCCCTTATTGAATATAAAAACAGAAATATTTTTGGGTGATGCAAGATTGCTCTTACACCCAGGATGCTCCTGCATCAGATATGTTGTAAGGAAGATGTCCCTTGTTTTAGTGCATTTCCGTGTGACTTCAAATCCAACACTGGTGTGTTGAATGGAATTACCTTATGTGATCTTGTTGCTAGAAGAAGTTATGATAAATATGTAAAATAATATTAGATTGTGATGTTTGGATAATCAGTTCAATTGTACAATGTTTATACTTTTAAACATTAAAATTGATTAAAATAAGGTAAAACATAGCCTTCACATGTATAAACATTAGAATTCCTCATTCCATGAGATCAACATTTCAAAATTTATCCAATGGACTAAGATATATGTCAACCCTGGAACTTTAACACTAATTGGCATAATTTTTAGGAGGAAGTTCATGCCTAGGGGTGGAGGATGTGAGGCCTCACCCTAGACTTGTCATAGCTTTTCTATTATCGTTATGGTAGCCCTAGTAATTGGCTTAATGTTTTGATTAGCTTAGTAGATTTTACTCTTTTAGACAAAGATTTCATTACAGTAGATGAGAATACATTACATTTTATGATGCTTTTTATACTCACAATGTTGACTTTATGATACATTATGACTGACATTATGATGATTGATTTAGATGGAATACTAAGATGTGCAATTAGGGAATTTATGTCCATATGAGTTGTTAGGAAAGTGAAAATCAAGAAATGAATAAGGTTGGGATGTGTATTTCATTTTGGGTTAAATGTTAGATGATGAATTATTGATGACTATCTTATGATATAAATATGAATTCTAATTTATGGTAATTTTGATTTATGAATGTTGGGATGAAGTGATGGATTTTATACACTTACATCAGTAACTAGGAAATGGAGATTTGATTTGATTAGGATATGATGAGATTTCCATTTTGAATTGAAAAGTTAATTACTTAGGTGAAGTTTATGAGTGTCATGATGACATTTAATTCCAATTGAATTATATATGCAATGATTATGCTACAAGCTTAATTTAGTGATGAATTGAATATTTCATGATGATTTGTGTACATGTTATAGATGAATGATTATGCCATGTGAATTATGATATTTTAGATGAATTATCTTGATCATTAATGTTATGAATTTACATGTATATATTTCCTCGGACTACTGATGTTTTCCTTTAGTGTGTAGGGAATTAGACCATGGTAAATTTGGGGAACCAAAGCATAAACATATGTTAATTTTGTTAGAGCCAAGGTTGCATCTACTGAGAGACAAAACCTCGTTGTATAATGTTTTATTCATAAAAATAATTAGCATGTGTATGTCATGAATTATTATGTTTAAATGTTTATGCTCAATTGTTAATGTTATTTATTTGTGAGTATGCCCAAGTGGATATGCCACATGGCTTGTGATGTGTCTTCTTGTTTGTGTCACTTGACACTTATGTGTGTACATATGGCCATGACATGTCCACCTGGGGATTGGATGCCCATCAACTTAGGAAATTACCATGAGGATCCCCATGAGAAATCCATTGGATAGAGAGCTTGAGGTAGTGTCTTATCGATGAATTTCGAATTTGAACTTAGCATGCACTTTTAAGGGGTTAAAAAAGTCCCTAGGAGAGTGTTTAAGCCATTTTTAGTTAGCCCACTTGATATACCTTTGGGTAAGGGTTATTTTTCACCATAGGATAACCCTTAGTTGACCAAATGACCCATCCAATAGTTGGTTTTCCAAGATGGACGAAAATCAACTTTTGGGACCCTGTTTTGGTAAGACCACCACCCATTAGAAAGGTAGTCCTTCTCCCACCTTTTTAGCTTACCTTTGTAAGAGACCAAAATTGGAAACCTTGTAAGGGACTTAGGGAAGACCACCCAATGGGAATATAATCCTATCCCAAGGAGATTGTGTGGAGGCCTTTTTAGAGGGGACTCTTCTTTTGGAAGAGTTTGACACCCACTCTCTAACTCAGAGACTAGTTAATTTTGGAGGAACTAGGATAGAGAAAAAAATCTTGAAAAAAAAGATCTCATCTTCAACTCTCTCGCCATTGTTTCTTGGACTTAGGTTGGTGGCTCTTCATAAAAGCTCATGTAGATGATAATTTCATTGTATGTAGTATTGTAATTTTGTGTTCTCCATATTTTTTTTGTTGTTGAGAGTATGTTTTGTTGCAAGATTGGTAGTTGTATATGTGAAATCTTATGCTAGATGTTGTGCAAATATTTTTGTATTGTATATGTGAAGATTTGAGTTCTTGAGATTTCTTGTTGTGTTGTATTGTTTTCTTAAGGGAGTTCTCAAGGCCATACTTACCCTTGGGAGGGAAGAGTAGAATTGGGGGTGAAGGGATCAATTGGGACATCCATGGGTGTAGAGCCTCTCCTTGGAAAGGAGAAGGAAGAAAATATGGATGTATGGGCTCCATGTAGCTATTTCTTTTGGGGGTCATAAGGGATTTTGTGGCTTGAAGCCTTTGGAGGCATAAGAAGGTTTTGTTGTTGGGTTGAGATTGGGTGGCAAAATGTGTGTTGAGAAAGCCAAGAGTAGGCTTGTCTTGTATTTTTATGAAATGAACTTTCTCCCCTTGAGTTTGGTTCCACCTTCACCCCAATTTTATGAGTCATTTGGAGACTCTTGTTTTAGCCATGGATGGGAGTTTAAATGTGGTTTTGTGTTATTGTGATTGTGGTTGTTTTGAGTGAAACCTTGTCTATGTGATGGTTCTCCAAGCATGGGGGTGGCTTCTTAGAAGCCTAGGATGGGAGGTGAGCTTCCCAAGATCTTTCCATAAATTTTATTTGTAGGATTATTGAGGCTATGTTCTTGTGGAAACAGCTCTTGGAGTGGACTTCTTGAATTCATATGGAAGCAATAGTATTGTGTGGATTGAAAAACTTGATACCTCTCCAAGACTTGTAGTATAATTGTAACTTTTCAATAAATTCATTTTGAGTCTTGAATGGAAGAACTCATTTCTCCTTGTAATAGTTCATCTTGTTCAATAATGTGTTGTTGAAACTTGAAATGAACTTTGTATTGAATTTATGTTTTTCTTCCCATATCAAGATTATAGGAAAATGATGATCTTGATCATTGTAATATGGAATCAATGGTGTAATGTGAAATGTAAATCCCTCATTTAAATGTAAGGTTCTTATTGGCTTAGTTTTGTGGGATGTAGTGTATTCACTCAATGATAATTGAATTGGAATTCATGTTGTAACTAAGTAGGAGAAGAGTTATTGTAATCACTCATAGATCATTTCTTTGATTCATTTGAATAAAAAAAAAATGTTAGTCATAGGAAAGAAATGGTTTCCAAACTCTCTCTCTCCTCTCCTCTTTTGCAATGCAAGTTTTTTCTTGTTATTTAGATATTAGTATCTTGTTAAAAAAATTGACTTAGAGGAAAGTTGACATCTTAGTTCTGTAAATTTTTAATCCTTGATCTTTTAGACATAACTGTGAATATTAGAGTGTTAGAAATAAATCAACAAGGAAATCTAACTCTATTGGCAAAAGATAAAGGAAACAACAAATTATAAAATCTAGTGCAAAGTAAATTGAGAAAGTTGAAAGAAATCAAATACAACAAAATAAATAATAGAGCAGGTGAAAAAAAAAAACTAAGTAAAAGTTCAAAGAGAGACCTACAGGTCTCTAGAAAATGTATGGGAACAAATTCCCATACATTTTCCATACCACAGAGATTAAAATAAACATATAACTTCTATTTGTCCAATTAGACAAATAAAATAATATAAGATCTATATACTCACCCTTTTCTCACTTCAATGCAAATGGTGGTGGGACCCATTGAATCTCCAGCCCAATTATCCAAGTACAAAACAATATATTTAAATAAAAAAATATTACTTGTTTTTGAAAAAGTACGCATGTTTGTTTTTTTTAGAAAAAATGTTTTAAGGAAAGTAATAATATAATATTATTTTTTTAAAAAAAATTATTAAAAGGGGCCGACCCTTATATCATTTGCAAGCGCAGTTTTTTTATGTATATTTATTTTTATATTGATTTTTAATTATATTAATTAATATTCACAATTAATTAATATAATTATTAATTTAAGAATTAAGTTTTATTTTGTTATTTAGATATTAAATTACTTTAATTATTAATCTTTATAAATTAATATAATTTATTAGTAAATTTTAATTATATTTAATTTAATAATTAATAATTATATTAATTAATAATTATTATTAGTTAATATAATTAATAATTATTATTAATTAATATAATTAATAATTAATACTCATTTAATATGATTTGTTGAATAATAATTATATGAATTAATAATTATTATTAATTAGTAATACTTGTTTTATTTTAAGAATTGCATTATTAATTTTTACAAATTTATTTAATTACCGATTATATTCTGTAATAATTTCCCTTATTTAATTAAATCTATTAATGGGATATTAGCTTAATTTATATAGTTGTTAGTTGAATTGTTTTTCTTTAATTGACTCAAATTAATTTTAATTCACACGAGGAATATAGTTAGTACTAAATTTGTTGATTTCATTTAGATTATTTAAAGATATATATAATCTAACATGACGTTAATAAATTTGTTAAATTTGTTTTCAATATAACTTTTGTTATTATAAAGTTTACATTTGGCTAAATAAAGATTATCAGTTTAGTTAAGCATCAGTTATAAATTGATTATTGTTTTGAAACACTTTATTAACTATAGTTCAACTTAAATGATAACCAATATTTAAATCAAAGGTTGGAAAGATAATTGAATCCATTAACTTCTTTAATGTACTTGTGAGAAGTAAATGCACCGTCATATGGTTCAAGATCCAGACTAGACTAGTTAGCCCTCATAGTCGTTAAAATTTTAAACTTGATTAGGTGAGCTTGATTGTTAACCCTTCGCCATGTTTTCCCTTCATTTGGCAGTTAGCCTTTCCGCTCATGGTTTAAACCTCCCTACTTTAGTCAACTGTTAACCATAAATAGAAGACTCTTTCCTTTCAAACAAAAAGTTGGTGTGATTTTGAGTGTAAAATTATGGGCATGACAAATTTGCCCTTTTTCTCTCTATGTTGTTGGTTCTTAGGGTTTTCTTGTAGGAAAATATCTCCCACTTGAAATTCTCTAGGGCGAACCTTCTTGTTGATGCTTTGGACATACGCTTTTAGTAAACCTTGATGTGGTCAAATGATGCTTTATGCTTTTCATCTAGAAGTTCTAATTCTTGGAGCCTCATGGCGCGGTAGTCTTCATTGATAACTAGACCTTTGAGAGAGACTCTAGGTGAAGGAATCTCCACCTCTAAAGGTAACACTGCTTCAACACCATAGGTAAGGGCAAAAGGAGTAGCCCCAGTTGGAGTACGAATACTCATTCTATAAGCCCAGAAGGCTGGATTTATCTGTAGATGCCAATCTCTACCATTCTTGTGAACTATTCTACGGAGAATCTTAAGAATGGTTTTATTTGAAGCCTCTACTTGTCCATTTCCTTGCAGAAAGTAAATGGAGGACGAATGCTATTTTATCTTGAATTTCTTGCAGAGTTGTTTAAGGTCCTTGTTTTTAAATTGACCTCCATTGTCAGTGATTATTTCAGAGGGAACTCCATACCAACATATGATATGGTTTAAAATGAACAGAGAAACTATCTTTCCCGAGGCAACAGAAAGTGGGACAACCTCTACCCATTTAGTAAAGTAATTAGTAGCAGTGATGATGAATTTGTGTCCACCTAATGAGTTGGGATGAATTTACCCAACAAGGTCAAAGGCCCAGTGTTGAAATGGCCAATGAGAAATAGAAGGAATAAGCTCCTTGCTTGGAGCATGTATCAGGTTACCATGTTTTTGACACTTTTCACATGATTTAGAAAAAGTTATTGCATCTCTTTGCATGGTAGGCCAGTAGTACCCAGCCCTAAGGAACCTTCGAGCCATGGCAAGACCGTTAGAATGTCCTCCATAAATGCCCTCATGAATGTTAGCTAATGCTTGGTTGGACTTATTTTTTTCCAAGTAGCTAAGAAGTGTCCCATCTAAACCCCTCCTATATAGATCACCAAAGATAAGGGTGTGGTGAGAGGCATTTTAGGTTAAGTTTCTTCATTCAGAGCAGTTGAAGGTTTTGGGAATAATGTCATCATAGACATATGAGTAAATGGCACCATAGCGGGATGACTCATGGCCAACAAGGGTACAAACTATTTGGCTTTCTTGGGAGTCATAGATAAGATAGCATAGCTCTTCCACCAAGAATTCAAATCTGGACTCATGCTACTCTAGCTAAAGAAGTGAAGCCAATGTAGCCATAGCATCATTTGCCTTATTCTCTATTCTAGGGATTTGTTGAAATGTAACGAAGGTGAAATATAGTCTCAATGAATCAACCATTTTCTTGTAGGGTGCCAGTTTCTCATCCTTTGTTTGGTATTCTTCATTAACTTGGTTGATTATTAATTGTGAATCCCCATAGATATGAAGCTTTGTAATTCTCCATTCTATAGCCATTTTTAGTCCATTTGTCAAGGCCTCATAATCAGCAATGTTATTTGTACATGGGAACAACAGTTTGTGGGACTTAGGGATTGTGTACCCATGAGGAGAAACAAATAACACTCCTACTCCTGATCCATTTTGCATGAAAGAGCCATCAAAGAACATCTTCCATGTTCTTGTAGTCATGTACATTATGTGTTCATCTGGAAATTCAACTTGAATTAGCGCTTTATCTCAAATTGGGAAATCGGCCAATTGATCTGCAATGGCTTGTCCTTTTATAGCTTTACACTCAACTTGCTCTATGTAAAATTTTGATAAGATCATCATCCACTTGGTAAGTCTACCTATTAGAGAAGCCTTACCAAGAAAATATTTGAGAGGATCAATCTTCGCTATGAGGTGTATTGTATGCGTAAGCATGTAATATCACAACTTTTGGGAAGCAAACACCACCGCTAGGCAAGATTTTTCAATACTAGTGTAGTTGGCCTCATATGACATGAGAGTACGACTAATGTAGTATATAGCTCTTTCTTTTCTAGTGTCATCAAGTTGAGCTAATAATGCCCCCATGGAAGATTCTATTGTTGAGACATACAATATGAGCAGTTTTCCTGGGATAGGAGGCATTAAGATTGGAGGAGTAGCCAAGTACTGCTTGATTTGGTCCATACTTTTCTAACAATCCTCATTCCAGACACATTTAACCACTTTATGCAATGTCTTATTAAAGGGTTGAGCTCTATCAGCTAGTTGTGAAATGAACCTCCTGATAGATTGAAGGTGTCCCTAAAGACTCCTCATTTGACTAATGTTTTTGGGAGGTGACATATCCAAGATTTCTTGAACTTTCTCTAGGTCCACCTCTATTCCTTTGGCTGAAATGATAAATCCTAGGATTTTTCCAGAGGTGACCCCAAATGCACACATTTTAGGATTTAATCTCAATTGAAACTGCTCCATGCGATCTAGAATGACTTCCAAATCACCTAAGTGTGTATTCCTTTTTTAGATTTTTCCAATGTGTCATCCACATAATCTTCCATATTCTTATGCATGATGTCATGGAAGATAGTTGTCATAGCTCTTTGGTAAGTAGCTCCTACATTTTTGAATCCAAATGCCATGACGTTCCAGCAATAGGTTCGCCATGCGCAAGTGAAGGCAATCTTTTCGTGGTCTTCGGGAGCTATCTTTATTTGATTATACCTGGAAAAACCATCCATTAATGAATAGATCTCATAACCCGCGGTCATGTCCACTATCATGTCTATGTTTGGAAGTGGAAAATCATCCTTTGGTCATGCTTTATTAAGATCTCTAAAATCTGTGCAGACACAAATGGACTTGTCATGTTTTGAAACTAGTACAATATTGGATATCCATTCGGCATAATCAATGGCCCTTATAAATCCTACACTAAGGAGTTTTTTGAATTCTTCTTTGACAAGAAGAGCTATGTGAGGATGCATTTTCCTCAACTTTTGTTTCACTGGTTTTATACCTGGAGCTATGGACAAGTGATGCATAATGAGTTTAGTGTCCAACCCTGGCATGTCTAAGTAAGTCCAAGTAAAATTAATCTTCTTGCTCTATAGGGATTTGTTATATGCTTCTTTTTCTTGTATTGATAGAGACTGAGCCAAATGCACTATTTGTGGTGCTTCCTTTGAACCCAAATTAACCGGCTGTGTAGGCTCAACAAGCACTAAAGATCTATCTTGAAAGTAACTTGGGAGATGATCTAGTAACTCATCCTTAGGTGCCTCAGAGAGGTTTTCACCCTCGGATACGTCCTTTATTTTGACTTTTTTAGGTTCTGACACCGCCACACATTGGTTTTCACCATCAGAACTCTTATTCTTTTTTTATTTTCTTTTCATTTTGCAACTAAGGTACTTGATATCTAGTTCTGTCATGCTTGTAGTTGGTTCATTGGTGGAAGAGACTACTGGCTCAAGGGCGTTTAGCTAATATGCTATCTCATAGTCATTCTAGAAAGTTAAGAGTTGAGGCTCTTGATAGTGTTGAGACCAATAAATTAGGTGGGGATTGGCAAGGGGTAGGTCAACGATGGGTTCAATATTGTGGATATGACCGGTATCATCTCTGGTGATCACAGAGTCAAGGTCTATCAAGTATCCCTCTAAGGTACCCAAATCAGGACTTATCCTACCAAGCGAAGCATCATCCACTAAAGTGACTTGCGGATTTGATTCCACTAATCCTACACTAGAATCATTAGCTACCTCGGGTTGGGCACTATAAGTATGGACAATATCAATGTCCATGTCAACTATACAAGAATTAGAGAGAGATTCCCATTCATACTCATGTGAGTCTGTATCTGAATCCCGACTGGGGTGTTTACACCAAGCATATTTATGATGTCTAGATGTGGAAGCTCTAATGTCACCCAGGGTAACAACTTCTTGAATGCCATTTGTGTATTGATGTTCTTGAATAGGATCCTCAACATGATCTTCAACAATAGATTCTTTTTGTTCTAGGCCTGAAACTATTGGATTGGTAATTAGAGTATCTAAATCTCCCCAAAGGAGATTAGTGGTAGGGACTCAATCTTCACACATGTCCTACTGATTTTTCAATTGGGTATGTAGTTTGATTCATCATCACTATCCATCGCAGCAAGGATAGGAGTAGTTTTCTTGTCATGACTTTCAAAACCTAGGCCAACCATTTTTTTAGACTTGTGTCCAAAAAAATCATGATTGAGTGGTTCAGCTCTAGCATCTAGTCTGTGACTGAGAGGACTATGACCTAGATAGCCCATAATTTTCACAAGAGTTTACCCTCTTCCATATGTCTTAGAAGAGGGAGAGAAGTTCTCATTATGCATGCATTTGTCTTCTCTATAGATCCAGCCCTTGATAGCCACCTCTTCTTTTTCATCCTGGATGGGCACTGAGGACTCTACAAATGTACCAAACAAAGTCATGGCTAAGGATAAAGGATGCATCTCTTGTGAAGTTTTTCCATAGGACCTAGGTGAGACCGAAAACTTTGTAAAGGAGTCAATTTGATATCCCCCCATACCAAGGTCTATATACTTAAACTTGTCTTTGCATTTTGATAGGGTTGCATTGAAATCCTCTACTTCCTTGTTGAGAGGAACATGAGTCCCTACTGAAATTGTATTTACAGATAATGTGCTATCCCCGAGTATAAAAAATTATACTCCATTATAGGGGAACTTAAAACATTGGTGGTAGGTGGATGACACTACTTGCATGTCATGGATCCATGGTCTACCAAGTAGTATATTATATGCTAGAGGACTAGCATTGACAATTTGGAACAAAATGTCCTTTTCCACAGGGCCAATCCTGATTGGAAGGATGGCCAAGCCTTTAGAGCTTCTCTCTGCCTCATCATAGGCTTCAATGGTAATTTTATTCTGAGTATCAATAACTTGCTCAGAATAACCTAGTATCTTCAATAAACTCAAGGAACAAATGTTGAGCCCAGCACCCCCATCAATCAACACACGCCTGACACAGGTCTTGTGAATCATGACTTTGATATGAAGGGAAAGATTATGTGGATGGCTCAAAGCTTTGTCATCTTCTTCTGAGAATGTTAGGTAATGAGGGTTGGCAAGGTGGTTAACCATGTTCTGGAATTGGTCAACATATATGTTGTTAGGAACATTTGCCGCACGCAAAGAATCCTCAAGGATACACTTATGTCTTGGAGACAATTCCAAGAGTTCAAAGATTGAGATTTGAGATGGTGTTCTTTGTAATTGGTCAACAAGATTCTAGCTCATTTCAGGGTTAACTGCTGATTTGGTGGTGACATTCTTAGATGCCACTTGCTTGGGTTTGTTGGACTGGTTCGAACTAGGACCTCTATTAACCATAGGACCTTGGCTTTGACTTTTGGTAATAGCATTAAGAGCTTGAGATGACCTTTGAGAGTGAGGAAAACTAACCACCACCACTGGTTCTTCATCAAATATAGGAGGAGAGCCCACATCATAACCATAAGGATCTTTGTCTCTCATCATGTTGAAACTTTCCTCGACAACCTCAAGCATATTGACCACATTTTCTACACCTGTGTAGGTATAGTTGAGTTTAGCCTTTCCATTCTTGGGTTTAGAGGTTTCCCCCTTTTCATATTTGGGAAAAGGCTCCTTGAATGCCTTGTGGTCTACATTGGTGTTCAACCCATCAATCTAAAGTTTTCCACTCTCAATAAGATCCTGAATAAGGTGTCTAAGTTTCTAGCAATGTTCAATGTCATGTCCAATGCCATTGTGGAATTTGCATAAAGCTTTTTCATTCCACCAGTGTGGCTTAACACTAGGTATGTAGAAGTTTGCTAGATCTTGTGGTTGTGCAAGGTTATTGGCAATAAGCATCTTGAAAACATCCTCATAGGAGTCACCCAGTTTAAAAAAATTGTCACCTCTCCTTTTTAGGCTTATCCTGATACTTTGGTTTATGATCTTGTTGGTTGGAGGGTGTGTTGAGCTTCATAGCTTGAATTTCACTAGACAAATGAAGGACTCCTTGATCCTTGGGTTGGGAAGAGTCCACAACTCTGTCATTAACCACTTGCTTGTTCTTGTTCTAGTGTGAGTGCTTGCCTTTTTCCTTATTAGCATTGTGGTTGTTTTGACCATAGTTGTTATTGCTATGTTTGGTCAAAATGCCTTGCTCTTTCAAGACATCCTCAATTCGGCATGTGGTTTCAAACATAGTTTTGAAGGAATCAAAGACCATCTTTCGAACCTCATACTACATTTCAGGCACCAAATTGCTAACAATGATATCAATCATTTCATGCTTAGGAATAGTCCTAGAATAGAAAGAGCACAATTGTCTCCACCTTTGTAAGAAGGTAACAAAGGATTCCCCTTGGTTCTGCTTCAAATTGCACAAGTCTAACATAGTGACTAATCTTGACAAGCTATATTTAAAATGTTGAACAAATCTGTGGACAAGCTCTTTGAAAGTTTTGACAAGAGGGGTTATGTTGGTAAACCACTCCATGGCTTGGCGCTTGAGACTCCTTGCAGGAAATAATCTCATAAGATAGGAGTCATCTTGGTGAAACTCAAAACTCATGATGTAGAACTGACACACATGATCATGTGGGTCGTGATTGCCCTCATACTTGTCATACTGGGGGATTTCAAATTTTCTAGAAAAATCCTTCATACTCACACTCCTATCAAAAGGATTAGGAAAAGTAGAGTCAAGTGAAAAGGAACTTTTAGGTGCCAACACATTTTCCATCATACGCTTGAGTTGTTTGATCTCCTCTTCTTGAGAGGGTCCTTGTTTCATGATTCTTCTATCCACATCAAAGTTGTAAGGGACTATGGCACCATTGTTAATCAAGCTCTGTAGGAACCTATCCTTTTTTTGATCAAGGTACTTCTCCACATATTGTTGGAATAGTGGCTCTTGTTGCATCCTCATAAAATCTTGATCATCAAAACTTGCACTACTTCCTCCATGTTGAGAGCCACGATGAGCTTGTTGGGAGGGTTGTCTTGAGTTCCTAGGAGGTGTTTGTCTCCTATGTTGTGAAATCCTCCTTCCTCTAGGACTAGGAGATCTTGAAGGGGTCCTTGACCACCTTCTACTTCTTGGGGTTCTTGAGGGAGTAGATGGTGGAGAGTTGTTTCTACTATTGGTACCCCTATTGTTGAATTGGTCATTAAGCTGTTGGGCTAAAAGTCGATCTTGTTCTTCTTGGAATGTTTTTCTTTTCAAATCTAGCAAGGCTTGTTGCTCCACCTCTAAGAGTCTAAACCTTTCTTCTTTAGCGGCTTGTTCATCCAAAAATGCTTTCTTTTCATGTTCAATTCTCTTAAGTCTCTCATTTGCATACCTTGAGGTTCTTTTGAGTGGAGAGTTGGGCCTTGAATGTTTGAACAAGTTGTTAGTGAATGCTGCATTCACATGAGCATCACCAGATTCATTGATTTGGTCTTCACATTGTGATCATGCATCTTGGTGAGCTCACCCATAATGTCTTTCAGCTCTTTGATGGGTGTCTAGATATCTTGAGTTGATAGGGGGTGATTTGAGTTGATTGTCATCACCAAACAACATGTTCTCCCTATGTCTTTGGAAAATGTCATCAAGATTTTGATCCATTTCTTCTCTCTCCTTTCTAGTCATGGTGTAACTCATGTCCATATCTGATTGAGAAGGTGCTAAAGAGGTACTCAACTCACTAGGATTTCTCTTTGGGTCAAACCAAGCTTTAGACTCGCTCCTAGGTGATTGATGAAAGACAGGTTCCTTTCCCTTTTGCTTTTGATGAGTTTGGACTAAGGGTAACTGATCAAAGACAACTTGAGGTCATTTTCCTTGACTAACTTGGTATCTTTTCATAACTAACATGAAAGAAAAGACCCTTGGTGATAAGATGACCCTACCAAACATCAATACCAAACTAGGATAGTAAAAGTGTTCAATTGTCCAAAAAGAGATGGTAAGATAGAAAATTGCAAGAGGTGTAGACCAACGCTACCATAGAGGTGTATAATAAAAGGATAAGTATCCTAACACATATGGACCAGGAGGATGGATTTAACCAAATATATTTGAAATTGAAATTGAATTTTTATGGAAGTGAATTTGGACAAAAGAGTACTGAAACTCTCCAAGTGTGTTACCAAAGAATCTAAAGGTGTACTTTTTCAACAAGGATGATTCCTAACTTATCAATGACAAACAAGATTACTTTGTAGAATCAAAGAATACAAATTCAAAGGGTGTAAATATAGGAACCTAAGGTACAAACAGGCTTCCAATGATAGAGTAAGTCACCTACTAAAATCTGGTTGACCAAAGAAAGGATGAAAATGGCATAAACCAGACAAACAACAATTTTACCTTGTGCAACAGTTTCCAAGCTAACAGGACGATACAATCTGACTAGGCAATATTTCACAGGAAGTAGTGTGACAGTTTCCAGGCATGCAGTGTGATAGTTTTGCAGCAATGAACTATCACATGACAAATCTCAGTACAGTGTGTGATGAAGTTTTAGGATCATACAACTCTTAACCAGTGAGTGTCTAAAATCTCATTTTTCAAGGCAATTCAATCAAAGTTTCAGTCTGATGGTTGGATTTTTTTAAATTTCAAACATAGTACTAGTAGTAATTAGACAAGTTTGCAAATAGTAGGTGATCAAACATGGCATAAAACACTTGCACAAGGGAAAAATCAACCTTGCCAAGACAAGCAATTGTGATATCAAAGAAATAAAATCCTATGAATGCTACTGTGATGTTTGATGTTTGAGAATGTTTACATGGGTAGATCACAATGAGAACACTTCAAGCACTTACTAGCCTAAAAAGATAATGGCTCAATACTTAACAACTTGGCCCACACTTGATGCTCCATTGCCTCACACAAAGTGGTTTCCCACAATAGATATTGGCTTTGTCATGGAAGTGCTAATGACACAACCAAAGGAACATAGATGGTGAGTAATCTTGGGGTGATTTAGGTTAGTCCACTAGGATCAATCCTTGCACCAAGAAGCTAAGAGAAAAAATAGGGTGGCTTCAATTTATGGTTCTTAGTAAGGGCTTCCATTCCTAATACCCCTCTTTCTCCCCAAAGGGACTCCTTACCTTGTGACAAGTAACGGACCTCGCGGCCACAAGAGTACTTTAAGCATTCTTGCTCAAGATTTTCCTCATGGTCACAATCCCACAAGTACTCACATCAAGCGAAGACAAGTACTACATCTACCAAGGTTTTCTATCCTTGATAGCCTTGAGTTTATAGTGGGTTAGAATAGCCAGTGAAAAGCTTATCCCCACTTAGTTCATTCCTCTTGATTGCCCAAGAGCAGGCCCACTAAAGGATTCTAAAACTAAACAAAGAGTGGATCAACCTTTGAGTTTCAAGATTTCTATTTCACCTGAAGGGTGAAGAGCATATTCTCGTAGCTCAAAAATTTCTCCCAAAAACACCAAGCAAAGGTTCAATTACTCTCTTGCTTTCAAAATCTAAAGATGGGTCAAGATTTATGCTTCACCACAAGGGTGAAGAGCATACTCTCCTACCACTAAAAGATTCATTCAACAAGATATTAAGTGCCTATGAAAAGAAGGCAATAGTATATGCCACACTCAAAATGAAAGCAATTAAACAAGCACTTGATTGGTTTTTATGCCTTGGGCAGCCCTGCAAAAACAATTAGTAGTCCTCATGCATTTGGAGCTTTGACATGCATTATTTTAAGCAAATATTTAAGCAATGAGAGCACCTACAAGAACAACTTGTTAGCCCTACAATGGTTAGCACATCAAAATTAAGTGAAATATGCAAATCAAATTCTATTCTATCATAGAAAATTAGAAACCCAAAACAAACCAATCAAATCTTTCAAAGAAATGTCCAAAATCACTCACTACTAGGCCTAGGTGATAGTTTTGTCAGAAAATGAATCATACAATACTTCACTGTATACTGGTGCGATACTCTCTATCTGAATGATAATACACACTACTTGCATGTGATAGAGTACAAACCAATAGTGCAATAGAATCTACAAGGGCACACGATACTGTAACTAGTAAACTTTCGCACGACACTCGAAGACTATCACATGATAATTCTATTAGAAAAATAGAGAGCTGAAACAACAAGCTAAAATGATGCTAAAAAATTGATGGAAATGCATAAAAAGAAGGACAAAAAAAGAGTGTTCTACCCCATGGTGGGCACCAAAAATGTACACACTAAATTGTGCACTTCTCTAAGTCATTACTTCCAAGAGAATCCATGAATGGGAAACCTTGAGAAAGTGACCTAGAGCTCCCTAGGTATGGAGTCACAAGGATGTTGATGGTGCTCTCAGCTAGAGCTATTGAAGCATGCAACCTTTCTAGTAAACCAAACAATGGGAGATTCAAAGAGACAAGGGAAAGAATGCCAATATCTTCAAGAATCAACAATGGAAATCCAATGCAACTATGCTAAGAATGAAGATGCAAGCTAAGATATGGAAATGAAAGTATTACAAATCCTTACTAATTAAGCTAATTGAGCTAATCTAGAGCATAAAGGAAACTAATCTAGAAAGCATAAACATGAAACTATGATGCAAGAATGAAAGCTAAATGCATGAAGATCTCCAAAAGCTCCAAAGTCTCTAGGAAATCCTACAGCATAAGATTAGTATTCAAAGTTGGGATCCTAGAATGAGAAAAGAACTCTCCTTTTAAAAGAATTGAAAAGGAATGGACCATGGAGATTAAGAAGAAAAAGATTTAATCAAGGGTGGAGCTTGAAAGAAGAGAAAACTATGTGCAAAAATCTCCTCCAATGAGAAAATAAGAGTTGACTTTTGTGTCCATATGAGACAAAAAGGCCTTTTCTTCTTTTTATAAAATAAGGATAATGCTTTATTTGTGCAACTTAGGATAAGACGAAAACTAGGGGCTTTTTATTTAATAAAAGGGGAGGAAATTCATTTTAATTAAATAAAGACTTAGGATAAAATGGTTAGCCCATGGAAAATAATCAAATAAATGATAGAATTATTATTTGATCAAGGAAATTACATTGAGCTAAAGATGTTGATTCAGGAAATTGATAAATTGCTGAATGGGGGCCCAAAGTCTAGGTGACCATTTTAGGGTGCATACAAACCCCTCTAAACTTGTTAAACCATCTTTGGTCAGTTGGAGAGGTAAGACATTCGGTGGTAAAAATTTTTTAACAAGTTGCTAAAAGTTGTAAAGCAACTTTTTAGCAACTTTGCAATTTTTGTGCAACTTTTCAATTTTGTTTCAATTTGCTAAACCCTATGCTACCGAGGCCTATTAAGATTACCTAAGACTTCTTAGGGCCTAATAAAGACCTTAAATTCCTAATTAAGAATAAATCTAACATTAAACACCTCTTTTATCAATCCCATCAATCTAAGTGTCTGAGGTTTATATGGCCACTCAAGAGCACTTGATTGAACATTAGGACTCTTATGAGTGTACATAGTCATCTAGGAATATAAAGAAGACTTTTGATCTCCTTAACATCAGTTCTCTTCCCTTGATTCAGTCTTTTGAGTGTGCTCCTACACCATACTCCCGGGGTGAATGATTTTCAAGTCCTCTTGAGACTAGTTCTTCAAGACTTGTGCCAAGTCTCTTCATCTCTGCTTCATCCATCCACATAGCTTCTTCTTCTAGATATCCTTTCCACTAAACCAAATATTTCTTGTAGACATTCTTCCTTTTTTTTTTGACAACCTTGGTGTCAAGTCTCTTTTCTGATTTTTTTGGCTCATGCTATGGAAGTTTTGATAGGTCTTGTTGGAGCTCTTCATCTTGAATTTTTGTAGGCACATCCAATAGGCCTTTGTATGGGGTTAAGTCACAAACATTGAAGATAGGTGAGATCCCCAAATTGGAAGGTAAAGCAACCTCATAGGCATTCAATCCTATTTTCTTGATGACTTCACAAGGACCAACTTTCCTCATCATCATCTTTTTGTGTTTACCTTTTGGTAATCTCTCTCTCTCTTGAGGTATACCCACACCAAATCTCCAATCTAAAACTGTAGGTCTCTTCTCTTTTTGTTTGCATTTTCTTTGTACTTCATTAAAATTCTTTGTAGTGCTAGTTTGACTTTTTCATGCATCTCTTGGATGTTGGTTGCAAAGTCTTCACCATGGGAACTTACATGACATCCTTGAGGAAGATCCCTTTGTTAGAAAGCAAAGATCCCCAAGATAACTGAGAGGGGGGGGGGGGGTGAATCAGTTATCTGATAATTAAACCATTTATCAACTTCAATATCAACTTCAATAGCTTTAAACCATATGATCAATGCAATAACCAACCATAGAAAGATAATCATACACAATGACACAATAACACAAGATATGTTAACTAGGGAACCCCTTGATCAAAGAGTAAACCCCGGTGGGAATGATGCCCACAAAATGATGCACTAATATGAAAGTTCCTTGTGAAAGGATGGAGCCTATTAGGAGTCTTATGAAATACATTCAGTATATATGAATCTCTATTAGGAGATTTTGAATCCCTATTAAAAGATTCTAACCCTATTAGGAGTTATGGAAGATAGAAGGACCCACTGCCCAAACAACTTCAAGGTAAGATCTCTAAACTCACTGTCCAACAGATCTTAGGATTATTTAATAGAATAATATGAAATATGTTACCTCCTTTAGAATGTGCCAAAACCACACTCTCTGCTACACAAGATCACAAATCCAGATATTTGTACTTCACAAGTCTTCCTTCACCATTGAATTAGCTATATTCTTCACCTCATGCATATATTCGCATCACAACTTTCACAATTTCATATCATGACTATTAAAATCCCATCATAACAAGGAAAACATTCCTTCCTTTATACCACACTCAAATAATTACAAATGAGTCAGCATCCAAATACAAAATAATAATTTCAACACGCTACATCAAAATTACATGAAAATTGTCGGCTTCCAGATACAATAACTTTCCAATTGTGTGACCTCAAAGTTTGTGTTGTGAAAAATGTCACCACCAATGAGTCTCAAACTTCCCTTTAACTACATATAATTAGATTCCATCCCGGTTAGGAGATATCCTCTGATTACCAAAAATTGCTACTCAGGAACACTGCCAGAATACTACTTCCACCAAAATGCTTATAACTTCCATGAAAAAATGAATTTCTTTTTGCAATGTTAACCATAGGTTAATAACACACCAAAGAATATACCATCAACTGTGCATAACTCAATCTACAATATAACATGTGTGCAAAACAAAACTATGCCTGCTTCTCTACTAATCTCTAGAATAACACTGTGTTGACATCAATGACAATCATAGTCATGAATGCAACAACCACTACTACAGAATGACTACCAAAGGCTTTAGCATTCATTCCTAACACACTTAACTCAAGAATACTTCTTGGACTCTTCCTATAAAGAACTTGGAATGGACGCTTACCTGTACTCCTATGATGGAGTCATTGAATGCAAATTTTTCTTGGGAAAGAACACTATCCCATTTTTCTCCAAACTACTTGGTTAGGCATCTCAATAGGTTTCCTAATGACCTATTGACAACTTCAGTCTACCCATCCATCTAGGGATGATAGGAAGAATTGAAATGAATATTTTTCCCTAGCCTTTTCCATAAGGTCCTCCAAAAGTGACCTACAAATCTTACATCTCTATCAGAGATTATTGTTTGGGGTAGACCATGGATTCTAACAATCTCCTTGAAGAATAGGTTGGCTACATAGGTTGCATCACTTCTGCTCATACAAGGAATGAAATGGGCCATCTTGCTAAACCTATCCACTAAAAAATAGATGTTGTCAAATCCCCTTTGTGTCCTTGGTAGACCCATGACAAAGTCCATGTTGCAACTCTCTCAAGGTCTAGTGTGAATGGACAATGGTTGGTACAACCCTACATTGGTTGAAGTACCCTTAGCCTTTTGACATATGGTGCAAGACTCCACAAAATTACTTACCTCAGTGGGCATCTTGGGCCAATGATAGAACCTCCTGACCTATTCTGAGGTCTTATCCATGCCAAAGTGTCCTCCCATGCTTCCTACATGCTTCTCTCTGATTATGTTCTCTCTCATAGAACACTTTGGAATACATAACTGATGTCCCTTGAATAAGAGTCCATCCTAAATGAGTAAATCTACATATTGATTTTGATATGCCTCTGAAAAATCATATCAAATTTGATAGATGTCTTTGAAATCTTCATTAGACTGGTACATGTCCTTCAAAGACTCAATGCCCACACTTTGGAGTCTGATTTCTTGCACTGTCATTTTCCTTCTGGTTAGAGCATCTACCACTTTGTTGGAAACTCCCTTCTTTTGTTTTATGGAGAAGGTGAAGGCTTGAATGGATTCAACCCATTTCATATGTTTGTGGCCCAACTTTTCTTCTCTGTTTAGAAAATGTAGAGCTTGATTCTCAGTGAAGCCCACAAACTCTCTTGGTAGGAGATAGTGTCTCAATTTTTTTAGTGCTTGGACTAGTGCATATAGTTCCAAGTCATAAGAGGAGTATTTACTCTTAGAATCATTCAATTTTTCATTGAAAAATGCTATTTTCCTTCCTTCTTGGCTTAGTACTACTTCTATTGCAGTGTTAGAAGAATCACATTCTATAGTGAAAACTTTGTGAAAATTAGGGAATGCTAAGACTAGTCTGTCAGATACCTTCTGCTTTAGATGCTGAAAAAGAATCTTCCGCTTCCTTATTCCACACAAACTTGTGTTTTTGTCCCCCTTTGATAGTCTCCATCATTGGAGTACACAACCAGCTGAAGTTCCTGATGAACTTTCTATAGAATGATGCAAGGCCATGAAATATCCTCACCTCTATCATTGTCCTTGGAGAAGACCAAGATAGAATAGCCTCTATCTTATCAGGATCCATCTTTATGTTTCCTCCTACAACCACAAAGCCTAAATACAAAAGCTCTTCCTACATAAAAACACATTTGTCCAAGTTGATGAAAAGTTTCTCCTCTTGTAATCTTTTGAGGACTAGATCTAGATTCCTTAAATGGTCTTCTTTTGTTTTACTGAAAAAATAAGGATGTCATCTAGATATACAATGAAAAATTTTCCCAAGAATGATTTGAGCACTTCATTCATGAGCCTCATGAATGTGCTAGGGGCATTAGAAAACCCAAAGGGCATCACCCTCCATTCATACAAGCCTTCATTGGTTTTGAATGTTGTTTTCCACTCATCACCAGTCCTGATTATGACTTGGTGGTATCCACTCTTCAAGTCCACCTTAGAAAATACCTTGCACCCCCTAAATGATCCAATAGGTCTTCAATTCTAGGCATGGGTAACCTATACCTTATGGTGATCCTATTGATGGCTCTAGAGTCAATGCACAACCTCTATGTTCCTTCCTTCTTTGGGGTTAGAAGGGCAGGTACTGTAAAAGGGATCAAGCTTTTGGTAATCAAATCTTTGTCTAGAAGTTCATGTATCTACCTAGCTATTTCTTTGTTTTTTTTAGGGGTTAGCTTATATGCTACTTTGTTGGGAAAGGTGGCTCTAGGGATAAGATCAATGTGGTGGCTTATCTCTCTGATGGGAGGTAACTCATTAGGTAAGTCCTTAGACAAAATGTCCTTATACTGATCAAGCAGATCAGTCACTTCCTTAGGGCCAGTCCCCCTCAAGGTTTCTATTTTGACTTCATTTCCCTTCTTCCTATAACTCTTAGGAAAAATAACAAGAGAATAAAAAGGATTTCCTTCCTCCTTAATAGTTCTTATAAACTCCTTTTCACCTACAAATAGAAACTTGGATTCACTTTCAACATGATCAGATTGGGGTAGGAATGTTACCTTCTCACCTTTGTGCATGATTGAGTATGTGTATAGTCTCCCATCATGATGAGATTCCACATCATATTTACATGGCCTCCCAAGGAGTAGATGGCAAGCATCCATTAGGAATATATCATAGATCACCTTGTCTTTGTATTTCCCAAGTTGGAACTCCACCCAAGTCTGTTCTTCAATGACAGTTTGTTGGCTCTTGTAAGACAAGATACTTTGTAAGGGGTGGGGTGTGGGACCCTTCTTAGTTTAAACTTCTCTACTACTTCAATAAAGATTAGATTGTCAGTAGAACCACTATTAATAACCAACTTACATGCCTTATCTCCAATTTTGCATGAGGATCTAAATAGATTTTTCCTTTGGGGTGGCTCTTGGTTGGCTGGTGTCTTTAGAAAGGTCCTCCTAACCATAAAGTTTTCTCCTTCCTCAGGTAGTACATAGGATTCTTGGCTGTTACTACCTTGGTCCTCTTCTTCCATGACTATGTTAGCTCTTCTCTCCCCTTGCTTGTTCCTCTTCTCAGGGAACTTAGATGCTAAGTGTCCCGCTTGATGACACCTATAGCATTTCACAACTTCTACACCTCTTCCCCCATTTTTTCCTCTACAACTATTCCCTCTTCCTCTAAAGGTATCTCTAGGATTTTTGTATCCTCTATGGTTATCTTGGCTTGACTACCCAAAGTCCTTGGAGTTCTGTTTGCCTTCATTATGCTGACTTCTACCCCAAAAACTCTTGTTGTTGTTTGCACCTCTACCTTTATTGGCTTGGTCTTGTTTCCTTCTCATCTTCTCCTCTGCCTTTAATGCCAACAGATAGCATTGGTTGATAGTAGTTATGTTGCTCATGCTTAATTTATCTTGAATAGACACCTTCAAGCCTTGCATATACCTAGCAAGTTTCACACTCTCGGGTTTTGCCAATTTGGATTTCATCCCAAGCATCTTGAATTCCTTAGTGTATGTTGAGACATCTTGGTCTCTCTATCTTAGACCCATTCTCTTCTTATGAAGTTAGACTTCATAATATTTAGGGATATATGCTTCCCTCAAAAAACCTACCATCTTCTTCCAAGTGGTGACTGGTCTCTTTCCTTCCTTCACTCTTTCATCTTGAGTGAAATTCCACCATGTGAGAGCAGACCCCTACAATTTTGACTTGGCTATCTTCACCATTTGATTCTCAGGCATGTCTTCACAGTCAAAAAATCTAGAGAGAGCATCAATCTAGTGAAAGGAAACATCAAGGTCTAGTTTCCCATTATACATAGGTAGGTCCAACCTTGCATCCATGGTTCTTCTCTCCATGGACTTCAATGTCTTTAGGAGCATCCTTTGATCAATAGGTACTTGTTCTTCCTCCCACATAGGGGGTTCTATTAGAAATAGGGAATAATGAGAGTAGGGGGTGAATTAGTATTCTACAAATGTTATCTTTTGCCCAATTATGGATATAACAAATTATCTTTATACATGCATAGCATAAGAAGCTAAACTATATGCATAGCAATGGAAATAAAGAACTCGTAACACATGATATGTTCTTGAGGAAACCCTGGCCAAGGGAAAACCTTGATGGTGATGGTACCCACAAAAATCCACTAATAAAAAGTATCTTGTTAAGGATGTTGACCCTGTTAGGAGTCTATTACAAGCATATAGTGTATCAATCCTGATTAAGGGACTATAGGCCTTGTTAGAAGCCTCAACCCTGTTAGGAGTTGTCAATACAAAATATGATTACCAAATGAGCCCACTGCCCAAACAAGTAATGTACAATGTATAATTATTAAAAAAATGGATTAAGGTATATAACCTTATGCTTCTTGCATCAATACCTTTTCGCTGCTCTTACATTCACATCTTATCATTACAATATTCCCATATCTCTCTTTTCTTCTTGCAATTACATATTACATATATACAAGTTATTAAAGATAATAAATTTACATGGTTGGCTTCCATATATCTTTATCCAAGAGTTAACATCTAGGATGTAATCCCTTTATATTATTAAGTCATTATTTTGATAAACAAAATAATCCCTTAACTCTTTACCAATTCTACCTTCATATTTTGTCTTGTCGGCTTAACACTATCTTCAGTAAAATTGTCATAACTAATTTCATACATGCCTTACTAACTTGTGCTCTAATATGATTCATCATTAGTCATCATGGAGTCTATGTTCAAGTGAACAAGCACTAAACTTACTCTAGTCAATGTTGCAAAAAAAAACTATATCCTAGTGCACTAGTGAAAACACTGTCTTACACTTAGACAAATTTGCAATGTGCTCTGCTATACTTGCTCTTAGACCTATGTGATCTTCATGTGGATCATATGTTGCCATAATAAAAACATCTATGTACTCACTTCAGATAAATTTCCAATAGGTTCTTCTTCACTCCCCTCTGCATCCTCATCAAAGTTTCCAATGCTTCCCTTATCCATCTTCTCTGGCAGCACCTTCATATCCTTTGCCATCTTCTCCAATTGGGCCTCATCTCTTTCCTTTTGCTCTCTAAAAAGTTTTGCCAATTTTGCATTAGTTACTTTGTATGGCACTTCTTCCTTACTATTCTTTGACATGGTGTATTCTTCCTCCTAAGGACCTTATGAGCTCTGATACCAATTGATGTAGACAATCCCACAATCCCCAAGTTTGAATCCACAAACCACCACTAGGAATGGATAGGACCTCTACAAGTAATGCATTCTTGGTAAAATTTTTTGATCACCCCACAACCTCCTTGCCAAATTTATGTATGAATCAAAACCCCTCTGTCTCCTTGACAATTCAAAATGAAACCATAGCATTCTCGAATGCCCAGTTCAAGGAATTTAGCTAATCTCCTTGTAGCCCTCCTACTCGGGTATTTTAAACTTAAATCAAAGTTTCCCCACACAATTCAATATTCTAAGAATATATTTGGACACCCTTTTCATTTTACTTTTGAGTTTTTAAAAGGTAGGAAATCACTTGGAGGCTATCCCACCAAAGGATACTCAAGGCGCCTAGGGCTAATAGGGCTAATTAGGGGCTCTAAAGAAGGAACTCCCCTCAAATGGATTGGTTTTCTCCTTTTTACAATTGGAGGGTCTCAAGATAGAATAGGAAACTCTAAATCGAAGGTTTGGTGTTTTGCTTCATCACCCAACAAAAGTTATGGGGTCTGTTGCAACCTATCTAGAAAGTAGTCACATAGAGATGCGTACCTAGGGCTTCCTATTTCTCCACCCTTCCTTGCATGGAAAATTATATCATTTTGGAATTTTAATATAAATAGGAAATTCTTTCATTCCACCAAGTTTAATCATATTCCCATTGTCGATTTGCAAGAAATGGCCAAAAAGACTTAAAACCCCAAGGTCTATCCTGAATTAGGGCAATGACCTTGTGGATCCAATAACACAGAGACCAGGTGGGATAAGGACTTCAAACCACTTGGAAAATGAAAGTAAGAATCATATGTAACTTCTCCAATCAATCTCCCTTCATTCATCATCTGTACCAGGTCGTACAATTGCTGCTTCAGTCTAAAAATTACAAAAAATAGGGTATATTTTATTATTTATCAAAATCTATTACATTACCATTCACTCATACATTTTTATGACCAAATTAATGCTTAAATAGAACCCTCACAACTATTTTAATCATATTTGGTTAGTTGGAGAGGTAAGAAATTCGGTGGTAATAGATTTTTAACAAGTTGCTAAAAGTTGTAAAACAACTTTTTAGCAACTTTGCAATTTTTGTCCAACTTTTCAATTTTGTTGCAATTTGCTAAACCCTATGCTACCTAGGCCTATTGAGATGACCTAAGACTTCTTCAGGCCTAATAAAGACCTTACATGCCTAATTAAGACTAAATCTAACATTAAACACCTCTTTTATCAGTCCACTCAATCTAAGTGTCTTACGTTTATATGGCCACCCAAAAGAGCTTGATTGAACATTAGGACTCGTATGAGGGTACATAGTCATCTGGGAATATAAAGAAGACTTGTGATCTCCTTAAAATAAGTAGTCTTCCCCTGATTTAGTCTTTTGAGGGTGCTCCTGCACCACTAACCTGAAAGGCCTTACAACTGGGCATGTTAATGAAAATCAGATTTGAAACAATTTGTTGTGTTGTGTTTCCCGTTGTGTAATTATGAAGCTTCAAGGCTTGGACTATCCTTAATTAGATCCACTATCCTTGGCTGCATCAGGTGGTATTAGAGAAGAGTTGATCTTGTGGAGTGAAGGTTGACTTAGAAAGGCTAATCTTGCGAAGTTGATCCTATTGTCGTAGAGATTGTGTGCAATCTGAATTGTAGATCTGTTGCACTAAAATTGTGAAATTGTGTCCTAGTTGTTTGTGCAAGGTTGCAGGTGGCGATCTGACTTTCATGCAACTTGGAGATTTTCAAAAGGTGGTGGGTGTAGGGTTTTTTTCAAAGGGTTTCTCTTATCTTTAAGGATGCCTCTAAGAATATTGGACCCTAAAGATATTGCAGATCTTTGTGATGTTGTGGAATTAAATATTTCTGATAAAGTTAGATCAGATATCAGATCTGAGATAGAGTTGATGAATAATGACATGGTCACTGATATCATGAGAGTTGTTGGTAGTGTACCTTAGAATGTTGGTACTAAAGATGGCTATGAAGAAGTTGCTGAATACTTTGAACCTGCTAGATCTTGTGGTGATGACCGGAGGGACAGATCTAGTGAAGATAGAACTGCTTTGTTGCATAGATTTGGAGCTCAGTTAAGTAATAGTTACCAAATGGAAGTTTCTACTTTCTTTCGTACTTTGAATCCTGAGAATCTAATTGATTGGATTGATGAACTTGAAGATTTATTTGAGCAGGAACAAATTGAAGATCCTCTTTGGGTGAGATTAGCATAGACAAAGTTGAAAAGACATGTTGCTCTTTGGTGGAAAGAATTACAAAGAGATAGAGAAGACGAAGGTGAAAAAAAGATCAATCGGTGGAGGTTGATGGTGACAAAACTGAAAGATAAGTTCATACCAGTTGACTATGAGCTCTACTTGTTTAAGAAGTTGCAGAATCTAAAATAGAAGGATTTGTCTATTGAAGATTATACCAAGGAGTTCTACAAGATTACTATTCTATCTGGACATAGAGAAATTGGTAAGGAAAAGGTAGCTCGGTATATGAATGGTCTGAGATTCAATATTCAGGATGAGCTTGGTATGTTGAAGATTGATTCTATTGAAAATGCTTATCAGTATGCTCTGAAGGTAGAAGATAAGTTGAAGAGGAAGCAACATAGTACACCCTGAGGGAAAGAAAAAGATTGATCACTCAGTGAAGGATAAACTGACTGATGCAGAAGATAAATAGAAACCTAGGCAACCAAAGAAGAAGATAGGTAGATTTATCTTTAAGGGTACTTTCTATAATTGTGGAGAGGAAGGACACCATTGTTTTAAGTGTACACAGGAGAAGGTTGACCAAGGAACTTCTGTGGTGAATGAGAACATTCAGAATGAACTTGAATCTAAGAACTTGCTACTTTGGTGAAAATTTCTTAGTACAAAGGAGGATCCTTGTCAGAGGAGTAACTTGTTTAGGACCTGATGCAAGTCTGGAGGTAAAATTTGTGATGTTATTGTTGGTAGTGGTAGTACTAATAACCTTGTTGCTGAGAACATGGTTCAAAAGCTTGGGTTGAATAGAATGAAACATCCACGTCCTTATAGGATTCATTGGTTGCAAGAAGATCATGCTTTGGAAGTAAGAGAACAATGCTTCATTGTTGTTCAGATTGGCCAGTATAATGATCTTGTGCTTTGTGACATTGTGTAGATGAATAGTTGTGATATATTGCTTAGTAGACCTTGGTAATATGATTGTAGAGCTATATATGACCATGTCAAAAATGTGTTTACTATGGAGAATGATGAAAAGAAGTTTTCACTGATGCCTTTGATGGATACAACGCTCAGTAGGAGAAGCTTGTGTATTGGTAGCTAAGTTGAGTTGGTGGATCTAGAGAAAATGAATGATCAGTATGGAGAACAAACATGTGTGTTGTCAAGAAAAGACTTGAAGAGATAGGGGAAGCTAAAGTGGAAGAATAGGCAAGCTAAAAAGGTGGAGGACTTGTATGTAAAGAACCAGTTCGGGGTTTATGTGTTGAATCCTAGAAGATGTTCTTCTCACATATGAACATCCTTTGGAAGTAGAGGTGTCTAATACAAGGGCATCCAACATTGAGGTAGGGGCATTCCTGATCCTCAGTGGAACTGCATCAGTATTTGTATTTTGGCCGGAGTTACTTAGTTGCAGCCTTGACCGATAGCCTTGCTCATTGAAGGAAGCTCGGTCACCAAAGGAACTTGATAGTCTTTGGCACTCAAGAAAAAGTGTTACTCAGCAATGCCTACAGTGCTCAGTCAACACTGGTGCTCGGTGATGCCTGGCTTGCTCAGTTGTTTCATCATCGCTCAGTAGTTCTGGATCACCAACTAGAGTTTTGTGTGATTTGTCGAGCTGAATTGGTACATTTGTTATTGGTAGCTATTTTTATAGGCCAACATGTTGTATTAAATGTTTGTAAGGCTTTGAAGCTAACTTTAATTGCATTTAATAATTATTAGGAGGAGTTAAGGGTTTCATCTAGTCGATTTGTGGCTGATGATTAGTATTTAAGGGGTGTTTGGGTAGATGTTTAGGGGGACTTAGAGTTTACAGATCTTGATGAATTGAAGGACATAGCAAATCAGATCTGAGGTTCTAAAAGCTGGAATTGGCCAAGTTGTGGAAAATATCTTGCATGATCTTGTAGATCAAATTGTTATCTGATAATTGTTTCTAGCAGAGCTAGTGGTTTGCACACTTGGGGACAAGGAGATTGCTTGGAGACTTGCGAGCTCAAGTTTAGTTCTTCCTTAGGGTTTCCATCAACTTTTGATTGTCTTTAGAGATGAACTAGCTGAGATTATATTGGATCTATTTAGATCTTGCAGAATTGTTTCTGATTGTAATTGGCCCTAATCCAAAAGGCCTTACAGTCAGGCATGTTAATGAAAATCAGACTTGAAATAATTTGTTGTGTTGTGTTTTCCATTGTGTAATTCTAAAGCTACAAGGTTTGGATTGTCCTTAATTGGATCCACCATCCTTGGATATCTTAGAAGGTTTCTTAGGTCTAGATCATTGCTAAAGCCTTGGCCAATAGGATCAAACCACCAAATAAAATGACAGTTAGACCCGAACAAACTAGGTTCCTTGGAGGTAGATTCATTTTGGATAATTTAATATTGTCTTTGGAGACAAGTGAATGGTATCTTTAGTTAAGGAAAAATACTTTTTTGGTTAAGATGGACTCTAACCAAGCATATGATAGAATGCATTGGAGTTTTATCAGAAAGATTTTGTAGTGTTTGGGATTTTATCCTAATAAATGTAAGCACATTCATATGTTATTTATTGATGCTTGTTCTTAGTTAAGGATCAATAAATCTATTTTTTTCATCATTTACTCTTCAATTATCTATTAGGCAAGGTTTTCCCTTGTCTCTATCTCTTTACATTTTAGCAGTTGATGCTCTTGGTTACCTTTTATAAAAATCAAATCAAATGGGATTAATCAATAACATTTCTATTCCTGAGACTTCAATGGTTATAAATTTGAATTTTATTGATGATAACCTTTTGTTCATCCAAAATTTAGAATTTGAAATTATATTCTAGAGGTTTAGGATTTATACTACTCTATGTCGAGATCTAGGTTAGCTCATCTTAAAAATAAGTTTCTAATGATCTCGTCAGATTTGGTACTGTACAATCTTAAAAAGGATGCACTCCTCATTTAAGATCTTTTATCTCCCATCCTTTATCAAATTTTTGGACCATGGATGGATTTGTGCCCAATTCCATTTTTCTCCTATTTAGCCCTATTATTCTCTCTTTCATTTGTGTAGTTTTTGAGACCTTAGAGTGGACTCTTTGTGGGCCACCCTGGGAACAGTTTGATTAGGTTGACCTATTCTTAGAATAGGTTGACCAAGTTGACCTATTCCAAACTAGGTCTACCACATTGACATATTCCTTGGGGCTTGTGAGCCTCAGGTCCAGTGTTGTCTTAGGGATTCAATTTGTAAAATCGAGTGACCCCATTTCCTTTCTTTATTTTCTTGCTCAAATCCTAGTATAAAATAAAGTCTAGGCACCTCATTTTGAAGGAGGAAAAATTTAGACATGAAAATTTATGATATAAATATCACATTCAAGCGCTCAAGCATTCAAGTATTCATGTCTTCAAAGATTCAAGGATCCTTTGTAGGTATCTTTCCTCTTCAAGATCTAGCATATTGTTAGCCATTAAGGAAGGAGATCTACATTGAGGCATTCATAATCTTCTTCATTTGATGCACACTTACATCTATGGCTCCATGAAGTGATTTTGGAAGATCCATGGCATTTATGGAGATTTCCTACATTGAAAGCTCAAGATAAACATATAAACACAACAAAATCCTCATTGAAAAGGGTTTATTCAAGGAAGGTGAATATTTAGTTTTTTCTTGTTTCATTTACACATTTACATTTCAATTCAAGGTTGATTCCTCAATCTAGGGATTGATCTATTAGAAAGTAAAGTACACAAAGATAATTGAAAGGGGGGGGGGGTTGAATCAGTTATCAGATAATTATAACTTTTGTCATCTTCAACAACATTAAACCATGTAAGCAATATAATTACCAACCATAGAAAGATATTCATACACAATAACACAATGACACAAGATATGTTGACTAGGGAACCTCTTGATCAATGAGTAAACACTGGTGGGAATGATGCCCACAAAAGATGCACTAATATGAATATTCCTTGTGAAAGGATGGACTTTGTTAGGAGTCTTACAAAATACATTCAGTACATATGAATCCTTGTTAGGAGATTTTGAATCCCTGTTAAAAGATTCTAACCCTGTTAAGAGTTATGGAAGACAAAAGGACCCACTGCCCAAATAGCTTTAGGGTAAGATCACTGAACAAACTATCCAAATAATACTTTTATTACTCAATAGAATAATATGTTACCTCTTCTCTGACTATGCCAAACCACACTCATTGTTACACCAGATCTCAATTTCAGATCTCTGTACTTCACATGTCTTCCTTCACAAATTCGCTTTCAAATTTTTCTCTTTTCTTCACTTCATATTCATCCACTCATATAAAACAAGGAAACAAATTAATTCCTTTATACCACACTCAAATACTTACAAATGAGTCAGCATACAATTACAAAATAAAAGTTTCCACATGCTACATAAAAAATACACAAAACTATCGTCTTACAAATGCAATAAATCTTCACTCATGCAACCTCAAATTTTGTGCTATCATCCACATCACTATCAATGTGTCTTCAACTTCCCTTTAACTATGCAAAACTAAATTCCATTTTGACTAGGAGATGTCATCCGATTTCCATAAACTGCTACTTAGGAACACTGCTTGAATACTGCTTCCACCAAAATGCTCATAACTTCCATGAATAAAAGAATTACTATCTACGCTCTTAACCATCGACATATAAAATTTCAAAGAGTATATCCTCAACATCATATAGCTCCAACTACAATATCTGATGTGTGCTAATTCAAACTCTATCTGCTTCTCTTCAAGTCTCTAGAAGATCACTATGTTGACATCAATGACAATCATAGTCATGAATGCAACAACAACTGCTATAGAATGGCTGCCAAACATTTAGCATTCATTCCTAACAATCTCCCCCATTGGCATTGATGGAAACATAGATGAAAAAACATCCAATGTTCCAAAAATCCAACACTGCAATACTGTTGCTCTAAGTTCTCTTTGTCAATCAAATCTTGCTTCGTTTTCCTATTCAGATAGTACAAATAGTTTTTTTCATGTACAATTCTCCCCCATTAACATCAATGGAAAAAATCTCAATATCATGTCAAAAATAACTCCAATGTCAAAAGACACTATTTAGAAAATACATTCACTATAGTCCTCATGACTCAGCTCAGATACACATACTCCCCCATAGAGGAAGTACCAACATCTAGTCCAGAAGAAAGATAAGGCTCATATACCACTGAATGGATGCAACCAAATACATCACTTCTCAAAAGTAGACTGGGGCATAACCTCAAGCATACCTCTTAGATACTCAAATGTATCCTTAGGAAAAGGCTTTGTAAATATATCTGCTATCTGTGCCTTTGTACTTATGTACTCAACTCTGACTTCTTTCTCAGCAACTTTCTCTCTTACAACATGATACTTGATCTCTATATGCTTTGTCTTAGAATGTAATACAAGGTTTTTAGACATACTAACTATGCTAGTGCTGTCACATTGTATGACAATAGGTTCAACAAACTTTATTCCAATATCCTTTAGCATTTGCTTCATCCAAATTATCTGGTTACAATTGTTTACTGCTGATACATATTCTTCATTTGTTATGCTCTGTGAGATACAATTCTGCTTCTTACTTAACCAAGAAACCAATCTTCCTCCAAGGAAAAATGCTCCACCACTGGTTCTTTTCTTATCATGAACACTGCCTCCCCAATCAGCATCTGAGGGGGCATGTCTCAACCATAATTCATAGGGTGTCTTGTCTATCTACTCTGATTTATACTTTGTTCATTGTATACACTACTTTGTTCACTGCTTCTCTCCAGAATATCTTTGCCAAATCATTCTCAAATAACATAGCTCTTGTTGCTTCAGTCACTGATTTGTTCCTTCTTTCTGCAATACCATTTTGTTCAAGTGTTCTAGGGGCTAAGAACTGTCTCTTAATGCCATTTTCTTCACAAAAGGTTTTAAACTCTCTAGAAGTAAATTCTCCACCTCTATCAGATCTCAAACATTTAATCTTCATTCTAGATTCATTCTCAACTTTATTCTTAACAATCTTAAACTTAGCAAATGCTTCAGACTTTTCTTTAATAAACGCAATCCAAATCATTCTTGTAAAATCATTAACAAGAATCATAAAATACCTTTCTCCATAGAATCCTCTAGTCATGGTAGGACCACTCAAATTTGTATGAATAATTTCCAACTTTTCTGTAGATGTAAACTTCTTATTGGGAAAAAGTTTCTCTTCTATTTAGCCTTCACACATTCTTTGCAAATCATGTTAGTAGGCTTCATAATTTTAGGCAAATCTCTTACTACAAGTGTAGTACTTACTTTCACAATGTTGTCAAAGTTTAAATGACAAAACCTTCTATGCCATAACCAACTATCATCAATTTTATTAATCAAACATGTCATCTTAGTAGGATTCAACTAAAATACATTACCTTTGGTTCTAGATCCAGTTTCAATTAGATTTCCATCTTTATCCTTTATCACACAAGTTTTCTCAGTAAACCAAACTTGATATCCATTATCAACTAACTATCCAACACTCAAAAGATTATGTTTCAATCCATCAACAAAATAAACTTCATCAGCATTAGTCTTTCCATCAAGAATAATAGATCCTATACATTTAATCAAACAAGGTGCATTGTTTCCAAATCTAACAACTCCTCCATCATATTCATTAAACTTTATGAACTTTTTCATGTCTCCAATCATATGATGTGAACAACCACTATCTATAATCCAATCAAATTTCTTTTCAACTTGAGAAACTAAGGCTTTTTCTTCCTTAACATCAGTTTCAAGATTTTGTTCTTCAATTGCTACAAATCCTATGTCATCATTATTCTCAGTATCACTTTCACTTAGAGTTCTCTCTATACTAGCTTCAAGATCTTCATCATTAGTATAATAACATTCATTAGATCTTCTAGGTTTGAAATTGTTTCTATACTTTTTAACTCTCTTAGGACATTTAGATGCAAAATGACCATATTCTCGACAAGTCCAACATTTTGAAATTTTCTTACCGTCTGGTTCTCTCTTCACAAGCAAGGCAATACCTTCTTCAATCTTCTTGTCTTCTTTATTTCTAGATTTGCTACTACCAGCATAATCTCCGCTCACACTGATGCTTCTTAACAAAGTAGGGTGAACACTAAGAGCACTGAATACTATCTCCATTCTAGGTAAGTGTCCTGATAACCTCAAGCTCATCTTTGGTGCTTCAAATCTTCCAAGAACAGTCTCTCTTGTAAATTTGGTAGTACAAGGTATAACTTTTTCAATAATTCATGTTGTCAGCTTAAATACAGGAGTCAATGTCCTTAGAATTTTCCATATCACTTCATTCTCTATCTTTGTTCCTCCACAAGATTTTATTCCTGTATTAATTTCTGACATTCTACCAATATAGCTTTTAACAGATTCATCTTCCAGCATTCTTATATCTTCAAATGCACATATCCAATTATGTAATCTAACTCTTTTTGCATGTTCATCACCTTCAAAAGTAGAGTGTAAATCATTCCAAATTTCATGAGATTTTTTCAAACATTTTACCTGACTATACTCATTCTCCGGAAGGGCTGTCAAAAGTGCTTCTCTTGCAAGTATGTTACGCATGAATAGATCTCTATCATCAGTAGTACATGTTTCAAGATTGTCCTCTTGAATGATAGTCTGATAATTCTTTGTAATCAACTAATAACCTGGTCCTAAACACAATAGGTGTGTCTTGATCTTTTCTTTCCAATTGTCAAAATTTACTCCATCAAACTTAGGGCTTTCTTTCCTGAAATTCACCATGGATCTCCTTAAGTTGTTAAACTTTTTTTTCAAGGACCTACCATTCTGATACCAATTGTTAGAAAGTAAAGTCCACCAAGATAACTGAGAGAGGGGGGGGGGCAGGGGGGGGGGGGGGGGGGTGAATCAGTTATCGGATAATTATAACTTTTATCATCTTCAACAACATTAAACCATGTAAGCAATATAATTACCAACCATAGAAAGATATTCATGCACAATAACAAAATGACACAAGATATGCTGACCAGGGAACCTCTTGATCAAAGAGTAAATCCCAGTGGGAATGATGCCCACAAAAGATGCACTAATATGAATATTCCTTGTGAAAGGATGGAATATGTTAGGAGTCTAATGAAATACATTCAGTACATATGAATCCCTGTTAAAAGATTCTAACCCTGTTAAGAGTTATGGAAGATAGAAGGACCCACTGCACAAATAGCTTCAGGGTAAGATCATTGAACACACTATCCAAATAATCTTTGTATTACTCAACAAAATAATATGTTACCTCTTGTTTGATTGTGCCACTCACTATTACATCAAATCTCAATTTCAAATCTCTATACTTTGCATTTTTTCCTTCACAAATTCACTTTCACATTTTGCTCTTTTCTTCACTTCATATTCATGCACTCATATAAAACAAGGAAAAACATCCTTCCTTTATACCACACTCAAATAATTACAAATGAGTCAGCATACAATTACAAAATAAAAGTTTCCACATGCTACATAAAAAATACAAAAAACTGTCAGCTTCCAAATGCAATAAATCTTCACACGCGTGACCTCAAAGTTTTCACTATCATCCATGTCACTATCAATGTGTCTTCAACTTCCCTTTAACTGTGCAAAATTAGATTCCATCCTGATTAGGAGATATCATTTGATTTCCACAAACCGCTACTCAGGAACATTGCTTGAATACTGCTTCCTCCAAAATGCTCATAACTTCCATGAATAAAAGAATTACTATCTACACTCTTAACCATAGACATATAACATATCAAAGAGTATATCCTCAACATCACATAGCTCCAACTATAATATCCCACATGCGCTAATTCAAACTCTATCTGCTTCTCTGCAAGTCTCCAGAAGATCACTGTTTTGACATCAATGAAAATCATAGTCATGAATGCAACAACAACTACTACAGAATGGCTGCCAAATGTTTAGCATTCATTCCTAACATGACCAAGGAATACCCTTATCCACACCCACCCAAAAACCTAGTTTTCTCTATGTAGGAACATGATCTTAGAGTTGAAGGTAGAGATGTAGAAGTTTCAGACATAGATCTACCTGAAAAATTTGGGTTAAGTTTAGTAAAGTGCTTCAAGAACATGGTGACTTGGTCAAGCTATTTTAGAGAAAGGGGACTATTACCATAAATAATAGTAAAATTGAAGATTGATTATCTGATGGTGATGATGATGAGTACTGACCAAGATAAGAGGAATACATGATAGTACAAATGTTATATCCATTCTTGTCTTGTCATTGATGTCAAGAAATTGACTTCTAGTTTATAAATTATGTTTCAATATGATTTGGTAATGATATAAGTTGAATGAGTTAAGAAGAAGAAGAAATGAGATGTTGTGAAGCTAAATAACTTAAATGGGAAACTAATAAAGATTGAAGAATGATTAGGTTATGTTGAGATAATTATTATATACCTAACATATGATTATGTTAAGTCGGTAATGCATGGTGATAAAGATTTTTCAAATTAGTAAGTTAAGTTATTTTGGCTACCAAGTAGGATATGTCACTCAGTAAAGGTAAAAGGAAAAACTAAGTAACTCGGTAAAGGAAAAGGAACCGAAGGAACCAAATAACGATGAAAGGTTTAGGCACCAAGCGAAGTTAACCAAAATTCAAATGGAGGACACTGAGCGAGGAATAATTATTACATAAGGATTGAATCAACATTTAATGATTAGATATGATGAGCTGGATGATCATGATGACAAGTTGAGTTAGTTACCAGAGATCTATGGACAATAAATTCAAGGTGAAGATCTACTGAAAGATCTAAATGGTTAAAGCAGATGGAACAAGTTTCAAGAAAAGTTTAAGTTCCTAGGTAAAAAGAACACGTGTTACCAAGATCTAGATTCAAGGTATAATGAATTGGACATTTAAGATTAAATAAAGGAAAATGTAATAAAGGAGGTTAAGAGGAAAAAATTATCTACATAAATTATGGATTTGTATGAACAAATGGCTAGGAAATTGAATAGTTGAAGGGTCACCAACTGTTGTAGTGAAGAAGGATCAGAGAGATTTTGAGTTGAATAGAAAGATTTGATGAAGTGTTGAAGCTAGTATATAATGAATAATTGAAGTGAAGATTGAAGAGCACACAAAGGATCTGATTGAGAAAAGATAGTTGTAAGGCTAGAGGCTAATTTATTTATGGATTCTTACTAGCATTTGTAAAAAATAAATCTCTTAACATAGTGGACTTAACATTATTATTGCAAAATCCTTTAAAAAAGTATTATTTTAAAGAGTGTTTGAAGCCTTCTAACAAGTCTACTCCTAAGAAGGTGAAGATCCTAATACATCTGAGGTAAATCCCTTAATCGGGTCACACCTAATAGTGTGCATTGTAATCTTTAACCAGATTGGCTCCTAACCAATAGTAATTCAAAAGACTATTTTTTTAGTGGGTGATGATTTCCACAATATTTTTTCCAAAAGATGGGTTTCCACATTAAATATTAGTGTTACATGTGATGCATAATTTGTGTCAATGATTTACTGATTGCTATAGTTTATTTACTATTGTCAGTAAACAATGAAGTTTTTTTTACCGAGATTCCACCAAGTTAATCAAAAAAATGTTTTTAGGTATTAGAATCAAGGATTACTAATTAATTCTCCCTATCTATAATCCAACAATTGGTATCAAATCTGAGTACTATGAAGAGATAAGTTTAAAAAACTTGAGTAAAAGATCAAAATATGTATAGGAGAGAAGTACCTAGGTTTAACAAGGAAAGTTTCTCTACATGGAAAAGAAGGATGAGATTGTATCTATATGGGATTGGAGAATTTGTTTTGAATCTTATAAATAATGACTATACTCCACTACCTCCCAGACCTATGACAATTGATCAAATGAGAGAAAAGAAGGAACACACCTAGGTTTTGATAGATATTGCATCTTTCCTCTCTGATGTTGAATTCAATGATGTTAAGGCTTGTGTTAATTCTGTTGTCAATTTGGCTAAGTAAGATATCATGATGTTGTCATTATGGAAACATATATTCAGTGTTAAGACAACATGATCTAAGGAGGATGTTCTAGATGATAACCTATGAAAATTGTCTAAGTATAACAGTGTTTATTTGTCTACACAGAGACTATTTTGATCACCGAAGTTCACAAAAGTACTTTCAGTGCATGCACACTTGAACACAGATTATAAAATATATATTAAAGCTAAATCTAAGAGCGCAAGATTGTACAACATGTACAGACAGAGGTATAAATGTTTTATAGAGATAATGTTGAGTCGACCAAAACATAGCAGTGATTAGTAATTGATTATATTGAGCTAAGGGATTATTTTGTTTATCAAAATAATGACTTCCCTAATTAGGGACAACATCCTAGATGTTAACCCTAAGACACCAAGAAGTGATTTTATGATTTGGGAAGCATGTAATGAATTGTATGTCGATAGGAAGGTTATTTTGTAATAGTTTATATATAGGAAAGTAAAATGTAATGTGAAGTAGTAAGAAAGTAATGTATGTAATGTGAAGTTATAAGAAATTATTGTATTGATGTATATTGATGTAATATGGGTTATCTGATATATGAGAAAATAAGTGCGAAGATGCTACAAAGCAAGATCAGAATATTGAAGATATTCAACAGTAGTAAAAGGTTTTTTTAATTCTATCTTTTGTATTAAAGATTATCATTGTATATTGCATGTTTGGGAAGTGAGGTCATCTTGCATACATTCATCTTTTTTAATACCAACTACTAACAGGGTTGAGGCTTCTAACAAGGCCTAAGGTCCTCTAACAATGACATAAACACTATATAGATGTAATAGACTCCTAACAGGGTCAATATCTCTAACCAAATACTTTTGATTAGTGGATCATTTGTGGGTATCATCCCCATCAGGGTTTTCCCTTGTCTAGGGTTTCATCAAGAAAAAACATGGTGTTATGAGTTCTTTTATTTTATGGTTGTGCTTATTATTTAGTTTAATTTCTTATGCAAGTTATAAGTTAATTTCATATATCCATAAGTGGGAAAAATTAAAAGTTTGTGAAATATTGATTCACGCCCCCCTCTCATTATTTCCTATTTCTAACAATTGGTATTAGAGCATAGTTACTTAGAGAATGCCAAACATCTTGATTAGGATCTCTATGGATATGGATCAATTGCAAAAAAATGTAGATGAAGCTCTTGAACAGATTGATATTATTACCGAGGAAAGATATACTCTAAAAGATAAATATGATAATGCAAAAGACTACATTGAGATACTAAAAGAAAAGATAGAAGATCTAAAATCAAAGAAAGAACCTACAGGTTAAATCAAGGGTAGTGATGAAGTTTCAAAATTGAAAAAGGAGAATGATATCCTAAAGCATGAACTAAAGATTGTAGACCTAAAGGTAAGCCTAAAATATGATAAAAACAAAGTTGAATCAAATCTAAAGTCTGAAAATGTAGATCTAAGATCTAAACTTATCAAAGTAACATATGAATTTGAGAAGTTACAAAGTTGTAGTATGCTGAACTTTAGAAATACAATACAATTGTGATAGGAGAACTAACTCAATCCAAATAATATCTTGATAAACTGTATTCCAGCAGTGAAAATATTGATGAAGGGATTTCTTATCAGAAACCTTCTTATGATAAAACTGGTCTTGGATATTTTGAAAAAAAAACTCTCAAAGAAGATTAAAGAATGTAGAGAACCAAATCTAGAAATTCAACAACCTTGGAACAAGGAAGAAGAAAAAAAATCAAAGTTGAGTCTAGCCAATATGAAGATGTACCTTATCAACCTAAGCAAGATGGATCACCTAAAGAAATGAAAAGTGAATTCAAAGGTAAATATTTTTCATGCAAGTCATTTGGACACATGAAAAGAGATTTTACAAGTAAGAAATTCAAACCTATCTCTGGTTATTGTTATAATTGTCATGGTTTTTGACATAGAGCTATTGATTGTAAGAAACCTAGATCTAATGATAAACATAATAGTAGAATGTTTAGAAATACTAACCATATAGATAAAATACCTATTGGAGAAAGAAACAATATAAGAAATGGAGTTTTGTGTTATAGATGCAACAAATTTGGACATATTGCCATAAATTGCAGATCACAAATCAGTCAGTCAGGACCGAGAGTTTGAAACAATGTTATAGTTTGTTAGATTTGTAATAACATGGGTTACAAAATGAGATATTGCACAATGAACAATATGAGGAATCCTAATCCTAGAAGAAATGCAAACTACTCCAGAAGAAATATGGATACAAACAATCATCAAAAAGGAAATAGTAGTAACATAGAAGAAGTTATATTTGTCAAAGCTATAGATCAAGAAAGTGCATCTACAATATCAGGAAGCTAGTTAGGTGAAGTGTTTGAGAGTAAGTTTGAATTAGTTCTAAACCCATCTCAAACTAATTAATAATCAAATTTCATGAGTTATACATTAGAATAAAAGTTAGTGTAGCATAGATTTTAGCAGAGATTGAATAAAGTCTTGTGAATTTAATATGAGCTAGTAGGCGATGTAAGAAAGCTATGGTTAAGAGCCAATGTATTCATGAGCATGTATGCGATGACACGAAGAGAAAGAAATTGTGTAGGTAACCAGGAACAACTTTTTGGCATGTATACACGTATGCAATTACTGCGATGACAATGTCTTGAAGGATTTGATAGATAAAAAGAGGATTATTGACATTATTTGATCATTCAATTGTTTACAACTGTCTTAGAGAGCTAACCAATGGAGATTGAAAGTAGTTTGCAAGATTTGGAGATAAATTTTTTCCAAATCTACGCAGAAGCCAATGAGTCAAGTTTATGGGATGTTTTTCTTATGATTTTCTAAGTTCAGACTTAAATATCTTATGGTTTTTCATAAACATTATATAGCCTTTTATGTTTCTAAGCTTTAGCCATATGTATATTTGATACTTTTCAAACTAAAGGACAAGACTGAATATATACATAGATTAATGAATGTTATGATAAAATCTGGTATTTTTCTTCTCTAGCTTTAATGGGTAGACCTCCTGCAACCATGTGACAAGGCTACATTAAAATAGGAAAACTTATTATAATCTCTGCCTTGGATTCGTATTGTGGATTCTGTTATGTTAACCTTTTGCGGGAGAAGAATAAGTCAGCAAGGAGCATGAACTCAAGGATGAGTGGGTCTTTTACAGTGAGTAACTATTTTAGATGTCATCATAGCTCTACTCCTTCCACAACTTTTCCGTTTCTAATTTAGTCCAAGTCAATCTAGTTACCAAGTGTTCCTATATTCTTGAAGCACTAAATATGGCTTATCTTCTTGCATAAATGATGTTGTCATTCCTGTAATTGAAGTTATTATGCTATGTAATGAAGGACCTATTCTATAGGTGTTCTATTTTTCTTAGTTGCTTTTACATAAGCTGGAACTTACAATTCTAGGCTAGTTAGATGTTTTGAGGAATTCGTACTGTAATCTAGCAACAAAGTGAAATACTTTGATATCCTATATTGTATCCATGTTTTGTTAAATGAATATATGATAGTTCCAAATTTAAATCTCTGAGTTATAATTCATTCATACTTCTGTGGGGGCCCACATGTGAGGTGAATTCCCTGTTCATGCTTAAGTAGGATTCAATTAAGTTTCTTTGAAGTTGTTAAGCACTGTTTCTCCTGTATGTGATGGAATGGGGACCCCAAATCCAACTACAAATGCAACATGGTCATTACTCACATGATTGAATTATGAGAGAGTATGAATTACTCAATCTAAAATTCATGGTGATGCGACCTGTTGCCTCCTATGTAGATGGGGTGTTTAATTGCTCTTAGATTGGAGAGCCAACAACCATAAGACTGATTCTACAATGGAGGATTTTCTAGAACTTATGAAGATAAACAAATTGAAATTGAACTAAATGAATGCAATTTAATCTAAGAGTTTTAAAAGAGATATGATATTAATCTAAGATAACTTTGAAAGAAACATGAAATGAAAATTAATCTAAAGAACTTGAAAGTATAAAATGATATTAAGCTATGAACAATTAAGAAAATTAATTCTAAAATGAGGTGCAATATTAAGCTAGAATTAGAAAACTATACTAATGCAATAAAAACTTTGAATTGATAAAATTGAGACACAAAAATACTGTAGTTTAGTTACTCTCAACAATTGTGTCCTTCGAATGAAGAAATGAGGTTCATTAAATAGAAAAGCTCAAGAAGAGAATGAAGGGGTTCTTGATTTGAAACTCCTGACCCTTCGTTTCCATTTGAGACAAAAATGCATTGAATTACTTAATTAAAAGAATGGAATTTTCCACATAGGGGACTTTTCGAATATCTTGAATTATTAATTCAAAAATGAGTGTCCATTCAAATAACAAGTAATTATTAATTCCTTTTTATGGGTAATTAGCTAAAGGGGGTAGATTTTAATATAATTCCAAGTACTTAGGACTTTAGGATTAAATTAATTTATCATAGGGGTAATTTAGCTAATAAAAGTCCAAGACTTTAGGAATTAATTTTAATATTTGATTAATGCAATTAGGGTTTTTGCAATTGACATCAAGTTGAATTAAGTCAAGTAGGAGAGAGAAAATTGCCTAGGGAACTAGGACTTTGGAGATGTAAAATTCATGAAAATGCACCAAAATTGATTGAAATTAATAGGTGCCAATTTTAGGGTATTACATTTGCCCCTATTTGAATTGATGTGAGAAGAGTGCGTTGATTCAAAGAATAGCCTGAAATGACAAATGACAAGAAATTCAGAAGTCTAGGTTAGGTTGGCAAGACATCGAGAAAATCAAAGCATGATTTTTTGAAGTTTGAGTTAGACTATGAAGACAACGGTCTTGAGAGAAGATGAGAATCAGGGCTAGGTTGCCCCAATACCCAGAATGAGATTCAGATGCAAACTTAGGACTGTGTCCAGAATTAGGGTTAGATTGCCCCAATACGAAGCTTAGCCCTCCTAGACCTGGGTTAGATTTCCCAGATAACAATCTTGAGAGATTTTGAGAGCCATCTCCAGAATGAAGCTTGAGTCCTAGGAATTAGGGTTAGATTGCCCCAATACCTAAAATATTTTGAGAACCATCTCTAGAATGAAGCTTGATTCCTGAGGATCCGAGTTAGAATTCTCAAATACCTAAAAGATAGATGACTGGATAGCAAGATGTGAGGTGCGAAGATGCCCCTAGCAATGAGAACTGATGATTCAGATCAAACTAATTTACGAATTGATTCGACAAGATTCAAATGATGCAATCATCCTACCCCCTTGGGAGCAAAATCAAAAGATGACATATCAGAAGGATGATTGACAATAAGAGGTTACAGAGCATAAGCAATTAGACTAGATTTGAGTAGCTGTAGAAGAAAATTAGAGCAAAGAAGAGGTCCTATTGACCAAGTTTGACCATGGTTGACCATGGTTGACTAGAGTTGACTTTGATGAAAAGAGAAAAGATCTCAAGAACATGATGAAAAGATAAAGGTTTGGCAGGAAGATGACGCCAGAAGGTTGACTGCACAAGCGTCCAATCCCAAAGGGTCCCAGAATTTAAAACATGATTTAGAGCTATCTAGAGATGTCAAATTTTGATTTTGATCCCAAAAATGGATTTAGAGTAGTCGATTTAGCCAAGGGTGCAATTTTTGTGCAAAACGGAGCACTGTTGAAAATTAGGTCAAAAGCTATATAAGGCCCGGAGGGGTCATTTTCAATTCATTATTCACTTTCATCTTCTTGTGATTTTTGAGCTCTGAGAGAGAAAATGGATGGTCTTCCACTGCATATGCATAGATTTGGGCACTCCTGATGACATGCCCAGCCCGTAGAGTATGACACACCTGTAAGTAGTCAATAAACCTTCTTGTTGTCAATTCATATAGCTTTTTTAGGTCAATTTAGGATAGCTTTAGCAACTTTTAGTCGATGTTCTTCCAATCTCGCATGAGGAAGTAGTTTCCTCGTGCCAGCCTAGGTCTCCCCTCGCACAAGGACATAGTTTCCTTGCATGAGTTGGGTCTCCTTCGTGTGGGCTCTGACTGGAAGCTTGCATGAGCTGAAAGGGGGTCTTGCATGAGATTGTAGTAGCTCATGCAAGATTGAGTCCTATCTCACCGCAAGAAAACAATTTTCTCATGCGAAAATCTACTGCAGAGTTCAAAGAATTTTCCAAAATTTGTCAAATTTGCATGAAATCAGCCAAGTATAGCCTCATAGAGCCATGTCTAGGATAGATGTCTTGCTACATTTGTTGTTGTTGTGTTGAAAAAGTCATCATATCAAGATACTGATCCAACATCATTGCTTGCTTCGCAGGTTGAATTTCCTAATGTTTCCTTCAGGACACACCATCTTGTCATCACCACATTAGTATAGAGACTGATAGATGGAGAGAGTGCTCATATTGATGGAATCAGTCTGGGATACTTGCGTGATCTACCCAACATTTGGGTAAATCATGGTCTTCTTGGTGCACTCATAGAGCATTTCCATTTGGAGATGAACACTTTTCACTTTTTGATGGGGGAGATGATGGTGACTCCCGAGGATGTATACAAGATCCTGTGAATACCAGTCTATGGTGCTCGGGTGGAGTATGAGACACAGCTATGGTAGGGGACAGTAGCCTTGAGGATGATCTTGAGGGATGATTTAGTGATGGCCCAGGCCATCTCCTAGGATGATATGGTGCATAAATACCATAGTGCTCACCCATTAGCCATTGTACTTATGATGTTCTTGAGCTACTACCTTGTTCCAGATTGAGGTTAGCATCATCTAGAGTGCGGCTGGGGCACGATGTTGTAGAGGATGCTACCCAGACCAGCAATTAGGTTCAGATGGGGCCAGTGCATGCTAGCCCACATGTATCATGCGATGCATGAGGTAGTATATCGCAGCGTGAGGACGATGGCAGCAGGAGTCTTCATCTTGTAGATCTGGGCTTGGGAGAATCTCCTCATTTGTAGACCCCTCTTCCATGACACATGATAGCCACTTGAGCCATACATTTATAGATATGCAGGTCAGATGACCTAGCCCCTACTGGGTAAGACAGAGCAGTGGAGAGGACAACTAGATGAAATGGCAGTTGTAGTATGGAGACCTTGGGTGGCTATAGAGCCATTGGATGATGCTCAGAGAGAGCTATCACATATGTTTGTATCTCATCCACTAATTGGATGTAGCATCACCATCATAGAGAGATTCCTGGTTACACGTGTCCTGTGCCAGTTTGGTAGGTAGTAGGACATATCATAGGAGTACTTCCCCTATGCCCACTTCTCTAATGAGGACAAGAAGGGGTGGCATGCTAGATTGGATCTAGGGCAGTGTGCTATAGAGGCATGCATTCTAGGCATGAGATGGGATTACATGGTGGGTGTCACCAATGCAGGGGTGACACCTGTATACAAAGATCAGCTAATTGCATGACCTCATCCAAGGTTTATAGATTCAGTTGGTGTGGGAGCATAGCAGCAGCTTGTATAATAGTAGCAAGCACAAGATCAGTAGCCACCAGCCCAGTAGCCATCAATTCAGTAGCCTATATAGTAGCAGGCTGCATAGCAGGGACAATAGCAACAAAGAGTACTGAGACCCCAAGCAGGGCAGATTAGCATCCCTACTAGGATGATGGGCTCAAATGTAGGAGCTAGGAGTAGTGGGGCCCAGTAGAGGACTACCAAGCAGCAGATGGGAGAGACATCATAGTAGGCTCCTTTGGATGATGATACAGATATGCTTGATATTCTGGTAGGAGCAGGGACACCACAACTATAGGAGGCTCTCAGGAAGAGCCAAGAGAGGGTGTGACAGGTACAGCAAGAGTGGGATGTTTACCATACCCGATGCATTAGAGAAGAGACTCATGTAGCTGATCGAGATGTTAAGATCAGACAGCTATGAGATGAGTTGGTGCAGTCAAGGATTGAGACCAGATATGAGGCTGCTCTGGTAGCACATTACTATCTAGCTTATTGCAGGGTTGTTTCAGATCTGTCAGAGTAGGTACCACCATTCACTGATTATGTTGGAGCTCCATAGGCACCTCCACCAGTACCTCCATAGGCACCACCACTGGCACCATAGTAGCAGGCACCACAGGCACCCCCTTAGGCACCTCCATAGTAGCAGGCACCACAAGCACCCCCTCATGCACCTCCATAGTAGCAGGTAACTCCATAGTGGTCGATGCCACCACCTCAGAGACTGCTGCCACCACCTCCACTAGGTGGTGCGGGACCTAGCTAGTCCATTTTGATACATTTGTACATTGTAGCCCATTTTTGATACTGTGCTAGAGTAGCACCTCCTCTTTTGTACATGACATTATTCAAGATATATATGAGGTCGATAGTTTGATATCATTGTACTTGTTATATTACTTTGATATTTGATGTTTATGAGATGTTTTTATATGCGTAGATGTATGGATAGAAATGTATGAAATGCAAATGCTTTATTTTATGAATATGCCCATGGTTTATTTTTATGATGATGCAATATGAAATGTAGTGATAGATGGATAGAATGTATGCATATATGTAATGTATGATTTGAGTTATGCTTATAATGGATGCACATGTAAAATGAATATGCAAATGGAAATGGTACTAATCATCTCATGTAGGATTGTCACAATATATAATAGGTACTAATAAAAAAAATTACATTTCAAAGATCAAGAACGAGGACCGAACACTTGTGCAGCCAAGATGAAACCAGGACAAAAATATGAGAGCCTTTTGATAAACAAGAAGCAATTAGGAGAGTAACAAGATATCATTTCAAATCCAAGCTTAGCATGCAAATGCAAGCCTAAACTAAAATGGAAGCCTAGAATGGAAATGCAAGCCCTAGGACTTGGTTGTTGGACTCACCGTATTTATCATCATCAAGTTTGTTTAAGCATGGGATGATCACAAGATGTCATACAATCCTCACTAATATTGCAATTATGAGAATATGAATATGACATAAGTCTTAGATTTGTCAGAATGAGGTTTAAGCATTAAGGCACAAGAGGCCAGAATGACCTGAACACCTATTCCTTTTGATTTAGCAAGTTAACATAAGCATCAATGCAGGATTGCTAGAATGACCTGAATGTTGCTTGCAAACAAACACATAAAAAATGAGAGAGTTCCTTCTTTCACCAAAGAGCGCTCGTAGTGACCCTTACATTCACTCAGCAAGATGAGCGTTAGTGATTATACTTGTAGTAGAAAGAAGTCACTCAAAATAGACAAGGAGAAAAACCAACCTCACCAAAGAGTCTGTATAAAAGGAGTTGATTTTTTTAATTATTATCAAGGTGCCTATTGACCAGGTTTTCACCAAGAAAATAGATACATCAAAGTGCCTGTTTATCAAGTTTTCACTACGATGATCATTTTTTCAAGACATTTTACAATTTTTAGGATTTTTGCAATATATCATTTTTTTGGATTTTTTTCAGGACCAATAAGTATGTACATGAGCATGCCAAGAATGTCTCAACTGTAGAACTTCTTCAAATGAAGAGCATTGATAGGCTCTTTGAGTTGCTCTCCTTCAGTGGTGGAGAGTCGGTAAGCGCTAGACCCAAATGCTGCAGTAATGACATAGAGACCAAGCCAGTTTGGCTCAAATTTCCCTTTCTGGACTCCCTGCTCTTGATATTTGGGGTTCTCTCTCAAGATGAGATCACCCACTTGGAATTCCCTTTGTCTAAATGTCTTATTGTAAGCTTTAGACATCCTCTTTTGGTATGCTCTTAGATGATTGAATGCCACCTTTCGACATTCATCAAGTTACTCAAGCTCTTGAAGCTAGGATATTTTGTTATCTTCATCAGTGATGAGGCCCCTCAGAGAGATTTGCAATGTCAAAATCTTGACCTCAATAGGTAATAATGCCTCTGCTCCATAAACCAAGGTGAAAGGAGTGGCCCCTGTTGGTGTTCAGATACTTGTTCTATAGGCCCACAAAGCTGGATTAATTTGGAGATGCCAATCTCTACTAGATTTATGAATTGTTCGGTGCAAGATTTTTAGAATTATCTTATTAGAAGCCTCCGCTTTCCCATTACCCTAAGGATAATAGATAGATGACCAATGCTGAATAATTCTAAATTTAGTGCATAAGTCTATCAAGTCCTTATTTTTGAATTTTCCCCCATTGTCAGTGATAATAGATGAGGGTATGCCATATCTACAAATGATATAGTTCAGTATGAACATAGCAATGGTCTTACCATTAGCTACAGTGAGAGGCACTACCTCAACCCATTTGGTAAAGTAATGAGTAGCTATGATGATGAACTTGTGCCCTCTTGAAGATGAAGGATGTATCTGACCAACCAAGTTGAAGGCCCATTGTTGAAATGGCTAGAAACTAATGAGAGGACTAAGTTCATGAGAAAGAGCATGAATTAGGTTCCCATGAAATTAGCATTGCTTGCAAGTCTTAGCATATTGAACAGCTTCTTTTTCCATGTCCAGCTAGTAATAACCAACTCTAATAAGTTTCCAAGCTAACATCAAACCACTAGAATGAGACCCATAGATACCTTCATGTACCTTAGCTAGCGCATGCTTGGACTCATCAGGTTCTAAGCACCTAAGGAGAGTACCATCTAGACCCAATCTATACAAGTCATTTTGTATGAGGAAATACCATGAAGTAGTAAAAATGAGGTGACACTTTTCACTCTGGGTATAGGTGTCCAAAATGATCTGGTCACAAATGTAGGAAAAGATATGGTGGTAGTGGGATGAATCATGTCCAATGAAAAAAAAAGATCATCCTAGATTCAAGAATATCATAGGCAGGGTAGTGTAATGCCTCCACTAGGAACTCATGCCTGAAGTCATTTTTTGGCATTTGTAACATTGAAGTAAGAGTGGCCATTGCATCAGATGCTTTATTGTCCTCCCTTGGAATCTACTAGAAAGAAATGTGTGCAAAGTAATATTTAAGATCATCCACCATCCTTTTGTAAGGTACTATTTTGTCATCTTTAGTTTGGTAGACATTGTTGACTTGATTGATGATTAACTGCAAGTCTCCAAAGACCTTGAGCTCATCCACATGCCATTCAAGGGCCATCTTCATAATATTAATGAGAGCTTCATATTCAGCTATGTTTTTTGTGTAGGGAAATAACATTTTATATGCTTTTGGCAATGAGTATCTTTGAGGTGTAACAAACAAAATGCCTGCACCAGATCCTTGCTGAGTGAATGATCCATCAAAGAACATGCCCCGAGATTGGTGTGTGAGAATCATGATGGATTCATTTGGGAATTCAATACTCAAAGGTTGATGATCTTTTAAAGGAGCCTCCACCAGCTAATCAGCAATTTCTTTTCCCTAAATAGCTTTTCTTTCCATGTACTCAATGTCAAATTCACTAAGTATCATTACCCATTTTGCTAATCTACCCATGAGGGTATCCTTGCTCAACAAGTACTTCAGTGGATCAATTTTTGCAATAAACCTCATGGTATGAGCTAGCATATAATACCACAATTTCTAAGAAGAAAATACCACTTCTAAACAAGCCTTCTCAATGACAGAGTAATTCATTTCATAGGCAACCAATGTTCTACTGATATAGTATATGGATCTCTCTTTATTGTTCTGATCTTCTTGAGCTAGGAGAGCACCCGAGGATGTATTTGTTGCTGAGATGTAAAGAATAAGAAGCTTCCCATGAATAAGAGGCATCATTATAGGTGGATTAGCAAGATACTATTTTATTTGAGTAAGTCCCTTGTCACATTCCTCATTCCATTCATAAGTCACATTCTTATGCAAAGTTTTAGTAAATGGTTGTGACTTGTCAGCCAACTGTGAAATGAAACACTTGGTAGACTGTAGCCTTCCTTGTAGTCCTCCCATTTGACTGATATTCTTGGGTGGAGGCATATCCATAATAGCTTGCACCTTTTTAGGATCAACGTCTATGACTTTAGCTAAAATGATATAACCCAAGAGTTTCCCAGAAGTAACACCAAAATCACATTTCTTTGGATTAAGCCCAAGACTGAATTATTCCATGTGGTCAAGGATGGGACCTAAGTCTATGAGGTGAGTTCTTCATTGCATGCTTTTGGCTAAATTATCATCCACATAATCCTCCATCATTTTATGCATCATATCATGGAAGATAGTAGTAACAACTCTTTGGTATGTTGCTCCAGCATTCTTAAGCCCAAAAGGCATGACATTCCAGTAAAAGGTGCCCTAGGCATATGTAAAAGCAGTCTTTTCTTGATCTTCTGGTGCAATTTTGATTTGATTATAGCTAGAAAATCCATCCATCAAGGAATACATATCATAGCCTATTGTCATGTCAACTATCATATCAATATTAGGTAGTGGGAAGTCATCTTTTGGACATGCCTTATTTAGATCTCTGAAATCTATACACACATGAATGGATTTATCATGTTTACTGACTAGAACAATGTTTGAAATCCATTTTGCATAATCAATAGTTCTTATGAAGCTAGCCTTAAGAAGCTTTTCTAGCTCTACTTTAACCAAAAGTGCTACTTGTGGATGCATTTTTCCCAGCTTCTATTTAATAGGTTTGATACCTGGTGCAATGGAAAAATGGTGCATGATTAGATTGGGGTCTAATCCAGGCATATCATAGTAGGTCCATGCAAAGTTTATTTTCTTTCTTTGAAAGAATCTTGTGAACTCTTCTTTTTCTTTAACAGACAATGATTGTGCTAGGTGAATACTCTGTGGAGCAGCCTCTATACCCAAATTGACTGGCTGTGTCAGCTCAATCAATACGGATGACCTCTCTTGAAAATGGCTCAGAAGCATATCAAGTATCTCATCCTTGGGTGCCTCAAAGAGGTTTTCACCCTTGGATATGTCTTTTATTTTTACTATTGTTTTCTTTGATACTACCACAAAGTTGTTTTCACCATCAAAGTGCCTATTTTTTCTTCTTTTAATTTTTTGACTAAGATACTTGATATCCACCTTTGTCATGTTGACACTGCTTTCACTGGTGGAGGACATCATAGGTTCAATAGCATGGAGGTAACAGGCTATATCATAATTAGTTTGGAACATTAGGACTTCATTGGATTCAGAAGGGGAGTTCCAATTTATCATATCGGGATGGCGGAGTGAAAGGGAAGTAGTGACTGGTTCAACTGTGTTCACGGTATAACCCTCAAAAGCACTGATGAGCAAGTCAAGACCTAGAGTGATCTCATCCAAAGGAGCATTTGAATCCCTAAGAGACCTTGCATCAAAAGTAGAGGAAACGTTAACATTAGTGGTGCCTAATTCATGTAGCCTAGCGCTAGACCCTTCACCTACTTTGAGGAGTCTTTCATACACGTGAATAGTATCTATGTCTACATCATAAGTAGCATCACACAAAGAGTCAAACTCATATTCATGTGAGTCAGTACTTGATGTAGGAATTTCATTAGCAACATCATCAAACTCATTATTATCCCTTGTGGCATTAATATCTTGTTGAAGTTATTCTTGTTCAAAGTACTTTTGAAAATGAGGTGGCCTGTATCGTTCACCTTGAAAATCAGGATCATCATTTAGTGTTGCTTTCAATTCCTCATATGTGAATTGGTGTACTGAAGAAGTTTTATCAGAATCATTATTAGTATCAGTATATCTCTCTATCATATGAATAGGTATGATAGGCTCATCAGGTTCGGAAAAGAGTGCCACAAGATCCAAAGGAATAGGATATGGAAATGTATCTTCATCAGAGCTGTTCTCCAGATTCACCTTTGGAGAGGCATTTTCAATCTCTTGTTCAAGTTTAGGTTTAGGTTCAGGAGCTGACACAAATTTCTTGGTCCCCAAATGAAAGGGAGTCTTTTTAAAGCCTAAGCCACTAGTATCTTTCATGTAGTGGCATGTACCTTCAATGTGTTTTAGTAAGCCATTATCATTTTTCCCTATAGGACCACTCCCAAAGTGCTTCATGATTTTGAAGGCCTCACTGTATGGTTCTTGCTCTAAATCTGGAGATGGAGTGGTTGTTTCAGCTGTTTCTTTTCCTTTATAGATCCATGCTCTAATAGCTCTCTCTTCATCCTCATCTTCTAAAGGTGTAGAGGCTCTTACAAAGGTGCCATCATAAACTATTTGAGGAGGAGCATTAAAAATTTTGTTGTCCTCATAAGGTCTCCCATAAGAGTGTGGAGATAGAGGTAGAGCAACCAGTGATAGGACAGGTTCCATTTGGTATTCTCCCATGCATGTATACTTAATTCTCAAAGTTTGTTCCATTTCTTTCAGCTTAGCATCATAAAACTCAGTAGATTCTCTATTTGCTGGAACAAGGCTATCTGCAGTTTGCACAAGAGCATTGCAAGAGAAATTGGTATTTGTAGGTATAGTGAATTCCACTCCATGGAATGGAAACTTAATGCATTCATGATATGTGGATAGAACGGTCTGCATCTCACGAATCCAAGGCCTACACAACAAGATATTGTAGGCAAGAGGAATATCGAGAACTTGGAAAGTAACATCTCTCTCAACAAGACCTACACGGATAGGTAGCACGACTAAGCCTCAGGACTTACACTCTTCCTAATCATAAGCTTTGATGGAAATATTTTTGTGAGGATCTATGCAATTGTAATCATATCCTAGCTGAGTAAGTAGTTTAGCGGAACAAATATTAAGGCCAGCACCATTATCTATGAGCACTCGACAAATGTGCGTAGGACCTATCATGACCTCTATATGCAAGGGAGCATTATGCGGGTGACTCAAAGAGTGGTCATCTTCTTTAGAGAAGGATAGATAGTGAGGCAAAGTCAAATGTCCCACCATAGATTGGAATTGGTTGAGACCGAGATCCTTGGGAATGTTTGCCTTAGCAAGGGCCTTATCCAAAATCTGCCTATGAGCAGGCGAGATCTTCAACAACTCAAAAATGTTAATCTAAGCATTGGTTCACTAGAGTTGATCTAAAATGCTATAACTAGTCGAGCTAGATATAGGAACAGATTTCATGTTTTTGTTGGTGGGGCCAACAGTAGTCTTATCCACAATTTGCTTCGGAGCAGATGCGGGAGTATCAAGTCTCTTATCTACAGTTTTCTTTGGAGCAGATGTGGAAGCATCGGGACCTTTTAAAACAACTCTCCCTTGCAATCGAGTGACAACATTAGCATAGCCTCAAGATTTTTCAAATTCAGATGAATGAGGTGTAGAGCTATGCAAGATAAAGGGAATCTTAGATTTAGGAGTATCACCACTCCCTCTAGAAGTGATCATGTCACAATACTCTATCTCGACAAGTTCAATCATACCAATAACATTGTCATTATTAGTGTATGTATAATTGACTTTAGCATTGGTATTCTTGGCATTTGAAGACTCACCCTTCTCATGAGGAGGGAAGGGATCCTTAAAATCTTGGTGGTCTGAATTCTTGTTATAGCCATCCACAACAATATCACCACTATCGATCAAATCTTGGACCTTGGGTTTCAACTGAAGACAAGTTGAAGTCTTATGACCAATGTTCTGGTGATAGTCACAGTAAGCATTATCATTCCACAAATGAGGTCATGGTTGTGGGTCATAAGTACACTTTTCTAAAGGAGTAAGAACCTAATTCTCTATAAGAGTTTTATAGACCACATCAAGAGGCTCTCCCAAAGGGGTGAAATCACACTTTGGTCGAGAGGCCCAAGGTTTGTTCCTAGCAAATCTTGAAGTTTTTTCATTGTCTATTGTGGTCTTTTCGACAGCCTTAACTGCTTGTATACTGGAAGTAAGATTAAAAGTAGACTTTGAAGGCTTCGCAGTAACATTATCCACTACTCCATCATTTACTACATCTCTGTTCTTATTGGTAGTCTTTCCTTTATCCTTGTTTGTGGAGAATCTTTGTTTATTGTCCTTATTCAAATTCAATTCTCCCTTCTTGATCATGAAGGTCTCTATCCGCACTGCTTGTTTGTTCATACTATAAAAAGTAAGAGGACCTTGCAATTGCACTTGGTATCCAAAGTTTGGGACAAGATTGTCCAAGAAGATGTCGAGTCTCTCAGACTCTGGTAGTTTGTGAGGACACCTCATACATAATTGTCTCCACCTTTGGAGGAATGTTAGGAAAGATTCTCCTTGTTGCTGTTTTAAGTTGCAAAGATCTTGGATGTTGACCGGATGCTGAATATTATGTGAGTAGTGCTAGAGAAAAAGATTAGCCATTTCATCAAAAGTTTTAATACCAGTAGGCAATCTAGAGAACCATTCCATAGCTAGTCCACCCAAACTATGAGGAAACAAGCACATAGGATATGTTTGATCATGCATGAATTCCATAGACAATGTGCCAAACTCCCTCAAGTGATCTTGGGGATCAGTTGTACCCAATTATTTTTCATATTTAGGGAGTTCCACACCCCTGGGAAAAGGTGGCATATGAAGACTTCTGTCAAAAGGGAAATGAAAAATACTTTCCATCGTAAATTGTTGAGTGGGTTTGTCTTTATTCCTTTTAAGTTGACTAATCTGATCTTGCATTTCTCAGACCATCTTTTGCAACTTTGCAGTCTCAGTTTCTTCTTCCTTAGCTATGAGTGTTTCAACTTGATAGTCTCAGGGTAACTTGGCCCCTTGTTTAGCTAGCTCAAGGAAGTACTTTTCTTTCTCCTCTAGGAGAAGGATCTCCATCATTTTAATAAGACCCTTATTAGCTTTGGTAGCATCTATATCATGTTGAGTTATCACTTCATCTTCATTCCAAAGGATCTCATAAATACTCTAAATCTGATCTTGTTGCTGATCATCTTGGTTTTGATCGAATGGAGGAGGATGATAGAAATAGGTGGGTTTTTTTGTCACCTTGAGGTTTTCTTTGAGATTGATCATCATTATGGGACTGATTTTGGTCATGTTGAGATTGACCATGAGGTTTCTCATTTTGAGGTTGAGCATGATGTGGGTCATTAGAGGATTGACCCTGATATTGATTGTTGTGAGATTGATCAAAGGTTTGACTATAGTTGCCTGGTTGGAAATCAAATGGATCTCCCATCTTGTTGTAGGCTTGTGTAGTGCATGAATTCTCAGTGAAATGATATGTCCAATGTTGAAAGGGTGTATCCACGGTAACCTTCAGTGAATGAACAAGATCAAAAGATTTAACAAATTTAGGTGAGAAGATATCATCAACAGTATCACTAGGTTCAATGATATAACTATTCTTAGTAGGATCAATAGGTACGATAATAGGATTAGTCCAAGGATGAGGTCTTCCAAAGTTGTGAAACAATGAGTTCTCTTGGAAGAACAAGTTGTCTTGGTCTTGAAACAAGAAACTAGGTTGTGCTTCAAACAATGGATTAAAACACTCTTGAAACACTAGAGGTGATGGTTTAGATGGACTATCTTTCAAAGTATTCAATGAGGAAATTGAGGATATCTCACAAAGTTCAGATTTCACAATAGATTCAAGAGGGTCTGTTTCTTAATTAGGAGTTTTGCTTCTACCTTGATCAAGATTATGAATGGGATAAGTGTTTCCACTTCTAGTTGTGACAGTCATAGATGAAGATGAAATGAGAGAGGACTCGGGATAAAGCTAGACTTGGTCTCTAAGAACAATGCAAAGGAGATAAAGGCTAGAATAGCCAAGATACAAGATGGATTTGGTACAAATCATCAAAAGTGGTGGCTAGAACAGCCAAGATAAGACTATCGCAACACAAGATACAAAAGGCATAAAGAGATAAGGTAAACCAATGAGAGACAACATGAGTCAAAGTAAAGATCGATCAATTCCTAACTCAAAACAACCAGTTTCTGATAGTGAATGATAGGAAAGTAGAAAAACAAACCTTAGACAAAAAGAAGATCAGATAAAAAGTCAAACAGTCAATGACAAATAGGTCTCTATTTTTGCAAATTAGGCTACAGTCTCATGTGAGAGAGTACCAGGTCATGTGAGAGAACACCAATCTTCATGCAAGAGAACAAAGTCTCGCATGAGGAAGTTCTCTGAAGTGTGAAACTTCACGTGGGAAAAGTACAAAATCTAACAATTTGACATATTTTTGAAGGTTAAAGTTGAATTTTGAGGTACAGCCTGAATTGATGTCTGACAAAAAATCTAGATTCTTGATAGGTTTGAAGAGTAGTTTAATTAACAATCTCATTTTAGGATTTCAAGCATTTGTTTAAAGACACAAAGGTTCAAATCAAGCAGATGTGATACAAGAAGTAGTCATTAATAGACCTATCATGGACAAAGCAACTTGATAGCATCAGGTGAGTCTTTGTTTAATAATGATTGGACAATGTTTAAGACTCAATAACAAACACATAGCTTAGTTCTAGAAGAAAAATGGTGAGAAGCCAAAACCTTTGCCCCATTTCTTATGTGCATATGTGCACCTTACACAGCCGTGTCACCCCCTAGAGGGTGCCCATGATTTTGGTGTTTCCATGGACCCAATGGTGTATGTTCAAAGGTTACCCTTGTAGCAGGGGCCAGTGTCGCAACCACCTTCAAGAATCTAGGTGTATGCCTGTGATGGGAATCTACGTGAGAGATTCTTCCCCCTCCCTATGCAAAGATTATGACTCCTTTCAGAGGTGAACTGGGTAGGCCACTAGCTAAGGAAAGTTTTTAATAGGCTTCCATTCATGCTAACCTTCAGTGCCCCTAATACAGGGTTGAGGCCTCACAGACACACCAACACTCAAAAGTCATACACCCCCACAAGCAGGGCTAGGAGTGGCACCACTCAGTATAATAGATAGAGCCTTCTCAAGATGATAGTCAAAGTCTTGAGAAGGAAGCTAACATGGTTTTGGAGTCTTTAGACTCAAAAAAACATTCTTTATTATAGTGAGGTGGAATCACCAGTGATAGGTGCATACTCACTTGGGTCATTCCTGGAGGTTCAACTTTCGGTAGGCCCTCTAAAGGTGACACTGGAGTTGGTCTAGATTTGGGGGTTAGATTTTCTGGTTCTCCCAAAGGGAGAAGAGCATGCTTATCTATCTCATTTCTTCACCCAAACACATCAAGAAAATTCATCACTGAGTTAGCTTCACTCCACCACAACTAGAATCTTTTGGGTTTCTATTTCTCTCAAAGAGAGAAGAGCATAATCCCCTGGCTAATAGAAGCATAAAGATTCACTACCTTTCTCCACTTCTCAAATAATTTGTCATATTAGTAAGATCATTAGGATTTCAGGTTCATTTAGGGTGATCACCTCCATGTAATGAAGAGCCAAATTCCCTACTCACTATCAAAATCCTCAAGAAATTTTAACGGATCCCTATTTAGACTATGTGAATGAAAGCAAGAAACAAACACAAAATTTTAGCAAGTCTTCGACTATCATCCTACAATAAAACCATTAGTATGTTTAATTTCTTCAGGAAACATCCTGTAGAAAACTATTACGCTGTGAAAATAATAGAGAAAGAATAAACAACAACAAATAGGAAACTATCATAAAACTGAAATAGGAAAGACAAAAGCTAAAAAAATTAAACCACTGTATCCAAATCTCACATGAGGAAGTACTCCACAGCGCACAAGAAAGTACAGGGTGTCACGTGATGATGCAAAATTTCACATGAGAGAGTGCTTCAGGGAATGAAACCTCAGATGGGATGCTCTGGATTATCACATGAGAATCCATACATAGATAGTATGGACACATGACAGAGCTTAAATTCCTGTAAAAAAAGAAAAAGAATGAGGCCAAAAATCATATTTTTTGCCCCACGGTCGGCTCCAAAATGTATGTGATGGAATGGGGACCTCAAATCCAACTACACATGCAACATGGTCATTACTCACATGATCGAATTATGAGAGAGAGTATGAATTACTCAATCTAAAATTCATGGTGATGCAACCTGTTGCCTCCTATGTAGACAAGGTGTTTAATTGCTCTCAGATTGGAGAGCCAACAACCATAAGACTAATTCTACAATGGAGGATTTTTAGAGCTTATGAAGATAAACAAATTGAAATTGAACTAAATGAATACAATTTAATCTAAATTTTTTAAAAGAGATATGATATTAATCTAAGATAACTTTGAAAGAAACATGAAATGCAAATTACTTTAAAGAACTTGAAAGTAGAAAATGATATTAAGCTATGAACAATTAAGCAAATTAATTCTAAAATGAGGTGCAATATTAAGCTAAAATGAGAAAACTATACTAATGCAATAAAAGTTTTGAATTGATAACATTGAGACACAAAAATATTGTAGTTTAGTTACTCTCAACAATTTCCTCCTTCGAATGAAGAAATGAGGTTCATTAAATAGAAAAGCCTGAGAAGAGAATGAAGGGGTTGTTCATTTGAAACTCTTGACCCTTCATTTCCATTTGAGACAAAAATGAATTGAATTACTTAATTAAAATAATGGAATTTTCCACATAGGGGACTTTTCGAATATCTTGAATTATTAATTCAAAAATGAGTGTCCATTCAAATAACAAGTAATTATTAATTCCTTTTTATGGGTAATTAGCTAAATGGGGTAGATTTTAATTTAATTCCAAGTGCTTAGGACTTTAGGATTAAATTAATTTATCATAGGGGTAATTTAGCTAATAAAAGTCGAAGACTTTAGGAATTAATTTTAATATTTGATTAATGCAATTAGGGTTTTTGCAATTGACATCAAGTCGAAATGAGTCAAGTAGGGGAGAGAAAATTGCCTAGGGAACTAGGACTTTGGAGATGTAAAATTGATGAAAATGCACCAAAATTGATTGAAATTAATAGGTGCCAATTTTAGGGTATTACAGGTCCTGCAGCCACTGGTAGTAGAACCATTGACTATTTGTTCTAGCATAGGTTTACTTCTCAAGCATTATCTATTTACTATTAAGTTTTTCCTTCAAGATGAGAGTTAATCTATAGATTCAATTTCTAGTATAAATATCATGTATCAATAGCTTTTACTTTAGTAGTGATGACTCTTAAGGAGAACTAAAGCTTAAACTTTGTAGCCATCATCTCAAGTTCACGTTCCTAGATTTATGTATTTAATGAAGTCTAGCATGATGTTCTAAGTTGATACGTGATGATTTTAAGCAATGAATCACTATTAAAGGATGTCCAATCATTGAGTTACTAGGATATTATTCTGACTAGTCATTTTTGGTGCCGTTGCTAGGATGGTGTCAATTTAGTTCAACCCAGAAGACATTAAGTTAGTTTTCATTCTGCATAATTTTTCATGCATAGACCTAGGGATCATCTTGGGCAATTCCTACCTAACCTTAATCAGGGAGAACCATTTGAGGTTTTCAATTCAACTTTAATACCTCTCCTATGGTGATAATTAGACTTTGCTGATTTGGACATTTTTATTATGATGGTCAGGACTATACATTTACATTTATGTTTTGTGAATGATGATATGATGGATATGCTCATTTATGGTTATCATTTATATGTTTATGAGATTAGAAAGCCATCTATTTTTATATGTTTTATGGATCTAACCCAAGGATTGAATCTATCCATTATCATGATGTTTTATGTTTCATGGATATGTGTCTGATGTGGTTTCATGACTCAGGATGAAGTTGTGGTTACTCACTTAGTTGAGGTCCACACGATCTATCAATCCTAGTCATCTGTTTGCATATGTCTGATTTGTATGTATATCCATATGTATATATATGTATCTCTTCTTGGTGATGCAGGATTGCAGGTACCGGGTATCGTCTCCACCTAGCTTCACAGGTCTGAGCGATCCCTCAAAATCCTTGATCATTGTTGTTGTTACAGAGATATCACCAGGTCCCACAGGAAGAAACTTCACATTTGATCCTTTTATCCTTAGGTGGGAAGTATCGAGTTAGTCCCTTGTGTGGATGTATTATGTGATCCCTCAATTTGTTGGTTTTATGGATCTTGTAGTTAGTTTCTTGTCTTTTGTATTCATTGTGAATGAGGTTTTGAGTATGGCAGTTTTACTTCTTGGTATGATCAATTTTGTTAGTAGATTATTGATGTGATTTATTTGAAGGTAGGATTTGTTAATTTATCTTAATTAGTAGCTACTATTATACTAGCATATCTCGTTAGGGATGAGTTGGTAAGTGATTAAATCATGTGATTTTAATATTTATAATAATGAATAATTTTATGGTATTATTTTATAATACTCATAATAACAAAGTGTCTATGGCAATATTAATAATAAAATGTTTTAAATAAATAGTGATAAAATCTAACTTATGTTAGTAGCTACCTAATCTATATTTTAGAATGAGGATTAGTGTATGAATAAATAATATATTTAATAATAATGTTATTCTTAAATATTTAATATTTGTAATAGTGTGTCTTACTTATGATATATGTACCATAAGCATGTGGGTGCACACACATGCCTATGAATACATATATATATTAATATTATATAATTAAATTAATAGTGTGAGGGAAAATTATTTTGGATAAATATAAATCTAAGTTATTCTTATAAATGGTAAATAGGATTAGTAGATTCTATTACCATAGTTAAATAAATTAGTAAATTATTTTAAGATTATATTATTTATGTTGACTCCCTTAAATTTAGGGAACATGGATTATAGTTTTATTTTAAGATTATTCTCCCTTTACGGGAATGGTTTCTGCAAACCATCTCATTAATGAACTTTTAACGGGTAGATAGTTGAGATGGTTGCATCGGTTGGATTACCTGTGCAACCACCTCCTCCATTCTATATACAGGAAATATTTCCCATATGGAAGGGTGTTGAATAGAGTTCATTTTTGAGAGGAAATTTGGAAGACAGGCTTTATCTTTGATAGGATATTCTATAGTTTAGAGAAGAGAAAGAATTGATTTTTCTCTGAGAAGGAGTTGGAGCTTGCCTATAGGAGGAATTCAAAGGAGTGTTGGAAGGGGTTTAGAAGCTTGATTTCTCCTTCACAGGACTCCAGGTTGGACTCCATCGTGGAAAATAAATCCTTTTTTTTACAGTATGAGTGTTGTTTGTATAATTGTTTGAACGTTGTTGTATTTCATATTATTATTGCAGAATGTTGTGCACTATTGAATTATTACGGCACTGTGTATTATTATTACAGAATGTTTGGTATTATTAGTGATCGTGTATATATATTATTGTATTATGTTGCTAGCTGTCTATGCATTATTCAAAGGTTGTATTATTGTATTGCGTATGCTATATTAAGGTATTATTCTGTCAAAATAATATAGGTTTCAATAAAATTATTGAGTTCTTTTCTTTTTATGAAAAATAAAATAAAATTTTTATATAGTATAAAGTTATGCTTAAATAATTATATAAGTATAAATAAAGTTATTCTTCAAAAAAAATATATAGAAAGAAAAGAAAATTTAATAGTTAAAAAAAAAAAAAAAAGTGTAAATTTTTGGGAAGTGGGGGCCACCACCTTCCCCACTCCCCATACAACACCTAACCGTAGCAGTGGCAGGCACTGCTACGGCAGTACCTGACTGCTATGGCAGTAGGTACTACAGTAGCAGTACCCTGCTACGGGCTGCGAGATAGGAAAGCGTGCAGGGCTCTAAGTCAATGGGGTGCGGGGCCTGCGGGGTCCCCCCCATAAAGCCACTTTTAATTTCTTTTTATGTGGTACCTGTTATTTTTTTTTGTTTCAGATTTTAATTAATATTTAGTTTTAAATTGATATTGAATTTAGTTATTGAATAATAGGAATCCATAGTGTAGTTTATAAAAATTTGATGTATACATGGAAACTATATTTGTTTATTTAAATTTTTAATAAAGTTTAAGTGTGGGGTTTAGTAATATTCACTTTATACAAATGTTTACAAGTATAACATTTAAGTATAAGTTTACGTACTTTATTTCTTATACTTTAAGTTATACTTGTATGAAGGGATTAGGTACCTTTCAGATTGATTGGGATAGGTTTCAACTTCTTAGGAGTTACGTTGTAACTTCTAAATCTTAGATTTTCATAAAAAAAACCAGACTTAGTCAAATTTTAGACTTAGGTTGAAATTGATGGAACATTATCTTTAGCATATGGAATTTTTATGTAAACCTTAAACATGTTTAGCAGAGGTTATATCCAGTGCATTTAGATGCCTTAATAGGTTTAGGATGTGTGTAGGGAACAGTGTAGGGTTTAGAGTTGTCAAAAGGATTAGGACATTCTAAACATCCTTAGATGTTCCTATTTGCCCCTAAAACATCCATAAACTATCTTATTATTTTCTACTCTTTGATGTAGTCTTACAAATGTGTTTATGATATGTTTTTACTATGTGTATGAAGTGATTGTGATATGTGGGTTAAGGGTAGAAAACTTAATGACACCTAGTGAGTGGCTCTTAGTGCAGGGCCGGGGCCCTAAGTGGCTAGAACCAGGATAACTGACTGAAGAGTTATTTAACAAGTGAAAACTTAATTAAACTTATGGGAATGGGTTCAAACATTAAAAAGATTAAATATGCCTCACCCATGCCATTAGCGCTCGTAAAGGCTATGGATGGGAGTGGGAGAAGGTACCTATATGTAGGTATGATCGAATGGTGCTTGTCAGTACAAAAGGCATTCGATCCCGCATGTGCCTACTTGGGGGTCAGGGCCCAGAGTGGCTAGTACCAGGACAACCCAAGGAGTGAGGGCTATGTGATGACACTCACTTAGGTTGTTGCTTAGAGTTTCTACCCAAGCCTTAGAACCTTTTGGGGAAAGATTTATAGTTTGATCATCTTTTATTTGCTAATTGGGAAAGGTTACCCAACCCTAGGTTTGGCCTATCTATTCCTTCTTTGTGGACCTTAGTGTTTATCTCCTAGCACGGGGGAGTGGGCCTTTTAGGCATCCAGGTGGTTGGGCGGTAAATATTTTATCGAGGTATCTTTTGTGGATGCAGTGTTTGAAGATTCATGCTTGCTTATGTACCAATTTTTGAAGAATGAAAGCTTTGTAATTATCTTACATGATGTAAAGTTATTCTTACCTCCTGAGCGGAGATGAATGTAATGAAATCATTGATGTAATTTAAAATGATGTATCTGGAATGGGTAGATTTAGGAAAAATGGAAAGGGAGATGTGAACCTTATGTTTAAGATGTATGTTGGAAAAGAAAAGGATTTTGTAACATTCCAAATTATGTAACATGCTTTCAATATTGTTGTTTAAGTGAAGCTATTGAAAAAATCAAATGTAGTATATTTGTAATGTATCAAATGAGTTGGATAAATTTTAAAAGTTATATTGTTCATAAAGGATACTTGGGAATATAGATGATTTTTAAATGGAAAGTTGCAATGAAAATATTTTGTATTTCATAAAGATATGATGTAATTTTTTTTGAGAAGTATATCTTGTTGTTAGTTTACTTAATGGACTTAAATGAAACATGCATTAAATAGAAGGGAACCTTGGGAGGAAACTAAGTTTAAGTTTTGTTCATATAATTGTTTTAAAAATTCAAAAATTTTCATAAATCATTACTTAGGTTTTTTTTCTTTTACTAAGAGAATCTTTGTTCTTTTCCCCAGTTCCCTTGTGGGGTATGACATCAATGTTTGAGAAACCCCAATTAGAGAACCCACAAAAATAAGAACTATTTGAGAATGTGTTTGCTGATGCCTATGATCACTTACCTTCACCACCATCATTTGAAGAGTCTCTCCATTTAAATGCCCTCTTTGCTTGCCTAGAATATCTAGATAACATAATGGCTCATCCTACCTTCCCTTTTCCTATTCCTACTCAGCGAGATAACCAAAATTTGAAGAACATTCCTGCAGCTGTGCTTCCTAAATTCTATGGACTCATCATAGAGGATCAAGAGACTTTCCTCTTTGAGTTTGATGTCCTCTACCAAAGCTATGACTACACCACTAACAGCCATAAGCTCAAACTATTTCCTTTCACTTTAAAAGAGGCTACTCTGTGGTGGTTTATGAGTTTGGGTGCTGATGCTGGAGTAGATTGGAATGCAATGTGCACCATGTTTCTTGATAAGTATAAAGATTATTTCAGAGGAGGGGACTTAAAAGGAGATGACATATTTAAAATGTCACAAAAGGAAGATGCAACCTTGGAAGCCTATGTCTCCAGGTTCATATTCAACCTCCAGCGTAACACACAACATGAGCTAAATGAAGAATCTCAAAAGCATTTGTTTTTGAGAGGTGTGAATGATGGGATCATAGAGGCCCTTGACCTTATGGCAGGGGGGACATTACTCAGAAGACATGGGATGACATAAAGAGCATATGTCTGAACTATTCTAGAGCTACAATCAAGAAAGGAAGAGGCTTAAGAGCCTTGTCTCACAAGTCCAACGGTGCATGGGTGTCCAAAATGGAGCTATCTAATCTATTGTTAGATTTCAAGAAAGACATCATTAATGATGTCACTACTTAGTTGGACATAATGCAAGCAAGGAGAAAGAAACATGAAGCTGATGCAATGTTAGTAGAGTACTATCCACACTATAGGGAGAAGAAAAAGAATTGTTGGTGTACGTCTATTGCAAGCTTGGAATCCCAACCTATACCTATCGAGTTCAAAGCCATTAATGAGAATGGAGAGGTGCTCTACATTTCCTAGAGAAGGCCATGGGCTTAGAGACTAGGTATTCCCCAAGATCCTCTTCAAAAACTTAATAATAATAATGCATGGAAAAATCAACAACATAGTGGATTTAGTGGGTATAATAGTTGGCAGCAGGCTCAGCAAGGTTGGCAACAACCTCAGCAAGGCTGGCAACAACATCAACCAAGTTGGCAACAACCTCAACAAGGTTGGCAATAGCATTAGCCAAGATGGAAGCAATCTCAAAAGGGTTGGTCACAACCTTAGCAACCCTGGCAATAGCCCCAGCAGGGGTGGCAACAACCACACAATTGGATGAACCAATCAAACTAGAAAGCTTTGATGCCACCACCTCAAAAGTAGAATTTGATGCCTCCTCTTGTAGCTAACACTAATTCCCCTAAATAGACACAATTGCCTACTCAGCCTACTCCTAATCCCAGCAATGCTAAACCAACAACACAGTAGTAGAGCTATGCAATTTCCCTGAATAATATCCATATAAGATCTAGCACAACCCTTCCTCCTGCATAGTAGCTTATCATTACCAAAGTTGAGGATGCCTTGGTAGAACCAACTAAGGAATCAATCAAACCTACTGCTCCTATAGCACAAGAACCCCCATTTCCTCATAGGTTGGAGGAACAAGTTAAGCCAGTGGAAAATCAAGCAGTGTTGGATTTTCTTGCCCAACTAAAGCAAATGATAGTAAAAATTCCCTTGTTAGATGCCATAAAGGAAGTGCCTGCATATGCTAAAGCCATCAAGGAAAATTTTATCAAGTAGCTTGGGAGGAATAAAAAGGATCCTAAAACCATACATGTCCTAGGCTAGTTATCTAATCTAATGTTGGAGCAATTGATAGTTCCCAAGTATTCTGATCTTGGTAGCCTTGTGGTTACAGTCACTATTCAAGTAATGCGAGTCCAAAATGCTCTAGTTGACTTAGGTGCATCCATAAATGTCATGACCAAGGAAGTAATGTCTCAGTTGAATATCATCAGTCTTAGGGAAACCACAACCATCCTTCAGCTTGCTGATAGTTCCACCATTACACCTGATGGGATGGTAGAGGATGTAATAGTCACCTTGAATTCTTGGGAATATCTAGTTGACTTTGTTGCCCTTTCTCCAAAGGCTAACATGGGAGGATATCCAATAATTCTAGGAAGGCCTTTGCTAGCTACTGCAAATGCCTATATAGCTTGTTGGTCAAGAAAAATAACTATATCCAATGGAGTCAACACTAAAAATATGACTTTATATTCCCCAGCTCAACCTCTGTTGCAAGATGACCAGTTAATCTGGCCAGATTTAGATGATACTGAACTTGAGGTCAACTCCATTCATTAGTTAATGATGATATCAAGGGAACCTTTTTTAGCTTCTAGGGGAGAAGATGAAATCATTTCCTCCATTATTATGAATGAGTATGGAGTGCAATCCCAAGTATGTTCCCAAGAGGACTGTGTTCTTGAAACTTTGTTACCACCTTTCGATGCTTTGTAGTATTCAGAAAATTCCAAATTTCTTCATACATTATTGTCTCATAAAATGGAGTCTTCCCCAATTGCTCAGCTATCCATGGTAGAAAAGGTCACTAAGCTAGAGGTCAGCTTAGGATGGGAGTTAAATGTAAACAACACTTTGACTCTCTCTTAGCAGACAGATGTCCTACAGCTTCTAAAAGAACATCAATCAACCTTTGCTTGGGATTATATTGACATGAAAGGTTTAGACCCTAAGGTCTGCACTCACAAATTTATATCAGTCTTGAATTTAGACCTATTCTCCAACCTCAGTGAAGGATTAACCCAGCTCTAAGGGATATAGTTAAGAATGATCTATAGAAGTTGTTAAATGTTGGCTTCATCTATCCCATTTTTGATAGTCAGTGGGTCTCCCCTCTTGTTATAGTACCTAAGAAAGGAGGGAAGTGGAGAGTTTTTGTCGACTGTAGGGAGCTTAACATAGCCACTAAAAAGGACCACTTTCCATTACTGTTCATAGATCAAGTCCTTGATAACCTAGCTAGAAAGAAATACTTCTCTTTTCTATATGGATTCGGTGGTTATAATCAGATAAAAATAGCCCCTGAAGACTAGGAGAAGACAAAATTCACCTACCCATGGGGCACATTTTCCTATTTAGTGCTACCTTTTGGGTTGTGTAATGCCCTTGCTACTTTCCAGCGAGCTGTGATCAATATATTCTTAGATATCATTGCTTATTGGATGGAGATTTACATGGACAACTTTACCACCTATGGGCATACTTTCGATGAGGCCAAGGCAAATTTGGAGAAAGTTCTTCAGAGATGTCATGATTAGAACCTCTCTCTCAATAGTGAAAAGTGCTTCATGATGATGGAAGAAGGGGTTGTCTTAGGACATTTCATATCTTCAAAAGGTATTCAAGTGGACCATGCCAAGATTGAAGTGATTAGCACATTACCTACTCTAGCAGAATAAAAAGATGTGCGAAGTTTTCTTTGACATGTCAGGTATTATAGAAGGTTTATAAAGGATTTCAGTTAGCTTGTAGCACTACTGTATAACTTTCTCAAGAAGGATTCTAAATTTGTTTCAGATTCTAAATGTGCAAAGTCTTTCTTGCAACTGAAAGAAGTTCTCACTACAACACCAATTTTGAGAGGACCTAATTGGGGCTTGCCTTTTCACATCCATATTGATTCCTTAGACTACGCTATTGGAGTTGTGCCTGGTTAGAAGGTGGACTCAGTTGAGCATGCAATTTACTTTATCAATAAAAATTTGTAGGGTGCTGAGTTTAATTACACTGTCACTGAAAAACAACTTCTTGCATTCATTTATGCCCTAAATAAATTCAGATACTACATTACTAGATATGAGATCTATGTGCATACCAACCATTCTGCTATTAAGTATGTCATGAACAAGCCTGCAATCTCTGGAAGATTGGCTCCCTAGTTGCTACTTATGTAGGAGTTTGACATTACCATAATAGATAAACCTGGTAAAACCAATGTGGTAGCTAATTTTCTTTCTAGGTTGCATGTACCTCATGATCCTAAATCCATTGATGATAGTTTTACTAATGAACATCTTTTCTTGCTAATTGCACACAATCCTTGGTATGCCGATATTGCCAATTATCTCACAACTAGTAAGACACCAACTCATTTCTCTACTAAAGAAAGAAGGTTATTAACTGAAAAGAACTTTGATTATTCATGAATTTCTAGATTCATGTTTTATACTGGTCCTAATCAAGTAACTAGAAGATGCATCAGAGAGGATGAAACCTATGATATCCTCAAGGCATGTCATGATGAACCTTGTGGTGGACATTTTGCTACCAAAAGAACAACATTAAAAACTTTGACTACAAGTTACTATTGGCCTAGTCTACACAAGGATGCTACTGAGTACACCAAAAAGTGTGACAAATGCCAATGGATGGGATGACCTACAAAGATAGATGAAATGCCCCTACAGCCATAGGTAGTTGTCACACCCTTTGAAAAATGGGGAATTGACTTTGTTCATCCTATTGAGCCCTCTTCCCAGGGTAAATCCTATATCCTTATTTGCACAGACTATGTTACAAAATTGGTTGAGGCTAAACCTATGAAGCACCCTAGGGATAACAATGTTGCAAATTTCCTTTATGAATTCATCTTAAACCTATTTGGAGTACTAAGGGAGATTCAATCTGATCAAGGTCCTCAGTTTACTTCCTATTTGATTGCTACTCTAGTGGAGGAGTATAACATCAGGCATAGTAACTCTTCACCCTATCACCCCCAGGCTAATGGGTAGGTGGAAGTTACAAATTGGGAGTTGGAATCTATTCTCACTAAAATAGTAGCCATCCATAAGAAAGATTGGGCTATTTGACTTCATGAAGCACTTTGGGCATACCAAACTACATAGAAGTCTACAACTGGTTTCACACCATTTGAGCTTGTCTATGGTTGCTCTGTAGTCATGCCTATTGAATTCGAACATAAGATACTTAGGACAGCTCTTGATCTTGGGATGGATCTCCCTATAGCACAACAAGATAAGATTCTGAGTTTGAATGGCCTTGATGAGTGGCAAAAATCTTCCCTACATAACACATAATTGATCCAACATCAGTGCAAGCAATGGTATGACAACTTTGTCAAGGAAAAAGTGTTTTTAGTTGGAGATTGGGCGCTCCTCTATGAATCTTGGTACTAGAATAACCTAGGGAAATTCCAAACCAGATGGCTTGGACCATATGAGATAATTACAGTCTTTCCAAATGGGACAGTTCATCTCTCCATAGTTGATCTAGTGTGTTTCAAACTGCTGGTCAATGGTCACAGATTGAAGTTATATCACAAACCCCAGAGTAAGGATGAGTTCTTGCAACAATTCTCTTCTGCCATTGATGACACACTTCCTGTAGCAACTCATAATGAGCTTTTTTCTCATTTTCCTTCCTCACTCTAAAAGGATGTCTTCACTTTCATGATAAATGCTTTCTTAATGAAAGTCACTTCTCCATAATAAAATTTTGCTTCATTTATAGACTATTACCCATCCACCTCATATTTTCTTTCATTCATGGATAGCAACAATGACCACCTCAACAACACTTTAGGTTAGCACACATTTCAAGGTATGCAACTTTAATTTGTTTTCCTCTTATTTTTATCATATGCCTTGTCATCACTGCAAGTGTGGGCCCACTTGCAATATTTTAGCTGGGGGGAATGTTATATTAGTGTTTTTTCTCATTATGTTTACGCAATCTTTATATTTATTCCTTTCTCCTATTGTACTTGTATTTTTCTACCATGATTAGACATTTTTGAAAATCATTATGCTGCATTATTATTTTTTGAATGTATAAAGTAATGTGGCAAGTTATGTTGAGTACGAGTTCTGTGAAGAGTACTTATGAGTAATTATGAAATGATAATATGATAATTTACATTTATGTTACTCACAAGCTCATTTCTCATGCTATTTTGATAGAAATTTCCAAATTCAAAATCATCCTGCGACCTGCCTTTTTAAGCTTTCTTGTTCGAAATTCTGGTGGTCTATTTTTATCTCCAACAACTCCATTTTGGGTATCTCATAAACTAGACAATGGGAGGAGACCTCATTCAAAGAGAGCCCACTGTGCATAATATTTTACTAGAAGACCAAAATTGTAGTCCATATTTTCAGGCAAGGGGATAGATGGATTATGTCTAGAAGTTAACTAGCTAGGATGACGAAGTTGCACTTCAGTTTCTTAACTCCTTAAAAGATTGAGTGGCTACAGTTAAAGGATTGAAGGTGCCATTTTCTCAGTAAATTTTGGTAGAGGTTATGGGGTTACCACAAGAAGGTGAGGAATTTGTAGAGAATCTTGACCCAACTACTTCTAGAGCTCAATTCACTCTCCATGCAGACCCGCTGCTTGAAGCTGTTAGGAAAGAAGGTACATTTAGACTATCTCTTCTTGAGCCATTTAAGTAATGTGTGGATCATATCATTAGATATTTTACCTGCAAAGGCCAGAACTCATTCTTGCATGTTGTTCACTTTAAATTCTTGAGTTGTTTAAGACATGAAAATAGGCCTATCAATGTCCCTAGTTTTGTGTTTGGCATCTTGTCAAAACAAGCCATTCTAGTTCAAGACGGTAAATGAAATTATGTCGCTCACCACTATTTAATGAAATTAATAGTGGGAAAATCCTTAAGGGAGTAGTCAGAAATTTCCTAGGAGTAATTTTTGCTGCAAGGGTTTAAGGAGCTAACCCCATAATCAATTGGGTGTAGAGTGAGACAGAGGATTAAAACTGCTAAAGGGGTTAGGAAATTTTTTATTGAAATTGGACAATGTTCTTCATCCAAAAAGAAATCTAGGATTAGGACCCCTAAGTCCCCTAAGTCCCCTAATTCCTCTACTTGAAGATCAACTCATGAAGAGGAATCATAGACTCCTCCAGAAAAGACTGAAGTTGCTCCTACAGTGGAAATAGTTTCCCCTAAGGACAAGAAAAAGAAAATTAACCTTGGTACTAGTCGGTAGGCTAAGGCATCTTTTGCAGCCACAAGAATTTCTAGGAAAAGGAAATCTCTAGAAAATAAGGAGGAAAATTTGTTAAGGAGATGTGCTAGGAGGAGGTCAAAAAAAATTACAGAGATTCTAGTTGATGAGCCAAATGTAGAACAAGATTCTGGGCAAAAGGAAGAAGAGGATGAAAATATTCAGCAAGATGCTGAAATATAGCCTGAAACTTCTCAGCAGGAAGAACAATGGACTGAGATTATGGAGTAGGAAACATTTGAGAGATTTCCTGATGTTAAAATAGAGCAGGTTCCTAGTAAGCCAGTAAATGCAAAAGTCATTATAATCGGCAATGACTCCAGCTTAGAAGAGCAAGCTTATGTGTTTCGAAGGAGAGGATCAACCTATAGGAATCCTTAGGAAGATGATTCAGAAAGTGATGACTCTGATAGTTACATCATGGAAGCAGATGACACAATGTTCTCTCCTACAGTAGGATCTCCTGCAACAGAAAGGGATCCCTGTGAAGAAAATCCAGATATTGATGTAGACCTTGTAAATAAGGTAGTAGAGAAAATTTTGAATGAAGGATTAGATAGATTAGCTTTAGTGGCTCAAAAATTCTCTAGCACCAAGAGGGCTATGATCATCTAGATAGATCCTTTGGAAAGGACAAGTACTAATAATGGTAAGTCATTTATTCCTCAAGCAGCAGATAATTCTTTCCTTAGTTCAATAACAAATCAATCTAGTTCAACATCTTTGTTATTTGTTGTCCTTCAATTGTCTAAGTAATTGAATTATCAAATAGAGCAGTGGAAACAATGGAAAGAAATAAATAGGGTAGTAGACTATCATTATCAGGAAGCACTTGTTTAGGAGGAAAAGATAGAACAACTAAGTGTGAAACTTGACAAAATTACATCTCTAATTCCTGACCTGATGGGTTGTGGATCCCCATCACCTGTCTATGCCTTGTTTCTTAAAGAACAATAGTTAAACTATCAGATGACTTGTATTATGCAGTATAGATCTTCCTCATTACAAGAGCCTACTTAGTTTTCTCAAGCCTTCCATAACTCTCCTACAGCCATTCAAAATCTATTATGTGAATTTTATCTCTACAACCTAGCAGTCCCTAATGACCAAGTTTGGAATCCCTTGCTTTATGTTAGGGATATTCAACTCAGAGCCCTCATGTCCTAGGTATAGAATGAAATTAGCTGGAAAACTCAAGCCAAAGTGTATAGGGATTTGGAGCCATAAATTCCCTTGTTTTTAAGGCCTAAAGCCAAAGATCCTCGAACTTACTATTATAATTGGTTAAGGATCGCCCCCTCTGACTCAGGTAGCAAGATCATCTATCCAATAAGAAATGAAGCATTTAATGCATATGAATAGATGATAGATTCTGAATTGCTTGAGGCTAGAAATGCTATTTAGTACCACTGGAACATTTTATCTAGGGAGATGGGAAACAGAGAACCTCATTCACCTCTCAATTTTTCTATGAAAACCCAGTGTGCACCTTGGTATATTTCCTTGGGAAGAGAGAGAGAAAGTTTCTAGATTCTACTAACCTTTCAGCCTCCATTACTGATGTCTCCTTTTCTTGCAAACTTAGAAAATCTAGATAGTTTGGATGTGCAGTGGGAAAAGGACAGGTGGAAGAAACATAGGGAAACAAAGGGATTCTATTGGAGTCTTGCAGAGGGAGGTACTAGATAGAGAACAAATGTTGACTATAGATTGATAGCCAGGTTGAAGAATTTATTTGTTGTGGGACCAACAAATAGCTAACCTGGGGGGAATGATAAGTCAACTTTAGCAGATGTTTTTTTTATGGTTTTCTAAGTTCAAACTTAAATATCTTATGGTTTTTCATAAACATTATATAGCCTTTTATGTTTCTAAGCTTTAGCCATATGTATATTTGATACTTTTGAAACTAAAGGATGAGACTGAATATATATATTGATTAATGAATGTTATAATAAAATCTAGTATTTTTCTTCTCTAGCTTTAATGGGTAGACCTCCTGCGGCCGTGTGACAAGGCTACGCTAAAATAGGAAAAATTATTATAATCTTTGCCTTGGATTTGTGTTGTGGATTCTATTATGTTAACCTTTTTTAGGAGAAGAATAAGTCAGCAAGGAGCATGGACTCAAGGTTGAGTGGGTATTTTAAGGTGAGTAATTGTTTTAGATCTCATCATAGCTCCACTCCTTCCATAACTTTGCGGTTGTTGATTCAGACCAAGTCAATCTAGTTACCAAGTGTTCCTATATTCTCAAAGCACTAAATATGGCTTATATTCTTACATAAATGATGCTTTCATTCCTATATCTGAAGTTGTTATGTTATGTAATGAAGGACCTAGTCTGTAGGTGTTCTATTTTTCTTAGTTGCTTATAAATAAGCTAGAACTTACGATTCTAGGCTAGTTAGACATTTTGAGGAATTCGTACTGTAATCCTGAAATAAAGTGAAATACTTTGATATCCTATATTGTATCCATGTTTTGTTAAATGAATATATGACAGTTCCAAATTTCAATCTCTGAGTTATAATTCATTCATACTTCTGTGGGGGCCCACACGGGAGGTGAATTCCCTGTTCATGCTTAAGTAGGAAACAAAGGGATTCCTGTAGCCACTGGTAGTAGAACCATTGACTGTTTCCTACAACATAGGTTTACTTCTCAAGAATTATCTATTTACTGTTAAGTTTTTCCTTCAAGATGAGAGTTAATCTGTAGTTTCAATTTCTAGTATAAATCTCCTATAGCAATAGCTTTTACTTTAGTACTGATGACTCTTAAGGAGAACTAAAGCATAAACTTTGCAGCCATCATCTCAAGTTCATGTTCCCGGATTGATACATTTAATGAAGTCTAGCATGATGTTCTAAGTTGATAAATGATGATTTTAAGAAATGAATCACTATTAAAGGATGTCCAATCCTTGAGTTACTAGGATATTTTTCTAACTAGTCAGAAGCCCTAAATTATGATTTTGGGGTATTTCACTAAGTGTTTATTGTTAAAATAGTTAATTTTTTGTGCAATCATGGATGTATCCCTAATTCATAAAATTAAGGACATACCTAGACCTAAGGTGAGAAAGGAATCAATAGAACCATCTAAAGAAGACCCTAGTTTAGCTTTATCGGCTATACCAGACAATGTTTTGTATTTGGAAGATGTGAAAGGATATTTGAAATGTAAATTTGAGACTGTAGGAGACAATAGTATGACTTAGGAGCATGAAAAGATATACAAAAAGGATATGACCTATAAGGAAGGATACGAATAGTTAGGTCAACTAGACATAATTAAATACATGTTTCACTATGAATTTCAAAATGATGAATGGACAAAGATCATTTTAAGAAGAATTCATAATGGGAAGTTTTGGTTGGATGATAGAGTAATAGGTCCATTACAACTGATTTTATATATGAGGTAACATGACTATCCAACAAAGGTGCAATTCCATTAAATTAAAAGAATGTAATGAAAATAGTGCTAGATAAAACTAAATCTTCATATAATGGAAGAGGCATTGTGATTAGCAAGATTGAGAAGAATGATGTGAGATATGTGTGCAATATAATGACTACAAAGTTTTGTGCCAGCTTTAGGGGAGATGATATGGCAGCAGGTATTGTGCAAGAATCCTACCTTATGTGTGTTGACAAAGTGAAAGTGGACATGAGTGAAATTATGAGAATCCAAAAAATTGAAAATCTTGAGATGATTAAGAAAACAAATAATTCATAGTTCAGATTCTCATCCCTAATCACCTACATGTTTTTCCATCTTTGAAGAAGATTTCCTTACACTATAGGAGATGATTGGAATGATGACAAAAGTTCAATGGAAAGAATCAACAAGGTATATCTTAGACACCCAATTGAAAAAGTAAATGAGAGTGATACACTTGTAATCAAAACCTTTTAGAGTCAAATGAAGAAAAGGTCAAGAATTCCACCTTCAGTAGTTGAAAAGTACAAGAATGAGATTAGTTTCTTAGTTGATAAAGATTTTACATATGTTGAAGTAGTAGAACCAAGGATTGAATTTATAGACCCTCTAGAATATGAAATATCTGAAGAGAAAGATGAAGGATATGTAAGAAGAATACATAAGTACATATTAGATTCTAAAAGTTCAAGATTTGGGAAATTTGAGGAAATTTTTAGTACAACACAACAATCATAGGTGAAAAAGTTAGCAAAGAAAATATTTGACAATACAATAAAGAAGATACTAAAGGATATAGGTATGACAGAACATGAATTCAACATTGCAAAATAGACTGCAACAAAAATAAGAGATATTGGATAGAAAGAAGTGTTGACAGTTCCACCTCTGGCATCTAAAGTAATCCCTGTTGAAGATATTCAAAATATTGATGAGGATATCGGTGAGCCTATTGAGTTGAGTGTGTCATTGGAAAAGTTGATAGTTGTAAGAAAATCTACTAGATCCACGTCCACTATACCAGCTAAGATAATTAAAGAGATGGCTAGTGGACCAAGAAAATGCTAGAAGACTATATTTTCTCTAGTAGAAAGGATAAGGACACAAAAAGAAGTATCACCACCTACAAAAAAAATGAGAGGGAAATTTTCAATTCAATCACAAGGAGAAGAAGAGGCAGGTAGCAACAAAAAGAAATAATGGAAGCTGAAAATTGAAAAAGTAAATCCTTTGATCATAAATGAAGGAGACTTCACTAAACTAAACAAGTATTATCACTTGTTTAATAGCTTTGAAAAAATATATCTTGAAAACTCAGTTGTCAAAGATATGATTCTTTTTGACAAGAAATTTGAGAACATTAGAGATAAGATACCTAATGATCTCTTTGAGAAATTGGTTAATAGAAATAAGAGAGCAATAGAAGAGGACAAAGGAATTAGAGAAAGATTTGTAAGAAAAATATGTTTAATACATGATGAAGACCATTTGAAAGAGATTATGAAGAGCCTCAGTACCCATTTAAGAAGAAAAAGAAGGACAATTCTAATCATGGGAGGAAATTATGAGGAAGTAAATAAGGAAACTGGGGAAAAATTTGTGAACGTAATGACTTATGGAACAAAAGAAGCAATGAGTGAATCAGAACATGACACTCAAACAATAGAAGGAGATTCACAAGTAAAAAAAACACCAGTTTTACCACACACAATTCATATTGATGAAGAATTAATGCATGTAGAAGGCACCAACATTACCATTGAAAGAGAAGAAAATACTTTTGAGAATCAAGGAGAGGATGTTGGAAATTTGGAAGAAATGGTTAATGAAAAATAAAATGAAGCAGAAAATAAGGAAGATGTTGTGGAAGAAGTAAAAGGAGAAGAAAAGAAAGAAGAAATAAAGATAAAAAAGGAAACACAAGGACTCACCAAGCAAGCAGCACAAGAAGAACAAGGTTTGGGTAATGAGATGAAACCTACAGAGACTATACCTCAACAAATTCAAATTTTTACACCACAGAAAGTGAAAAAAACAAGCTCATCAAAATCACCAATTGAGTCACTATTAGCCAATTTGGGACCTGGAGTTGATGATGATGATCAAATAGAGTTGATCTGATCTTTGAATAAAATTATTGGAAAGAATAAGAAAGTAAAGAGTCTAGAAGGATCACCACTTTAGGTAACAAACAAGATTCAAGGAGTTATATCTACTCAAGTCAGTCAGTTTGATTTGCAGATAAAATCAAGAGAGTTAATGAAATTTTTTGATAGTGAGTTCACTACTTTATTGGACATTGCATTAGTGAAAGCACAAACACTTCATGATGGACAATTATTTCAAACCACTTTTCAAACTATCAAGAATGACTTGGAGAACCTTGATGTTTTCATTAAGAAATTGAGGAGATGTTTAGAGAGAGGATGAGCATTATACAATCATTGTTCCTTGTCACACAAACACATCTCAAACCGTTTAGAGAAGTTGAAGAACAAAGAAGAAGAACTGCAAGTCATAGTGAATGAACTACAAAATCCTAGCATGAAGACCACTGATACTGAGAATAAAGTAAGAAAAATTCATGATGAAATCAGATTACTGGAAAATGAAAAGGAAAAAAAATTGAAGAGGTTTGCATCACTCAGAGAGCACCTAACCTTGAAAATTAGTAATGGGTAGAATTAATTGGAAGAATGTATTTCATCTAAGACATCATATGGTAAATTTTCATACCCGAATCTTAAAGCAATTGAGATAACATCCTATGGGCTATGTTCATTACTTAGCGTATCTGATTCTGTTAAGAAGACATGGGACACAGAAATTGAAAACTTGAAGGTGAACTTTACAGATTTCATTTCAATTCTTCTAGATTTACATAATTAAAGACAAAAAGGTATATCAAACTTTTTGACATGTATATACATATATTTGACACCTTTGTCATTGTTGTCAAAGGGGGAGTAGTATAGTATGAGAAAATTCTTTAAAAGTATAAGATATAGATATGAGAAATAGTATGAAGTATAATCAAAGGGGGAGTATCCCTATCGAGAAATAAGTCTAAATTTATGATCCACATTTTTTTATAAATTTTGTAAATGGCCATGCAGTAACACAATGTTATAGAATGTTTTTGAATTTTGATGTAAGTTTTTGGGACTTAGCCAATTTTCCCATATATTGCCACCAATGACAAAGTGGGAGATTGTTGGAAATTTGGCTAAGTGAGATATCATGATGTTGTCATTATGGAGACATATATTCAATTTTAAGAAATCATGATCTAAGGAGGAGAACCTATGAAAATTGTCTAAGTATAACAGTGTTTATTTGTCTACACATAAACTATTTTGATTAGTGAAGTTCACAAAAGTACTTTCAGTGCATGTACACTTGAACATATATTATGCAAGGTATATTAAAGATACATCTAAGAGAGAAAGATTGTACGATATGTATAGACAAAGATATCAATGTTTTACAGAGACAATGTTGAGCCGACCAAAACAAAGAAGCGATCAGTAATTGATTATATTGAGTTAAGGGATTATTTTGTTTACCAAAATAATGACTTGACTAATTAGGGACAAAATACTATGTGTTAGCCCTAAGACACCAAGAAGTGATTTTATGTTTTGGGAAGCGTGTAATGAATTGTAAGCTGATGGGAAGGTTATTTGGTAATAGCTTGTATATAGGAAAGTAAGAAAGTAATGTATGTAATGAAAAGTTATATGCAAGTATTGTATTTATGTTAATTGATATAATAGATGAAATCTAGTATATGATTAGATCAGTGCAAAGAGACTATAAAGCTAGATTAGAATATTGAAGATATTCAACAACAATAAAAGGTTTTTGTATTCTTCCTTTTGTATTAAAGATTATCATTATATATTGCATGTTTGGATAGCAAGCTTATCTTGCATACATTCATCTTTTTTAATACCAACTCCTAATATGGTTCAGGCTTTTAACAAGGCCTAAGATCCTCTAACAAGGGTAGAGACACTATACAGATGTAATAGACTCCAAACAGTGTCAATATCTCTAAGCAAATACTTTTGACTAGTGGATCATTTGTGGGTATCATCCCAAACCAGGGTTTTCCCTTGGCTAAGGTTTCCTTGAGAATAAAAATGGTGTTATGACTTCTTTTATTTTATGGTTGTTCTCATTATTAAATTTAGTTTCTAATGCAATTTATAAATTAATTTCATATATCCATAAGTGGGCAAAAGTAAAAGTTTGTAAAATACTGAATCACCCCCCTCTCAGTATTTCCTATTTCTAACAAATTCAAGAGAGGTGTGGGATAGGCTTACACTAATATATAGAGGATATCAGAATGTACAAAAGGATAAGGTTGATAGTCTCAGGGAAAAGTATGATGAAATGAGGATGAAGGATGAAGAGAACATCAAACAATATAGCAGCAAAATCAAGGAGGTTGTAAGTGCCATTAGAGGTGCTAGTGGAACATTGACTAATGAAGAAGTGATAAGTAAAATTTTGAGAAATCTTTCTTCTAAGTATGCTATTAGAGAATCTTTTATTTAGGAGTTGAGATCTATACCGAACAATTTTGTTACCCTTGAATACCTAATCGGTAAGATGGCTATATTTGAGATAAGTAATTATGATAATAGCCTACTGACCATTGAAACTACATTCAAGTCATCCCTAAGCATTGGTACATCAAGAAAAGACAAAGATATTCATAGTAGTTATTATGGAAATGAATATGATAGTATTTTGAATGAGGAAAAAGAAAAAGAAGACTTAGAGGCATTACTAGCTAGAAGACTACCGAGAGGTAAAGGAAAGTACAAAGGTAAAATACCTCTGAAATATTTTAATTGTAATAATATTGTTCATATTGCATCTATATGTCCTAACAATGATAGGAATAATAAGAATGAAAAAAGAGACAAACAATACCGAATATTTAGAGATTATAAGGATAAAGGTAAGAAGTCTTGATACCTAGTTGGGGAAGGTGTGAATGATGATGAATCTGATGATACTTAAGAAGGATATGAAGTTATCTATGTGACAGTAAAGGAAGAATTTGATGAAGAAAAGTATGAAGATGAAAAAGAAATTGTTTTTCATGTACGTAAACATGACCCATAGATTATTGATAGTGGATGTTCACATCACACAACTTGTGATATTGGAAAGTTTGATAATAAAGAAGAGTATGATGTAGGATTTTTCAAATTTGGTAATGATGTTCCATGCCCTATGAAAGGTAAAGGATATATTATATTGATTCAGAAGATTAAATTTAATGATGCATATTGGGTTATAGGACTAGCCTATAATCTGTTGAGTGTTGCACAACTGAACAATACTAGCTACTGACAAGAATTTCAGAACAAAAGGTTAAGATTTATGGTAATGATGGAGATCTGATTGGAATTGGTGAACAATCAAAAGGTAATTTATTTTATCTTCATACTTGTGAGAAGGGTTTCTTATTTACTAAAGTTGAAGATGTATGGCTATGGAATAAGATACTATGTCATGTGAGTTTTGATAAGATGATTAAAGTGAGTAAAAAGAATAGAGTCAGAGAACTACCGAGATTAAGAAAACCTGATAAAGCTATGTGAAAAGAATGTCAAATTGGTAAGATGACTAAGTCAATATTTTTAAGTAAATCTTACTCTACTAATGGCATCTTGGAACTAGTACACATTGAACTTTGTGGCCGTATGAGAGTTCAAAGATATTATGGATATTGGTGCTTTATTTTGGTATTCTACGCTATACACTGTTGTTTTGATTCTGTACTTAGTCATTTTCATGACCATGAATCTATTACCAAAACTCTTTGCATACAATCACTCCAGCATAAGTGTGGCTATAAATGACAACCCTCAAGTGATCCCTAGCTCCCCAAAACACCACTTACCAAAAATCTCTCCATTTGGCATTGATGGAAACATGTAGAAAAATGACTAAGTGTTAAAGCACTAACTATACATATCTCTTTTTCTCTTTTCCTCTTTTCTACATTTTTTTATTTACATCCTTTTATTTCTACTTATTATTTTTCTTCTCTTCCTTTTACTTTTGATATTTTTATCTTTCTCTTCCTCTCCCTTTGACATTAATGGCAAAGGTACTTACAAAATTTCAAAAAATACTAAGTGCAAAAACACTTAGTTCTTACTCACTAGTTTTAAGACATCTTGGAAAGAGTTTTCCAAGGTCTTTACTTCCTCAACCCATGATTTGATCAATAACTCAATGACATGGATCAATCCATTTAGTGCATATGATGTTGTCTCTACTGTCTTGAGCTTAGTAGGTATAGACATAGACATTGATCCTTCCACCTTTTCCATCTCTAATAGATGTGTCTCTAGCATTGAAAGCTTAGGTATTATCAAGATCCTTAATAAGAAAAATTTGTCTACCACTCTCTCTTTCTCTATTTCCAATACACTAATTTTATCCAACATTTTGGATACATGTTTGTCCATTTCAATCATAGTTAGTGAAGATGTTTCACAACTATTCATCAGACTGTCAAGAGTAGCCCTATCCTTGGCTATAATTTTCTCAATATTCCTTACATGAATGCAAAGACTTATGCAGTAACCATAAATCTTTCTTCCTTGTGCTACACAACTCTTATCCTTAAAAGTAGTGACATTGAGAATGTATAAGTCCCATGATATGGACTGACAAGCTTCTCTTAGTTTCTTCTCCATGAATCTCTTCTCCGTGTTATCTTCTACAGTCTTTAGCAATGACTCAAAGTGATTATCAAATCTATCTAGTACCATGCCTAGATTATCTAATTCATCCTTTCCTTGAAGGTCAATAGGTGTAGGAAGTAACTTTTTTACTATCTCTATAGCCCTAGTCATCACTTTAGCTCCTTTATCACCTTTCTATATTGATCTTTCCTTATACCTATAGATAGTGTCCTCATACTTCTCAACTATATCTTTCAGTATCTTGTACCTCTCCTTCATCTTTATTTGTAGTATCTTGATCATACCAAACAACTCTACATCTACCCAGTTCTTATCCTGTCTTCTATAACTCTCTGAAATATGAATTCTAGTGGGTACATTGTCTTTTGATGCCCTAGGGTACATGTCAGGGAACTTGTGAATGATATGAATATACATGTGAACCAAAAAGGACCCAAACCTAAATGCTTTAGTCCTATCTTTCTTTATCACCTTTACATTTTCAAGGAATTGTTGTGCAAGTACTTCGCAAAGGTTATATTTATTTTTCTCTTTGACCATCCTATAGGCCATTATGACAACACTAGAAGATAAAGAGTTAGGTCTACTGATATGATAAAATTTGTTGCCTAATAACATAGCTACCAATCTAACATCTTTCTAAAAGATGTCATTGACTATCATTGCCCTCTTATCCCATTTTGAGTGAGTTAGGGCTTCTAACTATTTCCTTAAGTTCTTTTCTACCACAAGAAGGGCTCCTTCATTATCAAGACCTATTATATCATTAATCAACTATGCACATATCTTCACTAGTTGTTCTCCAATCCATATAAACTGATCATGGATTCTATTGAGAATAATCTTGAACCATTCTATTTCTATGAATTCCGTAAGTAGGGTTAGCTTAGTGATAGACTAACTCTCTAGGCGCTTGAAATCCTCTACCATAGATCCATCTACTTCTAGCATGACATCCAATTCATTGTAGATATTCACATCTCCTATGACCTCATATTTGCAGTGAATATATGCCCTAATATCTTCTACATGCAATACGTGAATAGGGGTTTGTGAAAATGCTCCTTTCGGATCATCCTCACAAGACTTAGACGGATGTCTTTTAAAATTATACCTAGATCTATCCACAAAATCAAAGATAACTGGTGCATCCATGACTTCTCAATGAGTATAGGTCTAAATACCTTAAACATGCTTGAATCCAGCACTCTACTTCACGTGATCACATAATATTTTTGCTAGATGACTATAATGCTTTACAACTCTTCTCTCCTTAGTCATTAATTATCAAACGGTACTGAAATGATGTTCTCCAAGATCTTTTATCATTCACAAGGTGAGTAAGTGCATTAAACACTAGTAGCTCAACTTCGCATGTTGTCGAGTCAACACAAAAGTTTTGAAAATGGAAAATAGATCTCCAAGTGCTGCGCTCTTAACCACATAATCCATAGTGTCTATACACACCATACCTAAGATCACATGATCTTATTGTTAGCATATTTTTACTCATCTTTGGAGACCTAATTACTAAATGAGACTATTGTACTCTAGTTTGGATTATTAGGTGGTCTTTCTTAGATTTGTGTTCATTGTTAGAAAGTAAAGTCCACCAAGATAACTGAGAGGGGGGGGGTGATAAGTGTAGATCTTTTATCATCTTCAACAACATTAAACCATATAAGAAATATAATTACCAACTATAGAAAGATATTCATACACAATAACCACAATAACAGAATGACACAAGATATGTTGACTAGGGAACCTCTTGATCAAAGAGTAAACCCCGGTGGGAATGATGCCCACAAAAGATGCACTATTATGAATATTCCTTGTGAGAGGATGGACTGTGTTAGGAGTCTTATGAAATAAATTTAGTACATATGAATCCCTGTTAGGAGATTTTGAATCCCCATTAAAAGATTCTAACCTGGTTAAGAGTTATGGAAGACAAATTGACCCACTACCCAAACAGCTTTAGGGTAAGATCATTGAACACACTGTCCAAATAATCTTTGCATTACTCAATAGAATAATATGTTACCTCTTCTCTACATATGAAAAACCACACTCACTATTACATCAGATCTCAATTTTAGATCTCTGTACTTCACATATCTTCCTTCACAAATTCGCTTTCACAGTTAGCTCTTTTCTTCACTTCATGCATACAGCATCACAACAACTGCTACCATGTCATAATTACACACTTTCACATTAAAAATTGATATTACTACATTAAAACAAGGAAATAAATTCCTTCCTTTATACCACACTCAAATATTTACAAATGAGTTGGCATACAATTACAAAATAAAAGTTTCCACACGCTACACCAAAATTACACAAAACTGTCAGCTTCCAAATACAATAAATCTTCACTCATGTGACCTTGAATTATGCACTTTCATCCATGTCACTATCAATGTGTCTTCAACTTCCCTTTAAATATGCAAAACTAGATTCCATCCCAATTAGGAGAAATCATCCGATTTCCACAAACCGCTACTCAGGAACACTGCCTGAACACTACTTCTACCAAAATGATCATAACTTTCATGAATCAATGAATTACTATCTACACTGTTAACCATAGACATATGACATATCAAAGAGTATAACCTCAACATTTCATACCTCCAGCTACAATAACCCATGTATGCTAATCCAAACTCTATCTGCTTCTCTATAAGTCTTCAATAAATCACTGTGTTGACATCAATGACAATCATAGTCATGAATGCAACAACAATTGCTATAGAATGTCTACCAAACATTTAGCATTCATTCCTAACATTAATTTTATTGTAATATAAATGAAAGGGAAATGAAATGATCTACATATAAAAGCATTACATGTATATGAGCCAATGTTTTAAATGTTCTATACAAAAGGAAAGAATTGAGAAGACCATTTATCTGAGCTCACATAGGTCGTGAGAATAGCCATTATCAGAATTGCATAAATGAGTGTAGACATATATGAAATGAGGAACATAAATACAAGGGTACCAAACATTTCCTGGTAATGAAGTCTTGATCCACGGTGTTTCCAGGTGCTTCTGAGATCCGAAACCTACAAAGAAGAGAGAAGAAGATGGGGGTTGGATCCAATGGATCTAAACAATGTATGGTGCCATAATATTTACAAGCATGCATATATGCACTCAATCATAAACCTTTGGGAAGGGCTATGGTTAGGGCATCTACTCTAAGGAGACTACATAAATAAAAGAGATACCATGTTTTCACTAACTTATTTTTTCCATGTGTACATACAGAAGAAGCTGATCCACTGTTATTTTCTTCATTCAAATAATGAAGGGGCTTAGATGATAGTATTCCTAACAGAGACCATCTTTGAAGCTCTTCAATTTTTTGAACAATAACCATAGAAGGACACTGGAATCCAAATAAATGACCTTGGTTTGTTATGCAGGCCATGCCAGGAAAACCTCAAATTTCCTTTGCAGTGTGATGCAGGAGCATCTCGGGTCCTTGGAAATCCTTTGTCACCAAAAAAAATTTGGACTTTTGTCTGTGTTTCTCAGTTTCTTCTTTGACTGAGTTGGTCGGTACTTGGTCAGTTTCCTTTAGTTATTGAGTGTGGTTGGTTCTCTCATGGGTGGTCGGTTGTTTCACTAGTGCTTGATATTGCCTATCTGCCTCTTAGTTATCTTTCGCACCAACGGGTTTAGTTTTGGTTCCTATTGTGGCCTACTTGTGCATTTACATTGGATCATAGATTTAATGTTGGAATCCATCATTGGGAAGCATGTGGTCCCATATTTGACTGTTCCTTCCATTGATTATGGATCTGAAGGGCGACTCAGTTCATTAGCTTCTTGTATAAATGTAGTTGTTAGTTTAGAGTTTAGGAGGAACTTTTTGGAGATAAGAGTTGGATAAAAGATAGAAGTAGAGATTTGATAGATCCTCGCATGTTTGAGGACTTTTGTATTTCATTGTAATATCTAGCCCTAACTAGGAAGGCCTTACAACCTGACATGTATAGTTCTATTTGATGAAAATATTTGAAAGATTATGCATTCTCTCTCTTAATGTTGTTTTTTGTTGCTTCCACATGTGTTGGGGAGGCTTGGATCATTAGGGTGCACCATTTTTTGGCCCCTCTTGCTCCCTACCTTGCATCAAGTGGTATCAAAGAAATTTGAGATCTTGATCTAGGTCTACAAATCTAGGCTTGTAGGTTCCTTTTGAAGCCCTAGTTGATTGTTGTGGGGTAGGAGATTGCAAACTGACTTGCAATTGTAGAGGGTTGTCAAGATGGTTCATGGGAGGCAAGATGAAAATCTAGGATTGGCAGATATGCTTAGGTAAATGGCTGCTAGGTTAGAAGTTGTTGAAATAACCCAAAGAAGAGGTAGACATCTTGAAGATGTTAGTGATGATGAAGTTGAGGAAGAATAGGTGAGTGTTGAACCTGCACCTATTATGGATCAAGGTGAAGAAATATTTTTGAAGGCTTTGACAAGTCTGAGTCAACACCACATTTCAATCCTCCTGAGTATGGTGGAAAGCTAGATTCTAATGAATTGGTGGACTGGATCACTGAGATGGAAAATTATGTTGAATATGAAAACATTCCTAAAGACAAGAAGGTGAATATTGAAAGCACAAAGTTGAAAAGTCATGCATCCTTATGGTGAGAACATCTACAGCTAGATAGGAAGAGGAAAGGAAAAGAAAAAATCAAGGTATGGAATAAAATGGTGAATCAGTTGAAAGGAAAATTATTACCTTGTGATTATCAGATTAATCTAGTTCAGTGAATACAAATTTTGAGATAGAAAGATAGCTCGATATAGGAGTATACTGAGGAATTTTATAAATTAGATATCAAATATGGACATGATGAAGATGATGTGGAAAGAATTGGTAGATACCTTAATGGTTTGAGCTTCCATCCAAGAAGAAATCAGTATGGTCAAGTTGGAGAACATTAAAGAGGCTCATGAATTTTCTTTGAAGGCTAAGGAGAAATTGAACAAGAGACATGAGCAAAGACAAAGAGGTCGAGGTGGCAGATTCCCTAGAGGAAGAGGTAGATCCAATGGTGAAAATGGTAGATCTGAACTAGAAAAGACAAATCTAGACAAAGGCAAGACTGATTGGAAAGGTGAAAGTTCATTTAGAGGTAGACGTAATAACTACCGAGGTGGTTATGGCAGAGAAATTTTTTGAGGAACTTGTTACAATTGTGGAGAAGAAGGACATAGATCTTTTGAATGTACACAGGTTAGTAAGAAGACTGGTAGCAGTAGAAATGATTTGGTGCAAGAAAAGTCACTGAATGAACTTGAGAAAGAAAATAACTTGATGGTAAGGAAAGCACTATGGAATGAAAGCAAGAAGGAAGATCCGATAAGGAAGAAAAATTTCAACACCAGATGTAGAGTTTTTGAAAAATTTTGTAAGGTAATCATTGACACTATTAGCTTGGAGAATCTGGCATCTGAAGAGATGGTCACAAAATTATAGTTGGAAAGATTGGTACATCCGAAGCCCTATTAGATTTCATGAATCAAAGATGAGCATACACTCCTGGTAAGTGAAAAATGTTATGTCAATTTGAAGATTGGAAAATACTATGATAAGGTGTTATTTTATATCACGCATATGGATTGTTGTCATATTTTGTTGGATAGACCTTGGAAATATGATATACATGCTATATATGATGGGAGATTGCATAAATATACTATTGTGGCTGATGGAAGGAAACAAATCTTGTTACCATTGATGGAAGAACCTATTAGTAATTTTTGCACATTTGTGAAAGTTTGTTTGATGCAGGGAAGAAAGTTTGTTAACTCCTTGAAGAAGAATGATGTATGTTTTGTTGTGATCCCTAACAAACTGAGTAAGAAAATAGAGGATAATGTCCTTGAGGAGATTGATAAGTTACTCACTGAGTATAGTGATATCATTTCTAATAATGTACCTGATGGTTTTCCACTGAAAAGAAGCATTGATCATTGTATGGATTTGATCCCTAGAGCTAGTTTACCGAAAAAAGAACGTCATCGATTGTCACCTACCGAGAATCAGGAATTGAACCAATAGATTCAAGAATTGTTGGAGAAAGGTCTAATCAGAGAAATTTTGAGCCCTTGTGTAGTAATAACTATATTGGCACCGAAGAAGAATGGATAATGGAGAATGTGTACTGATTCCAGAGCAATCAAGAAGATAATAGTGAAGTATAGGTTCCCTATACCAAGAATAGATGACATAATGGATAGTTTGACTGGAGCAAAGTATTTCACAAAAATTGATTTGAAAAGTGGGTATCATCCAATCAGAATCAGAGAAGGTGATGAATGGAAGATTGATTTTAAGACAAAAGAAGGTTTGTAGGAGTGGTTGGTTATGCCCTTTGGTTTAACTAATGCACCGAGTACTTTTATGATGTTGATGAATGAAGTTTTGAAGAAATTTTTGGGCAAGTTTGTGATTGTATATCTTGATGATATTGTGATATTCAATAAGACCAGAGAAGAACATGTGTTGCATGTTAGACAATTTTTATAGAGATTGAAAGATGAAAAGTTGCTAATAAATCTAAAAAAGTGTTCATTCATGAAAGATGAGATTGTACATTTGGGATTTGTTATTTTAGCTAATGATTTGAAGATGGATCCTGAAAAGGTTGAAGCTATTTTGAATTGGCCTACACCTGTGAATTCTAGTGAGTTAAGATCATTGATGGGCTTCTAAATAGTGATCTTTCTCAGTAATTTTTATCCTCTTTCTAGAACAGTTGGTTGCACATAGACATGAATTTATGGTTTTTAAGCATATGAACTTATGGTTTTTATGTATATGTTATATATATGTGTGAACATAAGATGAAAATGTGGATATTCTTAAAGACATAATATCATCTTGAATTCATGGACAGCAATGGTAAATATAGTAGCTATACATGTTAATGAATGTTTCCTTACCTAAGCTATGTTTTGGGTAGTTACCTCCTATAGCCATAGGACTTGCAAGAGTGTTAATTAAGGCTTACACATTTTCCTAATATTAATGATGTGGATATATATGTATATGGTTGGATGTGTGTGCATTGATTATTTTGTAGGTGTTGACTGTGGACATTTAAAGACCAACATAGTGGTGCTGGAGTAATCAAAGCCAACCGTGGATTGCAGAATCTTCACAAGCAAAGCAAGTTGATAGATGTTTTCTATTACATGTAGGCATAGATTTAGTTTCCTTAATGCGCTATATTTCTGGGATTATTCATGGTCAATAATGTTTTTATTTTGAAACTTTATGAGTTGTAACCAATCCTCATTTATGAAGTGATGATAGACTTAGGAGATAGTTGTAGCTTTCTTTTAAATAATCAACTCTTGTGACTCTATAGGAGTTAGTTGAACAAACTAGTTTTATAATAGAGCTCTTGCATACTATTTTCAATCAAGTGTAATCATTTTGTTATGAATGAATAGAATGTTTAGTTCAATTTTGTATCTTTCATCTTGATTGTAAGTTCTCATTCACTCATTCAAGGGGGCCCACTTGATGAGTGAATTGTTCTATTAGCATAGAGTTCATTTTCCTGTTATTTCTAAGTAGTTAGAACTCTATTGTTCTTGCAACTGCTAATAATAGAATTAGTAGCATGTTCTTGTAGCATAGTCGGTTGGAGTAGTTCCTAGCCGCAATTCCCTGCTTTAATTAGAATACATTTGTTTACTAGTTTTAGTATAGTTTCCTGAAGCATAAGTATTTGAATTATTTAGATAGTCTTAGAATGAGAAGGTTTGAAGCATATACTTTGCAAATGCCACTCCAAGTTTACATCCTTGGTCGATAATTAAATGAGACCAAATAATCCATTTAGAAATCATTTGGGGTGTCCAATCCTGAAATAGGCATTCCATTGCTCTAGGTTTGTGATACCATTATTTGGCCAAGCATTTTTGGCATCCTTGCTGGGGATGGTGTTAATCCAAACTTATTCTTTTAGTTTCATTCTCAGTCATAAAAAAGTACTTAGTCTTAAGTAAGCATTTTTATGTATAGAAGGAGTGATCACCTTGGGAGATTTCTTCCTCATGATTACCAAGAGGACCCAATTGATCTATTTAATCCTCAAGTTAAATAACCCCAAAGTGAGAATGAAGAAGAAGAACCCTTTGAAAATCCATTTGCTGATGCTTAGGAACACATATCCTCTTCATTATCTAAGGAATCACTACATTTGAATGACCTATTTGCTAAACCTGAATACCAAGAAAACCTGCTTGCGCTTATTATCTATCAACCTCCACCACCAGGTCCTCCTCCCAGAATGGCTGCTCAAGATCCCTTTTCCTATACCTCAATAGCAAGGTAACCCAAATTTGAAGAACATACCTACTATTGTGCTCCCCAAATTCTATGGCCTCCTTACAGAAGACCCTGAGACCTTCCTCTTTGATTTTGACATCCTTTGGTGGAGTTATGACTATACCACTGGTGCCCACAATATGAAGTTGTTTCCATCAAATTTGAAAGAGGTTTCCTTGAGATGGTTCATGGGGTTGGGTGCTAATGTTGTAGTAGATTGGAATGCCATGCATACTATGTTTTTCTTAAAGTATAAATAATACTGTAGGGGTCAAGATTTGAAAGGTGATTACATTTTTAAAATGTCTTAGAAGGAGGATGAAACCTTTGAGGATTATGTAGCGAGATTCATGTTCAACTTGTAGTGTAATACATAGCACCAGCTAAATGAGGCATCTCAGAAACACCTTTTCTTAAAGGGTGTGAATGATGGAAGTATTGAGGCTCTAGACCTAATGGCAGGAGGAGATATCACACAAAACGGTTGGACTGACATAAAGAAAATATGTCTAAATTATTCAAGGGCCACTGTGAAGAAGGGTAGGGGACTTAGAGACCTACCACATTAATGATTTCACCACTCAACTAGATAATATGCAGGCGAGGAGGAAGAAGGAAGAGTCAAATGATGTGTTGGATGAGTTCTATTCTCATTGCAGAGAAAAGAAAAGAAACTATAAATGCAAAATAGTTGCATCTGTGGACATCAATTCAATACCCACTGAGTTTAAAGCCATAGATGAGGAGAATGGAGAATTTTTCTATGTTTCTCAAAGATGTCCATGGGCTTAGAGACAAGGGATGCCTCCAGACCCACTGAATAATTTTGGTTATAATAATAATAATAGTCAATGGCCAAACCATAACCCACAAAATTTTGCTCCTCAAGGTCAGAATTGGAATTTTAACTAGTTCAACCAACAACTGCACTATAACCAAGCCTATCCACAACAACCATCATTTAACCCATACCAACAACAGTATAACTCCTATCAGCCACCACAATAGAATAGCCAATGGCCACCTCATGGTAACTGGCAACCACAACCTCAGTAGGGACCCAATTAGTCTATTCAGTAACAAGAAATAATGCCTCCACCTCAGTAGCAATCTATTATGCCACCACCTCTTGTAGCCAAAAAAAACCCACAAAAGCCAACTCAACTTCCTGCTCAACCAACTCCAAATGCTAATAATAAGCAGCAAGCATATTTCTTGCAAGTAAATGATATCCATCTCAAATTAGGAACTAAACTACCTGCACCCAAGGAACCAACAATAACCAAAGTTGTTGATGCCGAGGACACATCTATGATGTAGCCTTTTGATATTTCACCTATTGTTCAAACTGCGCCAGTGCCTAAAAATCCTCCTTATCTACAAAGATTGTCTCAGGTTGTTCCTCCAAAAGAAAATCATGTAGCAACTGATTTGATTGATTAGCTCAAACAAATGATAGTGCAAATTCCCTTGTTGGATGCCCTTAAAGAAATTCTAGTCTATACCAAAGAAAATAAGGAAGCCTATATCAAACAACCTGGAAGGAAGAAGAAAGACCCTGATACTATCCATGTCTTAGGCTAGCTCTCTGATCTCATGCTAAGCAAAGTTGTAATGCCTAAGTATTCTAACCCAGAAAATCCAGTAGTTACCATCTATATTAATGGTACCCAAATTCAAAATGTCCTAATTGACTTGTGAGCATTAATCAATGTTATGACTAGAGAAGTTATGTTGAAGCTTAGTATCATTGGTTTTCGGGACACACCTACAATCTTGCAGTTAGCTGAAAATTCCATAGTCAAACTAGATAGTATGGTTAAGGATATTGTTGTTACTTTGGACTCATTAGATTACCCTTCTGATTTCATAGTCCTATCACCCAAAGCCACCTTAGGAGGATACCCATTAATCTTAAGATGACCTTGGCTAGCCATAGCTGATGCTTGCATTGAATACCAGTTAGGGAAAATGACCATATCAGATGGGATAAATACCAAAAGTTAACTCTATATTCTCCAGCAAAACCCCAAAGTGAACTTGATCAAGTTGCCTGGCCAGACTTAGGTGATGCTGACCTTGAAGCAAATGATGTGCAAAAACTTATGGTCATTGAGAGAAATCCATTCATGGTATCACAAGAAGAAGATAATATACTGGAAGTAATCCTTACCAATCAATATGGTTCTAAGGAATCATCCTGTGATGATCCTAATTGTTCCCTTCAATCAATTATGCCTAATCAAACCACATCTCAGCTTCCTATAGCACCTAATTATCTCCACACATTGCTACCCCATGAGGTAAAGTCTCCATCAATAGTGGAAGTCCAAATGCTAGAAAAAGTTAAAAGAGTTGAAATTGCTTCAGGAAAGGAGTTGAATGTTAATAAGAACCTAACTGAAACTCAGATGTCTAGTCTTCTCAAGCTTTTACAAGATATCCAGCAAGCCTTTGCATGGGACTATACTAATATTAAAGGACTAGATCCAAAACTTTATACTCACAGAATCTATATAAGCCCTGAATACAAACCAGTGAGGCAAGCTCAAAGGAGAATTAACCCTACTTTGAGAGACATAGTAAAGACCATGTTGTAGAAGCTTCTTAGTGCAGGTTTCATTTATCCTATCTCTGACAGTCAGTGGGTTTCTCCTCTTGTAATTGTTCCAAAGAAGGGGGGAAAGTGGAGAGTCTATGTTGACTATAGAGAACTTAACGAAGCCACTAAGAAAGATCACTTCCCACTACCTTTCATTGACCAGGTACTTGACAATCTTGTTGGCAAAAATTATTTTTCATTTCTAGATGGCTTTAGTGGGTATAATCAGATTCAAATATCACTAGAAGACCAAGATGAGACAATGTTTACCTTTCCCTAGGGAACATTTTCTTATTCAGTCTTGCCATTTGGGTTATGCAACCCACCTACTACTTTCCAGAGAGTAGTGCTCAGAATTTTCTCTAACATTGTTGCTGACTATGTTGAAATTTATATGGATGACTTCACCACTTATAGAACCACATTTGAAGAAGCACAAGCTAACTTGGAGAAGGTTCTTAAGAGATGTCAAGATTACAACCTCTCTCTTAATATAGAAAAGTGTTATATGATGATGGAAGAGGGAGTTGTCCTGGGGCACTACCTCTCATCTTTTGGAATTTAGGATGACCCTGCAAAAATTGCAGTTATCAACACACTTCCCACTCTAGTCAAGAAGAAGGATGTCAGGAGTTTCCTTGGCCATTTTGGTTACTACAGGAGATTCATAAAAGATTTTAGTCAACTTGCAACACCATTATACAACTTGTTGAAAAAAGAAGCTGAATTTGAATGGACAGAGGAATGTGGAGCATCATTCTACAAATTGAAAGATGTTCTAACAACAACACCTATTCTTAGAGCAGTCCTTGGACAAAAGGAATGTACTATTGAACATGCAATTTCCTATATCAGTAAAAATTTGTAAGGAGCATAATTAAATTATACTATTGCTAAAAAAGAGTTGTTAGCAGTTGTCTATGTACTAAACAAATTTAGGAACTAAATCACAAGTTATGAAGTATTTGTTTATACTGATCATTCATCTATCAAGTACTTAATGAATAAACTTGCCATTAGTGGTAGATTAGCACGCTAGTTACTCCTCATGCAGGAATTTGATGTAAAGATAATATACAAATAGAAAAAGCTAATGTAGTGACCAATTTCTTGTCAAGATTGCAAGTACCAGATGATCCTATAGCAATTGAAGATAGCTTCCCTGATGAGAACTTATTTTCTATTGATTCTTTTAATCCATGGTATGCAGACTTAGCCAACTACCTTGCCACAAGAAGAACACTACCTCACTTCTCTCCTAATGATGCAGGAGCATCCTAGGTGTAAGAGAAATCTTGCATCACCCAAAAAAAAAAAATATTGGTTTTGTTTTCAATAAGGGTTATCTTGTACGAAGCTGCTATTTATGGGAACTTGCTATTTTTAGTAAGTTGGTCATTCGATCTTGGAATGTTCTGATTTCTTCTTTGGAGGTTCATTTTGGTCATATCAGCCTGCCAATAAAGTTTCATTGACAGATCAAATCTAGCTTGGTAGATATTGAAGCTTTTTGGTATTGGCAATAGGGTACAAAAACTTTGAACTCAGTTTTGAAGGCTTTAGAGGCCCCGGATGAGGTCAAATTTTTTGCTGAATGAAGCTTTCTTAATTCAAGTGTTGTAGAGCTCCTTGTGCCCTTTCCAAAATTGGGTTATAATAGTCAATTGGGTCAACGGGTGATGACTTATGGTCTTCAGAAGTTGGGCCACCTAAAATGGCAGAAAATAAATTTCCTTCAAAATTTCTGTTTGGGTTTCAAAAGTTATTTTGAACCGACTTTGATGTAATAAATTGTAAAATAAAATAATTCTAAGTTTGGTCGGCCTTATTGGCTAAAATTTGGAACCTTCCTAGGTGGTGAAAATTGCCTATATAAGGAAGGTCGTAGTGTTGTCTTAGGAAGTTTGGGATAGTTTTGGGTAGTAGATCTGGGTATTGATTCAAGGCTTTGTGCTACAGAATATTGTAAGGGAATGCCCATGTGGCTTTGCATATTGTAATTTTGAAATTTTGTAATTCCACATTTGTGGAGATAATAAGAAGCCCATTTTCAGTTCTTGCATATTGTTGTTGTTTCTCTATTTTTGTTATGTGTTTGTGGTATTAAGGGGAGCACCCTTCATCAAGTGGTATCAGAGTAGGAGTTCCTAAGTGTGTAAATAGACCACTGATTGTGAGGCAGTTTTCACTAGGATCATGGGTTAGGGTTTCTGTGTAAATAGATCACCGACTATGAGGCAGTTTGCACCAGGATTATGGTTAGGGTTTTAGCAAGAAGCACAAAAATGCCTCCACGAAGGGAATGTGGCAGAAGAGCTGGTGTTGTGACACCTAAGGTTAGGGCACTGTAGAGACAAGTGCATGCATTACAAGAGGAGATTGATAGAGGAATGAATCTTAATGTTAGAGATGAAAGTGAGGATGAAGCCAAAGAAGAAGATCAAGAAGAAGAAGGCGAAGTTGTGAACTAGGAGGGAGAAATAATTTTTCAAGACATTTTCGAGATTGAGAAAAGACCTAAGATTGAGGTTCCTACATTTTTAAGAAATCCTCACCCAGAGGAGTTGATCAACTAGATCAATGAATGTGAAGAATATTTTGAGTATGAAGATCTTGAGGATCCTGATAGGGTCAAATTCACAAAGGCCAGATTGAAGGGTCATGCGAAGATCTAGTAGCAAGAGATTCAGTTGGAGTGAAATCAAAGATGAAAGGATAAAATGACAAGATGGGGGTAGATGGTGGATAAATTAAAGTGACAGCTCATCCCTATTGATTATGAGCTTGACCTACTGAAGAAAATGCAAAGTTTGAACCAAGCAGGAAGATCTATCTATGAGTATACAGAAGAGTTCTATCGAATCCTCATCAGAATAGGCCATGCAGTAGATGATTAGGAGAAAGTTTCCCATTACCTTAATGGGTTGAGACCGAGCATTCAAGAGGAGATGAATCGGGTTTGAATGAATAGTATTGAAGAGGCATACCAGTTTTCCCTAAAAGTAGAGGAAAGTTTGAACAATAAGTTTGAGAGAAGACAAAGCAGAAGAGGTCATGATGGAAGATCTAGTGGATGGTCATATGAAGATCGAAATGAAGATCCAAAAAAGTAGGATGAGGCCAGTAACAGTTAGAATTAGAGAGGAGATAATTTCAATCATTTCCAATATCAGAATAGTAGAGATCAAAGAGGAAGAGGAAGGGGACAAGGTTCAGGAATAGGAGGCTTTCGTGGAACATGTTTTCACTATGGAGAAGAAGGTCATAGGGCATTTGAATGTCCTCAATGCCAAGGAAGGACAGATAGGAGGAATGAAGGCTAGGCTAGAGTTGCATATATAGATGAGGATGCCAGATTATCACATTTTGAAGATGCTGAAAGACAAGAAACACTGATTAATAGAAGAGTCATGTTCAGTGGTGAGAATGAACCTGAGCAAAGGAGGAGCTTGTTTCACACTAGGTGCAAGTGTGAGGGTAAGTGTTATGATGTGATTATTGATAGTGGAAGTACTAATAATTTGGTGTCAAAAGAAATGCTGACAAAGTTGAAGCTTAAGAAGCAGAAACATCCACATCCATATCAGGTTGCTTGGGTGCAGGATGACCACAAGGTCATGGTCAGTGAACAGTGCCTAGTAAAGTTCAAGATTGGCAGGTACCAAGATGAGGTACTATGTGATATCATATCTATAGATGCATGTCATATGTTGTTGGGTAGCCCTTGGTAGTTTGACAGATGTGCTGTACATGATGGCCATGCGAATACCTATTCCTTGACAAAGGATGGAGTGTGACATAAGCTAAAACCATTAAAGGAAACAGAAGAAAAGGTATGTGGTAATGCAAGAATAACTTTTGTTAATAGAGGAAATTTCTTAGATGGTATGCGGCATGAGAATATGTGCTTTACCTTAATTCCAAAGGCTGGGAAAGAGGAAGTAGAAGATGTACCTATAGAAGTTGCAGAATTATTAAATGAGTTTTAGGATATTGTATCCGATAATGTGCCTGATGGATTACCACCAATAAGAAAGATTAGTGATCAGATGGACTTGATTCCAGGAGCCAGTTTTCCAAATAAGGTAGCACATAGACTAACACTAGCAGAGTAAAGAGTTGAAGATAGATTTGAAGTTTAGTTCATCACATCATCCATAGATTGTATATGGAAGTAGTCCCAAAAATGCATATGAGTTGATAAAGATAGATAAAGGAGAAATAAGTACTGCTAAAGCTGAAGATTTTGTAGAACATTTGAAGAACATCCATGAGGAGGTGAGGAAGCATCTTACCAAGATGAATGTGTAGTATAAGGCTAAGGCAGATGAGAAAAGGAAGCATAAGGAATTTTAGGTTGGAGATGAAGTTATGGTTCATTTGTGGAAGGTGCAATTTCTAGTTGGTACATATCACAAGTTGAAAATGAAGAAATTTGGGGCATGTAAGATATTGAAAAAGCATGATTCAAGAAATGCGTATGTGGTAGAATTGCCTACTGAGCTGAATATTTCACTAGTATTTAATGTTTCAGATCTGACAGAGTATCATGAAGGAGGTGTTGAAGATGAGGTTACAACAACATAGTGGAATATTCTAGCAACTAGTTTAGATATCAAGGAGATTGATGACATACTAGATAGTCATGTTCGCATAAGTACAAGGAACATGACATATGAAGAATATTTGGTCAAATAGAAAGGACAACTTGTTGAAGATTCATCATGACTAACAAAGGAGGAGGTTAACCGTCTTGGTTTTCCTATTCACACATGAGACGTGACGGGGTCACTTCTCAAATTACCCAAGGTGTCTGATGTAGGAGCATCGTAGGTGTAAGAGAAATCTTGCATCACCCAAAAAAAAAATATTCTGGTTTTGTTTTCAATAAGGGCTATCTTGTGAGAAGTTGCTATTTATGGGAACTTGCTATTTTTAGTAAGTTGGTCATCCTATCTTAGAATGTTTTGATTTCTTCCTTCGAGGTTCATTTTGGTCATATCAGCCTGCCAGTAACGTTTCATTGACATATCAAGTCTAGCTTTGTAGATATTGAAGATTTTCAGTATTGGCAATAGGGTATAGAAACTTTGAACTCAATTTTGAAGGCTTTAGAGGCCTCGAATGAGGTCAAATTTTTTGCTGGATGAAGCTTGCTTAATTCAAGTGTTGTAGAGCTCCTCACCCCCTTTTTGAAATGGGGTTATAATAGTCAATCAGGTCAACAGGTGATGACTTATGGTCTTCAGAAGTTGGGCCAACTGAAATGGCAGAAAATAAATTTCCTTCAAAATTTTTGTTTAGGTTTCAAAAGTTATTTTGAACCAACTTTGATGTAATAAATTGTAATATAAAATAATTCTAAGTTTGGTCGGCCTTGTTGGCTAAAATTTTGGAACCTTCCTAGGCGGTGAAAATTGCCTATATAAGGAAGGCTATAGTGTTGTCTTAAGCAGTTCGGGATAGTTCTAGGTAGTAGATCTGGGTATTGATTCGAGGCTTTGTCCTACAAAATATTCTAAGGGAATGCCCATGTGACTTTGCATATTATAATTCTAAAAGTTTGTAATTCCACATTTGTGGAGATAATAAGAAGCCCATTTTCAGTTCTTGCATATTATTGTTGTTTCTCTTTTTCTGTTATGTGTTTGTGGGATTAAGGGGAGCACCCTTCATCACCTAAACAACATCATATGTTGGTTGAGAAGATTTTTAACTTTTCTTAGATATCGGGCTTCATGGTTTATATAGGACCAAACCAGGTCACTAGGCAGTGTGTTCATGAGGATGAAACCTATGACATTCTACGGGCATGTCATGATGAACCATGTGGTGGACATTTTGCAGCAAAGTAGACAACCTATAAAATTTTGACAACTGGATACTATTGGCCTACTTTGCATAAAGATGCAACCAAGCATACCCGGCATTGTGATAGGTGCCAGTGTATAGGGTATCCCATAAAGTCTAATGAAATGCCCCTATAGCCTCAAGTAGTTGGCACACCCTTTGACAAGTGAGGTATTGACTTTGTTGGACCCATTGAACCCTCTTCTCATGGGAAGTCCTACATCTTAGTATGTACTGACTATGCCACAAAATGGGTTGAATCCAAAGCTATGAGGCATGCCAAAGTTCACAAAGTTGCTGAGTTCCTCTATGAATGCATATTCACCAGATTTGGAGTACTAAGGGAAATTGTCACAGATCAGGGAGCACAGTTCACCTCTCATCTTATCATAGAGTTGATGCAGGAGTATGTGGTGCATCATGGGAAATTTTCACCCTATCATCCTCAAGAAAATGGTTACGTTGAAATCACAAACTAAGAAATAGAATCTATTCTTGTATGCATCCAAAAATGGTCACCTAGACTTTGGGCCTCATTTATTCGATTTATCTCTGAATCAGTTTTATCAATAATCAACATTTTTCAATTATATCAATTTTCTTGATCAAATCTTAATTTTATCATGTATTCGATTATTTTCCTTGGGCTAACCATTTTATCCTAAGTCTTTATTTATTTAAAAGGAATATTTCCTCCCCTTTTAATAAATAAAAAGTCCCCCACTTTTCCTCTTATCCTAAGTTGCACAAATAAAGCATTATTCTTATTTTATAAAAAGAGAAAAAGTACTTTTTGTCTCATATGGACATAAAAAGTCAACTCTTATTTTCTCATTGGAGGATATTTGTGCACAAGGATCAAGCTTCTATTTTTCTCCACCATTGATTAAGTCTTTTGCCTCTTAATCTCAATGGTCCATTTCACCTCATTTCTTATAAAAGGAGAGTTCTCTTCCTCTTTTGCATATCCATCTTTTTTATGCTAATGTTATGCTGCAGGTTTTCTAGATCACTTTGAAGACTCCTTTGAAGACATTGAAGACTTGTTTCCTTTCATTTGCTTTCATCATTTAGTTGCATATTTCCTTTCTTTGTTTGCATATCATGGCATTTTAGAGTAATTTTCCTTTTATGATTTAGCTCACATAGCTTAATTAGGAGTTTGTAATCCATTGCAATTTCCTTTCATAGATTAGTTTGTATTGTCATTTGATAGATTAATTTTGTACTCATACTAGTTTCATTTGCATCTTGCACATTTGATTCATTTTGGGGATTTTGGCACTCTTGCCCTAGTCTTCAATTTTATGAATCTCTCCTAGTGTGGTTGACTAGCAAGGTCACTAGTTTGTAGCTCTAGCTGAGAGCAAATTTATCAAAGTCCCTTGTAACTCCATACATAGAGAGCTATGAGCCACTTTGTGAGGCCTCACCTTTGATAAACCTTTCATGTAATGGTTCATAGAAGTGTGGTCACATTTTCACCAACCTTCAAACTGAAATTTTGATCAAACTATCCTTAAAATTGATATTTTTAGCACTCACAAGTCAAGAGTCGTATAATACTAAAAATTCATTGCACATCCCCTTGAGAATTGTTGTCATTGAGCTGATTTGTGTCATCTTCCAATCTTCATTGGTTAGCCTAGGTTGGATCTTAGGTGATGTGACATGTTGCTCAATATCCAAATGAATTTCAATCATATCAAATTACAAACAATGACTCTTGGTCTTCTTTCTTGCACATCTATCATGTCTTCCTAGTCTCCCATTTTCATCCTTTATCTTCTTTCTTCATAGTTCTTCCTAAATTCTTCATGTCTTCTTGATTCTTTTCCTCTTACTATCTAGTCTACCTTCTTCTATTCATCTATTCATTTCTTCCATGCTTGATTCTTCCTCTTCTAAAACCATGAATTTCAACTACCTTGCCATGGAACCTCTCTTGAGAATGGATGATCTTGAACTCATTGCTCAATTTGAAGAGTATCTTTATTCCTCCAATAGTCCTTCCAAATATCTCATGGGTGATAAACTTATGGCAAAAATAAAGGAAAAGATGATTAAATTAGATGCCTTTTCTAGGATCATAGACATGATCATATCACAACTTCCTTCTTCTAAACGTTCTTCATCATCTAAGTTTTCTCACTCTTTCTCATCTTCCAAATCTTACCATGACTCTTCTAAACATTATTTTCATTCTTCATTATCCAAGTCTTCTTCTTCCACTAAGTCTTCAATTTCCTCTTCTTCATGATCTCATTCTTCTTCTACTTCTCCCAAGAGTCTTACTTCTCTTCAAAAGACATACCATAAAGAGCAATGTGATAGTCCTTGTGATGTCTCTTACACAAAGAGTGATACACCCACCTATGATGACTATGATGACTATGATGATGGACAATGTAGTGATGCCCATGAAACTTCTATTCCTAAGCATCATCCTCATGGTACACTTGTGATTTCTAAGGGGGAGTCGTATTGGGTAGACTGTGATGGTGATCCATATGACTCTAAATTTGAAGAATTCTTTGATGATTTTTGTGAACAATACAATATTCCTACTGAGGAAGAGAAAATCTACCGCGTTGATTTCAAACATCAAAAGAATCTCTCCTCTAAAAGTTCTCATGCTGAAAATAAAGGTTGCGCTCTCAAGCAAGATCATATTAATGTTGAACCTTTGTCTTGTGATGGTTCCCTTCCATCCTCTACTTCCTCCAATACCCACACACTTCCTAAAGCTTCTGAGTCTTCCAAATCTTTCATAAATCTTTCATCCAAAAAAGATCCTAAGGCTTTCCATGTGGTTCCCTATAGTTATTCTCAAGGGCCACCTCTTAAAGATACTCAAGCTAACCTTCACTTGGCTACAAATACTTTCAATAATGGTAAACCTAAAGAGCCTAAGCCTTTAAATGCTATAATACCTATGTCAGCTATTCCTTCACCATCTCATCTAAAGTCTTCCATACAACTCCAACATGCTTCCTTGTCCTTAGAAGTGGATCCATGTCAAGAGGACTTCAAAAATGCTAAAGAAAGGAACATAAAGAAAGATCAAGATCAAGAATCCTCCATGTCATCCAATCCTTTTCATGATGTCTCTCATCCATTTCATGGTTCTTTTGATCCTTTATGCCCTTCCTCATTCATTCCACCATGTCTTAAGTCTTCTCCTAAGCAAGATCAAACTACTACTTACATTGTTGAGCTTATTGATAATCAAAATAACCTTACCACACTTGTGCTTTCCAAAGATGATACTTCCATTAAGGTTATTAAAAATGGTGTTGTTACTTCTGATGTAAAGCCTATTGAAAATCGAAAGAAAGTTGATACGCTTATGCTACCCAATGATCTTTGTCAAGATCAAAGTCTTCCATCTTCTTGTTCTACCACTCCATATTCACTTCCACTTTCTTCTCTTCCTAAATCTTTGTAAGCTACGAATGATCCTATCAAAGAAGGTGCTCCTATTCAAGATGTGCATGATCATATTGAAAACTCTAATGCTCACTCTAAAGGTGCTGATGTCCTTGGTTGTCATATAGATGTTGATGAACTTATTGATTATCCTTTTTCATCTTCCACGTCCATCCTTGGACCTCCTCCACCAATACTAAGGGCTTCACATCTTCCTTCCATCTTGGGCCCTTATGTCCCTTCACTTTCCCCTCCTAATTTTCCTAATTCATCATCTATTTTGGGTCCTTAAGTCCCTCTATCTCCTATCTTCCCTCAAGATCAAAATATATGCATACGCTTGAATCATTTTCATCCATCCACCCATCTAAACCAGTCATATTTTCCTTCTACTTCCACAAGTCCCAAGTCTTTTGGAAGTAACTTGAATGTTCAATACAAGAAAAAGAAGCAATACAAGAATCCATTAAAAAAAGAAGAGCACCATGTCTCCTCTAATCGACATGGAGGCATAAAGTCAAAAGAGATATCTAAGAAGAAAACTACAAGACAAGTATGGGTTCCAAAATCCATCATTGAAGATATTCTCTCTAACACATCAAAAGAAAATAAAAAGCAAAAGGTCTCTCTTGAAAGAGTCTTATGTTGAGAAAAAAGTGAAGTTGACATTCAAGCTTCCAAAGGCTTCCACTTCACTTTTTTCCAAAAATATTCTTCCATTCCATGCACTTGAATCACAACCTCTGCTACTCATTTTCCATATTCCTTCTCGTATTCCTCCATTCACATTTGAGAATTATAACAAGTACACCAATCCTCTCTTCGAGGAGTCAAATAGCAATAATGAACCAGAATATGGTTTACGGTTCTTCCATTTTTCTCGCCACCCTTCAAGGAGTGTATTGACATTGATCTTACCTTTTTTTCCATCTACCTTTTCACAATCCTTTCATTCATTATCCTTCTACCTTCTATCATTTTTCCTCATTTGCCTATTCCTCCTATCTTCCAACCTCACTTGCTTTACATAAAAACCTTATCCTCCATTTTTCTCTTCCATTTTCCCTTCCCTATCAGCATCTTTGAGTATATCATTTTGGATCCTTGGTATATCAATGATTTATCCTTTGAAGGAGCATTACCTAAAAGCTTGCTTTCTTCCAAAAAATTATAAAATTCAAAAAAATAGAAAAAAAAATTGAAAAAATTGAAAATGTGCCTTGGTGCAAACTTGGAGACAGGTGCCTTGGTAGAAAAAATAAACAGAAATAAATTCATCCTATGGTGAAAACCACTCCCTTGTGGTGCCTTGGATAAGTACCATGATGAAAACCTGGCAATCAAGCATCATGCATAGTTCTTCTACATATTTCATCCATTCCATCTTCTCTCTTTGATCTTGACAATGTTGAACTATACGCAAACATTTGGCTATCTTGTGAGCTATCTTACGATGATCTTGCTTCCATTCCATTCATGTTTAGCCTTCATATTCATTTTCCTTCATTCATTCTAGCCTTTCGCTATTCTTTTTCCCCTTTGGTCTTGATTTAATAAAAAAGAGTAAAATACAATGCTATGAAGTCTCTTGACATGTCTACTCCTTTGGACTACATCCTTTCCTTCCTTTTCATTACACTTTTGAAGCTTATCCTATGCTATCCTTTCATTGCTTGTCCAAATGCGCTTTACATGATAATTTTTCCCTAGCTTGGGTACTCTTGAGGAGTTTTCCTTTGAGGATTTATTCCCTTCACTCTCCTTCATTCTCATGTCTTCCATCTCTTCCACCAGCTTGCTTATCTATCTTGTCCTCCACATTGCTAGATATTGGGACTAAACGACGGGATCTTTCTCATGAGTTTAATGCCCGTTCTGTCTGGGGGCATCCTTTGTATATATCTTATTGGTCCTAAAAAAATTCCAAAAAAAATCATATATGATGCTGAAAAAATTCTAAAAAGCATATAATGTCTTGAAAAAATGATCATCTTAGTGAAAATCTAGTAATAGACACTTTGATGTATCTCCAAAAAAAATATATATTGCAAAAAATACAAAAAAATTAAAAAATGCAAAAATTCAAAAAAAAATAGAAAAAGTACCTTGGTGAAAACCTAGAAATAGGTGCCTTGGTAGCAAAAATACAAAAAAATGAAAAAAGATTCCAAGTGGTGAAAACCTGGAAACAGGTGCTACTTGAGGCCTTTGCACTCCTATTTATTAGCATGCGTCCTCAACACTGAGCCTTTCTCCATCATGCCTTGACCTTATTTGACTTGGTCTAGAATTGGTATTTGTATGTGTCTAGGGGGCATACTTGTTCGCATAGGTCCTTTAGGTGTGTTTGTCTCTTGGGGCATTTCACAACAGGTGTTTTTCAACACCACCCCAAACAGTATTTTTCAACACTACCCTTGCATCAAGTGTTTCTTAACATTTATCAGATGTCTTACCCAATAGTCTAAGTTTGATGCGATATTTCTCATTTGCAGATGCAATGATCAGAGTCTGACTCTATGACCAACACACACACACACTTAAACAATCAACTCATTGAGATATGTTGACTTTATTTTTCTTTGTGTGCTATCTATGAGGATTTCTTTGATGATTGGTCTCCCCCTGACAAGTTTTCAATGATGCATAGCTAGAAGACTAAGGGTATGAGAACATATTTTATTTCTTTATCTTCTTGTGGGTATATTTTGTTGATCCTAACTGTCATGAGCATTTATGCTGGTCCTACTTGACACTAGGGATTGACAAGGTATTATCCTTGACTGTTTTATGCGAATGCATGCTTATAGCTATCTTGACTTTCATGTGTCTTGATACAAGCATAATCTTTCCATATCAAACTTAGGTGATCTCACTGCATTAGTCATCTTGACCTACATGTCTTTGATGCCTAGGTGAGATTTCCACATTTCTATTTGATAAAGATCATATTCATATCCACATAGTTATACTAGTGTGCATTGTATGATCTTACAATGTTACCAATAATGCTCGATGATGATAATTAGATGTCTATAAGCGTTGTGACCTTGCAAGTCAACCACTTTTATAGTAGCTTGCATTCTTAGGTTCATCATAGTTTAGTTTTTCATCTTGCATATGGAGAGAGCTCTCCTTTTTATCATCTAGGGACTAGTTGGTCAACTGTGCTCATTTTCTGATTCTTCTTGATCATATCTTTCATTTTTGGTCTTTCATATCACATCATTTTCTATCCATTTTCGAACATAAAATCAAAATCTGAGTCATGTTTACAAGTTTTCACTCTCTTCCATGCAGTAAGCTAAATCTTTTGAGGCCTGATCCTTCGATCTTTGTTGGGGCATCTTCATCCCCCATGTCTCTCAAACTTCTAGTCTTTCATTCATCTTCATTCAATTCACTCTTTTCTCATGTTTGATTGCATCTTTAGCTTATATCTTTCTCAGTCAGACTGGGGCATATCTTCACTACCTAATGGTTATCCTATTATCATTTATCTTCGATTGTGATTTCATTATGATTTGATCAACTCTTTATCAGTTTGTTGTTCCTCTCTACCTAATTTTGCTTTCGATTCCAAGGGGGCAGTACCTATTGGATTTTAATCATTAATTCCTTGATTTTCTTGAGTCACCTATTTTTCTGAGCTTTTACTCAAACGTGAGATTCTTATCTCTTACTTTGAATGTGATCCCGAATTGACCTCATGTTCAAAGGCCTTTGTTTATGTGTGTCTAGATATGATCCCAAATTGACCTCATATTTGAGTAGTTGTTTTGTGATCCCAGATCAATCTCACATTTCAACTTCATTCTTTGACTACATGTGTTCCCAAATCGATCACATATTAGTCAAAGAGGGGAAAATGTATGCATCCAAAAGTGTTTGCCTAGACTTTGGGCCCCATTTATTCGATTTATCTCTGAATCAGTTTTATCAATAATCAACATTTTTCAATTATATCAATTTCCTTGATCAAATCCTAATTTTATCATTTATTCAATTATTTTCCTTGGGATAACCATTTTATCCTAAGTTTTTATTTATTTAAAAGGAATATTTCCTCCCCTTTTAATAAATAAAAAGCCCCCACTTTTCCTCTTATCCTAAGTTGCACAAATAAAGCATCATTCTTATTTTATAAAAAGAGAAAAAAATACTTTTTGTCTCATATGGACACAAAAGTCAACTCTTATTTTCTCATTGGAGGATATTTGTGCACAAGGATCAAGCTTCTATTTTTCTCCACCATTGATTAAGTCTTTTGCCTCTTAATCTCAATGGTCCATTTCACCTCATTTCTTATAAAAGGAGGGTTCTCTTCCTCATTTGCATATCCATCTTTTTTATGCTAATGTTATGCTACAGGTTTTCTAGATCACTTTGAAGACTCCTTTGAAGACATTGAAGACTTTTTTCCTTTCATTTTCTTTCATCATTTAGTTGCATATTTCCTTTCTTAGTTTGTATATCATGGCATTTTAGAGTAATTTTCCTTTTATGATTTAGCTCACATAGCTTAATTAGGAGTTTGTAATCCATTGCAATTTCCTTTCATAGATTAGTTTGCATTGTCATTTGATAGATTAATTTTGCACTCATACTAGTTTCATTTGCATCTTGCACATTTGATTCATTTTGGAGATTTTGGCACTATTTCCCTAGTCTTCAATTTTATGAATCTCTCATTGTGTGGTTGACTAGCAAGGTCACTAGTTTGTATCTTTAGCTGAGAGCAAATTTATCAAAGTCCCTTGCAACTCCATGCATAGAGAGCTATGAGCCACTTTGTGAGGCCTCACCTTTGAGCAACCTTGCATGTAATGGTTCATAGAAGTGTGGTCACATTTTCACCATACAATTCTAACCAAAATAGTGGTTGTCGACAAAAAGGATTGGGCTACATGCCTTCTTGAAGCCATATGGGCATACCGCACCACATGGACAACCACCAGAGGGTTTACTCCTTTTGAGTTGGTGTATGGAAAATCAGCTTCCATTATGATTGAGTTCTAGCATAAAACACTTCGCACAACCTTAGAATTGGATATTGATCTCACCAAAGTTCAAGAAGACCGGTTGCTGCAATTAAATGGATTGGATGAATACAGGAAGTTTTCCCTCCATAATATAGAACTGATACAACAACAAAGAAAAAATTGGCATGACAAGTTCATTCATGATAAGAAATTTTCTGTGGGAGATTGGGCACTATTGTATGATTCAAGATACCAGCACACGTTTGGGAAATTTCATACCAGATGGCTTGGACCTTACAAGATAATATCACTATTTGAAAATGGAGCCATCCAACTTTCAACCATTGATCCTATCAGATTTAAGTTACTTGTCAATAGCCATCACCTAAAACTTTACAGCAAACCTATCAACCGTGATGAGTTCCTGAAGTAGTTCCAGAGCATAGAAGAAGCAAGCGATCCTATAGCCAAAGAGGTTGGGTCTTCTACCTAGCCTTCTGCCAATTATTGATTCCATTCAAGAACACCATAATAAACATTTCACCTTTCATGGAATGATATCTCCATAATAATTTTCATCTCACCTTCTCTGTCTTCCATGCATTCACCCCATCCCATCACTTTATTCATGAAGGTGTAGTTTTTTGGACAACTCTTCCTGCAATGCTTCCAAGTTCATGCCACATATACTCATACATATATTAATTTTTATTCATTAATTTTTAGGATTTTTTGTCATTTTAATTTTCTGCTCTTGCATAACTTGGCTTGGCAAGACCCATGCCATTACTTAGTGGGGCTGAACTATTCTATTTTCAAAATTTCAAATTAGCATGTAAAATTAAAGTTTCTTGTCCTTGAGAAATGTTTACAACATAACTTGCTGATCTATCCTTCTATGATTGCATCATCACATTTCAAGTGAATTGAAGATATTAAAAGCTAAACTTAATTTTTAATGATATGCCATGATGTGTTCGGGGTGGCAGCCTTGGCACACACGAGCTATTATGAGATGTTATGCAAAAAATATATGATTAGATTTCATTCAAAAATCTTTAATTCTATGAAGAAAATTTTAGTTAGTACGTCATCTTTTCATTTGCAACACCTTGTTCTATAATGCATTGAGGTCTATGTTTTACCATTTTTGAACTTTGATGAATTAGTAAGTTCTGCGAATTCAAAATTCTCCGAGAGTAGCAATGGGGGGTGACCTTCAATGGCATGAGCTAGTGGATCATAGGGTTTTGTTAAATGATGCATCCACTTGTGAAATGTTTAGAAGAAGGGGGTAGCTGGATTATTTCCTAAGCCTTAAGGGGTTTGATGAGGAAGTCTCTCTACAATTTTTATCCACCTTGAAGGATGGATTTGTGGAGGCCAAGGGCTTAAAGATTGAATTCATAGAAGATGTAGTAGCTGAAGTGAATGGTTTGCCTCAAGAAGGTGATAATTGGGTGAAAGACTTTGACCTACATTCAATGAGGGCCCAGTTCACTTTGCATAGTGATCCCTAGTTAGATGTCGACAAGAAGCAAGGTACTTGGTGATTATCTTTGCCTCTGAAATTCATTCAACCAGCTGCATTTTTTATCACGTACTTCACCTACAAGGGATGCTACAAGTATTTGCATGCTCTGCATTTCAAAATTCTTAGTCATCTTCAACACGACAATAGACCAGTAAATCTTCCTAGCTTCCTATTTAACATTGTGAAAAAGAAAGCTTTATTAGTCCAGTCAGGAAGCAACCAGTCTATTTCACATCATTGCTTGATAAAACTAATTGTAGAAAGAGAATTAAATAGACAAAAGGTTGGGACATGGGAAGAATTTTTGCAAATGAATTAGGTTGAACCTAGAGTGGTCAGTCCTAGAGGTCACGGTGTTGGTCAAAGAGAGAAAAAATCCTCTAGGGCTCATAAAATTGTTCAAAGAATTGAAATTGATCTTGAAGCCTCCCCTTCCATTTTTAGGTCGCCTAAGAAAAGAAACTTCAATGATAAAGCCTCTACTTCTGGGAGGAAGAAAAACAAAAATAAAGAAGCTTCCAGTATCCCTGAAGCATCACCGTCCGTAAGGACTAGGTCTACATCTAGGGAGGATAAGGGTAAAACAAAGGAGACAGAAGAAGAAATATTAGAGCCGCAGCCTAGTGATAATACTGAGAATGTTAAAGAAACCTTACATTCCCCTAGGGAAGGAAATTATGAAAACCCTCCTGAAGCAGTTGCAGAGGAAGTAGCCACTAAAAGAAGGAAATAGAAGAGTCCTCCAAGCTCATCCACACCCCCTAGGAGGAGAAGTAGAAGGATTTTTGAGAAAGATGTTGAAGCTTCTATTCCTATTGTTATCCTTGAGTCTTTTGAATCTGTAGAGAATGAATATGTTGAAAATGAGTCTTTAGAAAAGTCCTCTTCTAAGGAAATGTGTCATCAAACTGCAGCCAGTAACACTACATTAGAAGATCAGAGTCCACAAATAGAAGTTAACATTGGAGTTAACTACATACTTATTGATAGTGAGGAGGACTCTGAGAACATAGATGAATTTTTAAATAATTTTTTCGGGCCATATGTTAGTTTGGATTCTGAGGAAACCCCTGACTTTGGGACATAAATTATTGAAGTGCCCAAGAAAAGTAATCAGGATGAGTTAGAAACACTAGCGAAGGTAGCAGCTAATGTTAGTGAGGAAATAAATGTAGTAAAAAAAATTGTTTTATGGAAAGGAGATTCCTCTTCACCAAATAAAACAATAAAAACTCCTCACTTTCCATCTAGATGGGTGGATATAGTCAATCAGGAACCTTTACCCCCACCAAGTTTGTCTACACCCCTGGCTACAGGGACAAACTTATATCAGGAATTGTTATGGGAAAAGATACAATGGGAGTTAGAAAAACAAAACTTGAAATGAGTCATTAGTGCGAAGGGATCTCAGTTAGAACAAAAATCAGATGAAATTGAGGTATTGAAACAAAGGATTGATCAAATCATAGGGTTAATTCTAGAGCTAATGAAATGCAGATCACCATCTCTGGTGTATGCATTATTCCTTAAAGAACAATTTATTAATTTCAAATTAACAAGAACTATGCAAGGACTCAATCCTTCTCTATCAACTCCTCATGAATTTTACTATGCCTTTCAGTCTACTCCAATGACTCTGAAAAACCTATTATGTGAATTGTACCTACATAATCTAGCGGTCCCTTACGATACATAGTGGAATTCACTACTCTATGTAGGGGATGTGTAGTTAAGAGCAGTTATGTCCTTAATGCAGAATGAGATAAGCAAGGAACATCAGGCTATACCATACAGAAACAATGAGATGACAGCTCCTTTGATGATGAGGCCTAAAGCTTAGAATTCTAGGTGAACATATTTAGAGTATCTTTTTGTCACAGCAAATAGTAGTGGGGCTAAAAAAATATATCCAGTGCGAGAACAAGCTTTTGCAGATTGGGACCAACATTCCTCACATGATATTGCCACAACAATCAGTGCCTCTAGGAAGAGATGGATAAGGATGTCACATGATCTAAATTCAAATAAACCTCACTCACCATAGAATTTGACCCTTTCTACAAGAAGAGTTCCATGGTACATTATGATGGGAAGGACACTCCTTAATCACTGGTTTCCATTGAGGTTTTAGCCTCCACTTTTCCTATAGCCATTGTTAGTGATGAATGACAATGCAGTAGATTATGATATGGCCACTGAAGTTCCATGATGGGAAAGACTCAAAGAGCCTCACAGATACTTTGACTATGTTCATGATGAGTCTAGGCAGAGAACAACTAGTGACTAGAGGGTCCATGCTAGGATTCAGAATTTCATGGTTGCTAGAGACCACCAATAGTTTAGATGGGGGGAATGATAGGATTCTAAATAGCCATCTTTCTCTGTACTTTTTATCCTCTTTCTAGAATAGTTGGTTGCACATAGACATGAATTTATGGTTTTTAAGCATACGAACTTATGGTTTTTATGTATATGTTATATATATGTGTGAACAAAAGATGAAAATGTGGATACTATTAAAGACATAATATCTACTTGAATTCATGGACAGGAATGGTACATGTAGTAGCTATACATGTTAATGAATGTTTCCTTGCCTAAGCTATGTTTTGGGGAGTTACCTCCTGTAGCCATAGGACTTGAAAGAGTGTTAATTAAGGCTTACACCTTTTCCTAATATTAATGATGTAGATATATATGTATATGGTTGGATGTGTGTGCATTGATTGTTTTGTACATGTCGACTATGGATATTTAAAGACCAACATAGTGGTGCTAGAGTAATCAAAGCCAACCATGGATTGCAGAATCTTCGCAAGCAAAGCAAGTTGATAGATGTTTTCTATTACATGTGGGCACAGATTTAGTTTCCTTAATGCACTATATTTTTGGGATTATTCATGGTCAATAATATTTCTATTTTGAAACTTTATGAGTTGTAACCGATCCTCATTTATGAAGTGACTGTAGACTTAGGAGATAGTTGTAGATTTATTTTAAATAATCAACTCTTGTGACTCTATTGGAGTTAGTCGAACAAACTAGTTTTATAATAAAACTCTTGCATATTGTTTTCAATCAAGTGTAATCATTTTGTTATGAATGAATAGAATGTTCAGTTCAAGTTTGTATCTTTCATCTTGATTGTAAGTTCTCATTCACTCATTCAAGGAGGCCCACTTGGTGAGTGAATTGTTCTGTTAGCGTAGAGTTCATTTTCCTATTATTTCTAAGTAGTTAGAACTCTATTGTTCTTGCAACTCCTGATAATAGAATTAGTAGCATGTTCCTGCAGCACAGTTGGTTGGAGTAGTTCCTAGCCGCAATTCCCTGCTTTAATTAGAATACATTTGTTTACTATTTTTAGTATAGTTTCCTGAAGCATAAGCATTTGAATTCTTTAAATAGTCTTAGAATGAGAAGGTTTGAAGAATATACTTTGCAAATGCCATTCCAAGTTTATGTCCTTGGTCGATAATTAAATGAGACTGAATGATCCATTTAAAAATCATTTGGGTTATCCAATCTTGAAATAGGCAATCCATTGCTCTAGGTTTCTGATACCATTATTTGGCCAAGCAATCATTTCATGGTTTGGCAAGTTTTTACCAAAAGCTCATAAGGAATTTTAGTTGAATTTGTAATGTTATGACTGAGACTATGAGAGGAGACAAAAGATAATTCAAATGGACACATGGAGCTGAAAAAAGTTTTGAGACTCTAAAGCAGAATGTTGTTGAATTACTTGTTTTAGCGTTACCTGATTTCAGTAAGGTATTTCAAGTGGAATGTGATGCAAGTGGAAGTGCAATTGGAGCTATGTTGAGTCAAGAAGGTAAACTTGTCACTTTCTTTAGTGAAAATTTGAATAATTCTAGAAGGAAATATTCTATGTATGATCAAGAAATCTATGCTATTGTTCAAGCACCAAGGAAATAGAGACATTATTTGATACCGAGTGAGTTTGTGTTGTATACTGATCATAAGGCTTTACAATATTTGGGTAGTCAAAATAAGTTGAATCAGAGACATAGGAAATGGGTTGAGTATTTGTAGAGTTATACATTTTGGGTAAAGCATACAAGTGGAGTCACTGACTGAGTTGTAGATGCATTGAGTAGAAGAAGATCTTTGATGACCGAGATGAAAATTGAAGTTCTTGGTTTTGATGAGATGGGAGATTTTTATGAGTTTGACCCTGATTTTTTTGAGCCATGGAGAAAGTGAAGAGCACCTATTCAAGATCAACAAGATATTAAATGGGATTAATATTTCATTCAGGAAGGTATGTTGTTTAAATGTATTCAATTGTGTATACCGAGAGGAATAATGATAACTAATCTGATAAAGGAGAAACATAGTAGTGGTTTGGCTGGGCATTTTAGTATTGATAAAACATGGAATTTTCTTAAGGAGAAGTACTTTTGGTCGCAGTTGTATAAAGATGTTCAAAAATTTGTGAAAAGTTGTGGAATTTGTCAAGTTGCAAAAGGAGTAAGTAAGAATACTGAATTGTATATACCGATTGTTGTTCCTGAGAAACCTTGGATTGACATTAGTATGGATTTTGTTCTTGGCTTACCGAAGATAGTAAGAGTTAATGATTGTATATTTGTTATTGTGGATATATTTTCTAAGATGGCACATTTTATACCTTGTAGAAAGACATCAAATGCAGTACATGTAGCATATCTTTTCTTTAAGGAAATTGTCAGATTGTATGGATTACCGAGGAGTATTATCTCTGACCGAGACAGTAAATTCATTGGATACTTTTGGAAAACCCTTTGGAAGAAATTTGGCAATGAGTTGAAATATAGTTCTACATTTCACCCACAAAACAACGGAAAGACTGAAGTTGTGAACAAAATTTTGGGAAATCTTTTGAGATTTTTAGTTGGAGAGACACCGAGTAATTGGGATTATGTATTGGCACAAGCAGAGTTTACATATAATAATTCAATGAATAGGAGTACTGGAAAGACACCATTTGATATTGTGAATGGCACACAACCAAGAGGAATATCTGATTTGTAAGACATTGTTGATGAGAATAAGAAAAGTGTTGAAGGAGTAAAATTTGCTGAGTACATGAAGACATTGCATGAAGATGTGAAACTGAAGTTGAAAGATAGTAACATAAATACAAAGAAAAAGCTGATAGATCAAGAAGATATAAAACTTTTGATGTTGGTGATGAAGTGATGGTTCATTTGAAGAAAGGTCGATTTCCTATTGGAACATATGGGAAGCTGAAGATGAAGAAGTTTGGACCTTGCAATATTTTGAGGAAATTTGACAATGGAAATGTATATGAAATTGATTTACCTAATGAGATGGACATATCACTAATTTTCAACATTTCTGATTTATATGAGTATCATGAACCTGATCAAGAAGTGGCAGTACCAACAAAATATCCTAAAAAGCAGAATGATGAAGTTGAATAGATTTTGAAGGAAAGAGTTGGCAAGAGCACAAGAGGAAAATAGTATATGGAATATTTGGTAAAATGGAAGAATATACTGATGGAAGATAGTTCATGGATTTCATAGTCTGAGTTGAATGTAACTTGGACCAAACCTACCAAATGATTCAGAGAATCATTTCAAAATAACCCCAGGTGTCTGATGTAGGAGCATCTCAGGTCCTTGCCAATCTGGTGTCACCAAAAACAATTTGGAGTTTTGTCTATGTTGATTGGTTTCTTCTTTGACTGATTTGGTTGGTAGTTGGTCATTTTCCTTTGGTTACCGAGTGTGGTCAGTTCTCTCCTAGGCAGTCTATTGTTTCACTGGCGCTCAACATTGCCTATCTGCTACTCAGTTATCTTGCTCACCGACGGGTTTAGTTTTTGTTCTTATTGTGGCTGACTTGTGCATTTATATTGGATCATAGATTTAATGTTAGAATCCATCATTGGGAAGCATGTGGTCCCAGATCTGACCATTCCTTTTGTTGATTATGGATCTGAAGGCTGACTCAATTCAGTAGCTTCTTGTATAAATGTAGTTGTTGGTTTAGTGTTTAGGAGGAATTTTTTGAGATAAAAGTAGAGATTTGATAGATCCTCGTATGTTTGAGGAATTTTGTATTTCATTGTTATATCTTGCCCTAACTAGGAAGGCCTTACAACTTGACATGTATAGTTCTATTTGATGAAAATATTTGAAAGATTCTGCATTCTCTCTCTCACTGTTGTTTTTTATTGCTTTTGTATGTGTTGGGTAGGCTTGGATCATTAGGGTGCTCCATTTTTTGGCCCCTCTTTCTCCCTTCCTTGCATCATAGTGATTGCATCATAGGCCAAGAACACCCATGATCAACAAGGCAACAACTGGATGATGTAGTATCAATGGGATACTCAAGAATCACAAAGACAAATCAAATAAAGCATATTCAAAGGTACTGGTAGATTCAAGAGGCATTCATCATCAGCATGTTAAAGGTACACAAATATATACACTAAGGAAGGATACACCACAATATAAATATGCTTCAAATCTATATTCAATACATCGATGCTATGGCATGAACATGTTAAAATATTTATGATGAACCAAAGTTAAAAGGGCTACAATTGATAAATCAGTGGCACAGTATGACATAGCCTCATAAGGAATAGTAAAAGGAAATAACACCTTAATAAGTGCACTAGATGGTGTGTCATCAAGTAGATCTCAAGCACAGAATTATGAAAAGGATACATGTATTGGTGGCAACAACAATCCAATGGAGAAAATCATGGTCCCAAGTTATCAAGTCAAAGTAGGAGGTACACCTTCTATAATATCCATACAACATCATTATAGCATGAGTAGAACTTAAATCTACATTTAGGCTGAATGAAGAATCAGGCAAATGATAAAATGAGGAAGTCATATTAAGCCTAAAGTCATTGATACCATTGTAAATGCATTGTAAAATAGTGAGAAGAATGAAATCAAGTAAACATTAAAAATAAGAATGCTATAGCTTTCAGCCTCTTTCTTTTTGGGTAAATGGCACAAGATGGGGAGAAATGTATAAACCTTAAATCTCATAACCCCAGCTCATGATGAAATAGTAAGTATTGAACATAGGATGCCATGTAAGACAGAGAGGATGGACACATCCAAATACATACAAACCTAGCTCGTAGGCCTTCTAGCCATGAATGTAACAGAGCTTTCACAATGCTGAGATCAAGCGTAATAAATATGCAGCATGGATACTAGTAAAAAATTGAATGATGCCTCAACTATATAACGCGAGCTATATTAAACATACTAGCAACAAGAATCAACAAACAAGAAAAGACAAGTTCAGGCATCGATAATGAAAGGTAAATGGTAATAGTCAAATAGAGACACCAGTTAATAATATGCCCTAGCTTTAATACCCATGGGTCATTAGAATGACACCAAAACATTAATAATGAAATAGCACCAGAAAATACCTAATAAACACGCACCATGGAAGGAAGTGAGCAAAATGACACCAAAAAATAATAGTAATGCATTCCAATCAAGCTAAAGACCAAACTCATGAGCCTATGCATAAAGGAAGCAATAAGCAATATATTTGATGCCCTAGTCTCCAGACTCACAGGTCATCCAAAGCTCATCATCAAGAACTAGTTAAATAATACCCCAACCGAGGTCACAGGCCTCTCCATGAAAATGGATGAAAGGTATGTAACACATGGTAAACCTGTCATCAAACATGCCTTCAAATCAATGAGCATTTGAGCATCATATTTGTAGAAAACACAAATGCCATTAAATATTCTACATGGTGCCATTCATTTCAAAACATGTTACAACATATCAAATACCATGCCCTAGCTCTCAGGTTTCAAATAAAAATAACAGTGAATGTAAGATACAATGATGTCCTAGATTACCCGTGGGCTCCAAATATAGATAACAAGAAGACCAGGCCCTAGTTCACAAGTGCTATAATGTAAAACATGAGCTGCTACAGAGTAAACACCTATACATTGTGCCCTTGATTTCCAGAGGGAGGGGTTAACATGAATCAAATGCAAAGAAAGAAATAAAACACATACACATTACCCTCAAAAATACATACCAAGAGGTTGAGTATGCAATCAAATGAAATGATATGAATTCCAAATCAAACCTACCTCAACTTTATGATGCCTCATCCAGATCGGTTGTTTCTAAAACCAAACACAAAATTGCTAGTGAGAATAGCAACTTGCTAGATGCCAAGATGGAAGGTCTGAATGCCAACCAATTCCTCATCCTTGTAGGGGTTTTCACATAAATGACTAATTATTCTTGTATCTCTCCTTTTAGGGTTGAGTTTTATTGTTTTATTTTTGGTGTATTTGTTATAGGTGGGTCTGATTTAAAATGTACATATATTTAAATATGTCCTCATCTTTTAATTAATTTAATTGGGTTGAGGACTATTCATAAGATATTATTAGAATCCACAAGTATTTGTAATATGGATAAGGGGTGATAAAGATTTAAATTTAAGAGTCATTGCCTACCTTCATTGTAAATTCTGACAATGGTGTTTTATAAACCATTGTGAGAATGTTAATTTTAGTGCATGACTTGGATGGACATAGTGGTTTTGTTTGACCATCTTTTTTAGGATATTCACCTTGTCCACTACCCCTATAAACTCAGGAATTTTGCATCTGAGTTTAGGAGGCAGCCCCATGGGCCTATTTTGAGGGATTTTCCATTTTTAGGAGCTTGAGGGTTTCATGAAGATTCCTAAGTTTAGTTATATACCACTCACTTATGTGATTGAGTTAGTTTTTGATTCTCTCTTTCCTGGAGATGAATGCTTGTAGCTCTAGAAAAGAAAATTGTATTTTGGTTCCTTTAATTTTGTTCATAGCAATTGTCCTTCTTATCCCTACAGTTTTGTGAGTTTTTTTGGTGGATTTTATATCTTGTATTGTGATGAAAGTTAGTCCTTTACTTGATATTTTGTTCATTTAGATGCTCATAAGCACTTTTATTTCCTTAAGTCTCAATCTATGTGTATTTGAAGGTATTTGGGTTTGTGGAATTCATTTTCCCTTCTCATTTACAGCCAACACCTTGTTATTTCTAAGGGAAAAATTAGATTTAGGGAAAAGTTGTGATGCTCAGGTTATGTTTGGATTCCATTGTGAGTTTTTTTTAGTTTGTGGATCTATTTAGTTTGGTGAATTTCCTAGTTTTAATTTCAATTTCATGCACTCTCTCTCCCTTTTCCTCCAAAATTTAGTTAAGTTTTAGGTGATTCAAGGGGAAGCCGACCCCTAATCCAGAGGTCGAGTTTCTGATAGGTTACCCATAGCCTGAAAGTAGTCCCATGTTTCATGGGATTTCTAGTATCTACACTAAGCCATACTCGGGTGCAATCCCTAGTAACAAAACTTGCTCCAAACATACAAGGGCTGGATATATTCTATTATTTGCATCCAATTCTCCCCCTAAGGCCATGCAACCTTCTAGGTTGATATCTCAAATAATTCATCATGCAAAGACATAATATCATATACTATCTCTCCCTGAACCAATGTCTTATTGAATTCTTTCACCTTCCATATCTTGTCATCCTCTTTTCTTTCTAATTTCTTGAAATGATTTTCAAATTCATCCATGTAATCATTAAGACTTTTACCACTGTCACCAACATTCTTCCTTATAACCATAGGATGTGGTCCTCTTTTTTCTCTTGGTGGTCTTCTCTTGTTCTCCCCATTATATTTGCAAAACTTTGCTATGTGTCCAAGTTTGTTGCATTTGTAACATGTAGGTGGTATTCTTCTTTCCTAATTTACTTGTAGCTTACAATATCTTGCAATATGTCCAAAGTTATTGCATTTAAGACATGCAATCTTGGCTGTTGACTCCTCTATGATAAAATATTTTTTATACCTAGATTGATTTGGTTTTCTACAGTCTTCTTTCTTGTGTCCATAATCATAATAGTTATAAAAGTAACTGACAAAGGGTTTAGAGGTACCTTAACTTCTGCAATCTCTTTTTTGTTGGAAAGTTGTCTATACTAAAGTATATGACTTGATATAGTGTTTTCATTATGGAAACAAAGTCATACAATAGTTTGGAGTCAACGCACTTAGTGTAAAGGTCAGAATTTAGTTAAGTGTTAAAGAATGGACAGTGTACAGAGTTCTTGCAGCTAAGAGCATCAACGCACATGTGTACGGATGAATTATGGTATGCACCCTGGAAGTTAAGCTTGTTAGACTATACTTATGCTTAGTCTATGAGTGCATAACTAGATATGAAAAGATGTGAAAGTTATAGTCAGTTGAAGTTGCACAGCTAGTGTGTGCCAGCAGAGAATAGAGCATGGAGCCGACAGTTAGCATTTTGATTTCCAATTGTAATGTAATATTGTAAAGGCCATGCACCCATTGTATTTATATTACCAACATGTTTATATGTATAATTATAAGCACACTTAAGCCAATTCATTTGGAAGTGTTTTTGTAATTAGTTATAGGGTCGACCTATTGATGTATTTTGTATGAGCACATAAATATAAGGTGCACCCATTGTATTTGGTATGGAAGTGGTAATAGAGTTGTGATAAGTAGAGCAGAGGTATGTGAAGATAGCTCATAAGATGTATTAGATCTTTTCTAGAGGTCAAAGCATTAGTGCACCAAAGGAACTGATCTGACAAGTAGTGTCATAGTGACAGTTCACCAGCAGATATAGTGTGTATCTTAATTCAGAAGGTTGTAGCCTTCACCATTTGAGAAGTGAGCTCTAGGATAGTGAGTCCACTCCCCTAACAAGGATCATTGTAAAAGACTCCTAACAGTGTCTAACCCTTAACAAGGTCTACTATACTTAAAGCATTGTAAAGCTACTCCTAACAGGGTAAAGGATCTTCTAACAAGGATCGCAAAACACTAGTGCAGAAAATTAGTGGGTATCAAGTCTCACCAGGGTTTTTACCTATTTGGGTTTCCCCATAACCATATCACTGTCATGTGTTGATTTCATGCTTCATGTTTATGTGAATTTTTAATTCAGTTCTTAAGAATTTATGTTCAGCATAAAGATTAAAGTGAAAATTTAAAATAGAGTGAACACTGATTCACCCCCCCCCTCTCAGTGTTCCCATTCCTAACAATTGGTATCAGAGCTCTAGTCCTCAGCATAGAAATTTAAACACTTGAGGAGATCATGGACAAAACTGAAATGAAACATCTGAAAAGAAATCTTGAAGCTGCTCTTGAAGATCTTGACAAGTCAGAAAGAGAATCTAAAGAACTAAAGGATAAACTTAGTGATACTCATTTAGTCATTAAGAAGCTAAGGAAAGATTTGAAATAATGCTCTACCAGTGATCTAGGGACAATGGTAAAGAAGCTCAATGAAGAAAAAAAATCCTTAAAATTAAAACTTGAAGAGGTTGATGATAAGCTGACTAATAATCAGGCAGTCTATGATGAATAGATCAAAGAGAACCTTCAGCTAAATGAAGAACTAAGGAAAGCAAACATGGAAAACTTGGAGCTAAAAAATAGCAAAGAAAGCTTGGAGTCTGAATTGAAAGAAGCAAAGAATCATATTGACAAATTACAGAAAAGTTTTGATTTGATAGAATCTCAGTTGTATGCAAGGAGAGTCAAAGGAGACACTAGTTGTATTGGACACAATGAAGAACAAAATCAGATTGACAATATGCGAGCAAGAAAGGATTCACAAAAGGACTCTACTGATACTGAAAAGACTAAAGATCAAACCATAGATAATGGTGAACCACCTAAGAATGAGTGCAAGCAAGTAGACCGCACATGTTTTTCTTGTAACAAGCATGGACACATCATGAGGAACTATACAGAGGTAAAAACTTTTAATGGTTACTATTATTCATGCAACAAGTTTTGTCATAGAGCTATGAATTACAAGACTAGTAAGAAGAATAGAATTTAACAAGATTAGAGAAATTAGAATCAGACAAATGTAAGAAGTACTCAGAATGTTAGATGCTAGATATGCAACTATAATGGTCACACAACAAAGCAATGTAGAATTGTGACTCATGTCAATGCACCGAGGAATATAAGACTTCCAGTCATTTGTCACTCTTGTAACAAGGCTAGACACACCTCAAGGTTCTGTAGATCAAGAATGCAAGGTCAAGGAATCCCTAAAAAGGCCGAATAACCAGTTTTGGATCCCGTAGGAGAAGTTAACTTTGTCAAAGCCTTAGATGATGTGAGCATGATTTGGTCAGAGAAAAAGAAGGAAAAGACTGATGAGAATGTATTGGATGCATCCCCAGTGGATGCACCCTCTACATATGCATGAATGGCCCTCAGGGTCATAGGGGGAGCTAATTTAGCTCTAGACCCCTACATGGTTGGTATACTCATCCTTTGAGTATGTGCCTTTGGACTTAAGCTTTTGGAGTGTATAGGAACCTTCGTGCAAGAGCACACATGCTGAATGTTGGTAGAACTCAAGTTGCAAATGTTGCAGTGACAGCCTAGTTTATGTGACATGCATTAATGGTGGATTTTTCACTTTTAAAGTACACATAAGTCATTTGATTGCTCACAGAATTCAAATTCAAAGCAATAGAGAGTAGAAGGAGCCTTGGAAGTTGTTGCAAAGTCTTGGTGATTGATCTATCAAAGATTTGTTGTAGTTATCAGTGCATTTGATCAGTTGCAGAAACCCTAGCTCATTGCACCGATTCAGAAGCCGTCGGATTATCTCTAAGTTTAGTTGGAACGCGATTAAAAATTAAGTCATAGCCACTCCCATTGTTTATGATGTCGCTAAGAAGAAAAGATATTTTTTCAAGAGGTACCCATTTAAATCAACCCTAGATGATTTAGACGGAGCTTTCTCACACACGCCTATGGGCATCATGCATGTGAAGACATAAGGGCTTACATCTACTATAAGAAAGAACCTGTTGGACTAGATAGGTTAAGGGCACACATGGATACCATTTTTGAAACAAGATAAAACATTCATGGATGTATACACCAAATGGAATGATCACCCTATTGTTGAGTATGCTACGACATATGAATTCTATGAGATAGAATGGATAAAGGTCTTATTGAGCAGAATCCATGATTATCTATTTTGGATTGGAGATGTTCTACTTAGAATCATAAATGACTTAATTCATGAGTTGATAGGCCTTTCTAGAATAGGCAACATCCTTCCCATGGGCAAGGCTGTCAGGAAAATGGTAGAACAAGTATGTAAGTCAAGGAGCAATAGGTGTGATATGACCATGGAGCCTATTGAGAAAGAAGACATCAAATTGATGTCAATGATACTTGGGTATAGATTTCATCACACTAGTAGAGTGAATAGTGTGTCTATGGGCACTATTCTAGTAGCTATCAAACTTGTGAAGGAAGATGGGGAAGTCAATTTGTGTGAGATCTTGTGCACACAGTTGATAGATAACATCAAGGTCATCAAACATGACAAAACAAAGATATTCAGGTTTGGGTCTCTAATCATCTATATGTACCTTCATATTGCTGGGAAGATATCATATTTGTACTTGGACAAGTCCATTCCTACCATGCCTCAGATATCCAATAAAGCATCTATAGAGATTACACTAAGGGATTATATCACATTGGAATTGAAGACTTTTAGAGCTAAGATGCAGATGAGGTATAGGATTCCAGAAAGCATTGTAGAGAAGTATAAGGATTCAATATTCTTTATGGTGGAGATTGATACTACATGTATGGAAGTTGTTGAACCAAGAACTAAGTGGATTCATCCACTTGGGTATGAGGTAGAGGAACAAATTCTTGAAGCTTATGCACAGGTACTTCTGTCAGCCCCCAAAGATCCTAATGAACCTAGATGGGGAACCTATGAGGAAAATACCAGAGAAGTTGATGCAAAACTTAACAGTGCAACAACTAAAAGAAAAGTTGCTAAGGTCACTTCTAAGATCTTGAGAATACATGCTGTGTCTCAAGCAAACCTTTATAAAGCAAGGGATGAAAAGATTTCCCTAGAATTGAAAGGTGCAACAGTAGAGGAAGAACAAGAAGATCCTAAGTTGAAGAAGATGAAAATTGAATCAAATGTAGTCAGAAGGGTAAAGAAGATAATAATCCTTCTTTTCCCATAGATACTACTGATCTTACCACTCCTCCAGAGTATAAGCCTATAATCAAGAGGAAGAAAGAATCTAGCACTAGTCATCCATCCTCATGAGCATTAAGGAGCAAGAAAAACATTCAAGCACCTTCTAAGGTAGGATTCAGACCAAGCCTTAAATTATTGAGCACTAGAATTGTTGATGAGGGAAGAATTGATCAAGTAGGGAAGTTTTATGAAACTTCCAATGAGATTGGCAAACTAGAGATACATGAGATGATTGTCAAACATATGATAAAGTTCAAGAAGATAGTTCTTGAATTGAAAATAGAAATTCCAGATAAGGTGTGGGAAATAATGGACTCCTTAAAAGGACAAGCCACTGAAGAAGATCTAAGAATAAGGGGACAAATTCTTTAGTCCACTCTTCTAGTATGTTCTATTGAAGAAAGGCCATTGTTACTAGATCTAGTGAAGCCACACTTAAGGACAAAGATGAGAACTCTACACATTATGAACAAAGACTATGAGTTGATAAAAAAGGAAATAGAGAAGGAAATTGAAAAGATGTTATTAGAACAACACATAAAACCACCTACTACGCCCATCGCTCATGCACCTAGTAAGCAAGACAAAGAAGAAGAGACCTTTAATGTACTAGTGACAGGTCCTCGGGACTCAACGCCCATAGAAAAAACTCAAACAGAGGTAGACAAGTTTGCGCCCATCTTAGAATCACATGAAGGAAGCACTATTTCATAGATAATGTGGAGATAGCCATGGTGGCTACTGATAAGGATTTGTACAAGTTTGAGGAAGCATTTGTTAGTATTGAAGAAGCTGAAATTTTATGTAGCAATTCACCTCCCACTCAGTAATAAGAAGTACTCATAGAAGATGTATATGATAAGAAAGAAGAAGAAGAGGTAGAAAAGAAAGAAGAAGATACTTCTTTTGATCTTGCAAAGGTAAAACCAAAAGTGATGGACATCACTCCCATCACTCCCTCCTCAGCATTATTGTCAAGTTTGACACCTGACACAAGCAGTTTGGACTCTTGGAGAGAAGAAGACCTGATTAAGTTTAGTGTCTTGGCTATGGAGAAGGAAAAAGAAAAAGAAGTTATGAGGAATCCTCCCCTGACAGAATCAGTGAATATTTTGAATAGTTTTCTGGTAGAGGATAAGAAAGTGTTAAAAGTACATTCGGTTAATGATGTGAGTTCAGTCCTCTCACTGTTCAAAAGCAATTTTTCTAGCCTAGAAGAATATGTGTCCATAATAGCAGAAGAAAAGTACTTAAAGAAGAGACTGAATGACTTGATGAGCAACTTTTCACTAGTCTTGAATTCTCTTAAGTCTAGTCAAGCATCCTTGCAAGAGTTTGTTGATGAAGGAAGAAGGATCATTGCAGCATGGATGGATCAAGACAAGCTCACTAATGCTCACTTCAAGAAGATAAAAGAAGAAAACACTATGATTGAGCAGGTAAAGAATTTAGTTTCAGAAACATCCACTAATGTGAACATGTGCAAAAATGTCTACCAAGGATAGATAGACAAGATTGAGAAGGAAGAAAAAGAGATAACAAGGATAAGGTCCGGATAGACTCAGTTGAGGAATGGTCTTGCACCCTCTTTAGACATCCTTAATCCGAATATAAAGGATATTGATGCCACCATGGTAACTTATGATCATGGTCCCATCAGTGACTTGGAGAAGATGGAGAAGCTTCAATATGCATTATGCGCCCATCTCCAGATAGTTAACTCTCTGATAACCTTTTGGATGAAGGAGATCTAGAACCTCAAGATTGCATATCCAGATGTTTTCCCTTAGTGAGTATGTTTTTATACAGCTTTTTGATGTACCTTTGTCATTAATGTCAAAGGGGGAGTTGTGTATAAAATATGGATTTTATATATGTATAGGGATATATAAGATTATGTATAAAAAAAATAAAAATGTATAGAAGACAAAAGTTTTTGTAAAGGAACAATTAGCAACTTGGCCATATTCCTTTGTTTTCATCAATGAAAAAGGGGTAGATTATTGTCAATTTGTCTATACTAAAGTATATTAATTGATATAGTGTTTTCATTGTGGAAAAAAAGTCATACAACAGTTTGGAGTCAGCGCACTTAGTGTAAAGATCAGAATTTAGTTAAGTGTTGAAGACTGGACAGTGTATAGAGTTCCTGCAGCTCAGAGCATCACCGCACCTATGTACGGATGAATTATGGTATGTGCCTTGGAAGTTAAGCTTGTTAGAGTATACTTATGCTTAGTCTATGAGCACATAAGTAGATATGAAAATATGTGAAAGTTATAGTCAGTTGATGTTGCACAGCCAGTGTGTGCCAGCAAAGAACAAAGCACAGAGCCGACAGTTAGCATTTTGATTTGTGATTGTAATGGAATATTGTAAAGGCCATGTGCCCATTGTATTTATATTACTAACATGTTTATATGTATAATTATAAGCATACTTAAGCCAATTCATTTGGAAGCGTTGTTTGTAATTAGTTATAGGGCCAACCTATTTATGTATTTTGTATGAGCACATCAATATAAGGTGTGCCCATTGTATTTGGTATGGAAGTGGTAATAGAGTTGTGATAAGTAGAGCAGAGGTATGAAAAGACAACATAAGATGTATAAAATCTTTTCTAGAGGTTAAAGCATTAGTGCACCAAAGGAACTAATTTGACAAGCAGTATCACAGTGACAGTTCACCAACAAATATAGTGTGTATCTAAATTTAGAAGGTTGTAGCCTTCACCATTTGACAAATGAGCTCTAGGATAGAGAGTCCACTCCCCTAATAGGGATCATTGTAAAAGACTCCTAATAGGGTTCAACCCTTAACAAGGTCTACTATACTTAAAGCATTGTAAAGCTACTCCTAACAGGGTAAAGGATCTTCTAACAAGGATCAAAAAACACTAGTGTAGAATATTAGTGGGTATCAAGTCCCACTGGGGTTTTTACCTATTTGGGTTTCCCCATAACCATATTGGTGTCATGTGTTGGTTTCATGCTTCATGTTTATGTGAATGTTTAATTCAGTTCTTAAGCATTTATGTTTAGCATAAAGATTAAAGTTAAAAGTTAAAATACAGTGAACACTAATTCACCCCCCCTCTCAGTGTTCCCATTCCTAACATTTTATGTGTCCAACTTTGTTGAATCCAAAGCATGTACCTCTAAAAGGTTTGGTCTATTCTTTAGGTTCTTCATGAGTAGTTCTTTCTTCAGGCTTCTCTTCACTTTCATCTTCATTGGTCTTAGAACATTCTCCTTCATTGAATCCAACTCCAGTCATGTCTCCTTTATGTTTTTGTCTTTCTCTTTGCTCATTAATTTTTTCACTACTCATGTGAAACTTCTCAATGTGCAATTTGGATTGAGTGAATTCTCCTTTAATGATCTGATTGTACTTCTCCAATTCCTAACATTTATCCTTGTAGTGATCAAGTTTAGTCTTCATTTGTCCTATCTTCTCATTAGCTTCTTTTAGTGACTCTTCAACTTTGTTCTTTGCATCCTTTTCATGTTGAATCTCTTTTATCATCAAAAGATTGATTTCCTCTTTTTCTTGCTCTAGTCTATTCACTTGATTTGATGTATCATTTTCTGAATATTCTTGGATCTTGTCCATAAGGTCTTGTTTCTGATTTCTTGAAACTTCAAGTTGTTTCTTTAGTTTCCTAATGAAACCTTCTACTCTTCTCAATTTGAATTTGAATATACCATTCGTAGCCTTCTCTTTGTCCAGATCCTCAAGTGCTACTTCAAAGTTTTCTTGTAAAATTTTTGAATACTTTCTTATCTCCCTTAAGCTATTAGGCTTTGTCTCAAAGGGCCAATAGCTCTAATACCAATTGTTAGGATTAGGTAATACTGAGATGGGGGGTGAATCAGTATTACTGAATTTTAACTTAAACTTCAACCAATTATAAATAAACCAAAAAAATGATGAAATGAAAAGAACATATAAGAATAACACATAACTCATGACACTGTGATTTTTTCTTGAGGAAACCATGTTAAGGTAAAACCCTGGTGGGGATGATACCCACAACTATGCACTAAAATACTATATCCCTATTAGGAGATCTAGCCATGTTAGAATCTGATTGTTACATAGTACATTTCCTTGTTAGATGAATACATAACCCTATTAGGGGATACAAAGCACCTGGTTAAAGGTGGCGAGCATACAACTCTTACAATTGAAATACTATCTCAAAAAGAGTTCTAAAAAATGAACAATACAAGAACTTTCCTTTCTTAAATAGTTCCATTTGTAGCTCTATCAAACACTAATCTCACATCTACTCTCTACTCTTAGATTCACATCATCACATCATCATTCCATCCATCCTTATTGCTTCCATAAAGCATTCTATACTTATACAAAATCTTCCATCCAATCGGCTCTCAAAATACTTCATAAAATATAATAATAAATTATATAAATGAAAAACATAGTGACGATGATCTTATATTACGAAAGAGTCAAAAATATACTTTATCCATCTGACTTAGCATGTTACCATATCCACTAATCTTGCGTTAATCTTTACAACTACTTGTGTGCCCTATTACACTGATTCTCTATCTTCCAATACCTTCAAATCACTGTATCTCTTTGATATGGTCACCAAAACATATACGAACTTAACTAAAGCATATACATACCCAAAAATACCTTCTACTAACTTCAAAATCCATAATACATCATGTACTATCATCGCTGACCAAAATAGTACACCAATACATTGTTGTCTTGATTCTGTACTTAGTCATTTTCATGACTGTGACTCTATTACCAAAACTCTCTGCATGCAATCACTCCAACATAAGTTTTACCATAAATGAAAACCCTCAAGTGATCTCTAGTGCCCCAAAACACCACTTTCCAATAATCTCTCCCTTTTTTGGTAGGGGCCAGCGTCTCTCACAGGGTTTGTGACATGGCTTAACCGCCTCCAGTATCTTCTATAATTCTAGTGGTTGTATTGAGCATTAAGAGGTCAATCTTTTGGTGCAATAACAACCGCTACTTGTAACACATGGTATTAGATCTTAGTCATAGGCTCAAATCCATGTAAGCCACGATGAGTGACGTTGGGAGGGGGATTGTTGGCAATGGGCCAACATCCCTCACAAGGTTCGTGACATGGCTTAACCACCTCCCATGTCTTCTATAAGTCTAGTGGTTGTATCAAGCATTAAGAGGTTGATCTTTTGGTGCAACGGAAACTGCTACTTGTAATAGATTATTCAAGGATGGTATCTGTTATGTTTTTAAAAGAAAAATATGATGCATTCTAAATGTTTAAGTGGTATAAAGAAATAGTTGAAAATGAAATAGGAAAATAACTAAATTTTTTGAGATCAGATAGAGGAGGTGAATTTATCTCTGATGAATTTATTGTCTTTTACAATGAGCATGGAATTAAAATATAAGTATCTACACTGAAGACTCCACAAAATAGGGTAGTTGAGAGAAGGAATAAAACCATAGTTGACTATGCTAGAACACTATTAATTTATAATGAATTTTCTCAAACATTTTGGAGAGAAGTGATAAGCATTGCTATCTACACACTCAATCAAGTACACTTAAAGAGAGGAACCAATAAGTGATGCAAGGGCATCCAAGGTTAAGGTAGGGGCATTCTTGTCCTTAGTGAAATTACATGGGGTGTTTGTATTTTGGTTGGTGTTACTCGGTTGTAGCCTTGACCGACGGTATTGATCATTGAAGGAAGCTCGGTCACTAAGGGAACTTGGTAGTCTCTAGTGCTCGATGAAATTGTGACTTGGTCATGCTTGCAGTGCTCGATCGACATTGGTGCTCAATGATGCCTAGCATGCTTGGTGATTTTACTATCACTCGGTAGTTGTGACTTACCGACTGGAGTTCTATGTGATTTGTTGAGATGACTTGGTGAATTTATTGTTGGTAGCCATTGTTATGAGCTGACATGTTGAATTAAATGTTTGTATACATTTGTAAGCCAACTTATATGGCATTTAATTATTTGTTTTGAGGATTTAAGGGTTTCATCTTGCTAACTTGTGGCTAATGATTAGTGTTTAAGGAATGCTTGGGTAGATGTTTAGGGAAATTTTTTTGGAAAGGAACAACTTAGCAAATCTAGAAGTTAGATGCAAAGCTTGAGAGAAAAGTTGTGGAAAAGTTCTTGATGTCCTTCCAGATCAAATTGTAATCTGATAGTCATTTGTAGCAGAGCTAGGGGTTTGCATACTTGGAGACAAGGAGATCGCTTGGAGGCTTGCAAGCTCAAGTTTAGATCTTCCTTAGGGTTTCCATCAGCTTCTGATTGTCTTCAGATATGAACTAGCTAAGTTTGTACTGGATCTAGTTTTGGATCTTGCAGAATTGTTTTCTGATTGTAATTGGCCCTAACCCAGAAGGCCTTACAGCTGGGGATGTTAATAAAAATTAGTGTTAAACAATTACTTTGTGTTGCATTGTTGAGTAATCCATTGTGTAATTCTATTGGCTGCAAGGTTTGGACTATCCTTCAATGGATCCACCATCCTTGACTGCATCAATAAGACACCTTATGAATTATGGTTTGGTTACATACCGAATGTAAGTTACTTTAAAATATTTGGAAGTAGGTGTTTTGTACTGAATGATTCTAGAAATGGAAAGTTAGAATATAAAGGGGATGAAGGTATATTCTTGGTTATTTATCAAATAGAAAAGCATATAAATGTTTGATCAAATCCACAAACAAAATTTTTGAGAGTGCAAATGTAAGAATTGATGAATTTACTGATAGGAATGAAGAGGATACAAAAAAGGAACCTGAGGATTACAAAATATTTTTTTATGTTTAGGAAGGTAATTTGTTTAAAGAAACCAAGCAACATCAAGGAGGAACTGATGAGAAATATGAGCCTCCATCGAGAGATCAAAATACTAATGAATAGTATTCCAATCCTATATTAGAAAAATATGTGAGAAGACACCACTAACATTGCAAAATTATTGGAGATTAGAAAATGGGAGTCATGAAAATAAGTAAGTTGAAAGATAAAACATGTTTGATTTTTGAATTTGAATCAAGATTAGCAAAGGATGCACTAGGAAATGAAGAATAGATTAATGCTATGAAAGAAGAGATAGATTAGATTGCAAAGAACAATACATGGTCACTGTTACTAAGACCTAAGGAAAAGAATGTGATTGGAACAAAATGGATTTTTATAAATAAACTCAATGAGAAAGGAGATGTCATCATAAGCAAAGAAATGTTAGTTTATAATGGGTTTGCACAAGAACAAGGTATTGATTATGGTAAATCTTTTTCACCTATTGCTAGATTGGAAGGTGTAAGGATATTACTTGCATATGTTTCATATAAAGGATTTAAATTTTATCAGATGGACGTTAAGTCTGCATTTATGAATGGAATTCTTGAAGAAGAAGTCTACATTGAACAACCTGAAGGATTTTTTTAGAATTCTGATAATGATATGATTTGCAAGCTACACAAAGCACTCTATGGACTAAAGCAATCACTCTGAGCATGGTATGAAAGATTACACTCTTACCTAATCAAGATTGGATTTGAAATAACTAGTGATAACAACAATTTATAATTGAAATGTGATAGTACTGATAAAATTCTAATTGTTGAGATATTTTTTAATGATATTATATTTGGTGGAAATGAGATAATGTCTAAATCATTTATTGAGGAAATGAGAAAGGAATTTGAGATTTCTATGATAGGAGAGGTATAATTGTTTATTTGACTTCAAATTCAACAAGTAAAGGATGGGATCTACATAACTCAATCTAAGTATATCAAGGAGCTCCTGAAAATATTCAATATGGAAGAATCTAAAATGGTTGGAACATCAATGGCTACTGGTTGCAAATTGTCAAAGGAAGATGACACTAAGGAAGTAAATGAGATACTTTACTGATCTATGATTGGTAAACTACAATATGTTATCCATAGTTGACCAGATATTGCACATTCAATTGGTATAGTTGCAAGGTTGTCTACAAGCCCAAAGGAGACACATATATCTATAGTTAAAAGGATATTTAGATATCTTAAATGTACTAAAGATTTCGATCTGTTATACACAAAATGAGGAGATTTTGATCTCAAGGTATATACTGATGCTGATTGGGATGGAAATATTGATAACACAAAGAGAACTAGTGGTGAAGCTTTCTTTTTAGGAGAAAGACTAGTAATATGGTTAAGCAATAAATAAAGCTATGTTTCACAATCTACTGCCAAAGCTGAGTATGTTGTTGCAGCTATGAATTTTAGTATTGTATGAATCAAACAATTACTGGAAGGTATGCATGAAGAGATTGTTGATCCAGTTATAATTTATTGTGATAATACCAATTCTATTAACATATCAAAGAATCCAATGATGCATTAAAAAAGAAAGCATATATCTATTAAATATCACTATTGTTAGATTATGAGTTATCATTAGTGTCACACATATAGTTGGTAAAGGAAGAAAAAAGGCTAGTCATTCAACACACTAAGTATAGTAACCGAAAAGAGCACAAGGAAGAACAACATGGTAATAGAGCACAATATTGACTGAGTACATACACCAAGATAGATGATTACCGAGCACCGATTACTGTTAAAATTGAGTATTCATATATACCGAACATCAATATTTTAGCGAGTCATGAATGTAATATATACCGAGTAATAAAAGAATGACATAGAAGTATGGAATGACATAAAATACAAGGAAATCAATTCATACTAAGCTATAAAATGGTTTACATATTTTGGGGTGAATATTTAATGAAGATGTAATCATTAAATGATTAATGATCCCTATGTAATATTGTTTTAGGTTATTCATTTGGATCGTAGATCTAAGGTTTTCTAGATGAGAGCATAACCCTAATTAGTTCAAATATTTTGATATAAGAATTGTCAAGATGTCATTTTAACTAGAGAGAGAATGCATGAAGTAGTCCTCTACATGAGACATCTAAAGATTAGAGAGGATTGTGATGTTAAGGTTTTGACAAAGCATTCAAAAATTATATTTAGAAGTACACCAGAGCCTATCAAGAAGTATTCAAACAAGATATCTATCAAAGAAAGGTGATATCAGTTAAGTACTTAATCATATTTGAAATTTAGTAGAGTAATTTGCTACATACAGATCAAATTTATTGTTACTTTCTAACAAATGTGGAAGACTAAATCTCTTAATAGAGTAGACCTAACAAGTCTTTTGTAAATCTCTAAATTGAGTGCACACTTAACAATGTTTCTTAAATAATCTAACTAGGTTGATCTTAACAGGTCTTAATTGTTGCTCCTAACAAGGTAAGATCATCATAAGTGATCAACATTATAGCCTTAATCAAAAAAATTTATTATTGCATTAGTGAAGCTTTGTGGGTGTCATCCTCACCATAGTTTTTACCTTCTAAAAAGGATTTCTGTGATACCAAAATACATGTGTCAAGTTTATAAAGTTTCATGAATGTTTACATGTTAGATTAGAAAGCATTTCTTATTTTCAGTAATGTTATGAATGGATGGAAATGATAACATGACAATTGGTTAATGAATGAGATCATCTTAAGGATAAAGAACAATTTTTTTTAAGGTTATCGACTCATCCCTCCCCTCTCAATAAGTCACCTTTCCATAATCCCAACAACTATTTGAGAGAGTGAGTACAAGATAAGCTTGTGACATTGAAGTATGTGAATTCTAAAGAATGGATAGCTGATATATTTACAAAACCATTATCAAAGGATGATTTTTAGTATCTCCAAGGTAAGTTAGGGGTTCATCCCCTATCCAATGTTCATTAAAGCATGATGCATGCTGCATCAATTCAAGTACTCAATAGAATATCTATCTTGTGAGTTGATTCTAGTGTTCGCTCTTTAGGTGAAGTATGAAGTTGTGAAAAAGAAGTTTATGACTGCAATGAGAAATTTTTACATTTGAGGTATGATTTAAGTTTGTCTATTTTTGGTATTTTTATCAAAGAGGGAGAATTTTATCAAAAGAGGAAGAATATATGAAAGAGGGAGAATATCATTGATGATTTTTTAATACAAAGAAGGAGAATGTTGTTGATGCATTGATGTTGCAAAGAGAAAAATGGAATAAAGATGATGGAATCAAAAAAGGAAACAATAAAGAAGACTACTACTGACAGTGAAGTGAGAAAGACTATAGAAGAAGATCAAGTACAAAAAAGAAAAAGCTAAATCTCCAAGGGAGAATATGAATGACAGTGAAGTATTACCATCATTAATTGAACACTGAATATTATTAGTATTTCCATCAACGGTAAAGAGGAAGATTGTTACCATAACTGATAGTAATGTTGAAGATTGATTATCTGATGGTGATGTTGATGAAGACTAACTGAGATAAGAGGAATACATGATAGTAGAAAGGTTAGATCAGTTATTGTCTTTTCATTCTTGTCAAAAAAATTATTTTTGGTTTATATTATGTTTCCATATCATTCGGTAATGATATAAGTTGAATTAGAAAAGAAGAAGAAGAAATTCAAGATGTTGTGAAGTTGAAGAACTTAAATGGGAAACTAGAATAGATCTAAAAATGATTAGGTTATGTTGATATAATTTTTTTCTACCTAACATATGATTATGTTAAGTTGATAATGCATGGTGATAAAGATTTGTCAAATCGGTAAGTTAAGTTGTTTTGGCTACCGAGTAGGATGTGTCACTTGATAAAGGTAAAAGGAAAAAGGAAGTAACTCGGTAAAGGTAAAGGAACTGAAGACACTAAACATAAAGGAAAGGTTTAGGAACTAAGAAAAGTTAACCAAAATTCAAATGGAGGGCACCAAGCGAGGAACAAATATTAAATAAGGATTGAATTGACATTTAATGATTAGCTATCATGAGATGGATGATCATGATGACAAGGAGATTTAGTTACAAGAGATCTATAGATAGGAGAATTCAAGTTGAAGATATATGACAAGATCTAAATGGTTAAAGAAGATGGAACAAGTTTCAAGAAAAGTCCAAGTTCCTTGGTGAAAAGAAAATGCATTACCGAGATCTAGATTCAAGGTATAATGAATTTGATGGTTAAGATTGAATAAAGGAAAATGTAATAAAGGAGATTAAGAGGAAAAAAATGTTTATATAAAGGATGGATTTGTATAAAAAAAAGACTAGAAAATTGAATAGTTAAAGGGTCATCGACTATTGGGGTGAAGAAGGAACAAAGAGATTCTAAATAGAAAAGAAATATTTGATGAAGTCTTGAAGCCAGTGGATAATGAAGAATTGAAGTGAAGATTGAAGAGCATACAAAGGATCTGATTGAGAAAAGACAATTGAAAATCTATAGGTTAATTTATTTATTGTTTCTTACTAGCATTTGTAACAGAGAAATCTCTTAATAGAGTGAACTTAACATTGTCTTATTGTAAAATAATTGAAAAAGGTAACATTCTAAAGAGTGTTTAAAGCCCTCTAACAAGGACACTCCTAACAGGGTTAAGATCCTAACAAATCTGAGGTAAATCGCTTAACCAAGTCACCCCTAACAATTTCCATTATAATCTTTAACCAGATTGGCTCTTAATTGGGTGTACTTCAGAAGAGTATTTTATTATTCGGTGACAATTCCCATAGTGGTTTTTCCCACATCTAGGTTTCTACATTCAATACTAGTGTTACATGTGATGCATGACTTATGTGAATGATTTACTGATTGTTATAGTTTATTTAATGTTGTCGGTAAATAGTGAAGTTTAATTTACCAAGTTGCCATCGAGCTAATCATAGAAAGGTTTTTAGGTATTTAGAATCCAATAGTAACATGGTTGACCTATTCTCGATAGCTTGAGATTTTCACCAATTTCTAGGTTTTGAGTCATGATCACAGATCCACAATCATAAATTCAGCTACAAGTTCAGAAGTATAGTTTTCATAGTAGAAAAGCATATTTTTCTTCATACTTCAAGGTGAGTACCTCATTATCTATTTCATATCTTAGTTTTTATCTATTTTCACATTTTAATTGGGCTAATTATTTACGTTTAGGACCTAGATCCCTATTTCTTATCTTGTTAAATCAATTAGTTCAATTTTACAAGTGAATTTATACAACCTTAATCAAATATTACATTGCATGAAAGACAAATTTCTTGTGTACTTCCTTAGTATAAATTTGGTTTAACATTAGTGTCCCCTCATCTTCTTGACTTTTTCTAGTCTAACTTAGGTTATATTGAGAGTTATGCCTGGAAGCCCCTCTTTCTATTGTATTTCTAATGTTACTATGGAAATGGTTAATTAATGAACACATCTCACATATTTTACATTCCTAAATTTATTGACACCATTTTTTCCTTAAACATTTTGGTGAACCTGACACGTCTCTGCCTTTTGATTTTAGAGTTAGATCCTTTGATCTCTCTCATTTCCTTCTTGGAATTAGGTGTTCAACTTCTTTTGGTGAACCCAACATGCTAAAACTACCTTTTGAATTTGGATTTAGATCCCTTGATCTCATTTTCTTCTTTTTTCCATTACTGAATCCTATTTGGGAGTTACATTTAGCTATATGTGTGTGGTTAGATCTTTCTTTTCTCTTTATTACATTGATAATTGTCTAGTTAGATATCATTAGAGTTTCCTTTTTTTATCTCCTCTTTTATGAGCTTTATTACACTAAGCTCAACCTCTAGTATTCTCAGTAGGAGAAGTCATATACTCATGGGCTCTTTTGACCATGATTCCTCTTTCCTTCCTAGGACCCATGGTGATACTAATATTTTCCCTCAAGATCTCAATCCCATAATGGAGCACAATTCTTCTCATTCCTCCCATGATGAATATGAAGCCTTAATAATTCCTCCTTCCCAAGTTGATAATTTCTCTCATGAGTTTGATAAATTGGAAAAATTGGGTTGTGCAAAAGAACCCAAATCCTGATATTGTTTCCACTATTGAGGCTATTAAGAAGCTTATTACTCATGATGACAATAACATATCCATTTTGCATGCTATCTCACACCTTATTAATACTCATGCTAATCCTTTTATGGAATGTGCTCAAGAGTTAGGATACACTCCTCCTTCCATAACTATTGAACCTTCTTTCTCGATTTCTACTACCATTCCTAGTATGTAGGATTATGTGCCACCTCTCATCACAACTTCTACACAAGTTTCCACTCCTTTAAGTGTTGGTCTTCCTAATCATTCACTTCCTTTGAGTGTTCCTCCTACGTCCATAACTTCTTCATTATCCTCATACAATTTTATCCCTTTCACATGTTCCAATCACCTTCCTGTTCCTTTTAATCCTCGACCAACATCCTTGCATTTTCCATTGGCTTCCTACAACTTCCCTAGTACATCCAATATGTATATGCCTACTACCGGGTCTTCTAATCCTACCATTAGTAGCTTAGTTCAAACTATCACTACTTTACAACAACAAGTACCTCAATTCACTCAATCCAAGTAAAACATCACTACATATGATATTGCCAATCTCCTTGTTGGTACTCTAAAATCTGGATTGATTTTAGAGTCTATATTCAGAAATTCTCCTAAGGCAAAATTTGTGCCTTTCGAAAGACCATTTTAAAAGACCCAAGTTCAAGTGCATATAAAGATAGGCCTGATGATTTTCATAAGATGGCACTTGGGACATGTGTTCTGTGCCTTTCACTTAGAATATGCAGTTGGTCACAACTCCCAGGTCTCAGTTTTGACAAGTTTTGAAGATACCCATTTGGAGATCATTCCACAAATCTGCACTTTGTATTCTGTCCAATTTTCACTAGATGGTCTACTTCAAAGGTTTCTATCTAACACCAGGATAATAGTCATGATAAAAAGAATATTGCACTAAATTATAGGCATGAGAGTGTGTCTCCATGCCCATTTTTAGATTCTTAAGAGTTTTGTATGATCAGTTTACCAAGCCTCTTCCATTTGCATTTTATTTAGGTTCACCGAATGTAGGAATGCAAAATTCAAAGTGGCCTACTTTGAGATCATGCAAATTGCACCCAATCAGTAATCAGGAGGAATTGAAGGTTGGTTTATACTATAGACATGGAAATGAATATCCTTGATGAGTTTTATATTATGGCCAATCTGTTTGACCCCTATCCTTAGCCAATTCCAAATGTAATTTATATTGTTTCACTGTCTTTCAGTTCAGGATGTTCTAACTGGTTGACTTTGAGGATTATTTCTGGCTAGCCAGATGATCGTTCAGTGAATTTTATTATAGCCTTGTTTTATATGCATAAGAGAAACTCTTCATTTAGGGTTTTAGACCATGAGGATTCCATTTGATATGATTGAAAGGTCAGACAAAATGTGCTTTATGCTAATGGCTAGTGCAGACAGAATAAACTTCACAAGTGACCATTTCTAGAATTTCATATCTTGATGTCAGAAGATTTTCTCCGAATAATGATTGATTCCTATCATTCCTTGTATGCTAGTCTTCTTCTAGTGTCAATCTTTCACCCTCAGCTCATCATTTGATATTTTTAGTTCATCTTCTTTAGTGGCAGTTACAAGTATTTCTAGTTTGCACTTACAAAACAAATTTGAACAAGTGTTTTCAAGTTTTTAAATCTTTCACCCTATTCATCTTTATAGAAAACCATCTGAAAGAGTTCTTCTCTACACTAAAAGTTTTGTATTCGCTAAGTGTCGATGTTAGAATTTAAGTTTTGATCAGTGTTTTAATGGTGTGACTAGAGACATTTTATGCAATTTGGCAACTTTGGCGAGGTAATGGAAATCAAGGTTTTTGGGTGTCTAGTTGCTTTCAAATTAAATCCAGTTGCTTTATTTTTCATCCCAATTACTTTCAAGGGTAAGGTGTTTGAAATCAAAAAAATTTTAGGTCGAACCCACTTGGGTCCTAGCCTGCTTCATCATTTTAAAAGCTCTGTCATCTCCATTCCAATGTATATGCACACCAAATTACTTCAAGCATTTCCTTTTTAGTAAATTTAAGAAGCGGATTTAGATGCCCATTGATAAAGCAATGGAGATTCTATTGAGGCTTGGACTTATGACTAAAAAGTTGAATTTTGAAGAGACATAAAGTAGAGATGTTTTAATGGTGAATGGGATCAAGGTTTTCCTCCACACATATCCCATAAAGACTACAAAGTATTAAGTCAAGCTTCCCCAAGTTCCCATTGCACATACACACCTTTCTTTGGGCTACATGCTCCACACTTCATAATGCACTTTAAATGTTTCTCTTAAACAATGCATTACATACTTCATGTTGTGTGTATGCAAGGTCTTGGGTTGCACACGTTTTTAAATAATAGTGTTGGGCATATAATATGGAGGAAGTTTCATATGCACCAAAATGCTATTCTTCCCTAGCATTTTCCCTTCCCCACATTTTCCCCTACCCAGACATACCCCTCCACGAGGTGCTGCATAGCCTAAGAGGTCTTATGCAGCCTTCTAAAGTCTTAGGCAACCATCTTTTGGAATTGTGTGAGCCTCCCATGAGGAGCTACATGAGCGTCCCCTTAGGGCTATGTGTGTGCTCCAAAAACATATGAGTCCAGTGCTTAAGTAAAACAAAAAAAATAAGAGCAGGTTTGTAGGTCTGTGCATTTGGAGGGAAGGAAAATGAGACTGTGGATTGGCTTTTTTATCCCACATTCAGTAGACTAGGTGAAAATAAAGTATTTAAAAACCATAGTGCTTGGTAAGTTAGTAAAGTGAAGTTGGAAGAGGGCTTTGTGGAGGGTTGTTTAGTTGTGTGGGCCTGGGTAGTGCATGCCAGCTGGGCACACATTATAGAGTATTATTTTGAAAGGGAAAATATTATAAAAGCCAAGGGATTCATCCCACATTGGTTGTGTGGAGTGAAAAAGGATGTTTAGGTACCAAAGCACACACTAATGAAGTGTCCAAGTGTGGATGCCTAGTTGAAGGCTAGCATATGCATGTGCGAGAACCAAGGTGTCTGGTTGGCAATGATGAGGAGAATGATGTGGTGAGTGGGTCCCACATGTAGGTAATGTAAATTTTGACGTGACTTGAAGTACAGATCCAATGCATCAAGATGTGTGTCAGATCCAACTATTGTCACAACCCCGCAACCACGAAGATGCCTAGAGGATAACTGTTGCGGGACTACGATAGGTTGACACTTGTCAAGGTGATGACATGGCTAGGGAGGTACATTCTAGTGCTTGGGTGGATAGTGGAGAAACTAAGAACATGACATGTGGCGAAGAGAAGTGATGGAGTAGTCAAATGGATAGATAGCTAGGTGTCTCGAGATGCGTGTTGATCCAACAGTTGGCATTGTTCCGCAAGGAGAAAGATGCTCAGGAGTTAGTCACTATAGGACTACGATAGGCCGACATGTGTTCTGAGGTGAGCTAGTGGATGAAATTGCAGATGGACATCCAGTTAGTGAGACAAACCAATCAGAGGGTGACACATGGCAGAGGGATGTGCAGATAGTCCAACATGGTAATGAGGTGGATCGATGAGAAAATCATGTGATGCCACATGGCACATAGGGACCCACATTAAATTCAAAGTCTACACAAATGAATTAAAATACATGATAAAGTTTGAACTATATGATAAATTTGAAATTAAGAAAGTTGCAGTTGCTTGAAAATGAAATGATGTCTGGAAGGTTCATTTTTTACCCAAATATGGACATATAATATGTTTTCAAAAATGACAAAAGATAAGGATTGTAGTGGTGGTGGTTGTTTTCAGATTTGACAAGTTGGGTGAGAGCAGTAATGATTGTTGTATCAAAGATCAGAGTTTGGTAAGGAAGTTCATCCAAACATGACTGATATGTAGATTCAGGCAAAGGGGGAAGAATAAGATTTCTTGCAACTTGGGTTGCTTTGTAGAGATTTTTCTAGACTATTGAAGAGATTAGACTTGTTGATTCTTTCCAAGTGCATTAAATATTGATTTGATTTTCTCAGAAAGGGAGGTAGCTGATTTCCCGAGAATGTCTTGCAGAGGTACAATTAGATCATATTTCATTCTCTTGCAAACCTTGGGATTTTTGGTTAGGTTTAGGGTTTTTGACCTGAATGATCTTTTTTCTTGTTGCATCCTTGTTTCTATAAAAGTATTTTTATGATCATTTAGAAGGTGTTGGCTGCAAAATCTTGAGACACAGGAAGCTGAAAATCTAAGTGTGTGTATCCTCAGTCCAATTTGTAATATGCTCTGCTAGTTGTATTAGTAGAGGGGAAAAAACTTAAAAGTCTTTTTCATATAGTTTAAGTGGTGTATTCTGAAGTATATTGTAATACTAGAATTTGAATCCTCATACTTAATATAGTTTTCCAGTTTCAAATCTCTCCTTTTGTTGTGCTTCTTGAGTCTTGGGTTTTCCGATTCACTGCATAGGGTTTACTTGTGTATATGTTTTCATTTCTCATCTTTGATCTAGTATCAAGTTAAAGGTCTCTAAATAAAACATAGATTCATTGGGTTCAACATGAATTTTGTTTTGTAAGAAGTGTATGAGTCTAGTTTACTATGTTTATGGCTTGGAATCTCTAATGAATTAAGTAGTTGTTTTTGTATTTTTTTCCTTATTTCAAAAAATCTTCCCAATGGACAAGGCACTGATCAGAAATTAGTATCTCTTGTAGTGATGCAAGTTTGGCATGGTTGTTTACATTCTGCAAGAAATCAAATTAAAATCCTTTCTATCCTTTCAGTTTTATGTTGTGTGGTAAAGGTTTCATCATAGAAATGGAGAGTCAATGAATGACTAGTTATCATTTAGTACTTTCTTTCTATTATCTGCTTTGTTCAAATCCAGTCTTGGTATTGTAAAGAGTGTTTTATTTATTGGATTAGGTGCACCCACCTTGGTTTTGTAGAGCTAGACGTGAAGAGGGTAGTCTTGTCCCTATAGTTGGTCCAATTACCTACAGATTTCTCCATATTTGGAACTAACCATTCCCAAAATCAATCTTAGGTATATTAATGTCTCTTTGAGTCTAAAATCCATTTCAGAAACCAACACCCCTTTCCTTAGATATCCTTCATGTTGTTATCCCACAACGTATGGAGATACCTCATCTTGAGACTTATAATGGTAAGGGTGATGATGTGATTTATGTTAGGAATTTCCAAACTATATTTAGTGATTTTGCTAATGACTTTAGGATGATGGCTAATTTTTTCACACATACTTTTAGGGATTAAGATTTGTAATGGTATTTCTCATTACCTCCTTACTCTATTAATTCCTTTCAAACTCTTGCTAACACCTTCATTCAATAATTTCAAAATAATATTGCTCCTCAAATTTTCTTTGAATGATTTAAAGAATTGTAAGCAAAATGTTAAAGAAAAATTCAGTGACTTTATTGGTAGATTTAAACATTTGTATGCTCAAATTTCTTATTTTGTTCCTGATAATGATATTCAACATATTTTTATTTCCAATTTGCAAAAGCACATTAGAGATAAGATTCTTCTTAATGAGTATACTTCCTTTTCACATCTTTGCGTAGTTCTTCACCACTATCAGTTACAAGTGAGCCAAATTGAGAGCTCTACTCCAATGGCTACTATTATTGTGGATAAGAGTGATGCAATCATTAATCAAAATAAGTTCTCTAAGCCTAAAAAATACATAAAGATTCACAAGTCAACAAACATAGTTGATGATCAAGTGGCTGTGACATCCAAAGGTATGACTACTTTTTCTTTAGTGTATCATCCTGATTGTAATTATACTTCATTATTTGAACCTTTTCCTGTAGTAATGACAAATTTAATTAATGCTAACATTCTTAAACTTCCTCTTCTCCATTCTATTGACACTAGAAAACCAATGCCTATGTCATTTGATCAAAATGTTTTTTTCAATACCATGGTTAACTTGGTCATGATACTCAAAGGTTTTATGCTTTGAAGAATTCTATTCAAGTCCTTATTGATTCCAATGCTATATTTGTTGATGCTAAGGTTAATAGCATGAATAATTCTATAGGACCTCCTAACCATAATTTGCAAATATACACCAATCCTTTTCCTTCACATTCAACGAATGTCTTTAATCAACATTCTTCTTTGGTTACCAACATTAGCTATGATGATAAGGTAGAAGAAGCTAATCATGTGGTTAATCATGTTCCATCTCAACCTCAATCTTCATCTAAATCTTCATCTCCTAACACCTTTGATGACTCTAATATTTTTAAAGATCCTAATGGTCCTCTTTACATTACTTCTAGGGTTTCTCATATTCCTTTGCATGGTATATTTATTGATCCATCTTCCACCATGAATGCTATCACTGTAGAACATATTTTTACTAAAGGATTGTATAACGATGCTTATTCAATATAGCTATTATTTGGAATAAAACTTGTAATGGTTTTCTTTATCACCCTCGACGTTCTATTAATCTTCCTGTGACTATTGTTGGTAAGGTTATTTACACTACCTTTTTTGTCATTCCTACTTCAGACCAATTTCAATTTAAGCTTGATATTTCATGGCTTTCCTCAATGCAAGATATATCATATCCTCTTCATAAGTGCATAAAGTTTCCCTAAAATGGAGAAGTTATCACCATTAATCATTCTCTTCGAAAACCTTCACATCTTCATGATTGTGCTAATATAGATTTATTTTGGCCATCTATTCCTCAAAAACTAACTAACCATCCCGGTCATATCTTTTGATCCTATCAATGTTACAAGGTAGAAAATATTCTTGAGCTTATCCTTACTAAGGATGCTACTCCTACAAATGTATTACCTACCCCACCTATTCATCCACCTATTATTCCTCAATCCATAGAAATTCCCTCCCCAAAACCTATGATTGTGGAACCTAATCCTTCAAGTTTATCTCGTAAAACTATTCATAACCAACATGCTTGTCAGTGTTGTAAAAAATTCAAGCTAAGAATAAGAATCATGCCCTTTCTTCTCACACTTAATCTTCCTCTCAACCTTTTCCTTCCTTTGATCAACCCATGCTTGAGCCTTTAAAGGAAGTTAATCAAAATAAAAATATGAAAAAGGATAAAACATGATGATTTGTTTGTATTTTAGATTCTATTAATATTGATATTGAAGATAATCTTGATGATTATTCTAATACACATGTTAGTGATGATGAATATGAGAATATTTATATGGATTACATGATTTTACTAACATTCTTTCTATGCAGCTTACAATCACTCCTAGTGAAGAGCACAATGACTCCCACCAGAGTCCATGCTTAGATCTGGTGGTAGTTCCTACTATGTTGGATGTTGTGCCTCTTTCGAGTTTCTCACCCTTCCCTAACATTTCAAAATGAGATGGCAAGGGGGAGTGCAACATGCTTGATGTGGAATTCTATAGAATGGTATTCTTTGTGTGTTCATGTTCTGTTTCCTCCATGTTGTGCTTTTTGTTATCTATTTTGTCTATATTTCTTTAAAGACAATTCTTGACTTCTTCGTTGGCACAAGATGATAAAGTAATAAAAAATGTTGTGTGATTCTTCTATTTTGTATCTCTCTCCTTCTATTTTCTTGTTAAATTTTGTGTTTTATATGTTATATTATTCTTAATGTGCCCTTGTGTAGTTTACTTTGATGCTTGCGACACAATACCATCAATTTTTTTTGGTCTTTGTGTTTCCACTCCTAAAAGACTCTTCTTTGTATATCTTATGTGTTTTTCCTCCACTGTGTTGTAGTTTTACTTCCTTTTGGGAATGATGACATTTCATACTTGATATAATATTACATATTTTCATATGATCACACTAACCCCAAAGTTAGTGGATCCCTTTGTGTTCTCTTTTTTTAATGTGTTCCTTTTCCTTGGAATGTTCCCTCCTGGGGGAATTTCACAGTGGAAACATTATTCATGGATGCATGTACACTTTTATTAAATCCATTTCTCCTATTGAGGCATTTGAAATTTCTTTAATGTGGGGGCATACACTCTGCTCACTTTTTGCACACACACATAATGACAGTTTTGTCTCCTTTATCAAACTATTAACAGTTCATGGGGGCTCTTTTCTCTTTTGGATCTCTCTTTGGATTATTGAAAATCTGGGAGGATTGATTTCCTTTTGATCTCTCTTTTTTATCCTTCTTGGGACTACTGACATTCTTGGAAGCTTTATTTCCTTTTAATCCCTTAAGGAGACATGCATCTTTATGCCTAGGTTGTCTTTCCATTCTTCTTTTTGGGACATGCAGTTCCCTTGAAGTTGAATCCTTTGATGAGTTGACTAGAATTTCACACACACTTGCTAGACCATTAAATTCATCTTATATGTGTTGAAAATCATTCCACACACACTTTCTAGACCATTCAATGCCATCTTTTATTGCACCCCCCATTTTTTTCTTTTTTTTTGTTTCACGTAGTTCACAATAAGGAACAAAAACCTTATTGGGAAAGTTGGCTACACTTTCTTGTTAGTGAAATATATCCTTTTTTTTTTTTGGATGTGATGAGGACACATGTCTCTTTAGGGATTGATGATTTCTTCTTCTCCTAAGCCAAGGTAAGATCAACTCTTTCTTTTTGATCTACCTTACCTTGAGTTTGAGGCAACTCATACTCCCCCTAAAGTGGGGGATAAATGTACCATCTTAAAATAGATGTACTCCTCATTTAAGACCCTTTATCTCCCATCATTTATTAAATTTTTGGACCATGGATCGATTTGTGCTCGGTTCCCTTTTTCTCTCATTTAGCCCTACTTTTTCCCACTTTCATTTGTGCAGTTTCCTAGACCTCAAAGTGGGGTCTTTATGGGACACCTCGGGAAAAGGTAGACCAAATCAACATATTCCTAGAATAGATCAATCAGGTTGACCTATTCCCTAGGGGTTGTGAGCCTTGGGCCTAGTGTTGTCTCAAGGATTCAATTTGAAAACTTGGTTGACCCCATCGACTTGCTTTATTTTCTCACCTAGAAACTAGTATAAAAGGAAGACTAGGCACCTCATTTTGAAGGAGGACAATTAAAGATATAAATCTCACATTCTAGAGTTCAAGTATTCAATCATTCAAGTCTTCAAAGATACAAGGATCATTTGTGGGCATATTTCCTCTTCAAGATCTAGTATATTATTGGCCATCAAGAGAGGAGATCTACATTGAGACATTCATCATCTTCTTCATTTGATTCACACTTACATATATGGCTCCATGAACTGATTTTGGAAGATCCATAGCATTTGTAGAGATGTCCTACATTGCAAGTTCAAGATCAACATACAAACACAAAAAAATCCTTATTGACAAAAGTTTCTTCAAGAAAGGTGAATATTTACATCTTTCTTGTGTCATTTACACATTTACATTTCAATTCAAGGTTGATTTCTTGATCTAGGGGTTGACCAAGGAAATCCCTTATCCACCCCAACCCCAAAAGCTAGTTTAATGTGTGCAGACAAGAATCTAAAAATTGCAGGTACATATTTGGAAGTTGCAGACAAATATCTACCAGAAAAATCTGGGTCGACTTTAGTAAAGTGCTTCAAGAAAAAGGTGACTTGGACAACCTATTCTAGAACACGGTGACATGGTGAACCTATTCCCAAAAGCCTAAGATTTTCAACATTTTCTAGGTTTTCAGTTGCGATCGGAGATCCGCGGTCAAAATTTAGCTACAAGTTCAGAATAGAAGTTTTCAGAGAAGAAAAAACATATTCCTCTTCAAACTTCAAGGTGAGTACCTCATTATCTATTTCATATATTAGTTCAGATCTACTTTCACATCTTAATTGGGCTGATTATTTACATTTAGAACCTAGATCTCTATTGCTTATCTTGCTAAATCAATTAGTTAAATATTACAAGTGCATTTACATAACCTTAATCAAATATTACATTGCATGAAAGAGGAATTTCTTATGTACTTCCTTAGTATAATTTGGGTTTACCATTAGCTATTAGAATAACTGAGAGGGGCTGAATCAGTTATCCAGTGTCCCAATTCAAAATGTATAATTATAAACAATTTCTTCAATTTCTTCTTGTCGGTAAACAATAATAACTCTCACTGTCTGTGCTTTTATTGATTACTAGTCTAATACTTATAATAGTTTACTGATCAAATCTAACATGTAACATGCAAAGTATGATAACAAACAAATATCACAATCAACACATAACATAAGAGATTTAATGTGTAAACCCTATAAAGGGAAAAACCACCTAGGACCGGCAACCCAAAATTGTTCACTCTTCTGAAGTGAGGTCGGTTAAGACCCAACTTTGTTAAAGGTTACAAACACACTGTCAGGTGTGACCTTGTTAGAGGATTTTAGACTAGAATTTATCATCCAACCAGCATTCACTATGGGGTTGACAAGATAACAATCTTCATTCTATGATTGATACATCATAAGACTTTCAAAGTCCACTTGCTTAAGAGATTTAGACTATATGCAATGGTTAAATATGTAATAGTAAAATGACCTACCTTAATACAACTTCAATTGCAGATTAAAAATCAATATTCAGTCCATACAAATCCTTCTAATCAATAACTCACTTTAGATTCAATACTGTATCAACTTACTATCCATCGGTAATAGCTCTTTGTAGCTTGATAATTCTTCTAAAGTTCAGTTCTTACTAATCGGTATGATCAAAATGCATGAAAACCTTATTCACATGAAATTCTTGCAGCTTCTTCTTCCAGCACTTTCATAAAGAAATTATGTTCTCTTATATAGATGAGTAAATCATTTTCTTCTCCACCATCAGATTTTTCCAGCTAATCACATTCATAGATTTTGTCCCTTAAAACTTTCTCGATACTTGTGTCAATAACATGTTTCAGTCTTCTCCGTTAGATCTTCCCTTAATTTTGTCAGCCGTCGATCTTTGTAACAAACATTATCTATTACCTCAATGTTATACTCTTGCCAGCTCATCAATTTTATCAGCTAAACTAATCATTTAATTCATTCTGTCCTCCTCGGTTAACAAAGAATGCATCAGTGAACACTACTCAATTAATACTGTTGTCGATATACACTACACTTCATTGGTGTATACTAAAAATGCTTCATTTACCGACAACACTGCTTTGTGTCTTTCAGCTCTATACTTCATCATAGATGAATGCAACATAATGAAGTCAATATCATCAAGTCATAGACTTATCAACAAGTTACTCCACGTGTTCCTTATCCTCATCTGTCATGTACATCTTTCCTCATTTAGATTTCTTTGTTCTTCATTTATTTTCCATTTTTCTTTAGATGTCTCGGTGCAGTAACTTACAAGATAAGTGTTGTCAAACTAGTTGACATCAATGACAACATAATGCTAATTTAATCATATTACATATCTAATCAGCAACTCCTCAGTGATCTTTAATCATAGATCCTTCAATCAGATTCCAAATCAGTTGTAGTCTAATAATCTCTCCCTTTGGCATTGATGGAAACTCAAGTAATATGAAATGTACCATACACATACCAAACATACATTCTACAACTTTGTGAACAAATGTTGTAAGTCGAATAGACTTAATATGTTTAATCACTACGTTACTAAACTAGCATTAAATAATACAGCTTTACCATTCTGTAGTTGTAATCTTTTCAGTTCTCCTATTCCTGCTTCTGTTCTTTGTAATTGATCTTCAATACTCTATCTCATTCAGATTGTCTCTCCCTTAGATAATTGTCATCGGTGCTTATTCCTTTTCATATTTTGTTTATCTCTCCCCTTTGCATTTCTCTCCCCTTTTCATTTCATATGGTTTATCTCTCTCTTTGATAGCAGTGCCAAAGAAACAAATAAACAATTAGCTCTGTAGTAGCCAAGTAACTCTCTGTGGTGTTCATTACTTCCTCTATATCTCTGTATACTGATATCTCATCGGTTCAAGTGCTCAAACTTAATCACAACCTTGAACATGATTCAAAGTGTGAACTATGCTGCATCAACATAAATGATCTTCTGATAAAAGTAGGCTGATGCAACATCCAGATCACCTTAGTGACCGATAGACAGGGGATGGGCCCCAAGTCTAGTCCTCAAGTATTCAAATGTGTCCATCGATAGGGGCTTTGTAAAAATATCAGCAAGTTGTTCTTTAGATGTAATAAATTCTAACTTAACTTGCTTCTCTTGCACTTTTTCTCTTAAGTAATGATACTTAATAGATATATGCTTTGTCTTAGAGTGCATCATAGGATTCTTTGAAATATTAATAGCACTAGTGTTGTCACAGTATATAATCACCGGGTCAATGATTACCTCATTCATTCCTTCCAACACTTGTTTGATATATGCAATGTTTGAATAGTTAGTAGTAGTAGCAACATACTCTGCTTTAGCTATAGATTGAGAAATACAAGCTTGCTTTTTACTTGTCTAGGTTACAAGTCTTTCACCAAAGAAAAATGCTCCTCCGGTGGTGCTTTTTCTGTCATCCACATTTCTAGCCCAATCAGCATCGATGTAAACTTTCAATTCAAACTTCCCTTCCTTAGAATACCATAATCCATAATTTTCTATTTTCTTCAAGTATCTTAAGATCCTTTTTGTAGCTATCATGTGTGATTCTCTAGGGTTAGTAGAAAATCTTGCAACAATTCCCACAGCATGTGCTATATCTAGGCTACTGTGAACTACGTACATTAACTAACCAATCATGGATCGATAAAGTCTTTGATTTACCTCAACAGTTTCATCCTCCTTTGTCAATTTTCATCCAATAGCCATTAGTGTTCCCATAGGTTTAGCATCTTTCATGTCAAATGTCTTTAGTACTTCCTTTATGTATTTAGATTGTGTGATGAATATTCCATCACTCTGCTAAATTACTTGTAGTCCAAGAAAGAATTTAATCTTTCAAAACATAGACATTTCAAATTCCTTTTTCATTTCATCGGAAAATGCCTTGTAGACAAGATCTGAGCCACCAAAGACAATATCATCAAAAAATATTTCAGCAATGATAATAGTATCATCAGTATCACCTTTCACATACAAATTGTTGTTTTCACTTGTTCTAACAAATCCAATACTTAACAAGTAAGTATGCAGTCTTTCATACCATGCTCTTGGTGCTTGCTTTAGTCCATATAAAGCTTTATGTAATCTACATACCATGTCTTTATTGTTGGGATCAATAAATCCTTCAGGTTGTTCAATGTAGACTTCTTCTTCAAGTATACCATTCAAAAATGTTGACTTCACATCCATTTGATAGACTTTGAATTTCTTATGTGCAGCATATGCAAGTAGCATTCTAACTCCTTCTAATCTAGCAATAGGTGCAAATGTCTCACCATAGTCAATGTCTTCTTCCTATGCATATCCCTTGCATACTAATCTAGCTTTATTTCTAGTGACTTCACCATTTTCATTCAATTTATTCTTGTATATCCACTTAGTACCGATAACATTCTTATCTTTTGGTTGGGGTACTAAGGACTAGGTTTTGTTCTTTTCTATTTGTTCTATTTCCTCTTTCATTGCATTAACCCATTCTTCATTCTGTAATGCAACTTTCATAGTTTTAGCTTCAAACTCACAAATTAGACATGTACCTTGTCTTGTTTTTCTTCTGGTTTCTATTCCAGCATGTTTGTGTCCAATGATTTGTGTTTCAGGATGATGTCTTCTAACAAAACTAGCCAAGACTTGATTTCTCCTTTCTTGTTCATCCTTCTCAAGGTCATTTCCTTGCTCGGCAGGTTCTTCATGTTCATTGGTTTGTGGTACTTGTCGTACTGCATTATTTCCCAACTGATCAGTTGTTACAGCTTGCGGTGTTGGTAGATACTCTGGATGTTCAATGTAAGTGAATCTATCATAATCTTCCAATTCCTTTGTACTTTCCTTTGTGTACTTGTCATCAAACTCATCAACATGAACATTAGTACTTTCAACAATCTTATTTATAGCCTTATTCAAACATTTGTATGCTTTACTTGTAGTGGAATATCCAAGAAATATTCCTTCATCTCCTTTAGAATCAAATTTTCCATTTCTCTCATCTTTCAAGATAAAGCATTTACTTCCAAAAATTATGAAATAACTTATAGTAGGTTTGTGTCCAAACCATAGTTCATAAGGTGTTCGGTTGGAGTCCTTCTTCAGTTGTACTTGGTTAAGAACATATATAGCTATGTTGACAGCTTCCCTCCAATATGTCTTAGCAACATTTTTTTGTATCATCAATGTTCTAGCACAATCAATTATAGACCTTTTCCTTCTTTCATAAATGCCATTTTGCTGAGGTGTCCTCAGTGTGGATACCTGCCTTTTGATTCCATGCTCATTACAAAAATTAGCAAATTCATCAGAGATAAATTCACCTCCTCTGTCAAATCTTAAGCATTTTATTTCTTTTCAAGTTTCTTTCTCTACCTTAGCTTTATACCACTTAAACATTTTGAAAGATTCAGAGTTCTCTTTCAAGAACATAATAGTCATCAGTCTAGTGTAATCATCAACAAAAAGAATAAATATCTATCACCAGAATAGCTCTGAGTTCTCATAGGACCACATAGGTCGGTATGAACCAACTCAAGTATCTTCTTTGTTGAATAGTCTTTGCTTTTAAAACTAGACTTAGTCATCTTACCTTTTTGACATTCATGGCACATGGCATGATCAGGTTTTTTCAAGTTAGGAAATCCTCTAACTCTTTTCTTTCTACTAATCTTGATCATGTTGTCAAAGTTCACATGGCATAACCTTCAGTGCCACAACCAAGCATATTCATCCTTTATTAACAAATAAGAAGACTGATCCATATCAAGATATAATAGATTACCTTTGGATTGTGTACCAGTTTCGACAAGTCTTCCTCCATCATCATAAATCTTCACCTTTTTTCTCTCAAAAGCTAGTTGGTGGCCCGAATTGTTCAGCTGAGCCACACTTATCAGATTATAGTTCAGCCCATCTACCCAATATGCATTTTCACATTTTAATCTATCATTGATCATCAGTGAGCCTTTACCTCTTACCATACAAGGTGCATCATTTCTCATTCTCACAGATCCTCCATTATATTCAACAAGATGATCAAACTTCTCTACATCACTAGTCATATGATGTGTGCAGCTACTGTCTATGATCCATGTATCATTTCTACTTACTTTAGAGATCAGTGTTGTCTCTTCATGTTTCTCTTCCTCTTCTGAGTCATCTTTCATAGCAACAAATACAACTTCTATATCATCATCAGTATTAGATTCAGTTTCAATATCTTCGGCTATGTAACATACCTTTTTGCCTTTTTCATCTTGGTTGTCTCTGTTGTTGTGTCGGTAACCTCTATTGACTCTTCTCCCATAGCTTCCTTCAGATCGATCTTTGGATCTATCATCATCTTTCTTCTATGGACATCTAGTAGTGATGTGACCAACTTCTTTACAATTAAAGCATGCTAAAGGTAGCTTACCTCTATACCTTCCTTTTCCTTTGGGAAATCTCCTGGCCATAAGTGCTTCAAGCTCATCAAGTTCATCATCGGTATTGTCATCACTATCACAATTCCTACTATTCTTGCTAGACTTTCCAATCTTCAGAGAAGACATGAAAGCAGATTCAATAGAAGGAACAACACTATTATCAAAATTGTTTAATTCAAAGGTTGTAAGTTTACCAATCAAAGTGTCAAGAGTGAGGTTGGATGTAGCTCTTGTTTCATGAATTGCAAAAATCTTGATTGCATAAACTGGTAGCAAAGTTTTGAGAATCTTGCTTATCACTATTTCATCATCAATCACTCCATCAGATGCTCTACTAGCATGTACCACCTCTTTGAGTCTATTTGAATATTGGAAAATGTTCTCCCCTTCTTTCATTCTCATATCATCAAATCTGCCTCTCAGACTTTCAGCTCAGGATCTTTTGACATTCAGATCTCCACTATAGATTTGTGCTAATTTATCCCACATTCCTTTGGCAGTTGTGCATGTCTTGATATCTTCAAATTCAGCATCGATACAGGAAGCAACAAGTTCCATCATAGTAACATTGTGTCCATGCTTATCCTTTAGTTGATCAACAGTTAGGGGACCAATGGGTGGTTACATGTAGCCATTTTGCATCAGATCTAGTGCTGAGTTCCCAATTCCAGATATGTGCAGCTTCATTCTGCTTTGCCATACTATGAAGTTCTCTTTATTCAGTTTCGGTACTTCCTTCTTATACATCTTGAGACCTTTATGCTTAAGTCTATAAAACTCTATTCCAAGCAACGTAGCTCTGATACCAATTGTTAGAATAACTGAGATGGGGGTGAATCAGTTATCCAGTGTCCCAATTCAAAATGTATAATTCAAAACAATTTCTTCAATTTTTGCTCGTCAGTAAATAATAATAACTCTCACTGTCTGTGCTTTTATCGATTACCATTCTAATACTTATAATAGTTTACTGATCAAATCTAACATGTAACATGCAAAGTATGATAACAAAAAAATATCACAATCAACACATAACACAAGAGATTTAATGTGGAAACCCTATAAAGGGAAAAACCACCTGGGACCGGCAACCCAAAATTGTTCACTCTTCTGAAGTGAGGTCGATTAAGACCCAACCCTGTTAAAGGTTACAAACACACTGTAAGGTGTGACCTTGTTAGAGGATTTTAGACTAGAAGTTATCATCCAACTAGCATTCACTATGGGGTTGATAGGATAACAATGTTCATTCTATGAATGATACATCATAAGACTTTTAGAGTCCACTCAGTTAAGAGATTTAGATTGTATATAATGGTTAAATATGTAACAGTAAAATGACCTGCCTTAATACAACTTCAATTGTAGATTACAAATCAATATTTAGTCCATACAAATCCTTTTGATCAATAATTCACTTCAGATTCAATACTGTATCAACTTACTATCCGTCGGTAATAGCTCTTTGTAGCTCGGTAATTGTTCAGCAACTCAGTTCTTACTAACCAGTATGATCAGAATGCATGAAAACCTTATTCATGTGAAATTCCTGCAGCTTCTTCTTCTTCTGGAACTTTCATAAAGAAATTATGTTCTCTTATATAGATGAGTAAATCATTCATAGATTTTGCCACTTAAAACTTTCTTGGTACTTTTGTCAATAACATGTTTCAATCTTCTCCGTTAGATCTTCCCTGAATTTTGTCAGTCGTTGATCTTTGTAACAAACATTATCTATTACCTCGATGTTATATTCTTGCTAGCTCATCAATCTTATTGGCTAAACTAATCATTTAATTCATTTTTTCATCCTCGGTTAACAAAGAATGCGTTGGTGAACACTGCTCGGTTAATACTATGGTCGGTATACACTACACTCCGTCGGTGTATACTAGAAATGCTTCATTTACCGACAACACTGCTTTGTGTCTTTTAGCTCTATACTTCATCATAGATGAATGCAACATAATGAAGTCAATATCATCAAGTCATAGACTCATCAACAAGTTACTCAATGTGTTCCTTATCATCGTCTATCATGTACATCTTTCCTCATCTAGATTTCTCTATTCTTCATTTCTTTTCCATTTTTCTTCAGATGTCTCGGTGTAGTAACTTACAAGATAAGTGATGTCAAACTAGTTGACATCAATGACAACATAATACTGATTTAATCATATTACATATCTAATCAGCAACTCCTCAGTGATCTTTAATCACAGATTGTTCAATCAGATTCCAAATTAGTTGTAGTCCAGCATGAGCATCCCCTCATCTTCTTGGGTTTTGCTAATCCAGCTTAGGTTATATTGAGATTTACCCTTGGAAGCCCCTTATTCTCTTGTATTTTAAATGTTAGTGTGGAAATGGTTAATTAATGAAGACATCTCACATATTTTACATTACTAAATTTATTGATACCATTTTTCCCTCAAACAGGTACCACCTTGGATTCTGAACAAGTGAAAGATAATTAAACATGGATAGATAACATATTACCTTGGCATCCCCTTTGGATTAGGGGTTTCACTTAATGATGTAGACATCTAAAATCCCTTTTCCAAATAAAAATATTTTATTTTGCAGAAACCCCTGATGACATTATCATTAATTAATTAATTAATTAATTATTATTTCATTATCAACTTCTATTTTAATCAAAGACATTTAATTAAAGAATCCCTCCCAAAACATTTAAATCTAATTTGTATGATATTCCTTCAAATTTATTAATTATTTAATAAATTATCCCTCAAAACTCCTTTAATAAATTAAAAATTTATTTAAAATCCAAAACCCCTAGAAAATTCTAGAAAACCCTAGACGTAGCTACCCTTTCCTAATCCCATATTAGACCTTCTTAGAGGGTGATTCCTAACCCTCTTAGTCTAAACTCTCATCCTTTGACGTCTAGGCAAACCCCCCTCATTAATGAGCCTTACATGCTCATTAATGACTCCTTACAACTTCATTAATGGATCTTACAACCTCTTAATGATGCCTATGTCTCCTCTTCCACATTTTTCCCCCAAGAACACATCCCAAGTGTTTCTCACACATGTGTGAGAAACCCTTAACCCTTATCCCCTTGACCATACCTCTAACCATACCCCTGACTCTACCCCTAACCCTTACTCTAGCCCTAACCACCCTTTCTAACCCAAGCCCTTCCTCAAATCCTATAAATAGCCTCCTTTCCAAGATCATTTCACCAATTCACCTATTTCATATTAATTATTGTTATCATGCTCATTTGCATCTAGACTTAGCTTAAATCCTAATCTTGTTAGATGTAACTCATTTCAATGATTTAATAACTCACATTAGCTTAGCATAATGGATTAACATAGCTTATTTCACTGATTTTCATATCATTTTCATCATATCACACTCATATTTGGTTAAAATCAACTTAGCACAAACATTCTTTCATCAAATCTGCATGTGGGCTTCATTTGGTTCCTTGGGGTTCTATGGGAAAATCAGGTTCACCATACCTAATTATGTTCCATTATGGGGTATCCTTGGTCTCTAAATGATCCTATTCCATTATAAACATCATTGGGGACATGCTCCTAGTGTTTTTAGAGCACACCCACTTCCCTAATCAAAGGGCAAATCAAACGGTGACATGGTGCTCCCGTTTAAGCTATATCTAAGGTGCCTTTGAAAATAGTTTTAGTATATGTTAGGAATATGATGCTAGAATAATTTTTTAATGTCTATGCTATTTTAATAATAGGTTAGTTTTTCTATTATCACATTTTGGCATGCCCGGTGGGACACCACACGCCTTCAAACTACATTTTTTACGGATTTATGAGCCAAAAAGTCACTTTTTGAGGCTTCCCAGACAAATTTTGTTGCAGGGTCATACAACATTCATTTAATCACATGAAGTGTCATATGGGAACATATGTATTGTTGTTTGATCCAAAGTGCATGTATTTTGGGTCTTTTTCCCACTTTCTAGCTCAAATGTCATATGGGTACTCATGTATTGTCATATGGGTGCTTATGTAATGTCATACAAAATTTGAAAATTGAAGAAATACATGGTCCTAATTGTCATATTAGAATTAGAGGGCTTGTGTGAAGCCCTAAACTTAGTTTTTATTGACTTTTAGGGTCTTTTGGGGCTCCTTGTGACCCTAAGCTTCAAACTTGTAAGTTCTAACCCCATGCTCTTGTAGGTACTTCTTAAAGGAAAATTTAACCACTAAAACATCAAAGCCTTAAGGCTCAATAATCTTCTTTCATGATTACTGTATAATATAAAATATGGATGGGGTCTAGGACAATGGTTTGCACATAAAAGAGACCCCAAAACCAATATTTTACACATACATGAAATTATATTGATATGGAAAGTAAATGTAGAAGAATAATGTTGAAATGAAGAAATAAAAGGTACTTACCTCTGAAAAAGAATCAGCTGAAAACCCTATTAAACAGTCCAAAAAATTGTTGATTTGTGCATCCCAAAACCAAAACTGTGAGATCTACAAAACCCATAAATCTTTTTCTTTACTGAGAAAGTTTGACCTTGACCTAGGTAGACAAAATCAACCTTAACCCCAAAAATTTGACCTTGACTTGCAGAGCTCTGACGAAAATTCTATTCGTAGATCCCGAAAGTTAGACAAAAAGGGTATCTAGATCTGTACTGATATTCATTGTTTTGCACCTGTACTTGCAAGAAAAATGGTTTTCTTTGTTTGGGGGGAGGGGTTTGCCTCAGCCAAACCCCAATTTAGGAATTAACCTTGAAATTGAATTGAAATTGCAGTAGTAAACAAAGTAAATGGAACAATTCACCTTGCTTATGTTGAAACCCTTGTGGAGGATTTGAATCCTTGAATCCACAAGTACAGATGCTCCAAATGAATGTAGAATTGAATGTGGTATGTCACAAATCAATTTTCTTTAGATCTTCAATACCAACCTTGAATGGATCTTGGAATAGGAAGAGGCTTGGATGAATGTAGATGGAGAAATCTTCAACAAGAGGGCTCCATAGAGATTGAATCCTTCAATGGCTAACAATGGATCTCCTTGATGAATTGGATCTTGAATGCTTGAAGGCTTGAATCCTTAAATGCTTGATCTTCTTTCTTAAGAGTACTTGATGATTGATGGAGAAAATGAGAGAGGAAGGCTCCCTTTTATAGTGATCTAGGGCACAAAATTCTAGAGCGGCCACATAGAAATTAATAATTAAGGGTCCATGGCACAAAACTCTAGAGAGGTTCCCATGGAGAGGAAATTAAATTAAATTCTTGACAGAAAACTCTAGAAGGGGACCACCCTTAATATAGAAATAAAAATAATTATTTAAGAGCCTTGTCACAAAATTCAAGGTAAGGCCAACCCCAAAGTTAATTTGAAGTACATTAGGTACAAAACTTGACAAAGGATAATCTCCAATAATAAATTAGGAATCTTATACAAAGCTCGAAAAAGGTCCACCTCAAATATTAATTTGTGAATTTGACACTTAACTTGAGAAATAGTGGCCCCGAAGAGGGAAAAGACAAGATTTTGATAAAATCCTGAAACCAAAACCTAACCCCAAGGATCCTGGACCCTAGGGTCAAGGTCGAGATCAACTTTGACCTAGGTTAGAGTCTAGGTCAACCTTGACCTAAGAGGTCAACCTTGACCCTAAGGTCAAGAATCTCAGGCTTGCAATTTAGGATGCCAGAATTATGTCAAGAAGAAGTAGAAAATAGGGTAGAATAGGGGAAAAATCTAGATCCAAGTAAAATACCCATTGAAGGAATTCAACATGACCCCAAACCACTTACTCAGAGGACTAAACATTCTTCACATGAAAGTTCTTTCATTTTAAGAGGATACATTAAGCCCCCGCTTTAGCAAGAGTATGGACTCGATGCAAACTCTTGGTTAAGGAGATCATAAAGAATAAGATAATGTTATTGAAATCAAAGGGACAATGGAATCCTCAAGCCCTGAGGGACTCGAGCCTTCATAAACTCCAAGATTACAATAAGAGAGACATCACTAGAAAAAAGAGAGAAAAGGAGAGAGAGGAGTGGCTAGCTCACCCAATAAGATGTGTGTATCTCACTATGAACCACAAAAAGGATAGGATGGCCCACCATGAAAACACTTGATAGTCACCCCATAAAGTTGTGCACCTCCTGGTAGCTTTATGCATGTAGGTAGTGCATCTTATGATGGCTTTTATGAAGTACCCATGGATCCATATCCTCATATCACCATAGAATACATTTGTAAAATGTGTATCTCTTTAGGATTTAGAAACTTATGTACGTTACCTTCCAAAGATTTAGCATATTTGAAATTGAAAATGAGTGTCTCTTCAAGATTTAGCAACTTATGTGCATTACCTTCAAAGGATTTAGCATATTTGAAATTGGAAATGTGTGTCTCTTCAGGATTTAGCAACTTATGTGCATTACCTTTAGAGGATTTAACATGCTACAAAATAAAAGGTTAGAACAAAAATGCATAATATAGAATGAGGGAGGCTTTCTATATGCCCCCCTCCTTAAGATGGAAAAAACATACTATTTTGACATGTTAAGGTAAGAAAAGAACAAGGATAAATCCTTCTTCAACATCAATACAATATCCATAGACAACATCCAGTCCAAGCCAAGAAGGTCATAGCTCCTATGAGTCCATGGAAGGGAGGAATGAAAAGAGATATCATGTAAGAAGGGAAAAAGTAACCCTTGTGAGGGATAGCACACTATTCAGCTTCCAAGGTGAGAGATTTATCAACCATGGAAACCCAATGTCAAATAATGAAATAGGTTATGATCAAGGATAGAGATCCTCAATGTAAACCAAAATTTTCATGTATGATTGGATATCACATAATAGATGGATCTTGCTTAACCAAGGGAAAACTGGATCCTGAAAAGACATAAAAGAAGGAGATGGCATCCTTTCCCACAAGCATAGGAACAAGGATAGAAGAGGACCTATTATATTGCTCACAACACTATACAAGACAACGAGCCCCCAAGGATTAGGCTAACATTATTTACATAATGTGGAGCTCCATAATAGGAACATAAATGCTATTTAGAGAAAACAGGATTGAAATACAACTCATTGCCACATGATATATAAATAACCTTACTATCAATGAGTTGCCTAATATTATAATGTAAATCTTCACATTCATTAGTAGAGTGATCATGAAATCTATGATATAAATAAAAAGGAAGAGTCTTCAAGTGTGGACTATGTTTTTTTTTGCATTTAGGTCTAGTAATCATCTTAGCACGAAGGAGTTTAGGCAAAAGAATTTATTGGTCAAATTCCATTATAGTTTCATCATGTTTTGAAGTATTATTTGAGATGTTGTTAACATTTATTTGTTGTTGAGGATTAAATCCTAATCCATAAGAATGCTAATGCCCCCCATTCTATAAGGGCATCTGAATTCCCTATTTATGCTTACCATATCCTTGACCATTGAATCCTTGTTAAACAAGGAAATGATAACCAGGACCATAACGAGAAGCGATATTAGAAGGAGTCAATGAAACTTCAGTAGTCACTAGGTCATCATTAGTAGGTTTGGTAGATTCATAATGAATAGAAGAATAGATAAATTTATTACAAAGGGTATTAGAAGTAGAAGAAAAAGCTCATTGTTCAAACTCTCTTTGTTGCTTCATAAAATCAAGATCGGAAACCTTATACTCTCCAATAAAGGTAGGATTAAAATCCAAGGTTCCCCAATCATCGCCAGGAAGAGCATTAGAGGAAGAAGGATTAGGAATAGGATTATTGTAGGTTTGAATATTCAAACAAGGATTTGGTGCATCATCCACATGAAGTGTATACATCGTGTTGTTGTATATAAACTTGACTTTACAGTGTAGGGTGGAAGCGATAGCATGCATCTCATGCAACCAAGGTCTACCCAAAATAAGGTTATAATTAAGAGGTCTAGGCATAACATGAATAGGTGTATTCAGGATGACCGGTCCTACTTTGAAAGGTAGGGTAATTATTCCCAAAGGGTTCTTAGTAATGTTATCAATGCCTCGTATAGGAACATTATTAGGTTGAATAGTTGAAAGATCATCTTTAATCTCTTTGAGCATGTCCATGCTACAAACATTAAGCCCGGATCCATTGTCAATCAAGGTCCTATGAATGATAATTTTATTGATAGTAATAGCAACCATAAGAGCATCATATTAATTTTTAACTTCTTTAGAAGGTAAATCCCTTTGAGTAAATAGAATGTTAGGAGGACCCGGGTAGCATGAATGCACTGTAAGGAGTTAGTGATGTTCACTTGATTAGGAGGTGGAGTGAGAAGAGTTTCTAGAGATTTTTGCAAGGCTTCATAGTAGGCAGGTGAAGTTTGAAGAAGCTCCCATAAAGAAATCTTGGCAGGGGTATTTTGCAATTGGTTTATCAAATCATACTCCTTGCTAGGAAGACAGGGTGGAGGAGGAAGAATGGGTTGAGAAGGTGGTAAAGAAGTAGAAACTACCAGATTAGCTTAAGGGTTATTCATTGTACAATATGTGTGAGCTATCAAATCTTCATCATTGAAAGACTCTAAAGACTCCATAGGTTTACCTTTGATAGTAATGCAAGGATAACCTTTGACAGTCCACAAGGGTTTTGGATAAACCATGTTAGTTGTCTCAATACTACAAATAGATTCATAAGAAGGAAGAAAAGAAGACATCCTAGGAGGAGATGAGGTAGGATCTTTCTTCTCCATAAGATCATCACTAAGAGGGAGAGCATTAATAAAATTCATATCATTCTCTACTAATGCCTCATCACTAGAAGGAATCCCAAATAGAGGTAAAGCATCTATAATGTCATCTTCTTTTGCTAAAATGTCTACATAAGGCGAGTGTGTTTTAGAAAAAAAATCACCATAATGTAGTAATATGTCATCCATTAATAAATTACCCTTTTGTATCAAAGATTCTTCACTAGGAGTGGATAAATCAATGTCTTTATCCAAGGGATCATCCACAATGGTTTCATGAGGAAGAGAGTAATCAACATCCAAATCCAAAGGTTCATCCCAAATAGGAGGATTATCATCCCTACCAATAAAGAACATTGTAGGATTTCCATAAGTCACTAAAGCTTGATCCCTAGAGGGGAAAGAAGGTAAATTATATTCTAAAGTAAGCTCATTAGGAGAAGAATTAATATCAATCCTCAACTCATCTCCATAAAGAGAAATATGATGGAGAGATAGATTAAAGTCATCTTCTTGCTCTAATATATCCTTACAAGGTAATTCAAAAGAGGACAAAGAAACATCACACACACTAGATAAAGTCTTTCTAGGTGTAACACCATGCAGTGGTAAGGTAAGAGGAGGATGTTGTGTAATCCTAACTGTTATAGAAGAATGTTTGGAAAACACTTGAAACAACTTGTGCAACATGATAACAAATAAAGAAATGCCTAGAAAATAGGTCTAGATACATCCAAATGCATTCAAATAAAATTTATAAGCATGAAAAGCAAATTGAAAACCACAAACACAATAGGGCATCTAATTCCACAAAAGATAGGGGGTAAGCTTGTAAATATTTTTGTATTTTTAAAGAAATTTTGTAATTTTTTTGTATTTTTGAAATATAAATGCAAGAGCATGAAAGAAATCTACTTTTGTAAGCATGTAAGATCTAACACAAAATGTAAATCTAACACCAAAAGAGAAAGTGTTGTCTATCACAGATTCACCAAAATATAAGATGAAGGTGAACACACAAGATAATACAAAGGGAGATCTAACACCACAAACACAATAGGGCATCTAATTCCACAAAAGATAGGGGGTAAGCTTGTTGGGTTCACCAAAATGTAAGATGAAGGTGAACACACAAGGTAATACAAAGGGAGATCTAACACCAAAAAAGAAAGAGTTGTCTATCGTGGGCTCAACAAAATGTAAGATGAAAAATATGGATTGGGTCTTAGAACAATGGTTTACACAGAAAAGAGACCCCAAAACCAATATTTTACACATACATGCAATTATATTGATATGGAAAGTAAATTTAGAATACTAATGTTGAAATTAAGAAATAAAGGTACTTACCTCTAAAAAAGAATCGGCAGAAAACCCTATCAAATAGTCTCAAAAATTGTTGATTTTTCTACCCCTGATTCAAAACTATGAGATCCAAAAAACCCAGAAATATTTTTCTTTTCTGAGAAAGGGAGACCTTGACCTAGGTAGAAAAAGTTGACCTTGACCCAAAAAGTTTACCTTGACCTACATAGCTCCGATAGAAATTCTCTTCATGGATTTTGAAAGTTTAGCAAAAAGGGTATCCAGATCTGTACTGATATTCATAATTCCACACTTGTACCTGTAAGAAAAATGGTTTTGTTTTTTGGGTGGAGGGTTTTGCCTCAGTCAAACCCCAATTTAGGAATTAACCTTGAAATTAAATTGAAATTGTAGTAGTAAACAAAGTAAATGGAACAATTCACCTTGCTTATGTTGAAACCCTTGTGGAGGATTCAAATCCTTGAATCCACAAGTATGGATGATCCAAATGAATGTATAATTGAATGTGATATGTCACAAATCAATTGTCTTTATATCTTCAATACCAATCTTGAATGGATCTTGGAATAGGAAGAGGCTTGGATGAATGTAGATGGAGAAATCTTCAACAAGAGGGCTCCAAAGAGATTGAATCCTTCAATGGCTAACAATAGATCTCCTTGATGAATTGGATCTTGAATGCTTAAATGCTTGATCTTCTTACTTGAGAGTTCTTGAGCATGAAAGTGGATTTCTTGATGATTGATGGAGAAAATGAGAGATGAAGGCTCCCTTTTATAGTGATCTAGGGCACAAACTTCTAAAGAGGTCACATAGACAACAATAATTTAGGGTCCATGGCACAAAACTCTAGAGAGGTGCACATGGAGAGGAAATTAAATTAAAGTCCTAACACAAAACTCTAGAATGGGACCACCCTTAATATAGAAATAAAAATAATTATTTAAGAGCCTTGTCTCAAAATTTGAGGTAAGGCCAACCCCAAAGTTAATTTGAACATTAGGCACAAAACTCAAGAAATTCTAATCTCCAATACTAATTAGGAATCCTATACAAATCTTGAGAAAGTTGCACCTCAAATATTAATTTGTGAATTAGATACTTAACCTGAGAAATAGTGGCCCCGAAGAGGGAAAAGAAAAGATTTTGGTGAAATCCCAAAACTGGAACCTAACCCTAAGGATCTCAGACCCTAGGGTAGAGGTTGAGGTCGACCTTGACCCTAAGGTCAAGAATCTCAGGCTTGCAATTTAGGATGCTAGAATTATGTCAGGAAGAAGTGGACAATAGGGTAGAATAGGGGAAAAATCCAGATCCAAATCAAATACCCATTCAATGCATTCAACATGACCCCAAACCACTTACTCAAAGGGATAAATGTTCTTAACGTGGAAGTGCTTCCATTTTAAGACAATACAATTACAAACTAAAAAATTTCATTTATTGGGTTTAAAACAAACTTTCATCCACTCTTGAATGCCTTAAATGGACTAAACTGCATATTAATCCTAAATATTTCCTAATCAATCCTAAAAAATCCTAATCATTCCTAATCAATCCTAAAGAAATCAATCTCACTTATAATGTTTCATTTTTGTATAAAAAGAATTTCATTTATCCAAACTTAAGTTCTTTAGGGTTTTTCATTCAGTCTAGGAACACTTCAAGATTTGAGGGCTTCAAAAGGACTAAAATATGCATGTCATTCCTAATCAGTTCCTAATCCATGCTAAAGGTTCCTAAATCAATCTTGATGCATTATTCTTGGCTAAAATTAACTTCATTTGTAAAATCTTGAGTGTTTTTTAAAGTTTTATGCATTCCTAAGGAAATCTAGGAACACCTCATTTTTTGGCTCTAAAACTAAATCCTAAAGCACAAAATCTTGAATGACCCTAAAGAAATAAATCAAAGTCAATATCAAGCGTCATTACATTAGAATTCCTAAAGAAAAAACACAATCTTGAATGCCCAAAGTGAAAACAAAGAAACTTCATTCCATTTCAAATTTCAATTTAGGATCCTAAAAGAGAAAACTGAATGTTGAATGCAAAAGGGTAAAACACTTGCAAACATCTTTTTCAAAGAACTTTCTTTTTTGCTTTCAAGAAAAGAAAAAATTAAAAACTAAACATGTGTGTTTGAAGGTTTGGGCATAGAAAAACACTTTTAAATCAATTTGGAAAAGAAATCTCCATGATGTGTTTCTAGGCGTTGTCCAATTTCTATAAATCCTATTCAAACTAAGTCATGTAAAACAACTGAACTAGGATAAGTTCACTTTTTTTACTTCTAGCGAAGCTTGTCGAGAGAGAAAAGTGCTTCCTCTTTGGAAAATGACCTCAAATCAGTACTTACCTGACCGGTATAGAAATAAAGTGTTGAGAAAACCCTCGCTTCATCTCCTCAAGCTCAGGCAATGTGTGTTGATGGTAGCCTGAGGTAGATGAATATCCCTACTATTTTGACATGGTCAAATAGGCTCTTAAATGAGTTACGCACATACAAACTGATTGGGAGGATACCATGGATGAAATCAGATACTTATTAATTAGAGGCTTCTTGATCTACTTCTAAAGGTATCAAAATATTTGTGCAAGGACCAATCCAAGTGGTTTCCCGGATCACCAAAAGATTACTCACCATCTTTATTCCTTTTTGGGATACCAAGCTATGAGAAAAGATTTTGATACTAGCCTATCTTCTAGGTAGTTCTTGTTTGATGTGTCTTCAAAGTTTTAGACTCAGTGCAAAACATATTTTGAACATACATAAACAAAGAGTTCTACACACAAATCCTTTTTCCATATCAATCCATTCTTCCAATCCAAAAGTCTCCCAAAATCTCCAGAATCCTATCATACTAGTCTTGTAATCATGATCTTCCTGTAATCCCGCATCTTTTTCATCTAGCATTGTCCTCCTTTCCTCCCCATATCCTAGGTTATTAGAGTCATCTTGGTCATCCCTCATCCTCTTTCCATCTTCTTCTAGAGTCAATCTTTCCTCCTATCCTGAGCTTAACCCAAATCCTAATCTAAGCTTATCAGTCATCCCAATTTGAGCCTTAGTCCTCCTTCCATCTTCATCCTTCAGCCCTATCAAACTCATCTGCAAGTGAGCATGTCTCAAATCTATTACGATGAGTTTGGTTATCACATCTTTTCTCCCACTCCATCCTATCCCAATGATGATGATAGTCTTGGTGATCATGATGAGTACTTTGAAAACCTTAGCAAGCTTTCTCAAAACATCCCCCAGAATTTGATCATTCCTCCAAACTATCCTATTATGCCTTCACGCATATTCACTAGTACTCCTTATCATGCCTTTGACAAAGGAAATCCATTATCCTATTCATCCACACCTTCTCCCTATCTCGAGCCTACATATCCCCCACATACATCATTCATTCCTGCATCCTCCTCCATGGTCATATCTAAATCACCATCTTTCCATAGAAATACTCCTAGCTACATCCATAATCCAAATCCTCCATCCCCTTATCCTCCAACCCATTTTCAAATCCAAGATCCTAGTCTTCCAATCCATTACCTTGATCCCCCATCCTATCTCAATCAACCATCCAATATATACTATCTCAATCCACCATCTTCCATTCCTACCTACGTTGCCACAAATTCCCTTCCAAAAAAAGAATGCATCCCTCAATCCTCTTCATATCCTATATCTCAATCCATCACCCCTACCCCATTGGTTATTCAATCTAGTTCACAAGTTTCCTCTATGCCCACTTAAGTGAACTATCTATCCATGCCATCCTCCAAACCTTTTTATACACATTCATCTCCTCAACCAAGTTCACAATCCACTATCCCACCTTTGTGTGTGGACTATCCTAGCTCCCCATCTTCTACACACTCCAATCCTTCACCTCAACCTCCATCATGAAAGTCTCCAAGGATTTTCACAAGGAAACCATAAAAAAATTGCTCTCGTAAGGTTGATGAGCCATTTCACCTCACTCCCTCATGTGAAGCCATCAGTAATGATTCCCATCTATCTCCTATATCTATAATTCCTCCTCCATCATCCCCACCAATTATCCTTCTTCCATATATCCCATCTATTGATCCTCTTCCATCTCCTAGCATTATCCAAAGCACATCCATTGAGCCTCATGAGTCTACCCTTCTTCCCTCCATCACAATTGTAGAATCTCCCATCTTTCCATCCACTCCATCTGAAGAGTCTATCCATACATCCCCCATCACTCTATCCACACCAATCCTATCTAGTCAAGATATTTTCCAAAAGCATGTTGAAGTATCCAATGAATCAAATCAAGATCCTATCCATTCACTTTTAGGAATGAATTCTAAATGATTGGCAGCCATTCTATAGCAGTTGTTGTTGCATTCATGACTATGATTGTCATTGATGTCAACATAGTGATTTACCGAAGACTTGTAGAGAAGTAGATAGAGTTTGGATTAGCACACATGGGTTATTGTAGTTGGAGCTATGTGATGTTGAGGTTATAATCTTTGATATGTTATATGTCTATGGTTAAGAGTGCAGATAGTAATTCATTTATTCATGGAAGTTATAAGCATTTTGGTGGAAGCAGTATTCAGGCAGTGTTCCTGAGTAGCGGTTTGTGGAAATCAGATGATATCTCCTAATTAGGATGGAATGTGGTTTTGTGCAATTAAAGGGAAGTTTAAGACACATTGATAGTAATGTGGATGATAGCACAAAATTTGAGGTCGCACGAGTGAAGATTTATTGTATTTGGAAGCTGACAATGTTTTCTAATTTTGATGTAGCGTGTGGAAACTTTTATTTTGTAATTGTATGCCGTCTCATTTGTAATTATTTGAGTGTGTTATAAAGGAAGGAATTTATTTCCTTGTTTCAATGTAGTAGTGATATGATTGTTTAATGGTTGGAGTGATTGTGTGTGATGTTGTATGCATGAAGTGAAGAAAAGAGCTCTGTATGAAAGCAAATTTGTGAAGGAAGACGTGTGAAGTACAGAGATCTAAAATTGAGATCTGATGTAACAGTGAGTGTGGTTTGGCATAGTCAGAGAAGAGGTAACATATTATTTTTTTGAGTAATGCAAAGATTATTTGGACACTGTGTTCAGTGATCTTACCTTGAAGCTATTTGGGTAGTGGGTCCTTCTATCTTCCATAACTCTTAACAGGGTTAGAATCTTTTAACAGGGATTCATATGTACTGAATGTATTTCTTAAGACTCCTAGAAAATTCCATCCTTTCATAAGGAATATTCATATTAGTACATCTTTTTTGGGCATCATTCCTACCGGGGTTTACTCTTTGATCAAGAGGTTCCCTAGTCAACATATCTTGTGTCATTGTGTTATTGTGTATGAATATATTTCTATAGTTGGTAATTATATTGCTTATATGGTTTAATGTTGTTGAAGATGATAAAGGTTATAATTATCTGATAATTGATTCACCCCCCCCCCCCCCCCCCCTCCCCCCTCTCAGTTATATTGGTGGACTTTACTTTCTAACAATTGGTATTAGAGAAACAAGTCCTTGAAAAAAAAGTTTAACAGCTTAAGGAGATCCATGGAAAATTTCAGGAAAGAAAGCCCTAAGTTTGATGGAGTAAATTTTGACAGCTAGAAAGAAAAGATGAAGATGCACCTACTATGTTTAGGACCAGGTTATTGGTTGATTACAAAGAATGATAAGACTATCATTGAAGAGGAAAATATTGAAACATGTACTGTAGATGAGAGAGATCTATTCATGTGTAACATACTTGCAAGAGAAGCACTTTTGACAGCACTTCCAGAGAATGAGTATAGTCAGGTAAAATGTTTGAAAAAGTCTCGTGAAATTTGGAAAGCTTTACAATCTACTTTTGAAGGTGACGAACATGCAAAAAGAGTTAGATTACATAATTGGATATGTTCATTTGAAGAGATAAGAATGTTGGAAGATGAATCTATTAGAAGCTATATTGGTAGAATGTCAGAAATTATTACAAGTATAAAATCTTGTGGAGGAACAAAGACAGAGAATGAAGTGATATGGAAAATTTTGAGGACATTGACTCTTGCATTTAAGCAAACAACATAGATGATTGAACAAGTCATACCTTGTACAACAAACTTTACAAGAGAGACTCTTCCTGGAAGATTGGAAGCAACAGAAATGAACTTGAGATTATCAAGAGACTTACCCAAAATGGAGACAACATTCAGTGCTCTTAGTGTTCACCCTACTTTGTCAAGAAGCATCAGTGTGAGTGGAGATAATGCTGGTAGCAGCAGATCTAGAAATGAAGAAGACAAGAAGATTGAAGAAGGTATTGCCTTTCTTGTGAAAAGAGAACCAAACGGTAAGAAAATATTTAAATGTTGGACTTGTCAAGAATATGGTCATTTTGCATTTAAATGTCCTAAGAGAGTTAAAAAGTATAGAAGCAATTTCAAACCTAGAAGATTTAAGGAATGTTATTGTGCTAATGATGAAGATCTTGAAGCTAGTATAGAAAGAACTTTAAGTGAAAGTGATACTAAGAATAGTAATGACATAAGATTTGTAGCAATTAAAGAAGAGAATCCTAAAACTGATGTTAAGGAAGAAAAAGCCTTGGTTTCTCAAGTTGAAAAGAAAGCTGATTGGATTATAGACAGTGGTTGTTCACATCATATGACTGGAGACATGAAAAAGTTCATAAAGTTGAATGAATATAATGGAGTTGTTAGAGTTGGAAACAATGCACCTTGTTTGATTAAAGGTATAGGATCTATTACTCTTGATGGAAAGACTAATACTGATGATGTTTATTTTGTGGATGGATTGAAACATAATCTTTTGAGTGTTGGATAGTTAGTTGATAAAGGATATCAAGTTTGGTTCACTGAGAAAACTTGTGTGATAAAGGATAAAGATAAAAATCTGATTGGAACTAGATCTAGAACTAGAGGTAATGTATTTTAGTTGAATCCTACTGAGATGACATGTTTGATTACTAAGATTGATGACAATTGGTTATGGCATAGAAGGTTTTTTCATATAAACTTTGATAACATTGTGAAAGTAAGTACTACACTTGCAGTAAGAGACTTAGCTAAGATTATGAAGCCTACTAACATGATTTACAAAGAATGTGTAATGGCTAAATAGAAGAGAAGTTCTTTTCCCAGTAAGAAGTTTACATCTATAGAGAAGCTGGAGATTGTTCATACAGATTTGAGCAGTCCTACCAGGAGTAGAGGATTCTATTGCGAAAGGTATTTTATGATTCTTGTTGATGATTTTACAAGAATGATGTGGATTGCATTTCTTAAAGAGAAATCTGAAGCATTTGATAAGTTTAAGATTATTAAGAATAAAGTTGAGAATGAATCTGGAATGAAGATTAAATGTTTGGGATCTGATAGAGGTGGAGAATTTACTTCTAGAGAGTTTAACATTTTTTGTGAAGAAAATGGCATTAAGAGACAGTATTCAGCCCCTAGAACACCTGAACAAAATGACATTGCAGAAAGAAGGAATAGATCAGTGACTGAAGTAGCAAGAGCTATGTTGTTGGAGAATGATTTGGCGAAGATATTCTGGAAAGAAGAAATTAACACATCAGTGTATACAATGAACAAAGTACAAATCAGAGCAGACACAAACAAGACACCTGATGAATTATGGTTTGGAAATGCACCCTCAGTTAAGTATTTTAGAATTTTTGGAAGCAAATGTTATATAAAGAGAGATGATGATATTGGAAAGTTTGATCCTAGAATTGATGAAGGTATATTTCTTGGATATTCTTTGAAAAGAAAAGCTTATAGATGTTACACTAAAAGAACTAAGACTATTGTTGAAAGTGCAAATGTTAAAGTTGATGAAAAGTTCAAAATTCAGGAAAGAATGCTTGATTATGAATCAGATGAAGAAGCTCATCCTAAACCTAACACTAGATCTACTAAATTATTTTATGAAACTAATAGTAATTTTTTGAATGAAAGCCACAGTGAAGTCATGAAGAACTTACATCTAAAGAGAGATCTGAGACAGTGACACCTAGTAAGAGTTTGTTAAGAAATCATCCTATTGAAAAAATTATTGGAAGCATCAAAAGAGGAGTTTTAACTCAAAATAAGGTACAAGAATAGTTATGTTTGATTTCTCAAATTGAACCTAAGACTAATAATGAAGCTTGTGAAGATGAAAGTTGGATTAATGCTATGAAAGAAGAACTAGATCAGATTGAAAAGAACAAGACATGGGAATTGGTCCCTAGACCTAAAGATAAGAATGTTATTAGAACTAAATGGGTATTCAGAAACAAGATGAATGAACAAGGAGAAGTAGTAAGAAACAAAACAAGATTGGTATGTAAGGGTTACTCATAGCAAGAAGGAATTGACTACGAAGAAACCTTTGCACCTGTTGCAAGAATTGAAGCAGTAAGAATGTTTTTGGCATATGTAGCTTACAAGAAATTCAAAGTATATTAGATGGATGTGAAGTCAGCATTTTTGAATGGAGAATTGGAAGAAGAAGTCTACATTGAGTAGCCTGAAGGTTTTCCTTTGAATCGAGAAGGAGACATGGTATGTAAACTAAAGAAAGCTCTATATGGACTTAAACAAGCACCTAGAACTTGGTATGCAAGACTAGATAAGTATTTGTTGAAATTGGGATTTACAAAAGGAATAGCTAATAGCAATCTATACACAAACGAAATTGAAAATGGTTTGTTGGTTATAGTTATTTTTGTTGATGACATTATCTTTGGAGGAGAAGATGAAGCTAGTGACAAATCTTCTAATGAAATGAAGTTTGCATTTGAAATGAGTATGATTTGTGAAAAGGAATACTTTTTGGGATTACAGATAATACAAAATAATGATGGTATCTTTGTAAGTCAGAGAAAGTACCTAAATGACTTATTGAAAAGATTTGGAATGGAGGATTGTAAACCAGTTGGAACACCCATGGTGACCAAACATAAGTTATCTAGCACAAATGAGACTCCTGCAGTGGAACAAAAGAAATATAGATCTATGATTGGAGGATTGCAGTATTTGACTCATAGAAGACTTGATATAGCACATTTAGTTGGAATTGTAGCAAGATTTCAAGCTGAAACTAGAGAATCACATTATGTAGCAGTAAAGAGGATACTAAGATATTTAAGAGGCACAATGGACTATGGATTATGGTATGAAAAATCTGATGATTTTACCCTATGTGCATATACAGATGCTAATTGGGGAGGTAGTGTTGATGATAAGAAAAGTACTAGTGATGGAGCATTTTTTCTTGGAGGAAGATTAGTTTCTTGGCTAAGAAAGAAGCAGAATTATATGTCACAAAGCACATCAGAAGTAGAATATGTACCAGCAGCAAACAATTGTAACCAGATAATTTGGATGAAGCAAATGTTGATGGATATTGGAATAAAATTTGTTGAGCCTGTTGTCATACATTGCGACAACACCAGTACAGTTAGTATGTCTAAGAATCCTGTATTACATTCTAAGACAAAGCATATAGAGATTAAGTATCATGTTGTAAGAGAGAAAGTTGTTGAGAAAGAAGTCAGACTTGAGTACAGAAGTACAAAGGAGCAGATAGAAGACATATTCACAAAGCCTTTGCCTAAGGATACATTTGAGTATGTGAGAGGTATGCTTGGGGTTATGCCCCAACCTACTTTTGAGAAGTGATGTAGTTGGTTGCATTCATCGAGTGGTATATGAGCCCTATCTTTCTTCTGGACTAGATGTTGGTACTTCCTCTATGAGGGAGTATGTGTATCTGAGCTAAGTCATGAGGACTCTAGTGAATGTATTTTCTAAAAAGTGTCTTTTGACATTGAGTTGTTGTTGACATAGTGATGAAATTTTTGTCATTGATGTCAATGGGGGAGAAGTATACATGAAAAACAATCTGGAACATCTTTTGGAGAGAACTGAATAGGATAACGAAGCAAGATTTGATTGATGAAGAGGATATGAAGTAGTGTTGTAGTATTGGATTTTTGGAACATTGGATGTTTTTCATCTATGTTGCCATCAATGCCAATGGGGGAGATTGTTAAGAATGAATGCTAAATGTTTGGCAGCCATTCTATAGCATTTGTTGTTGCATTCATGACTATGATTGTCATTGATGTCAACACAATGATTTACCAAAGACTTGCAGAGAAGCAGACAGAGTTTGGATTAGAGCACATGGGTTATTTCAATTGGAGCTATGTGATGTTGAGGTTATAATATTTGATATTTTATATTTCTATGGTTAAGAGTGCAGATAGTAATTCATTTACTCATGGAAGTTATAAGCATTTTGGTGGAAGCAGTATTCAGGCAGTGTTCCTGAGTAGCGGTTTGTGGAAATCGGATGATATCTCCTAATCGGATGGAATCTAGTTTTGCATAGTTAAAGGGAAGTTGAAGACACATTAATAGTGATTTGGATGACAACATAAACTTTGAGGTCACACGAGTGAAGATTTATTGTATTTGGAAGCCGACAGTTTTATGTAATTTTGATGTAGCATGTGGAAACTTTTATTTTGTAATTGTATCCCAACTCATTTGTAATTATTTGAGTGTGGTATAAAGGAAGGAATTTATTTCCTTTTTGCAATGTAGTATTGATATGGTTGTGTAATGGTTGGAGTAATTTTGTGTGATGTTGTATGCATGAAGTGAAGAAAAGAGCTAAGTATGAAAGCAAATTTGTGAAGGAAGACATGCGAAGTACATAGATCTAAAATTGAGATCTGTTGTAATAGTGAGTGTGGTTTGGCATAGTCAAAGAAGATGTAACATTTTATTCTATTGAGTATTGCAAATATTATTTGGAAAGTGTGTTCAGTGATCTTACCTTGAAGCTGTTTGGGCAATTGGTCCTTCTATCTTCCATAACTCTGAACAAGGTTAGAATCTTTTAACAAGGATTCAAAATCTCCTAACAAGGATTCATATCTACTGAATGTATTTCATAAGACTCCTAACAAAGTCCATCCTTTCACAAGGAATATTCATATTAGTGCATCTTTTGTGGGCACCATTCCCACCGGGGTTTACTCTTTGATCAAGAGGTTCCCTAGTCAACATATCTTGTGTCATTGTGTTATTATGTATGAATATCTTTCTATGGTTGGTAATTATATTTCTTATATGGTTTAATGCTATTGAAGATGATAAAAGTTAGAATTATCTGATAACTGATTCACCCCCCCCCCTCTCAGTTATCTTGGTGGACTTTAATTTCTAACATTCACTTCCTCTATTGCAAGATCCATCGCTTCCACCACCTCCAATCCAAGATCCTATGATCCCAATTTATCCATTTTGAGATCCATTACCATCTTCCAATCCTAGTCAAGATCCCATCATCCCATCCTTATCACTTGATGATCCTCTAACACCTATCCCACTACCATCACTCTATCTCCTTGGTCCACTTACATTTGTCAAGGTTATCCCACTCAAAGAAAAAGAAACAAGTTTCATATCTTCCACCATGACACCTAGTATTGGATGTTTATCTTATTCCCCAAGTTAGAAATATCCTTGCTTGGATAAAATTCTCAAGAAATGGAATTATCAAGGAAAAGGCCTAGGCTCTCATGAATAGGGAAATATGGAGCCCTGACAGGATAAAAAACATCCATGATCATGTGGTATTGGTCACACATATGAAGATACTTCCTCTAGAAATTTTGGTACAACTAAAGATAAATTCAAGCATCCTTCCAAAAACACCATTGCGTCCCCCCATCATCCCTCCAAAGCATACAATGCCACTCCCCATCCTCCATCATTGCAACCCAACACAACCTATCACATTCCTCCTTCATCCTCTAAATTCATTTTGGGTTTCTATGTCCCAAAATCAACCATTGCATATCCTTCACATACCAAATCCATTTTGGGCCCTTACATCCCAAAATATCATCCCTCATCTTATCCTACTCATTCCTTCATCCAAAATCCAAACATTCCTATTCAGGATCAACAAAGGCACATTCCCACATCTCCTATCTTCCAATCTCCTTCCATCTCTCCTTACACATCTCCTCCATCCCACACATCTCCTCATATCACTTTCAATGTTCCTCACAAAAATCTAGATGCCATATCCAATATGCATAAAGGTAGCTATCCACAAAGATCCAAAGATTTCCATTTCCCCTCTAAAAGGCATGCTCAAGCAAAGAAAAATCCAACCCAAAAATACAATGCATTCCAATGGCCACAAAGGCCCATTAAAGAAAAATAAAAGTCCACTACATGGCCACAAAGGCCCATCAAATCAAAAGAAAAATCCAATGTATCCCAATGGTCACAAAGGCCCAACAAAACAAAAGAAAAATCCGCTACAAAAAGGCCCACCAAAGAAAAATGAAAAACCATGTGGATCCCAAAGCATAAAGATGCAATGCATCTAAAAGAAAAATCCATAATGGCATCCAAGGTTGCTAATCCACCAGCTACTCATTCCTCTCCCCCATCTTCTAAATCTATTTCATCTCCTTATTTCCCAGGATCTCCTAACACAAATCCTCCATCATATCCACATCTACCATCAACATCATGTCCACTTCATCCATGCATCTCACAACATATGCCAATGTTGGTCCTGATGTCATCCCCTATCATGCTCACTTTCCATCAGTTGATTCAAACATTTTCTACTAGCATATCCTTCACCCCATGCATATCTTCCATCTCCACCATCCAATCCATACCTTTTCATAATCCATCCATCCTAATAAGGTTGTACCAACATCTAAACAAATCAGAAAGTCAGAAAAAGTCAGCAAAGAAAATAAAAAAAAGTCAAAAAATCAAGAAAAATATCAAAAAAGAAAAGAAAAGAAAAGAAAAAACTTGGCAATTCAAGCACCTTGGACATGAAAACCTAGAAAATAGGCATCATGTGTAATCCCTCCATCTAGTTCCTCTCTTGAACTAGGGGTAATCTCTTCTAGCACATCCTATCCAACATCTCCTCCATCCTCCTTTGGATCTTGATATAGAAATAGAGACCAGCCAGTATACATGCTTTTGGGTACCTTTCTACATCCATTTCCCCATTCCCAATCTTTATCCACTGACTATCCTAGCTTCCATCTACCTTCATCATCCTCTTGTCATCTTATCTTCCATCCTATCGTCCCCCCTCGCCAAATGCCTCAAAATGCATGAACTATCCTACACAAGGGCATATTATCCCTTGGTGACAAATTCCTTGGAGACCTTATCATATATATCTTCCACCTCCCAATCCTTATCTTCCATCCTCCAAATTCTTATCTTCCTCCATCCATGTCCTCAATAAAATCTTCTATCCAAATCCTCAGCAATTCCTCTATTAAAATCCCTCAGCATTTCCTCCATCCAAATCTCTTAGAAAATCCTCTATCCATAGCTCTCAACAAATCCTCTATCCACATCGCTCAGTAGTTTCTTCATCAACATCCCTCAACAGTTCCTCCATTATCCTAATCCCTTAGCATTCCTCCATCCAAATCCCTTAGCAATCCCTCCAGCATCCAATCTTTGAGAAAATCCTCTATCCAAATCTCCAAGTGTTTCCTCTAGCATTCATCCCTCAGCATTTCCTCCATCTTTCCATCACCTGGTAATTCCCTTGTCATTGGTATCTAGCTATAGGCTACCCCCATGCAATCCAATCACATCCTTAGTCTTGTTCCTAGTCCTTTTTGCAAGCCTTAATCTCAATCCAATTATCATCGTTGGGATTTATCCTTCCCAAATCCCTGTCATTTTAGGACACATCATCCCTATCATCCTATCCACTATCAATCCATCTTGGATTTCCATCCCATTTGGGGCATCATCTTGCATATCTTTGTAGCATCAGCTTCATCCTCAATCCCTTGTACATCCTATATTGAGTCTTGTACCCTAGCATTAGTCATGTCTCCACATAAGCTCATTTGTACATATGTGTCCTTAGGTCTTGTCCTCTAAGTTAGGTAGCCCTTGTGTCATCATGACCTATCCAACCAAGCACTTCATAAATCATCCCTTGGTCCTTTTTTGAGGTTCTAATGTCTTACCTATCTCTTGTCATAGGAATCCTTATCCAGTTATCCACCATCCACTTCATGTCATATCCTTTGATTTTTCTCAATCCTTATCCTAAATCAGAATCATCCTAGTACTACCCTTTGACTAAGAATTGTCTAGGGCATCTTGTACTTGTCTTTATAGGCCTCATCATCTTGAGTAATATATTGGGATACACTGGCAAGAATCATGTCTTCTAAAGATCAACAATCTATCTTAGGTTAACAATCCTATCTGATCCTACATCAGGAAGAAAAAAACTCATTATCGATACTTAGTAATCCTCCACCATCCTCATCACATCAATCATCCTCCATCATCCTACCTATGGAAAAAGGTGTGTGAGATACTTGTTATTTCATTTGTTCCTTTGGATCTTTTGTTTATCTTTTGGGTCTCATTTGTACCATATCATCACGTCTTATTGTACATATCCTCACCCATCATGTAAAAACATTTGATCATATCAATTGTCCCACCTAGCCTCGTACTTTAGAAATATCCTTTGTCGAATATCCTTAATGATGTGATTATCCTTGATTCATCATTTGCCAACAACACAACATTCTCTTCATCAAATGGGTCCTTGTAGGGTGTATCCTTCCTCATGTCTGACCCAATCCTCCATCATGAAACAAATGGGTCCATGTAGGATGTATCCTTTCTCGCGTTCTGACCTAATCTCCCCCCATCAGTCAACCAATCTTTCTCCTTGGAAAATGATATATTTTTGAGTTATCACTTTGGTCTTGGATTTTGTCCTCTAGATCTTGTTTATCTTTTATGGCTTCTCATTTTTCCTTTCCTCAAGGTTGCCATGATCCTTTATATTATGGTGCACTGTGAATGAGGACAATTTGGGGCAAGGTCTTTTGATCATCTTTTAACTTGCGTGTTAGTTGTATATTTGTGGTTTCTCCAGCATCATTTCCACCATGCCTCCTCTGGGTTTCATGTGTGATGTTGGGGCAACCCTTTGCATGCTTATTTTTGTGTTAGTCTTATGAAACACTGGTGACAAGGCATTGATTTCCCCATAACCTTGGAAGGTGTCTAGCATTTCTATATCAAATTAGGTTGTGCTCTTGAAAATATCCAACACAATGAGCTCCCCAAATCCCCATCCCTGCATATAGATTAATTTTGCATCTTGCATCCTTCATATAGCTCCATCCTTCACCCTGCATCTCACATCATATTGCATTCATGCATTTTTTCTCTTGGAAGGTCATCTATTTATCCTCCTTCCCATCCCCCTTCCTCCTTTCCCTTCCTTTCTATGTTCTTTTTGACCAAATTCTACAAATTTTCCTCTTTGCATTATTTTCTCGAGAGGGCACAACCCATTATCTTCTATTCTAGCCTAGGGCATCTTATTTTCTTATCTTTGATGCCATGCCACTTACAACATCACATCAAAGAGGGGCAAAATATAGACACCTAAAATCCCTTTGCCAAATAAAAATATTTTATTTTGCAGAAACCCTTGATGACATCATCATTAATTAATTAATTAATTAATTATTATGCCATTATCCTCTCCTATTTGAATTAAAGACATTTAATTGAATAATCCCTCCCAAAAACATTTAAATCTAATTTGAATGATATTCCCTCCAATTTATTAATTATTTAATAAATTATCCCTCAAAACTCCTTAAATAAATTAAATATTTATTTAAAATGCAAAAACCATAGAAACTTCTAGAAAAACCTAAACCTATCTACCCTTTCCTAATCCCATCCTAAACCTTCTTAGAGGTTGATTCCTAACCCTCTTATTCTAAACCCTCATCCTTTGACTTCTGGTCAAACCCCCTCATTAATGAGCCTTACATGCTCATTAATGTCTCCTTACAACTTCATTAATGGCTCTTACAACCTCTTAATGAAGCCTATGTCTCCTCTTCCACCTTTGTTCCCTAAGAACACATACCAATTATTTCTCACACATGTGTGAGAAACCCTTAACCCTTATCCCCTTGACCATACCTCTAACCATACCCCTGACCCTACCCCTAACCCTGACTCTGACCCTAACCACCCTTTCTAACCCAAGCCCTTCCTCAAATCCTATAAATAGCCTCCCTTCCAAGAGCATTTCACCAATTCACCTATTTCATATTAAGTATTGTCATCATGCTCATTTGCATCTAGACTTAGCTTAAATCCTAATCTTGTTGGATGTAACTCATTTCTATGCTTTCATAACTCACATTATCTTAGCATAATGGATTAACATAGCTTATTTCATTTCTTTGCATATCATTTTCATCATATCACACTCATATTTGGTTAAAATCAACTTAGCATAAGCATTCTTGCATCAAATCTAGATTTTGGCTTCATTTGGTTCCTTGGGGCTCTAGGGGAAAATTAGGTTCCCCCTACCTGATTCTGTGCCACTATGGGGTATCCTTGGTCTCTGAATGATCCTAATCCATCCTAAACAACATTGGGGACATGCTCCTAGTGTTTTGAGAGAAAACCCACATCCCTAATGAAAGAGAAAATCAAACAGTGACATGGTGCTCTTGTTTAAGCTATATCTGAGGTGTGTTTGAAAATAGTTTTACTATATGTTAGGAATATGTTTCTAGAATAATGTTTGAATGTCTACACTTGTTCCAGATAGGTTAGGTTTTCTCTGATCACATATGATATGTGGAAAAAATTTCTCACCAAACTAAAGAATAATATTTTGATTGGGGTAAAAGATACATGTCATTAGCATGGAAAATAAAGGTGATTAACCATATATTTTTAGCATCTCATGTTTATTACTCTTCTTGTAAGATTCCTTCCAAAAAAGGTTATGAGTCCATCTTAATAAACTCATTCATCAGTTCTTGTGGATAAATTAGGATGGTAAGGTAGGATTTAGATTGTCTTCTTAGCTTCATTGTATTCAAACAAAACATAAATGGGGGCTAGGTCTTCTAGATCCTAGAACTCAAGAGATTTATATAGTTTCCAAGTGGATAATAATATCAATGACTAGAAATGTTCAATGGAAAATATTGATAGAATATAATTGCTCTCACAGATATGAATAATAGGTGGCAAAATCTGTCATGGTTGGATAAGATATTAGTTGCTCCTTTTCTTTGTATTAAAGGATCCTTTCCACTGCAATCCATCTGGAAGGATTTTAAATTAGTTTGTAACTATTTGCGCTAGATAATGAATTCACTCCAACATGGTTTCAACTTTGTAAATTCCTCTTTTTGGTGGAAAATATTTATACATTATTGTAGACAACTTTTGGTATTATTTTTCCAAAGAAGGCTAGTTATCTTTTCGAGATGGGGGTAGAAAAATTTTATTGACATGTAGAACTTCCAATCCCTTGACTAGTCTAGCTAACTAGAGTCCAATAATGCTTTCAAGTTGGATAATAAGATTAAAGGGTTTCATTTTTTTGGTCAAATTGTTGGTTTCTATAGAACTTCTTATGAAATTGTGTACCCTACTCTAGTGCAGTGTATTTAAGGACTAGATGTGGATGGAAAAGTTTTTGTTATCTTTTTTTCCTCTAAAACATATCTATATGCACATTCTTCCTTTTTTTAAAGTTGAATCTAATACTCAAAAAAGTAGAAATGCTCAATAAAAGAAAGTAAATCAAGAAGATTAATTTGTCATTAATGAAAATCTAAGGCTAAGGCAAATGCTCAAATTTTGTCTTGGAAAATTTTACACCATAAACTACTTGTAGGGGATAATCTAATTTTTTTATCTTACAAGCATCAAATTGCCTATTGTGTCATCTTAATGAAAACAAAAAATATCTTTTGGAGTTTCCCTAGAGAAAGACTAAAATAGAATATTATATTTAAATATTTTCCTACTATTTTTAATCATACTTTAAGATGAAAGGAAGTAATTTTTGGGCCTGGTCTTCATGAGAATATTGTAATGCCCATAATCCATGTAATGCCCAAAATCCACTAGGCATTACACAGCTTAAATTTATACCAGAATTAATTTCTAATGTTCAGATTCCATTACTAAATCAAATGATAGGAAAATATAGTAAAGGTTTTATTATTATTTCAAACAGAAACCAGAGAATTCTTAAATGATAAGTATTCATTGAAACCCTTTTCTTTTTCATTACATAATGTAAAGCAGAATTGAGTAGAAATTTTATCCTCACATGTATTTGCAGGAAATTTAAATTATAAAATAGAGAATTTTTATATATCAAATGTTCATTTAAACTATAATATCTTTTAGAAATTTTTTCATAGAATTTGAAAGGAAATAAATCAATAATACTTCTCATAATTTATCTTCTTTGATAATTACAAGTTTAAAATTCATTTATAAAACTGAACATTTTCATCCCAAACAATTTCTGATAACATAAATGTAGGATACTGATTTAAAGTACCTTTTTATATTACAACAATTTAAACTTTTAAAGAACAATAATTTTAATATGAAATAGCTTGAAATAGTAAATCTTTTTCACTTTTACAATTACATTATCCTTGAGTACAATAGGAGAAGTACAAGATTACTTAAACTCAATATACTAGTATGAAATCTTTAAATTTCTTTCTCTCATCTTTAACTTGAAACTTTAATTTTGAATTTCATCTTCACATCTTTCATAAACCTACAACACAAAAGCTTCTACCACATGACTATGGAGGCTCACCTCCTAGCCTAGGCCAATTCATGGCCACCCCCGAGCTAGGGGAAACAAGAGTGGATGGGTTACAAACAAGCAACACACATAAACATTCAAACAACACATTGAGACAAGTACAAATGAAATTTTACACCCTTTTTTCCCAAGCTTACACAAAGGATTCTATAGTTGAATCCATAGATAGGTGAAGGTGGAACCTTCTCTTATGGAGACACCTATCTTATACCAAGACACAAATTTCAATATATATCACATGCCTTCACAAGGCCCTTCCAAACATATAACTCAATTTCATGAGCATCAACCCATCCCTTATGACCCCCATACAATCATAAGAAGACCCTCAAAGATGCCCATACATCCAAGTTCTCATACATAAAGAATTACCAACTAGGTCCTTCACCTCAAATCCTCCCAAGGATGAGGAGTAAACTTGCACACCCATAAACATGAATAAAAAATAAGAAGATAAAACAAGATTAAAATCATAGCTCAAATGAAACTACTCAATACAAAATGTACACACAAGATACTACAAATCACAAGATTCATAGAAATTCATAAATCTCAATGCAACTTCACAACAAATACAAGATAAAGCCACCAACCTATCTCCTAAGAAAAGAGCTTCCCTTGATTCCTAGCTTGCTTTCCTTCTCCAATCTACTTAGCCAAATTATCTCTCTAATCCTCCTCTCAGTCCACCAATCTAGCATACCCAAGATGATCAAGTGTGCCCTTTCCTAAGTCTCTCTCCCTAAAGACATTCCAACATTCCCCTCTCATTTTCTCTTCCCAAAAAAATTTAGGTTTCTAGATATAAGATAAAATGACACTTGCCCTTGCTATAGAAATGGGATGAAATTCAGCACATGGGAAAGTGAGGCAACCTAAAGAACATTTTCATTTTCGTCATAACCAAAGATGGCTCATTTAGAGAGACAAAATGGAGGCCCAATGAAGTGGAAATGGTAGAATTGGGCCCCCTAACCCATGTACTAGCCTTGGGTTACTAAAACCCAACCTAAACTACACCCTGGGACTCCACAGAACCCCTAAAAAACCTCAATTAAACTTGCATCCGAAAATGGAGTATTGATAACATAAATCTTGGTTCACTAAACCACCTACCTAGCCTAGGAATACTCAAGACCAACTAAGGAGAGGGTGGGGTCCATATTCCACTCAAGCATGCCATATCATCATAATGGTGTCAAGTGACACCTCACATAAGTACACATCACATAACACACTTGGCATGCTTAGTGGACAAATTACATTTATATTTTCACAAAATGAAATTTACTTTCAAACATGCATTAACAAACATTATCAACCACATACACACTTGCATCACATTTACAAATAAAATCACATTACAACGAGGTCGTTCTTTTCTTAGAGTCGACCTTGGTTTCAAATTGATTGCACTTAGATCTATTCTTGTTTCTGCATTTTACAACCATGGTCCCAACCTGCACACTCAAATCAGATGTCAGTACCGCATAAATCCAATGCATAAATAATCATATCAAACATGAAGCAGATACAAAAATAGCATCTATACTCAATACATAAAGAAACTACATATCATGAATCATAAACATATTCCTAAGTTAACCATCGAACCATTATACTATCAACATTTTCTATTCTATAAGATAACATTACAAATGCAGAATCCAGAATGCATATATCATAAGGTAAGCATGAAACCATTACAAGCATATAAAGAGTACGAATAACATCATCGACATAAATATTAACCATCTCATAAGGTATAATGATAGGAAAACTAAATCCAAAATACGTCTAGTGTCTCTAAACAAAGTATCAACATGGTAAACCAAATGTCAAAACAATAACCGAGCTAGGATGGGTCAGGGTGGGACCTCACAAATATGACTGCAGATTCTATAAGGAAATGTATTTTGTTGTATATTTGGAAAAGTAGACGTCAAGCTTTATTTTCTAATCACATTTTGCATCAAGAAATAAATATTCTAATGTTTTTCTCGGACATTTTGTTCCAACTTATTTTTTATGTTCATAGCTGAGGATTGAGCATAATGATGGAGCTAGACACCACAAACAACAAGATGAGGTAAAATATCATTTTTTGCATCTTCAACAATGCGAGATGAAATATTCTAGAGAGATGCATAGACTCTTCAAGTTTCAAGTATAAGTTCAGGTTTCAAGTGTATATGTCGTTGTATTTTTGTTTACTCTCCTTGATATCCTATTTATCCTTCATAGTTGTTATGTAAGTTGATTGGATCAACGAGTGTATGCTTTTATCTTGTTGTTTTGCTTCAACAGTTGGTACGTTCCAATCTGTCTCTGCTTAGTCCATTTGTAGCTATTGTATTATTGTAGTCTATTGTTTGTGTGCATTTCTTTGAGCTATTATTCTTTTATATTGTACTCTTATTTAGCTTGGTTCAATTAAAAAAAGTGTAAAAAGATAAATAAATTTATTTTATCGTATTAAGAATAGTGACAATGGCATAGAAAAGATCCATATGAGGCTTAAGTTATTTATTTTAACCGATGCTATATTCTTTCAATGATGTTGACTTGTTACATTCACTATTTTAACTAGCATCGAGCTAACCACAATTCACCTACATAAGCACATTCAAAGTAATTGGATTGACTATAGAAAATAATCTAACGAACCCATCAATATATTGGAAAAGAATATACAAACTAGTTATATTTCAGTTGCTTTACTTGATTTTTTTAGTGCATTATTTCGTTCTTTTCAATCTAAATTATTTCTCTATATTTTTCCTTGAAAGAGATCAAATTCTATATGAGTCAAACTGTTGATTAAGAATTTGTTCTTATATAAAACCTCTTGAACTAAAAATTACATGTATTTTCTAAATTATTTTTATAAATTATATAAAATGACAATTAAATTAAAAATATAAATTAAAAAAACACACTAATTACAAGATAAAACGATCCATAAACCAATTTGTCAAATTAGTTGATATTTGAAAATAAATTTCTTTGGAAATGTCCTTTTAAGCATAAGGAATATCCGAAAATTAAAATTTTTTCTTGCTTAACATTTAAAATGACGAGTATAAATAGCATACATTTTTTCTTACCGTTTAAAAAAAGTGTATAACTAGTAACGTGAATGCGATCAAAAAGTTCTCACAACGTGCAGAACCGTACGTTCTAGTAACCGGTTTCTTTACCATTATTTTCTCCATCGAGTGCGAAATTGAAAATATATTACTAGTTGCTGTTAAGGAAAGTATATTAGTAGTTGCTTTTATGGTCTCCATCACTGTTGTACTATGTGACCGTTTAACCTTTGTACTATAATTTTTAAGAGAAGCATGCCGTAATGCCATTTTGTATTCCAATATAATAAAGCATTAAAATTAATCTCAACTGAAACGTTTTAAAAAGGTGTTCTTAAAGTGTCTCAAAGTTCAGGACAGTTACACGTTTCAAGAATAATGAAATGGAAAATATTACACTGTTCATACTTTTACCAAGTATCATAATGAAATTTAAATGTTGGTTTAATTTACATTTGGTAATTTAACTACTAGATATTACTTCTTTTAAGGATAAAAATATAGTAGCATATTATTACTAGCATATCTATATTTTTAAAATTTTATGTAAATTATAGAGATCAAATTTTGAAATATCTAAACACACACAATGATATAAGAAAATTGAGTGAATACATTTAAAAAGCAAAATAAAACAAATCAATTTTAAAGAAGTCAAATCTGAAAAGATAACTCAATAAATAGATAACATCATGAAGATATTGATTGGTATAACAACAAATAAATCGATTAATATCTACCAATCATATCTTGATTAAAATATCAAAAATATTATAAACAGTGATAAGCAAATTAAAAACGTCTCAGTTATTTCAACACAAAACAAATAAAAAATGATGATTAAAGGCTATATTTTCCATAAATCCAATTCATTGTGTTTTGAGATATCAGTGTCCACATACTCCTATATTTGTATAGTAGAAATTACCTTTTCCCTACACCTTTATCAATCATAAATATTATTTTATTTGTTATAAAGTACTTTTTGGGATATAATTATTATATGAAAATTTGAAAACTATTCATGCTTTTAAAATATTGCTAGAAAATAGAAAGTGTGTTTTACTCTTGACTAGAGTATTTTGAGCTCTCAAATGGTAGAAAACCCTAAAAATAAGATATAAGATATAAGTCAACATTCAATCTACCACAGATTCTCTTTTATTGCGCTTTTGAACTAAATTGACAAAGCAATATTGCAATTGTGTGATGAGTGCTAAAGAATCTTTATCCACTTATAAAGAAGTCAATTTTATCTAAGAATACACTAAAACCCAATTCTAATATATATATGCAAGCTACTATTAAGTGAAAAATAAATGGATCCAATACATGATTTCAAGTTTGTACTAGACCTCCAATAGCTAGTAAATTTATAAAATTGATGGACAAATCATTTGTTTAAGTAACTTCAATTTGTAACATGACTATGCATTCTCTTATGTAAACTTAATGCTCTTTTTTCTAAGTTATCACACAATGTTCCTTGATGGAATCTTGGCCAATATAATTTACAATATGTATCATAAATTGTTTTATTCTATAAATCTAGAAAATTAGAGTAATACACCAAGATGGAACTTTTCGACATTATACTTGTTTGGTTTGGCCAATAACTACATATAAACATTTGTCTCTTCAAAACTATGAACTAGAAAAAATCATGAAAACTATAATAATAGTTATATTGACATTCAAATAGCCAAAGATTGTTTTTAGAGATTCCTTCCTTTGTTTGTACAAAGTTTAGGTAGTAACTTCTCTCTTTGATCCATAAAATGGCAATGGGGCTAATAAAATTCACAACATTATTAAGTTGGAATATGACTGTCTCACTAACATTTGGATCATTTAATTTACTTTTATTTTTTGTTCTTGAAATATTTATAATTTTTGGAGGTGTGGTCTACATTTTACAATATTACACACGTGCATGTATTTAAATTGAATCATATGCTATAAAATAAACGCTTGATTTTAGCATGTTTCTTCAACAAAGAATGTAATGTACCTAGCTAGTGGATCTAGACATATTGGAAAATCCTTTGTTGTAAATGAATTCTGGCTCCCATATGGATAAAATTTACAGAGATAATTACAAGATTATCAAAGCCTAGCGAACCAAAAGAACAATAGCCATAACAATAGTTGGCCATCTATGAACTCAATAGACCCAAAAACTTACTATAGACTCGTTAGAAATTTAACATTTTTATGAATAACACCAACATCAATATTCAGAACATTATGAACGATGTTTTCTTGAACACTCTTAACTTTGTCATGATTACGAGACGTCGTAGAAGGACCAAGAGCATGACTTGTGCACGTGTCTTGTTGAATCACCGCCACTTTATTTTGTTTACTTTTCATGCCCACAATAGAAGCAGAATTCCCCTTGGAAATAACTTGGAGGGTTTGGGCTTGCTCATTTAGCTATTTAAGCCAATTAGTACTATTTTATCTTGCTATTCTAGTAACAAACACTAAAACTGTTAGCTTAACCCACCCCTTGAAGAGGAACTCTTTTAGGTTTCTAATTTTGTCTTTGAAATCCACCTTCATACCCTTGACATCCTTTGTAACATTATAGATTAGATAAAGGATTTTATCTCCATTCTCAAAAGTGGGATTTTTATTCAAAGTGTCCCATATTGAATCCATTTTCTTACTAAGTGGATTAACCCTCTCCTTAATCAAATAGACTTTTGAAGCCAACCACTTAAAGAGATTAAAGTGGTCATCTGTGAGGTCTTGCTAAATTTTCTTCATATCCCCTATTTTTTAGCACAAGAGCTCTTCTCCACATGGGTCTCCTTCTCAGTCTCAACAAAATTTTGAATCTAAAAATATATCCACATGGTGTCTACAAATGGGGGTTATAAACTTGAATATTAAAATTCATTTATGTTCCCTACATATAAAAAAAACTTCATTATGGCTTTCTTTACATGGGTGGAATGAATTTAATTTTGTCCTTGGTAACTAAGTTGGACAAAATAGGGCTTCTCTTCTTGCCCTAATTTGATTCTATAAAGGATTCCCCCACCTAAAACTTTTTTTTTAGCAGATCTAGGGTTATAAAACTCCAAAACATAACAATATGACCACACATATTTAGAATAATCATTGTCAGTTCCAAAACCATATGACCAATTAGGGGCCAAATTATCCTATTCTAAGTTCTTGGGTAAAAGCACAAAGCTGTGTCACGTTTCAGGACAACTTATTAGCACAGCTGAATTTGAGTATTTCTAAGTAAAATTATTTTTTGTCAAACATATGGTCTAGCTAGATTCATTCTAGCTAAGTTAGATAAGTTTTTCACCTTTTCCAATTGGAAATATCTATTAAATGCACGTTTTATAACAATTACTAAAGAAATAAAATTATTTCAAAAAAGCGACGTTTCAATAACTCTTACTCTTTTTAATGATATTTTTTTACAAATATAAAAATACCCTTTTTTAGAGCATAGAGTCAAGATTATCATCATATAATTTTTATAGTATTTTAATTAGATCTAATATATTATAATTTCAAAATACTACAAGTAGGTATTTTAACATTCGAGAACAAGATGCTTCAAAAATAGAAAAAAATAGTAAAGCTTATCAAAAAAATTGAAAATTTATATTTAACACTAGAGGAGAGAGTTATCTTCAAGAGTGTGTAATTTATTTTTTGAATGGTGTAGATTTGATAGGGGAAATTTGACGCGAGATGAAAACTGTCGATTTCAGGTATGTTCGACTTTGAGTAGTTATAACAGAGAAAATATACATTGAAAACTAATTTTTCTTCTTTTCTGCACTAGCTATACATTTTATCTATGACATATTTTGAAATCAAAGGAAAAAGAGATTATTTGCATATACTTTTTTGGTGCGAACAAGATCCTCGTTTTTCAGCATTTTTCAGTAAGTAAAAAATGGACTTAAAAAATTTAAAAACTATGTGAATTCTTGTTCAAAAAAAATTAAAAAAATTATAGCCATAAACTTCATCCACTTTTACACATTTCATTAGTTTACATCATCTCCAAATTTTAAACATAAATGCCATTTTTATGTCATTAAAGTTAAAATTTTTGTGTGTTGTTGACCTTTTCCTTTATAAAAGTGTGACACAGCTTTGTACTTTTACCCTCTTTGATTTGCCAATATAAAAGAAAAAAGAATCTTCATTGAAAGGATCATCTCCAAGGTTAATGGCAAAGTTAGAGTGATAGTGCACATTTTTTAGAAACTCAATAACATATTTAGAGGGAGTGGGATTATTTTGAATGGGAATAGCATCAGGATGCCCCATTATGAGGAGAATAAGACCCTCATGAAGGACCACCATAGAAGGGTTTTTTCTATAAAATTTTAATTTATAGTTTTCCTCGACTAGGGTTTCCAATGGCTATAATTTTAGCATTAAATTCTCTTTACTGACTCCCTTTTAATCGATTACCAGATACACCTTCCTTCACCAAATGGAGAAAAATGGCATATACTCTTACCGATCAAAATATGAAATGTCAACTTCACAATGTATATCCAAATGCATCCAAATATTCTACGATGGATCTTTGCACAAATGTTAGGAACCGATTTATGATTGAATTTTAGTTATCAGCTCCTACACATACCTTTGACCGATTAGGTAAAGATAAGTGTGTTCGATCTAGAGGATGAGGTTCCATCCATTATTCCAAGTTTAGTTCCATCATCTTGAGACTTTCTTCTCTGTGTTCTATTCGTCTGATCTCTTATCCCTTCAACATTTAATTGAACAGTTTCACTTGGTTGTTCCTCAGTTGGGGCTTTGCCTCAGTTTTTGCAGTCTTTAGCTAAGTGACTGGCCTTGTGACAATGAAAACAAGCCATTCCAAAATTTCTCCATGATCTTATATTGTTCCTTCCATGAATCAAAATGAAATTTGCAACAATATGTCAAAATCTCCAACATATTGTACATGTAATTCATGTATTGTAGTCCCATGGTATAGTTGATCCTTGTCGTTTGTTTTTTGTATTATGTTAGTTAGGTACCCATTTCATATTCTTCCGTTGTGACCTACATTCTTTAGACTTGTGACCATATTTATTGTAGTTATTACAATAGCCACCAAATTTTGGCTTCCTTGTATTGTTAGAAATCCTTGATCTACACTCAAATGCTTTGTGACTATACTTATTGCAATTGTAATAATAACCATTAAACTTAGGAATGCTCAATGGATTACCTCTTTTGATCTCATAGACATTAGTTGTATGACCCAGTTTTACACAATGGTAGCAAGTATGTTTCTTTGTATTTGATGGGGTAGCAATGTCTTGGTTGGCTACTTGCTTGAGGACTCTCCCTTCATGGTAGTATTGTTTTCATTAAATACAAGTCCAGAAGTATCTCTTGGTTGTCTCTGATCTCTTATTTGTTCATCCAATATCCTCCATGTTTCTTCATTCCTTTTCAAGACTTCATTTGCATCCTTTTCAAATTTTAGTTCATTCTTCAAATGTTCATTTTCTGATCTTAGTCCAACAATCTCTTCAACTTTTCTTGCAATCTCCTAATTAGAACTGACTAGTTGATTTGACATATTGTACTGAACTTTTATCAACCTTAGTATTTCACCATCTTTCTCATTCAACCTTGGATTCATTTGTCTTCTATCATCTTCAACCATTCTTTTGTCATCTTTATCTTTTCTCTTTTGTTCCAGGACTTCACACATCCTTACCGATTGAGATTCATGTTCTCTTTTCAATGATTTTACCTTATTAGTTAGGCTTTTGTTTCTTTCATCTATTTTTGATATGGAAACTTCAGATTCATCAGATAAATTCCCCTCCGATTATTCTTCAATTTCTTCAACTTGATCTTGTGTATCTTTCGATTGATGGGCTAGCTCCTTTCTCTTGTTGAGTGATTTCTTTAGTTTCCTCCTTAGTATATCAATCTGGTCAATTTTAATCCTCAGTTCCATGTTCATGTTATCAATCACCTTTCCATACCTATAGCTTTCCATCTCTCTAGATCTTTCCTCTCAAGTGGTTAAACTTTTGAATAAGAGACTTTTCTCTGATACCAATTGTTGTCCATTAATTTATGGAAAGTGAATTACTGAGAGGAGAAGGGTGAATCAGTAATCCAATTTTTTTAACTAACTTGTTAACCATTCACTGAATTCATAACTTTTCATATAACAACATAAAAACATGTAAAACAATATCATGAAACATAACTCATAACACCATGATTTTGGTATCACATAAATCCTTGGTGAGAGGAAAACATGCGGTGGGGATGACACCCACAACACTTCAATACTGTAGTATAAAGATTTCTTGGTTAGAGCTAAAATGTTAGCTATTTCTGATAGCTTACCTTCTTAAGAGTATTAACCATATTAAGAGTTGAAAGATTGATTAAGTGTACCTTGCTAAAGGATTTTACAACTCTAATCTAAGACATGTACCATGTTAAAGGATTTACAATATAAGACGTGTTTGGATCTAGTACTCGGTTAAGAGATTTTACAATTTTGATTACACATTAATCAATACATAAACTTGTTTTTAATTCTTGCATCGACATAAACTTTTCAGACTCAATATGCTAAATAAAAATTTACCTCATAGTATACTTTACACACAATATCAATTTTGTACTTCCTGACTTCAACTCTGAATCACATTCACACTCTGTTCTTACTAATCTATTAATCAATGACTTTTTTTCTCATCACCCACTCTCTACAATTTCTCTTTTGCACATATACTGATCTTCATATACTGATCCATTTGTACTCAATTCTAGAAGTGGTAGAAAAAATCTAGAATCTTCTCCTTAAGCAGTGCTGGCATTGGTTACATCTGAAATGCATATATTACATTTAATCCTCAATGGAGGATCTCACCTTGTAATCATACACAATCATCATATTTAAATCTCCAATACTTTAACAAAAAAATTCCTCAAGATTTGTAAAACATTTTTTGTTCGGTGTCCAGATTCAATGTATATGTAGATTCTCTTTATGTTGGCTTTGTTTCTTGGTAATATGTTTTTCTTCTTATCATCCTATTCTCTCGATTTGGTAACTATTATAGCTCATTACTACTCAGTGATCAGTGCTCAATCTTCCTATGTGTGCTCCTTATTCCTTTTATCAACTAGCTTATTACTTTACCGACTTCACTATACTTCTTTATCGAATGACTTTGACAATCATTCTGAATTTGTCAAAACAAGTGACAACAAAATAACTCTATAGAAGTATCAATTTACCCCTTTGGACTTAGTTTGGTATCTTTGTTGAAAAATTCAAAGTCATCAAAATTTTGTGTCCTTAGCAAAATTTGACCATCTATATACTCCTCAGTAAAACTTCTTATATCTCCATTATCCAATTAATCAATACAATTTACTTATTACTCCTCATTATTTGCTAATCAATCAATCAATCAATCAATAATCTCTTGCATCTTAGTTATCACTCATTCATGCTATTGTTATTCTATCATTTTGTTTACTTGCATTTTTAGCTTAGCATTTCCTTATTGCATCTAGCTTAAATCACATAGTTTAACTAGGAGGTATTGTAATCTTGTTAGATTAGCTTCACTTTCTTGTTCTTTAATTTGCATTCTAGCTTAAATCTTGCACTTCATTTAGATCAATCTCTCATCTTGCATCTTCATTTTGAATCTTCCATTCTATGGTGCACCTTGCAAGGGTTTCTTATTAAGGTTCATTTGATAACCACTATGCATAATATTTACATTCTTGCACATCATATATAGGAAGCTATACGCCACTTCTTGAGATATCCCTCTTCATGGATTATCTCAAGTGAAATGGTTTATAGAAGTGTGTCATATCTTGACCTCCATTAGCTATCTATTTCTTTTCTTACATTTACCTTTAGAGGGCTTGCCAAGAGAGCAATCTTTTGGGAATGAATCGAGTGGGGAACAAGCGAAGCTAGCTGCTCCATCCCACTATAATAAAAAACTTCCTTCAATCTAAGGAGAGGGGACACTTGGATATTTTCTACTTCCAAGTATTCTTCATGTGCAGGGCCCAATTACCTAAAGCTTGTTAAGAAAGACTACACTTGACTAGGTTCTTGTAGGGCCTTCTTGGTCCAAATCTTGTTTATAAGATTACAAATGGAGTACATTCACTTTGTGTAGGGCTGAGAGGTATAAATATTTCTTGTGAGACTATGCATTTTTGGTGCTTGTAGGGCTATAGGCCTTAATTTCTCTTGTGAAACTACAAGGGGTAGTCCTAAACAAAGATTTTCATTAAGAACCTTAGGACTTAGAGGCCATCCATTTTGGTTGTGTGACTTCCCTTGTGCAAGGATTGATCCAAGTGGACTTTCCTAGATCACCCCAAGATATTCACCATATACATGTTCCCTTGGATGCAAAGCTTGAATATGGAAATATGGAGAGACATGTTCTTTGAGCATCATTCTCCTCCAATTGATCGATAACTTTCACAGTCCTAGGAAAAGCTATTCAACCACCTAACCATGGGGCTAAGAACATCAAGTTGTGGGAAAAGGTTGAAGCACTCCCCTCTTGACCTTAGGTATTTTTCTTGATTTTTCCTTGTTTTGTGAAAGACGTGTAAATCATTTGAACATAGAGATAATGATACTATTCATGGAGTTTTCCTTTGAGACCTCACAAATTTTTGTATCACGCAAGGTTGCATTATCCCTTGTTTGATTGTTTGAAGACTACTCGATGTGCCAAAATTGCTTTGAAAAATTCAAATTTTCCATTAAACTTACTGTTCCACATTGTCACTTTTCCAGATTAGTTGAAACGGCCGGTTGGAACATAGATTTCAAGACAAAACTAGTCCTTTGTTGTTTGCTAATTAAATATCACTTTCTTCAGTGAGAAATATAGTGCAACATTTCAAAGTGTTAATTGAAATTCATAGAAGTATCACCCCACTATACTGGGGTATATCATCTCATCTGTCTATGGTATATCATCCTCTTCTAAAGTGTTGTTCTACTTCACTGGGGCCTTTCGTATGAATTTTATCTCCTATTTAAGTGTCATCTAGTTACTTAATGTCTATCATCTAGATTCTAATCTGAATGGGCTTGGTCCAAATTTTCTCTTAGCTAGTTCAGGGAGCTTATGTTCAACTCCTTTTGGGCTCTTATTCTAAAATTGACAGGATATGAGTTGTTTTAGCTAAAACATATTACTTAGATCTCTTGGTTATATCCTTGACTAGTAGAGTTTTTTACTTGTCTAATTTATCTTTGTTGTCTTATCTTGGATTTTCCTTTATCTTTCTACTCAAGTCGCAAGTGTCATATACAAGGATCTTTAACAGGGTCACACTTCTAGGTGTGACCCTGTTAAAGGATTTAAACACTCTATCAAAAGTGACCTGGTTAAAGGATTTAAGTACATTCCATTAGAATGCCACCTTGATTAAACGATTTAATCAATGACTGTTAGGTCAACCTTGATTAACGGATTTAGACTGATATAATGATTAGAAAGTAGCAGTAATTTCTAATCTAAAAAATGTACAACTCACTTTGTAAATAACAGATCCAATTCACACATATATGTTGATTTACTGACTGAGTTCCATTTCCATCCCCATCACTGGTCTACTCAAAATTTTCTTCAAGCAATCACAAGTCTGATCAAATCCTTCACCACTTCACCTTTAGCCTTCTGCTTAGACTTATCAATCAATAATATCAACAACTTCAACATGCTTTGTAACCTCACAATTAGGTTTCCTTTATACCTCCTCAATAGGTAGATTCATCTTTTTCCACTTAATATCCTCCGTAGATCTTAGGTCTAGGTCAGATTCATCAGATCCTTCCAAAATTTAAGTTCATCCTTCTTTCTAGATACATCTTCAAACTTCTCATTGAATCAATAATAAAATGATTTACCATGCATTAAATTCTCCATACAATCAATTAATAAAGTCAACATGATTTACATAACCCAAGAATTCAACTATGTCGGATGGGAATCTGAATTCTTACTCCAAATATGAATTACTGACACTCGGTCAATACTGTGTTCATATCCTCGGTAATCACTGCATAACTTGATCATCTCTACAAACTATCTTCCTTAGCTAACACTGTCTTTCTTGGTAATTTCCCATCGCTCGACATACGATGATGTTCTATCAACACTAAATTTACTTAGCATATACTGGCACTTAGTCGACACTAACATCACTTGGCTTAAACTAGATTTCTTCACTTTTTCTTAGTTAAGCCTACTTCTTCAGTCTTTCTTCTTACTTAGATAAACAATACATCATCTTATCAATGTGGAAAATAATCAAGTACCCATTGAAGTATCAAATAACTCAACCTTTCCATAGGTTCTCTTGTTATCTCCCTTGCCCTAATCCTTTTCATCAAACAATAGATGTAGTACTTTCTTAGATAGCAATTGTCTTACTAGTTAAGGTTTGACATCAATGACAATACAATAATTGTTTCAATTGCTATTTCCAACAATCTCCCTCTTTGGCATTGATGGCAACACCACATGAATAACACATGATTTACCAACCAATCCAAAAAAAATTCAGTGCATCAGAAAGATTTATAATATCCTTAGCTTCATTCTGATTCATAAAAAATTAGCCTTGCTTGATCGTTCACACAGTTACTCCCTCTGAATAGTTTTGTATCTCTCTCCCTCTGATTCTCTGAATCTTAGAACATATACTTGAGTGTTCTTTATGTCTATTTTTTCATCTGAATCTCTCTCTCTTTGACAATAATTCCAAAGAAGTATCTAGCACTTACATCTTTCATATGTAAATGTCATCTTGTCAGTTCAGTATCAATATTTCTCCCTCTGTCATCTTTCTTATGACTGATTATCAACTTTGTTGTACTTTTCACAACTCTAGGCAGCTTCTAAAGTGTTCCCTTTCCTGCATCAATTTGTCAGATATTTTGTGTAGCATATTTGATGCAGTTCTCCTAGTTGACTAGGAAGCCTCAGTTAGGGAAAGCACCCCTAGTTTACCTCTAAGATATTCATGAGCATCCTTAGGGAAAGATTTTGTGAATATGTCTACTAGTTGTTCCTTTTTATTCACATATTCCATTCTCACTTCTTTATCTTGTACCAATTCCCTCAAGTAATGATACTTGATAGAAATATGTTTAGTCTTTGTGTGCATCATTGGATTCTTTGATATGTTGATAGCACTTGTGTGATCGTAGAAAATAAAAACCGGCTTAGTGATTTCCTCTTTCATTCCTTTCAACAATTACTTGATCCATACTAGATTTGAATAGTTCACTGCAGCTGCTACATACTCCACTTCTGCTATAGATTGGGAAATGCAGTTCTCTTTCTTGCTTGTCTAGGAGACTAATCTCTTTCCTAGAAAGAATGATCCTCCACTTGTAATTTTCCTATCATCAAGATTTCCTACCCAATCTGCATTAATGTAGACTCTCATTTCAAATTTTTCATTCTTCTTGTAGTACAGTCCGTAATCTTATGTCCCTTTTAGATATCTCAGTATTCTCTTCAAAACCATCATATGATCTTCCTTAGGATTGGAAGAGAATCTTGCCACAATCCCAACTTCTAGGGCTATATTTGGTCTACTATGGACAACATATTGTAGCTTTCCAATCATGGATCTATATAGGGTTTGATTCACTTCAACAGTATCATCAATTTTTGATAGTTTCTATCCAGTAGCTATAGGAGTACTTACTGGTTTAGAATCTTCCATACCAAAAGTTTTCAGTATCTCTTTGACATATTTATATTGTGTGATAAAGATACCTTTCTCCATCTGATAGACTTGCAATCCAACAAAGAATTTTATCTCACCAAACATAGACATCTCAAGCTCAGTTTGCATCTCATTTGAAAATTTATGACATAGGGCATCTTGTCCTCCAAATATGATATCATCCACAAAAATTTTAGCTAACAAAATCCCTTTACCTTCTTCAGATTTCATGTATAGATTGTTATTGTCATTTGTCCTTGTAAATCCAATCTTTATCAAATAATTGTGCAACCTCTCATACCATGCTCTAGGGGATTTTTTCAATCCATACAACACCTTGTTCCATTTCCAAACCATATTTTTCTTGTCTGGATCAACAAATCCTTTAGGTTGTTCAATGTATACTTCTTCTAATATACCATTCAGAAATGAAGATTTGACATCCATCTGATATAATTTGAAGCCTCTGTATGAAGCATATGCAAGTAGAGTTCTCACTCCTTTTAATCTTGCTACAGGGGAAAATGTTTCCCCATAGTCTATTCCTTCTTCTCATGCATAACCCTTTCATATCACTCTTGCCTTTTTCCTTGTGACTTGTCCATATTCATTAAGATTGTTTCTAAATACCCATTTTGTTCCAATAACATTCTTGTTTTTTGGTCTCGGCACCAGAGTCTAGGTATCATTCTTTTCTATTTGATCTATTTCTTAATTCATAGTTTGAATCCAGTCTTCATTCTCTAAAGCATCTTTTACTATCTGAGGCTAAAAATCACATAATAAACATGTAGGGTCTTTCAACTTACTTCTGTTCAAGACTCTAGATTCCTTATCTCCAATGATTTTCTTAGGATTATGATGTCTTCTCACATTGTGCCAGTGTAGATTCAGATTTCTTTTCTTCTTGATCTTCGGGTTCATCATGAAATTTTTTAGTTTCTACTTCTGATTTCTCAACAACATCCTCCAGATGCTTGGTAACATTCTCCTGATACTCAATAACATCCTCCCAGTGCTTGGTAGCATCCTCTTGATGCTTGACATTGCTTACCCATGACTCTACATCTAGTGTATGTTGCTTGCCTCTCCTTCTTCCATATAGACAAAAGATCTATAATCTTCAGGTTCTTGTTTACCTTCTTGTTCATTTTTCTCTACATATTCATCAAATCTCACATTTTCACTTTCCACAACTTTGTTAGTGTTAGAATTCAAACACTTATAATCTTTACTCTTAGTGGAATAACCTAGGAATATGCCTTCATTGCTTTTTGTATCAAACTTTCCATTCCTATTATCTTTCATTATATAGCATTTACTCCCAAAGATTCTAAAGTATTTCACATTAGGTGCATATCCATGCCATAATTCATAAGGTGTAGCATTTGTACCTTTCTTGATTTATACTCGGTTTAGGGTATAAACAACTGTACTTACAACTTGTCTCCAGTATTTTTGTGCAACATTCTTCTCAATCATTAGTGTTCTTGCACAATCCATAATTGACTTATTTCTTCTCTCAGCTATACCATTCTATGGAGGTGTTCTAGGTGTAGACATTTGTCTCTTTATTCCTCTATCATTGTAGAATAGATTGAACTCATTTGATATAAAATCTCCACCTCGGTCAGATCTCAGACATTTCAGGCTTCTACCTATTTCTTTTTCATTTTTTGCCAAATACCACTTAAACAACTGAAATGCATCAGAATTTTCTTTCAAAAACATTACAGTCATCGTACTAGTGTACTCATAAATAAACATAATACAATATTTAGCACCACAATAAATTTGTACACCCATCGGTCCACAAAGGTCAGTATGAACCAAATCCAAAATATTTTTAGAAGTAAATGCCTTGCTCTTGAAACAAGACTTTTACATTTTACCTAGCTAACATTGTTTACACATCACATTATCATGTTTCTTCAATCTTGACAAACCTCTAACTTTCTTCTTTTTACTAATATTTACTAGATTGTCCAAGTTTACATGACATAGCCTCTTATGCCATAACCTTACATCATCAAATTGTGCAAACAAAGATGTCTCTTCAGATAGATCTAGCTAAAACAAGTTACCTCTAGTCTGTTCTCCACTTCCAATTAGTTCACTAGTGGTATCAAATATTTTAGCCTTTTTGTGATGAAAATCCACTTAGTAACTAGTGCTGTTAAGCTGTGAAACACTCAACAAATTGTAGTTAAGACCTTCAACCCAATAGGTATTTTCACATGTGATCTTATCAGTTAGCTTAATTGATCCTTTACCTCTCACATGACATGGTGCATCACTACCAAACTTAACACTTCTACCTTTGTAATGATCTAGGGTTTCACATTTACTTTTATCACCAGTCATGTGATGTGAGAAACCACTATTAATAATTGATTTATCACCTTTACTCACATAAGAAATAAGTGCAGTTTTCTCATCTTCATCAGAATCATCTTTCATAGCAACATAAACTACTTCAATATCAAAATCATCACTATCATTTTCAGTTTCCTCTTTAGCAATATAACATGATTTCTTACCTTTATCCTTGTAGTCTTTGTACCTTTGGTGATCTCTGTTATCTCTCTTATCCTTGTACTTTCTTTCTCTTTCCTCATCCTTGTCATTTTTGTCAGGACATCTTGCTGCAATATGGCCAACTTTGTTACATGAAAAACAAATTATAGGAAGTTTACCTTTATACTTTCCTTTTCCTATTTTTAATCTTATATCCAGGAGTGCCTCAAGATCATCTAGTTCCTCATCAGAAGTGTCACTATCACTTTCACTTTTCGCACATTTTTCTTTTTCTCTCTTAGATTTATGCAAAACCATTTGTGACTTCAATGCGGATTCAACATTAGGAACAATGTAGTTATCATAGTTAGATAGCTCAAAAGTAGTAAGCTTACCAACAAGACTTTCCAGAGTTAGAACATTACCAGGGTTACATCTTGATTCTTGGATTGTATAAATTCTGATAGCATAGATAGGAAGAAAAGTTATCAATACCTTACCAATAACAATATCATCATCAATGATTCCATTAGATCCTCTAATAGCATTCACTATCTCCTTATTTCTACCATAGTAATGAGCAATATTTTCACCTTCTTGCATTTTTATTTCATCAAACTTACCTCTCAAGCTTTTAGCTTTTTCTCTTAGTAAATTTGTATCTGTTAGGAATAGTCCCAAGAGATAACTGAGAGGGGGGTGGGGTGAATCATTTATCTACAAGATTAAATTATTTATCCAATTAAGTATAGAAGAACATTAAGCATAAACACAATATGAGAACACTTAACACAACACCACAATTTTGGGTACAGGAAAACCTAAATAGGTAAAAACCTCAATGGGAATTAGCACCCACTATAAACTACACTAGAGTATAATGATCCCTATTAGAAGATCTTACAGCCTTGTTAGGAGTTGATCTTTACAATGCATTAAGTAAAGTGACCTGGTCAAAGGTCGGACCCTGTTAGGAGTCTTTTACAATTAACCTTGTTAGGGGTGAGGATACATTGTCAGGGAGCACATTGCTCAAAGGGGTGAAGGTTGCAACCTTTTGTTTAACAAATACACACTATATTTGGATCTTGGTGAACTGCGAGTTAGACATGTTGTCTTGGTCAGTTCCAATGAATAGCATACACTCTTTACTTTGTCACATAGACCTTCTACTGATGGCTCAATACTTCACACCTTTTGCTCTTCTCTTCTCTTTCAACTATCTGGCATACTTAGTGATCACAACTGACTGACTATAAGTATCTTTCTCCAAATGATATAATCAATTTGGCCTATTAGAACTTACTTGAAATCATATTAGAGAAACAATATAATTCTCCAACAACATCTCCAATGGCTATACTAAGAACAAAAACTAAAATGGGACCGCCCAACTCAATATGAGTAGACACGTTGCTTCACATAGCCAGCTCCACCAAATTAACTATAACTTTCAATATAAACAATGTCGGCTCCATCAGATAAACTCAAGAAACTATAATTGGAAATTGGAAACATCATAGCTCAACCTGTACTGCACATCTAACTTTTCATTCATGAACATAGCATCATACACATTTCTTCTACACAAATATAAATGTGCAAGGCTCCATCACAACCATACTACAAATCACATACAAAACTCTTCTTGGGACCTGTCAGGAACACTACTGATACAAACAACTGTATTACTATCTTGACATAGAATTAACCTCTACATCTATGATATCATGTTGATAACATATCCACACAACATATGCTTAAGGCTCACTACATAGAACTACAACATAGATTGCTTACCATATGTTTTCATCAATGAAAAACATACAATCAGCACTGGCTTGCTGGTAAATCTCCAACAATCTCCCCCTTTGGCATTGATGGCAACATATGGAATGAAAAACACCACCAATCAAATGAAAAATTATTTTATAACATTCTCCATTTCCTCAAAAAAACTCCCCCAAGGATGGATCCTCCATCTACTGTTGAAATTATCTGAATACCAGCTAATGTATCTTCTTACTTTATACTCCCCCTTACTTCATACTCCTGAACTGCATATACTCTCTCTTTTTGTATTGTTTTTCATGAATATATACTTACTCCCCCTTTGACATCAATGGAAAAGGGTGCCAAAACAAATAAGTACATATACTACTCCTGAAGTAGAGTAGTCAACCATTCATCGGTCACTGAGGACTGATGTACTACTGCAAACTCTAATCAGATTCAGGGAAGGGAATTACTCTTAGCCTATCCCTGAGATACTCAAAAGTATCCTTTGGTAAAGGCTTTGTGAATATGTCTGCTAGTTGTTCTTTTTCATTCACATAATCTGATTTTACTTCTTTCTCTAGAGCTTTCTCTCTTAGGAAGTGATATTTTGTCTCAATGTGTTTTGTCTTTGCATGCATCACAGGGTTCTTTGACATATTGATAGTGCTAGTGTTATCACAATGAATAACAATAGGATAATCAATCTGAATACCAAAATCCTTTATCATATGCTTGATCCACATAATTGTAGAACAATTTAATGCTGCTACTACATACTCTGCTTCTACTGTGGATTGAGAATAACAATTTTGCTTCTTTTTTGTCCAAGTAACAATCCTATCTCCGAGAAATACCGCTCCTCTTGACGTACCCTTTCTATCATCCGTGCAACCTTCTCAATCTACATCTGTATACACATGAAGGTTTATATTCTGTGAATTAGGATACCATAAACCATAGTCTATAGTTCCTTTCAAGTATCTGAATATCCTCTTTACTACCATAAGATGACTTTGTTTAGGTTTTGTTGCAAATCTTCCAACAATACCAACTGCATTAGAAATATTTGGTCTAGATTGAGTAAGATATATGAGTTTACCAATCATAGACTTATATAAGGTTATGTCTACTACTGTAGAATAATCTTATTTTGAAAGCTTGCATCTTGTTATCATAGGGGTACTTACTGGCTTGCAATCATCCATCTTGAATTTATTCAATATCTTTTTCACATAATTAGATTGATTAATGAAAATACCTTTGTCTTTCTATTGCACATTCAGTCCCAAAAAGTACTTGATAGGTCCAATCATGCTCATTTCAAACTTGTTGTACATATCTTTAGAAAACTCTGCACTAGGCTTGTCATTACCACAAAAAATAATGTCATCAACAAAAATAGCAACAAGTAGTAATCCATCAGGTGTCTCTCTTATGAATAAGTTACAATCTACTACTCCTTTCTTGAATCCAATCTTTGTCAAGTAACCATCAAGTCTTTCATACCATGGTCTAGGGGCTTGCCTAAGTCCATAGAGGGCTTTCTTCAGTCTCCATACAATATCAGGTATGTCTGATAAAGTAAATCCTTCAGGCTGCTCTATGTAAACTTCTTCCTTCAACTCTCCATTTAGGAATGCTAACTTGACATCCATCTGATATACTTTGAGATTTTTGAATGTAGCATAAGCTATAAATAACTTTATGGCTTCTAATCTACTTACAGAGGAAAATGTATCTAAATAATAAATTCCTTCTATTTGTACATATCCTTTACATACTAGTCTTGCTTTGTTCCTTATTACTGTTCCATCTTCATTCATCTTATTTCTAAATATCCACTTGGTTCCAATCACATTCTTATCACTAGGCCTAGGGAACAATTCTCATGTATCATTCTTAACTATCTGATCTAGCTCTTCTTTCATTGATTCATGCCAATCTGAATCATTACATGCATCTTCAACACTTAAAGGTTTAATTTGTGAAAGTAAACATACTTCTTCATTAGTTGTTGAACTTTTTGATTTTGACCTTGTCATGAATTTTCTATTATGATCTCCAATGATATCTCCTTTTGAATGGTATCTATATGTGAATTTAGGAACATTAGGTATGACTCTCTCATCTGATTTTTGTGATTCTTCTTCACTTGTTTCAAGGTCATTGAATAATACATCAATGTTGTCAAACATTTCATCAAGAATTGTTTCTCTATTCGTAGGTCTAGGTTCTTCTTCAATCATAGGTGCATAATCATGATATCTTTCTTGAAACATAAACTTCTCATAAATATTTACATGAGCACTTTCAATGATATTCTTCAATCTTAAGTTAAAACATCTATAAGCTTTTCTTTTAGTAGAGTAACCAAGAAAAATAACTTCATCGCTTCTTGCATCAAACCTGCCAATAGCTTCATCTCTCTTGATGTAGCACTTGCTTCCAAAGATCCTGAAGTATTTTAGTGTAGGTACATTCCCAAACCATAGCTCATAAGGTGTCTTGTCTATGCCTGGCCTCAATTGAATTCTATTGATATTATAGACTACAATATTGACCGCATCTCTCCAATAGGTGTGTGTGACCTTTCCTTCAATCATGATAGTGCACGATGTGTCAAGTATGATCCTATTTCTTCTTTCTTCAATTCCATTCTACTGAGGGGTTCTAGGTGCACTTAGCTATCTCTTTATCCCATATTCTTCACAATACTCATAAAATATGCCAGAGGTGAATTCTCCTCCTCTATCTGATCTCCTACATTTTATCTTTAATCCAAAATCATTTTTAACTTTAGCTTTGAATATTTTCTAAATTGTCTTTTAAGAATGCAACCCACATCATTCTAAAATAATCATCAACAAACAAAATAAAGTACCTTTCACCATAGTATGATCTTGTTTGAGTTGGTCCACATAGGTCTATATGCACTAGATCCAATTTGTTCTTTTTCAAATTATGCTTACTTTTGAATGAAGTCCTCACATGCTTTCCCATCACACATTCCCTGCATATTGTATCAACTAGTTTTGCAATGCTCGAAAGATCTCTTACTGCCTTTACATTTCTTATCTTTACTATGTTGTCAAAATTGATGTGACATAGTCTTTTGTGCCATAACCAACTGTCATCTACTTTAGAAACAAAAAAACTTGCTTCTAAATTAAGCTGAAAAACATTACATTTTATCTTTGAACCTGATGCAATCATTTCTCCTTCCTTGTTATTAATGATACATTTATTTTCTATGAATTCCAATTGATATCCTTTGTCAAGTAACTGTCCAACACTTAGTAGGTTATGCTACAAACCATCAACATAAAGAACATTATCGATGTTGTTCTTTCCATCCAAGGTGATAATTCATCTACCTATGATAGGCTTAGGAGTGTTGTCTCCAAATCTAACCATGTTGCCTTTGTACTTATCTAGATGTACAAATATATCTTTGTCTCCTATCATGTGATGTGAACAAACGCTATCAATGAATGAGAACTACTGTGATGAATGAGAACATTCAGAATGAACCTAAATCTAAGAACTTCCTACTTCAGTGAACATTGCTCGATACAAAGGATGAACCTTGTCAGAGGAGTAACTTGTTTAGGACTCGATGCAAGACTGAAGGTAAACTCTATGATGTTATTGTTGATAGTGGTAGTACTGATAACCTTGTTGCTAAGGACCTGGTTCAAAAACTTGGTTTGAGTAGAATGAAACATCCTTGTCCTTATAGGCTTGGCTCATTACAAGATGTTCATGCTTTGGAAGGTAGAGAATAATGCTTCATTGAAGTTCAGATTGGCCAGTACAAGGATCTTGTGCTTTGTGACATTGTGAAGATGAATATGTTGGAAAGTTGTCCATACTGATGTATATGTGCGTACTCTCCATTTATGATCATTTCACAAGGAAATATCTTGATGGATCGCGGGATTCAAGCTAGGGCATGATACATTGTTCACGAGCTCACTATTTAATACTGGCATTGTTTACATCTATTCATTTGGAATGCTTGATGACCTGCAAGCTTTGAGAGATAGGGCATCATTTCTATTACCTTCAAGGCATTGTGTGAAGCGTTTGATCTCTCTTTATTTGTTTTGGTGTTGATATTCACTATGTGGTACTCCCCGTTTATGATCATTTCACGAGGAAATGTCTTGATGGCTCGCGGGCTGCAAGCTAGGGTATCATACATTGTTCATGAGCTCACTGTTTAATATCTGGCCAGGCCATGTAAATGGTACCAGGCCAACCCAATCAGCCCAACAAAATGTGTCATGTTTATCTTTGTCAAATACACTCGTTCACCATTTTGTTCTTATTCTTCACACAAATATTGCATCAAAAGTAATTGTAAACAATGATTCAAAGGAAAAAGAAACAACTACAATAGATCAGACCCCAAAAGACTACAGTCAACTACAATAGCCTATAGTCTCAATGAAATAAACAATGTATAAAACAATATTTAGTCTTAATAAAATCTTATAAAACAACATATATTGTGTGAAGTGTTTGATCTCTCTCTATTTGTTTTTGTGTTGATATTCACTATGTGGTACACCCCATTTATGATAATTTCATGAGGATATATCTTGATGGCTCGTGGGCTGGAAGCTAGGGCATCATACATTGTTCATGAGATCACTATTTAATATTGGCATTGTTTACATCCTTTCATTTGGAATTCTTGATGACCCGCGAGCTTTGAGAGCTAGGGCATCATTTCTATTACATTCAAGGCATTGTGTGAAGTGTTTGATCTCTCTTTATTTGTTTTATTGTTGATATTCACTATGTGGTACTCCGTGTTTATGATCATTTCATAAGGAAATGTCTTCATGGCTTGTGGGATGCAAGCTAGGGCGTCGTGCATTGTTTATGAGCTCACTGTCTGAACACCTCATGTCCATATATATATATACTTCAAAGGAGGAATTATGAAATATAGTTGTAGGTAGTTACCTCTTCTATAATGATGGAGGAGTGAAAGGTAATGATCAATGAGGTTGCTGCTATTAGATCATACATTAACACACTTACTATTTTGAATTTGAGCTCGGGTATTATGCAATGTTATTGTTGTCATTGCATGCTTGTTGCTATTGTGCACCATATATTGTTTTATACACTATTTATTTCATTGAGACTGTGAGCTTGGTTTTTCTTTTAGAAGTGTATGGCTTGACTATGCACATGCATAGTTGTAGATGAGGATCAATAATAGGATGCCATTCATTTCTTAGATATTTTTTATCTAACCCCCATCTCTCTTTTCTTTGTAGGTTCTAGATCACATAGGGGCCCACTAGATTCATACACGAGTAAAAAATTCATCACTTCAAGCAATGTCTGGCACTATAGTCACTCATCTAGTAATTAGTTGCCCAAACCATTACTAAGGATTGAACATAATTCTAAGTCCCCAAATCTATTGTTCTATGTGTATAAAACAATATATGGTGCACAATAGCAGAAAACATACAATGGCAGCAATAACATTGCATGATGCCTGAGCTCAAATTCAAAGAAGTAAGTGTATTAATGTATGATCTAATAGAAACAACCTCATTGATCATTATCTTTCACTCCTCCATCATTATAGAAGAGATAACTACCTGCAACCAGGGCATCATGCATTGTTTATGAGCTCACTGTTTGAGCACCTCATGTCCCTATTTGATTGGCCAGTGCTCAAATAGTGAGCTCATAAATTGTGACACCAATTTGGTTATAAAAAAAAAAAAAGAAAAAGAAAGTGTCATTTTTAATTTGTGAATTCAAAGAGCCATCATGAAGATGACACTACACTTTTGCATGCCGCGAAGAGGGCATTCGAGTTTGGCATGCTCAAAGAGGCCGACACCATGTGGGAAGAGGGCACTGACACTTGATGTAGGCATTTGAGCTTTGTCTATTTGATCATAAATAGGGAGTACCACATAGTGAATATCAACAACAAAACAAATAAATAGAGAGATCAAACACTTCATAAAATATATGTTGCTTATAGCTCAGAGTCAAGTACAATAGCTCACAGTCTCAATGAAATAAATAGTGTATAAAATAATATATGGTGCACAACAACAACAAGCATGAAATGAAAACAATAACATTGCATGATGCCTGAGCTCAAATTCAAAATAGTAAGTGTATTAATGTATGATCTAATAGCACCAACCTCATTGATCATTCCCTTTCACTCCTCCATCATTATAGAAGTGATAACTACCTACAACTAGGGCATCATGGATTGTTTATGAGCTCACTATTTGAGCACCTCATGTCCCTATTTGATTGGGTAGTTCTCAAACAGTGAGCTCATAAATAATGCATGATGCCCTAGCTTGCAGCCTTCAAGCCATCAATACATTTCCTCATGAAATGATCATAAACGGGGTGTACCACATAGTGAATATCAACATCAAAACAAATAAAAAGAGATCAAACACTTGACACAATATATGTTTCTTTATAAGATTTTATTAAGACTAAATATATTGTTTGATGAGATCATTGTTTGAGCACCTCATGTCCCTATTTGATTGGTCAGTGCTCTGTTTGTTATATTGATGCTATTAGATCAAATAGAGATGTTAGTATAAAAATAATACACTATGTGGTACTCCCTGTTTATGATCATTTCATGAGGAAATGTCTTGGTGGCTCGTGGGCTACTGCAAGCTAGGGCATGATACATTGTTCATGAGCTCACTGTTTAATACTGGCATTGTTTAGATCTTTTCATTTGGAATGCTTGATGACCTACGAGGTTTGAGAGCTAGGGCATCATTTCTATTACCTTCAAGGCATTGTGTGAAGTGTTTGATCTCTCTTTATTTGTTTTGGTGTTGATATTCACTATGTGGTACTCCTTGTTTATGATCATTTCATGAGGAAATGTCTTGATGGCTCATGGGCTACAAGCTAGGGCATCATACATTGTTCATGAGCTCACTATTTAATATCTGGCCAAGCCATACAAATGGTACCAGGCCAACCCAATCAGCCCAAAAAATTGTGTCATGTTTATGTTTTTCAAATACACTTGTTCACCATTTTGTTCTTATTCTTCACACAAATATTGCATCAAAGGTAATTGTAAATAATGATTCAAAGAAAAAAGAAACAACTACAATAGATCAGACCCCAAAAGAATACAGTCAACTACAATAGCTCATAGTCTCAATGAAAGAAATAGTGTATAAAATAGTATATGGTGCACAAAAATAGAAAGCATGCAATGAAAACAATAACATTGCATAATGCCCGAGCTCAAATTAAAAAAAGTAAGTGTATTAATGTATGATCTAATAGCAGCAACCTCATTGATCATTACCTTTCAGTCCTCCATCATTATAGAAGAGATAACTACCTACAACTAGGGCATCATGCATTATTTATGAGCTCACTATTTGAGCACCTCATGTCCCTATTTGATTGGCCGGTGCTCAAATAGTAAGCTCATAAATAATGCATGATGCCCTAGCTTGCTCCTAACAATTGGTATCAGAGCTCTAGTCCTCAGCAAAGAAGTTTAACCACTTGAGGAGATCATCTAAAAAGCAAAAATGAAACATCTAAAAAGAAATCTTGAAGCTTCTCTTGAAGACCTGGACAAGTCGGAAAGAGAATCTGAAGAACTAAAGGATAAACTAAGTGATGCTCAATTAGTCATCAAAAAGCTAAGGAAATATTTGAAAGAATTCTCTACCAGTGATCTAGGGACAATGGTTAAGAAGCTGAATGAAGAAAATAAATCCTTAAAAGAACAACTTAAAGAGTTTGATGATAAGCTGACTAATAATCAAAAAGTCTATGATGAATAGATCAAAGAGAACCTTCAGCTGAATGAAGAACTAAGGCAAGCAAACATGGAAATCTTGGAGCTAAGGAATAGAAAAGAAAGCTTGGAGTCTGAATTGAAAGAAGCAAAGAATCACATTGACAAATTACACACCAGTTCTAATTTCATAGAATCTTAGTTGTATGCAAGAAGAGCCAAAGGAGACACCAGTTGTATTGGATACAATGAAGGGAAAAATCATATTGACAATATGTGAGAAATAAAGGATTCACAAAAGGACTCCACTGATACTAAGGAGATTGAAGATCAAACCAAAGATAATGGTGAACCACCTAAGATTGAGTGGAAGCCTATTGACCGCACTTGTTTTTCTTGTAACAAGCATGGACACATTGCAAGGAACTATACAAAGGTAAGAACTTTTAATGGTTACTATTATTCATGCAATAAATTTGGTCATAGAGCTAGAAATTGTAAGACTAGCAAGAAGAACAAGATTTAGCAAGATCAGAGAAATCAGAATTAGACAAATCTAAGAAGTTCTCAGGATGTTACATGCCAGATATGTAACTATAATGGTCACATAGAAAAATAATGTAGAATGGTGACTCATGTCAATGTGCAGAGGAATATAAGACCTCCAATCATTTGTCACTCTTGTAACAAGGCCATACATTTCTCAAGGTTCTATAGATCAAGGACTCAAGGTCAGGGAAGCCCTAAAAAGATAGAAGAACCAGTTTTGGATCTTGTAGGAGAAGTTAATTTTGTCAAAGCCTCAGATGATGTGAGCATGATTTAGTCATAGGAAAAGAAGGACAAGATTGATGAGAATGTATTGGATGCATCCACAGTGGATGCACCCTCTACATCTGGATGAATGGCCCTCAGGGTCATAAGGGGAGCTAATTTAGCTCTAGACCCCTACATGGATAGTATACTCATCCTTAGAGTATGCACCTTTGAACTTAAGCTTTTGGAATATAAAGGTACCTATGTGCAAGAGCGCACATGCTAATTGTGAATAGAACTCGAGTTGGGAATTTTGAAGTGATAGCCTAGTTTACGCGGCTTGCATTAATGGCGGAATTTTCACTTTAAAGTACATAGAAAGGTGTTTGATTGCTCATTGCATTTGAAATTAGAGTGATTGAAGAATAGAAAGAACCTTAGAAGTTGTTATGAAGACTTGGAGATTGATCTATCAGTGATTTGCAGTAATTATCAGTGCATTTAGTTGGTTGCAGAAACCCTAGATCGACACACCGATTCAAAAGTCTTCAGGTCATCTCATAGTACAGTTGGAAAGTGATTAAACAAGTAAGTCATGGCCACTCCCATAGTTTATGATGTCACTAAAAAGAAGAGATATGTATTCAAGAAACATCCTTTCAAGTCAACCCTAGATGATTTAAAGGGAGCTTTCTCCCGCATGCCTATGGGTGTGATGCATGTCAAGGATATTAGGGCATATATCTACTACAAGAAAGAACCAGTAGGGTTGGATAGGTTAAGGGTGCACATGGATACCATGTTGAAACCATAAAAAAACACTCATGGATGAATATGTTAAATGGAATGATCACCCTATTGTTGAGTATGCTATGGCATATGAATTCTATGAGACAGAATGGATAAAAATCTTATTGAGAAGAATTCATGATGATTTGTTTTGGATTAGTGATGTGCCAGTAAGAATCACCAGTGACTTGATACATGAGATGATAGACCTTTCTAGGATAGGCGTCATCCTTCTTATGGACAAGGATGTAAGGAAAATGGTTGAGAAAACTTGTAAGTCAAGGAGTGATAGGCGTGGGATGATAATTGAGCCTATTGAACAAGTAGACATCAAATTAATGTCAATGATACTAGGATACAGGTTTCATCACACCAGTAGGATGAATAGTGTGTCTACGGGAACTATTCTAGCAACCATCAGACTTGTGAAGGAAGATGCAGAGTTCAACTTGTGTGAGATCTTGTGCACATAGTTGATTGATAACATCAAGGCCATCAAGCATGATAAGACCAAAATATTTAGGTTTAGGTATTTAATCATTTACATGTACCTTCATATAGTTGGGAAGATATCAGATTTGTATTTGGACAAGTCCATTCCAACCATGCCTCAGATATCCAACAATGCATCCATTGAAACCACATTAAGAGATTATATAACATTGGAATTGAAGACCTTCTGGGTCAAGATGTAAATGAGGTATGGGATTCTAGAGAGTATTGTGGAAAAGTATAAGGATACTATCTCTTTTATGGTAGAGATAGATACAACTTGTATGAAAGTTGTTGAGCCAATAACTAAGTGGATTCATCCACTTGGTTATGAGGTAGAGGAAAAGGTACTTGAAGCATATGCATGGGTACTACTATCAGCCCCCAAAGATCCTAATGAACCTAGGTGGGGAACATATGAGGAGAAAACCAGAGAAGTAGATGCTAAACTTAATAGTGCAGCAACAAAAAGAAAGGTTGCTAAAGTCACATAAGAGATCTTAACGATTCATGGTGTATCTCAAGTAGACCTTGATAAAGCAAGGGATGAAAATATTGCTTTGGAAATTAAGAGTGCATCATCATTGGAAGCTAAGTCTAATGATCCCAAGATGAAGAAGGTGAAAATTGAAAAAGATAATAGTTAGAAGGGTAAAGAAGATGATACTCCTTCTGTGCCCAAGGCAACCATTGACCTTACTGCTCCTCCCAAGTATAAGGCAAGGCCTAAGAGAAAGAAAGAGGTTGGCACCAGTCATCCATCCTTGCGAGTCACAAGAAACAGAAGGAACACTCAAGAACCTCTTGAAGTAAGCTTCAAACCCAGTCTCAGCATGCTAAGTGCCAGAATAGTTGATGAAGGAAGCGTTGATCAAGTAGGGAAGTTTTATGATAAGTATAGTGAAATTGACAAGTCAGAGATTCATAGCATGATCATAAAGCACATGATCAAGTTAAAAGGATAGTTTTGGAACTAAAAATAATGATTCCTGATAAAATATGGAATATTCTTGATTTCCAAAAGAGACAGTTTATTAAGGAATATCTGCGAATAAGGGAGAAGATTCTTGATGATACCCTTCTTGTGTGTGAACTAGAAGAAAAGAAATTGCTGTTAGATCTGGTGAAACCTCACCTCAGAACTAAGACAAGGACTCTAAACATAATGGATAAAAATTATGAGCTAATTGCAAAAGAGACAGAGAAAGCCTTTGAGAAGGTATTCATGAATAGAAACATGTATCCACCTACTGTGCCCACAGCTAATGTACCCATAAAGGTTACCAAAGGGTTAGAGACCATCAAACTACATTCTATAGGTCCTCAAGATTCAGGGCCTATAGTGGAAGTATAATAAGAGGCACATAAGTTTGTGCCCATGTTAGAATCACTCAAGGATAACACCATTATCATTGATAATGTGGAGATAGCCATGGCGGGCACTGACACAAAATTAGACAAGTTTGAAGAAGCTTTTGTGAGCACACAAGAAGCTAGAATTTTATGCAGCACCACACCTCCCAATCATCAAGAAGAGGTATTGATTGAAAATCTATTAGATGAGAAAGAAGAAGACAAAATAGAAGAGGAAGAAAAGAAAGAAGAAGAAGAAGAAAAAGAACAATAGAAAGATGAAACTTCTGTTGAACTAGCCAAGGTAAAACTAGAAGTGATGGATAGCACTCCCATCACTCCCTCCTTAGCATTGTTGTCAAGTTTGACACCTAACACATCTAGTTTGGACTCTTGGAGAGAAGAAGACCTGATTAAGTTCAGCGTCCTAGCTATGGAAAATGCAAAGGAGAAATAAGTAATGAGAAATCATCTACGGGAGGAATCAGTGAACATACTGAATAGTTTGTTTCCTATAGACAAGAAAGTGTCTAAGGTACACTCTGTTGATGATGTAAGTACAATCATTTCTCAGTTCAAAACTAATCTCTCAAATCTTGAAGAATCAACATCCCAAGTTGAAGAAGAAAAGTATTTGAAGAAGAGATTGAATGAATTGATGAGAAACTTTGCACTAGATTTGAATTCACTCAAGATTGGTCAAGCATCTTTAAAAGAATTTTCTGATCAAGGAAGGAAATTCATTGCAGACTACATGGATTGGGATAAGGTTACTGATGTCCATCTTAAGAAAATACAAGATGCAAAAGCTATGATTGAGAAGGTGAAGAGTTCACTGAAAGACACATCCACTAATCTGAACATGTGCAACAATGTCTACCAAGGTCAGTTGGACAAAATTGAAAAGGAAGAGAAAGAGATGGCAAAGATAAGATCTAGATAGACTCAGCTGAGGAATGCTCTGGCACCCTCATTAGACATCCTAAATCAAAACATCAAGGAGATTGATGCCACAATGGTAAAATATGATCAAGGTCCTACCACAGATTTGAAGAAGATGGAGAAGCTTCAATATGCTTTATGCGCCCATCTCCAAATAGTTAACTCTTTGATAACTTTTTGGAAGAAGGAGATCCAGAACCTTAAGATTGCATATCCAGTTGTTTTCCCTTAGTGAGTATATGTAGATACAGTTTTTGTAACACCTTTCTCATTAATGACAAAGGGGGAGTTGTGTATAGAATATGGATCATAATATGTATAGGGAGATATAAGTATATGTATAGAAAAACAAAATTTTTTGTATTAAGGACAGTTAGCAACTTGGCCATATTCCTTTGTTGCCATCAATGAAAAAGGGGGAGATTGTTGGAAAGTTATCTATACTAATGTATATGACTTGATATAGTGTTTTCATTATGGAAACAAAGTCATATAGTAGTTTGGAGTTAGCACACTTGAAGAGAAGATCAAAAATCAGTTAAGTGTTGAATACTAGACAGTGTATAGAGTTCCTGCAGCTCAGAGCATCAGCACATGTGCGTATGGAAGAATTAAGGTATGCACCCTCAAATTTAAGTTGGTTAGACTATATTCATGCTTATTCTATGAACACATGATCAGATGTACAAGGGTGAGAAAGTTACAGTCAGTTGAAGTTGCACAGCCAGTGTATGCCAGAGAAGAATAGTGCATGAAGCCGACAGTTAGTATTTTGGTTTGCGGATATAATGTAATGTTGTAAAGGCTATGCACCTATTGTATTTAGGTTTCTAACATATATAATTGTTTTTTTGTAATCATGCTTAAGCCAATTCATTTGGAAGCATTGTATGTAATAGGTCTAAGGGCCGACCTAGTTTTTTATTTTGTATGAGCATATAAATATAAGGTGCGCCCATTGTATTTAGAATGGAAGATAATAGAGAGTTATAAGACGTAGAGAAGATGTGTACAAAGACATTAGAAGATGTATTAGAGATTTTCTAGAGGTCAAAGCATCAGCACATCAAAGGAACTGATCTGACAAGCAATGTCACAATGATAGTTCATCCTGTAGATATAGTGTGTATCTGAGATCATAGGGTTGTAGCCTTCACCACTTGAGCAGTGAGCTCTTGGTTAGTGTGTCCTCTCCCCTAATAGGGATGATTGTAAAAGAATCTTAATAGGGTCTGACCCTTAACAAGGTCTACTATACTTAAAGCATTGTAAAGAAACTCCTAACAGGGTTAAGGATCTTCTAACAAGGATCACAAAACACTAGTGCAGAATATTAGTGGGTGTCAATTCCCACCGGGGTTTTTACCTATTTGGGTTTCCCCATAACCATATTGGTGTCATGTGTTGATTTCATGATTCATATTTATGTGAATTTTTAATTTAGTACTTAAGCATTTAAGTTCAGCATAAAGACTAAAGTGAAAAGTTAAAATACAGTGAACACTGATTCACCCCCCCCTCTCAGTGTTCCCATTCCTAACAAAGTGACCAATCTTGTTACATGAAAAGTATTTGAATGGTAACTGACCTTCATATTTCCCTTTTCCTTTCCTTTCCTTCTTATTAATCATAGTAATGATATCATCTAGTTCTTTATCCTCATTATCATTATCAAAATTACCAGAAGTGTTCAAGGATTTATGATCCAGAGGCATCCAAGGTTAAGGCAGGGGCATTCTATGTCCTCAGTAAACTACATGGAGTGTTTGTGTTTTGGCCGATTTTACTCGGTTGCATCCTTGACCGACGGTCTCGGTCATTGAAGGAAGCTCGGTCACTAAAGAAACTTGGTAGTCTCTGACACTCAGTGAAACTGTTGCTCAGTCATGCCTGCGGTGCTCGGTCAACACTGGTGCACAGTAATGCCTGGTGTGCTCAGTAATTTTACTGTTGCTCCATAGTTCTGACTTACCAACTAGAGTTCTATGTGATTTGTTGAGCCGACTTGCTAAATTAAACTACAACATTTGGGGTCAAATTTCGATGCCAATTTGCGACGACACTACAATTTGTGTTTGTTTTTTGTGTTTTTTTTGCAAGTGCCCCCGACGGTGTCATAATAGCAATGATATCATCATAATTGTGACACCCATTTGGTTATAAACAAAAAACAAAGAAAAAGAAAGTGTCATTTATAATTTGTGAATTTGAAAAGCTGCCGCGAAGATGACATAGCACTTTTCCATGGTGCGAAGAGGGCATTCTAGTTTGGCGTGTGCAAAGAGGTTGATACCCGCATGTGGGAAGAGGCCACTGGCACTTGAGGTAGGCATTTGAGCTCTATCTTCTCATTAAATAAATTTTAGTGGCATTGTTTACATCTTAGCATTATTAATAGTGTCATCATTTACATCTTAGCATTTGGAATGGTCGATGACCCACGAGCTTTGAGAGCTAGGGCATCGTTTCTATTACCTTCAAGGCATTGTGTGAAGTGTTTGATATTTCTTTATTTGTTTTTCTATTGATATTCACTATGTGCGTACTCCCCATTTATGATCATTTCACGAGGAAATATCTTGATGGCTCACGAGCTGCAAGCTAGGGTATGATGAATTGTTCATGAGCTCACTATTTAATACTAGCATTGCTTAAATATTTTCATTTGGAATGCTTGATGACTTGTGAGCTTTGAGAGCTAGGGCATCATTGCTATTACCTTCAAGGCATTGTGTGAAGTGTTTGATCTCTCTTTATTTGTTTTTCTATTGATATTCACTATGTGCGTACTCTCCATTTATGATCATTTCACAAGGAAATATCTTGATGGATCGTAGGATGCAAGCTAGGGCATGATACATTGTTCACGAGCTCACTATTTAATACTGGCATTGTTTACATCTTTTCATTTGGAATGCTTGATGACCTGCGAGCTTTGAGAGATAGGGCATCGTTTCTATTACCTTCAAGGCATTGTGTGAAGTGTTTGATCTCTCTTTATTTGTTTTGGTGTTGATATTCACTATGTGGTACTCCCCGTTTATGATCATTTCATGAGGAAATGTCTTGATGGCTCGCGGGCTACAAGCTAGGGCATCATACATTGTTCATGAGCTCACTGTTTAATATCTGGCTAGGCCATGTAAATGGTACCAGGCCAACCCAATCAGCCCAAAAAAATGTGTCATGTTTATCTTTATCAAATACACTCGTTCACCATTTTGTTCTTGTTCTTCACACAAATATTGCATCAAAAGTAATTGTAAATAATGATTCAAAGAAAAAAGAAACAACTACAATAGATCAGACCCCAAAAGAATACAGTCAACTACAATAGCCTACAGTCTCAATGAAATAAACAATGTATAAAACAATATTTAGTCTTAATAAAATCTTATAAAACAACATATATTGTGTGAAGTGTTTGATCTCTCTTTATTGGTTTTTGTGTTGATATTCACTGTGTGGTACACCCCATTTATGATAATTTCATGAGGATATATCTTGATGGCTCGTGGGTTAGAAGCTAGGGCATCATACATTGTTCATGAGCTCACTATTTAATATTGGCATTATTTACATCTTTTCATTTGGAATGCTTGATGACCCGCGAGCTTTGAGAGCTAGGGCATCATTTCTATTACCTTCAAGGCATTGTGTGAAGTGTTTGATCTCTCTTTATTTGTTTTGTTGTTGATATTCACTATGTGGTACTCCGTGTTTATGATCATTTCATGAGGAAATGTCTTCATGGCTTGTGGGATGCAAGCTAGGGCATCATGCATTGTTTATGAGCTCACTGTTTGAGTAGCTCATGTCCATATATATATATATACTTCAAAGGAGGAATTGTGAAATATAGTTGTAGGTAGTTATCTCTTCTATAATGATGGAGGACTGAAAGGTAATGATCAATGAGGTTGCTGCTATTAGATCATACATTAACACACTTACTGTTTTGAATTTGAGCTTGGGCATTATGCAATGTTATTGTTGTCATTACATGCTTGCTGGTGTTGTGCACCATATATTATTTTATACACTATTTATTTCATTGAGACTATGAGCTTGGTTTTTCTTTTAGAAATGTATGGCTTGACTATGCACAGGCATAGTTGTAGATGAGGATCAGTAATAGGATGCCATTCATTGCTTAGATATTTTTTTATCTAACCCCCATCTCTCTTTTCTTTGCAGGTTCTAGATCACATAGGGGCCCACTAGATTCATACCCAGGTCAAAAATTCATCACTTCAAGCAATGTCTGGCACTATAGTCACTCATCTAGTAATTAGTTCCCCAAACCATTACTAAGGATTGAACATAATTATAAGTCCCCAAATCTATTGTTCTATGTGTATAAACCAATATATGGTGCACAATAGTAGTAAACATACAATGGCAGCAATAACATTGCATGATGCCCGAGCTCAAATTCAAAGAAGTAAGTGTATTAATGTATGATCTAATAGAAACAACCTCATTGATCATTACCTTTCACTCCTCCATCATTATAGAAGAGATAACTACCTACAACTAGGGCATCATGCATTGTTTATGAGCTCACTGTTTGAGCACCTCATGTCCCTATTTGATTGGCCAGTGCTCAAATAGTGAGCTCATAAATTGTGACACCAATTTGGTTATAAACAAAAAAAAAGAAAAAGAAAGTGTCATTTTTAATTTGTGAATTCAAAGAGCTGTCACGAAGATGACACTACACTTTTGCATGCCACGAAGAGGGCATTCAACTTTGGCATGCTCAAAGAGGTCAACAACATGTGGGAAGAGGGCACTGACACTTGATGTAGGCATTCGAGCTTTGCCTATTTGATCATAAACAGGGAGTACCACATAGTGAATATCAACAACAAAACAAATAAATAGAGAGATCAAACACTTCATAAAATATATGTTGCTTATAGCTTAGAGTCAAGTCCAATAGCTCACAGTCTCAATGAAATAAAAAATGTATAAAATAATATATGGTGCACAACAACAGCAAGCATGCAATGACAACAATAACATTGCATGATGCCTGAGCTCAAATTCAAAATAGTAAGTGTATTAATGTATGATCTAATAGCACCAACCTCATTGATCATTCCCTTTCACTCCTCCATCATTATAGAAGTGATAACTACCTACAACTAGGGCATCATGGATTGTTTATGAGCTCACTATTTGATTGGGTAGTTCTCAAACAGTGAGCTCATAAATAATGCATGATGCCCTAGCTTGCAACCCTCAAGCCATCAAGACATTTCCTCATGAAATGATCATAAACGGGGAGTACCACATAGTGAATATCAACAACAAAACAAATCAAAAGAGATCAAACACTTGACACAATATATGTTTCTTTATAAGATTTTATTAAGACTAAATATATTTTTTTATGAGATCACTGTTTGAGCACCTCATGTCCCTATTTGATTGGTTGGTGCTCTGTTTGTTATATTGATGCTATTAGATCAAATAGAGATGTTAGTATAATAATAATACACTATGTGGTACTCCCTATTTATGATCATTTCATGAGGAAATGTCTTGGTGGCTTGTGGGCTACTGCAAGCTAGGGCATGATACATTGTTCATGAGCTCATTGTTTAATACTGGCATTGTTTAGATCTTTTCATTTGGAATTCTTGATGACCTACGAGGTTTGAGAGCTAGGGCATCATTTCTATTACCTTCAAGGCATTGTGTGAAGTGTTTGATCTCTCTTTATTTGTTTTGGTGTTGATATTCACTATGCGGTACTCCCTGTTTATGATCATTTCATGAGGAAATGTCTTGATGGCTCGTGGGCTACAAGCTAGGGCATCATACATTGTTCATGAGCTCACTGTTTAATATTTGGCCAGGCCATGCAAATGGTACCAGGCCAACCCAATCAGCCCAAAAAAATGTGTCATGTTTATGTTTGTCAAATACACTTGTTGACCATTTTGTTCTTATTCTTCACACAAATATTGCATCAAAAGTAATTGTAAATAATGATTCAAAGAAAAAAGAAACAACTACAATAGATCAAACCCCAAAAGAATACAGTCAACTACAATAGCTCATAGTCTCAATGAAATAAATAGTGTATAAAATAATATATGGTGCACAACAATAGCAAGCATGCAATGAAAACAATAACATTGCGTGATGCCCGAGCTCAAATTCAAAAAATTAAGTGTATTAATGTATGATCTAATAGCAGCAACCTCATTGATCATTACCTTTCACTCCTCCATCATTATAGAAGAGATAACTACCTACAACTAGGGCATCATGTATTATTTATGAGCTCACTTTTTGAGCACCTCATGTCCCTATTTGATTGGCCGGTGCTCAAACAGTAAGCTCATAAATAATGCATGATGCCCTAGCTTGTAGCTTGCAAGCCATCAAGACATTTCCTCATGAAATGATCATAAACGGGGAGTACCACATAGTGAATATCAACAAAAAAACAAATAAAGAGAGATCAAACACTTCACACAACATATGTTGCTTTATAAGATTTTATTAAGACTAAATATATTGTTTTATGAGCTCACTATTTGAGCACCTCATGTCCGTATTTGATTGGTCAGTGCTATGTTTTTTATATTGATGCTATTAGATGAAATAGGGACATCAGTAATAAAATAATACACTATGTGGTACTCCCTATTTATGATCATTTCATGAGGAAATATCTTGGTGGCTCATGGGCTGCTGCAAGCTAGGGCATGATACATTGTTCATGAGCTCACTGTTTAATACTGAGATTGTTTACATCTTTTCATTTGGAATGCTTGATGACCTATGAGCTTTGAGAGATAGGGAATCATTTCTATTACCTTCAAGACATTATGTGAAGTGTTTGATCTCTCTTTATTTGTTTTGGTGTTGATATTCACTATGTGGTACTCCCCATTTATGACCATTTCATGAGGAAATATCTTGATGGCTCACAGACTGCAAGCTAGGGCATCATACATTGTTCATGAGCTCACTATTTAATATCTGGCCAGGCCATGTAAATTGTAATTGGCCAACCCAATCAGCCCAACAAAATGTGTCATGTTTATCTTTGTCAAATACACTCGTTCACCATTTTGTTCTTGTTCTTCACACAAAGATTGCATCAAAAGTAATTGTAAACAATGATTCAAAGAAAAAAGAAACAACTACAATAGATCAGACACTAAAAGAATACAATCAACTACAATATCTCATAGTCTCAATGAAATAAATAGTGTATAAAACAATATATGGTGTGTTAGAAATAGGCAATACTGAGAGGGGGCGGGGGTCAATCAATATTCTACAAACTTTATCTTTTTCCCAATTATGGATATAACATATTATCTTTACACATGCATAACATAAGAAGCTAAACAACATGCATAGCAATAAAACTAAAGAACTCATAACACATTATTTGTTCTCGAGGAAACCCTGGCCAAGGGAAAATCTTAGTGGGGATGGTACCCACAAAGATCCACTAATCAAAAGTATCATGTTTAGGATGTTGACCCTATTAGGAGTCTATTACATGCATATAGTGTCTCAGTCCTGATTGAGGGACTATAGGCCTTGTTAGAAGCCTCAACCCTGTTAGGAGTTGGCAGTACAAAAAGTGATTACTAGATGAGCCCACTTCCCAAACAAGTAATGTATAATATTTACTGATTAAAAAAGTAGGTTAAGGTACATAACCTTATACTTCTTGCATCAATATCTTTTCACTTCTATTTCACTATCACTATTACATACATTCATTCCTTCATCACATTTCCTTCTTACAATTTACAATTACATTTATACAAGTTATTAAGATTGATAAATTTCCAGTCGACTATCATATTAAAAAATAACTTTATCCAAGGGTTAACATCTAGGATGTCATCCCTTTATATTTTTAATTCATTATTTTGATAAACAAAATAATCCCTTAACTCTTTACCAATTCTATCTTCATATTCTATCATGTCGGCTTAACACTGTCTTTAGAAAAACTGTCATAACTTCTTCCGTACATGTCGTACTTACTTGCGCTCTAAGATGAGTCTTCAATAGTCACCATAGAATCTATGTTCAAGTGTGTGAGCACTCAACTTACTCCAGTCGACATCGCAAACAAAAACCATCTTTAGGTTCACTGGTAAAAACATACTGTCTCATACTTAGACAATTTTGCATTGCGCTCTGATATACTAGCTCTCTGACTTGTACGATCTTCATGTAGATCATATGTTTCCATAATCACAACATCTATGTAACCAACTTATCCAAATTACCAACAATCTCTCCCTTTTTCATTGGTGACAACATATGAGAAAATTGGCTAAGTTTTACAACTTCAAAATCTCAAAATTGTGGCCATAGTATAAAATATATATACTGTTAGAAATAGGAAATACTCAGAGGGGGGGATGAATCATTATTTAAATTTTTTTTTCTTTTGCCCACTTATGGATATAATAGATTACTTTAGTGCATACAAAGATTATCAAGCTGATTAACAAACATAGCAGTAAATAGAAAGAACTCATAACACATCATATGTTCTCGAGGAAACCCTGGCCAAGGGAAAACCCTGGTGGGGATGGTACCCACAAAGATCACTAATCAAAAGTATCTTGTTAGGGATATTGGACCCTACTAGGAGTCAATTTACAATGTATAGTAGATCTGTCCTGGTTAAAGGACTTTAGGCCTTGTTAGAAGCCTTAACCCTGTTAGGAGTTAGATTACAAAACCTGATCACCAGCTGAGCTCACTGCCCAAACAGGTAATACAAAATGTTTTTGACTATAATATGGTACTTCTTACAACTTCGCATCAATATCCTTTGCTGCTATCACAATAAACAACTATCGCAAGTTATCTTTTCTTTCTTTTTACATATCACTTGTATATTTCATTACATTTCAAGTATGCCTAATATATGAGTTATTAAAGCTAATAAATTTACATGGTTGGCTTCCAAAATATTTATCCAAGAGTAAAAATCTAGGATGTCATCCCTTCATAATGTTAAGTCATTATTTTGACAAGAAAAAATAATCCCTTAACTCTTTCGCTAATACTGTCTCCAAAACTGTTCTGTCTGCAAAAACTATCTTCGGTAAAATTTGAATAACTTTGTTCGTACTACTCCAAAATTTATGCACACTAAGATAGGGTATCATCATACTCTATAGAAGCTTTATTTAATTGTACAAACAAAAATATTGCTCCACTGGACGTCGCCAACTAAATCTTCATCGGGTGCTCTGTTAGGATCACTGTATCCATACTTAGACAATTTCTTCCTTCAACTTGCCATACTTGCATTCTAGATTCTACACTCTCAATAGAGATCATATGTTTCCATAATGACAACATCTATGCATCCACATTAGCCAAATTTCCAACAATCTCCCCCTTTGTCATTGGTGGCAACATATGGGAAAATTGGCTAAGTGTGCAAACAAAACTTCAAAAACACTTATACAAAATTGTGGCCAAAAGTTATACAATATGTATACAATATCATACTTCATAGAATATCTCCCCCTATGAGTATCCTTCCTCAACATATATTCAATTTTTTGCTATCTTTCCCCCTTTGACAACAATGACAAAGATAGGGTGTACAAAAATTTCAAAAAGTTTATACCTTATTATCAGTTATTGCAAAGCTGGTAGGCTTGCAACACAATCACCAAACTCTAATTTCCAAGATTCAAAATCTTTCTCCCATATCTTCCTGATGGATTCAACAACATTGAGTAGAGTACTCAATTCGTATGCTGTTGTCTGACAAGCTTGCAGGGAATTGAAGCTAAACTTCTGAAATGATGTCTTTGCTGAAAGACACTGCTCAATTTGATCTTCAACAATTGATATCTTGATTGAGACATGCTCTCTAAAGATGTTAACCCTGATCATCTTTCTGTTCTTCTCCTCTGCTAACATTCTGATTTCATCTTTCAATTTCCTTATGTTCTTCTCTACAGAACTTATCTTGACATTAGGGCTTGTCAAGGTGTTTGTCTCAGCTGTAATAGCATCTAACTTCTCTCTGATCTTATTATCCTCTTCAACTGTTAGGATTTATGATTTAGTGCATTGTATGTACAAATTCTTTCCTGTCTCAAAATGTCTCCTCAAAATTCTTTATGCATACATCTAAACTACCAATATCATTTTGAATATTTACACTTAAAATTTTGTTGCATTTCTGCTTCAAAGTCTTCCTGAACTTTTATTCTAGCAATATCCTTCAAGTTAGAAAATTCAGAGTCAAAAGAATTCATTACCATTTTAGCTTTCTCAAGTGGATCCGATTCAGATACCTTAGTGCTGATCACACTCTCAAGTTTCTCTGTCAAAACTCTAACTTTGCCTTCAAGGTCTTTCACCTTCTTATTCTTTCCAATAATTTTATTCAGAGATGTGATGAACTCAAGCTGATCATCATCTTCAACTTCTTTTCCAAGGTCTTCAAACATTGAACCAATATGCCTCTTCTTACTGTCAGGTGCACTAATGTCTTCAACTGGTATAGAAGGTGCACTAGAGGTAGTGGCCTCTGTCAAAATTTGTTTGCCTTTAACTGACTGCTCTGCTGGAACTGATTCTGATACAGTTGGTGCTTCCTCTGCCTCTATATTCTTCTCTGATTCTGTGACCTTTTCTTTCTCTCCCAAAGCCAAATTGTCAACAATGTTTCCTAGATCATGAAATACTGCATCATCTAATTCTAGAGTCACTTTGGTGCCTTCAATATCCATTGATTCTTTACCAATATTGATATGTGAAGAAGATGGAACTTCTTCAATACCAACTTCCTCTACATGTGATTCCTCTGATTGCTTCTACTGAGGGTCTAATTCAACATGCTTTTTTGCAACTATATCTGCAAGAACTTGCATTACTGCTTGCTCTATCTCTTTCTGTACTTCCTCCTTTTTGCCTCCCATTATAAGGATTGTTCTTCTCTTAGTTCTCAATAAAGTTCCAAGAGACTTCAAGAATTTCTTCAAATGATCTTCATCCTTAACTTCACAGAACTGTCTGATTACATGTTCTCTCATCTTTATGTCCTCTTCTTGTGCTCTCTATTTTCTATTCACAAGTCTGTTATACAAATCTTCCAGGATCTTACCATGAATAGTGCTAAGTTTCTTATCTACCACAATCATGTGTGTAACCATTGCATTTTCAAAGTTTAATCTATCAAATGATCCATATAGATCATAGAATTTATTCAACTTAGTGAAGTCTCCATGCTTCAATATATCTTCATTAACTCTTTCAATTCTTGGTTTCCAAGTTTTCTTCTTGATTGAAACTACATCATCATCTTTAATTACTGCTACATTTCTAGGTATAGGTGGTACAACCACTTTCTATCTCTTGCCGGGTCCTGTTGCACTCACTTTTACTCTTTTTCTAGGAATAGGAGAAAAAGATTTATCTCCTTCATCTTTTTAGGTACTTCAACTTTTACCTTTACTACAATAGGATCAACAGGATCTGCACTTGATGTCTTAGGTGAAATTACAAGATTTTCACTTTGCCTCAAGGCTTCTGCAGTCTTCTTAGCTATGTCAAACTCATGACTTGACAGACCAGATTCTTTCAATATTTTCTTCATAGTAGATTCAACTCTCTTACTAGATTGCTTCTTTTCTCTCAAACTTATTGCAGAGTTGAAATTCTCTTCATAGGTTCCAAACCTATTTGCATGACTATCCAACTCACACTTTAACAATCTATTCACATATCCTACTGTTTCTGCTTCAGATATTTCATAGCCAAGAGGGTCTATGAATTCCATTCTAGGCTCAACTACTTCAATGTAGGTGAAATCAGTGTCAACCATAAAACAAATGTCATCTTTATGCTTTTCAACTAAGGATTGAGGAATCCTTGATTTTTTCTTAACAATATTCTGAAAAGTCTTCAATACAAGCTTCACACTGTCATTAACTTTATCAAAAATGTGCTTCATGTAAACTGAGTTTATTCTTTCCATTGTGTTCACATTGTCACTCCAATCAACTGTGTAAGGAAATCTTCTCAAAATATGGAAAAACATATAGGAAATCTTTTCTAAGTTCTCAAATAACTGAATTTTCAAAATTTCACATAGGTCTACTGGTTTCTTCTCAATACACATAAGATAAGCTACATGAATCATTCCTACAGCCATGTCATCTTCTCTTGAACTACCACAAAATTTAGTTGTTAGGATCTTGCAAAGGTACCTAACATCATCTTGCTTAATCTTACTTATCACAATTCCTCTACCATTATAACTAGATCCAGTGTTATCTAAAAAAATCTTTCTCATGTTCTTTTCATTCAGTGGAATCTCTCCAACTTTTGATAATCTAGTAACTTCATGAATTAGGTCAGCAGTTATATCAATAACTCTATCCTCCATCCAGAATTTCCCATTATGGATTCTACTTAAAATGATTTTGGTACATTCCTCATCATTGAATTCATACTTCATGGAATATTTGATAATTTCATTATTCTCTAGGTGCTCATAAGCTGGTTTAACTAACATGTCTTGATTGTACAATTTCCTATAATCATCACTAAAATCTGCATCTCCCAAAGTTTCAAACTTGCAACCTAAATATCCTTTAACATTCTCAATGTGCAATACTTCATCTGGTACAGATGATAATGCTAGACTGTCATCAATTTTAGTTGGTTCTACTGGTTCTTTCTTAATCTTTGGTCTATTCTTATCCTTAACATTATGAACCATAGAAATATCCATCTTATCAACTGATTAAAGATCAAAAAATACCTCAACTTTGCAAATCTAGGGTTTTGGTATGATCGTCGCTGCAAACTACTTCCAAACTTCTTCAAATCATCCTCAACTCACTTTTCTTCTTTCAAATCACTTTTCAATCACTTTGTAATCATAATAACTTTGATTTCGACCTTATAACACTTCACATTAACTCGATCTGACATCACATTCATTCATTTTGCCGCTAAAATCTCAAAAAGCTGATTCTGCAAACCTACAACCATAAAATTTTTTTGCGACCTCGCAAAACACAATATTTTCTTTTGTGCACTTAACCATAGCATTAGTACAACATAATAAACCTATATCTAACTATGCAAAACTTAACTCATTCAAATTCCTAATCTACACTAATCCTAATTCCTAAACTACAGAAACTTACATAATTTAAGTACTTAAAGAAGGGTCAGGTAAAGATTCATCCTTACCATTGGTTACATTACCTTCCTGACTACTTTCAGTGCTAACTGTACCTCCTTGATCTATGCCTTTGTCAAATTTTACTTCATCTTTATTGCTAAAACAACCTTTCTCTTTGTTTCCTGCATTTTCATTCCTTCTTGCATTGTTCCTAGGGTTAGGGTTATGATGATAACCTCCATTGTTCATTCTGTAGAATCTTGTTGCATATCTGACAAATGATTCCATTGTTTCCAAATCTCTATCCTTGCTGGTTAATTTGTGACCTACAATTTCTAGCAATATGTCCTACTTTGTTGCATCTAAAACATACTACCACTTTTCTTTGATTCATTTCTTCAATAGATTTCATATCTGCATTGTTAGTATTCCCAATCATTCTATCATAATTATTCAAAATTACTTTAGGTCTTCTACATTCATTAGCTCTATGTCCAAAACTATGACAATTATAATAATGTCCATTAAGAGGTTTAAATTGCTTACCTGTGCAATCTCTCTTCATGTACCCAATAGTATTACAAGAAAAACATCTACCTTTGAATTCTCTTTGCATACCTTTAGATGATTCTTCCTATTTTGATTCTTCTTGCTTTGATTCTTCTTTCTCTCTAGGTGGTTCTTCTTTAGGTGGATCTTCCAATGTGTTCTCATCTAGCTTTATTTCCAACACATTTTCAGATGTCTTCAGATTTGGCTTCTTACTTTCATGGTTTGTTCTAAACATACTATATCCAAATCCAGTCCTATCAAAGAATGGTTCTTCAAAAGAAATTTGTTTTTCAGTCTTATCACTTTTTGAATATAGCCTTTCAAGTTGTTGTTTAGATTGAGTTAATTCACCTTTCACAATTTTATTATACTTCTCAAGTTCCACATACTGCACTTTTACTTTTTCAGATTCGGATGTTTCCTTTTCAAGTCTTGACCTTAGATCTTCATTCTCAATTTTGAATTTTTCATTATCAGATCTCAAATTTCCATCTTTCATACTAAGCTTCAGATTTACTATCTTCAACTCATGCTTAAGGATCTCATTTTCTTTTCCTAATTCATCACAATCTTCAACAAGCATATCAGATTTCTTTTCAGATTTTAGATCTTCAATCTTACCTTTTAATTTTTCAATAGCATTCTTTGCATCTTCATATTTTCTTCTTAAGGAGTTTCTTTCATTAGTAAGCATATCAATCTATTCAAGAGCTTCTTCAAGATTCTTCTAAAGTTGATCCATATCCATAGAGATCTTAGTCAAGCTACTAAGCTTTCCTTGAATGTTCCTTCTCCGAGTAACTGTGCTCTGATACCAATTGTTAGAAATAGGAAATATTGAGAGGGGGGGGGTGAATCAGTATTTAACAAACTTTTTCTTTTGCCCACTTATGGATATAACAGATTACTTTAGTGCATACAAAGATTATCAAGCTGATTAACAAGCATAGCAGTAAATAGAAAGAAATCATAACACATCATATGTTCTCGAGGAAACCCTGGCCAAGGGAAAACCCCGGTGGGGATGGTACCCACAAAGATCACTAATCAAAAGTATCCTGTTAGGGATATTGGACCCTGTTAGGAGTCAATTTACAATATATAGTAGATCTGTCCTGGTTAAAGGACTTTAGGCCTTGTTAGAAGCCTTAACCCTGTTAGGAGTTAGATTACAAAACCTGATCACTAGCTGAGCTCACTACCCAAACAGGTAATACAAAATGTTTCTGACTATAATATGGTACTACTTACAACTTTGCATCAATAGCCTTTGCTGCTATCACAATAAACAACTATCACAAATTATCTTTTCTTTCTTTTTACATATCACTTGTATATTTCATTACATTTCAAGTATGCCTAATATATGAGTTATTAAAGCTAATAACTATACATGGTCGGCTTCCAAAATATTTATCCAAGAGTAAACATCTAGGATGTCATCCCTTCATAATGTTAAGTCATTATTTTGACAAGCAAAAATAATCCCTTAACTCTTTTGCTAATACTGTCTCCAAAACTATTCTGTCTGCAAAAACTATCTTCGGTAAACTTTGAATAACTTTGTCCATACTACTCCAAACTTTATGTACAATGAGATGGGGTATCCTCATACTATATAGAAGCTTCAGTGAACTACGCAAACAAAAATATTTCTCCAGTGGATGTCACCAACTAAATCTTCATCGGGTGCTCTGTCAGGATCACTGTATCCATACTTAGATAATTTCTTCCTTTAACTTGCCATACTTGCATTCCAGATTCTACACTCTCAATAGAGATCATATGTTTCCATAATGACAACATCTATGCATCCACATTGGCCAAATTTCCAACATATACTATCCTTATAACTCCTCAAAAAAATTATCTCTAATATAATACTCCCCCTAAGAGTATCAATCCTTATCATTTTCTTATCAATTTTCTGCTATATATCTCTCCCCCTTTGACAACAATGACAAAATAAAGCTAAGGAGGATTACAAAATTGTATTCACAAAAAGTTATACCTTAATTCAATATTGCAAAGCTGGTAGGCTTGCAACACAATCTACAAAATCAACCTTTATAGCCTCTAACTCCTTCTCCCATGATTTCTTAATAGAATCTGCCACACTGAGTAGTGCACATAATCTATAAGCTGCTATCTCACATGCTTGGAGGTTCTCAAAGCTAAACTTTTGAAAAGATGTCATAGCTGAAAGACATTCTTCTAATTACCCTTCAATAATACTTAACTTCATAGAAGTGTGCTCTCTTAAAAGAGTGAATCTTTTCATTTTCCTATCCTTTTCATCTTGCAAAATTTTGATTTCATCATATATTTAGGAATTTTCTTCTGAACATCAGATACCTTTACATTGGGGCTTGAAAGAAAGTTAGTTTCATTCTGAATTTCTTCTTCCTTCATCTTCATCTTCTGATCTTCTTCTGCTATCAATGTCTCTGATTTTGTACACTAGATGTACAAGGATTTTCCTCTTTCCAAATTCTTTCTTAAGTCCTTTATACAGATATCAAGATTGTTGATATCATTCCTGATATTTTGGCTAATGTTCAAAAGTGTTTTGGCTTCATAGTCTACTTCAACTTTCACTTTTGCTATATCAGTTAAATTTGTGAACTCACTGTTAGAAGTGTTCATCACTTTCTTTGCTTTCTCTAGAGGGTCAGCTTCTACAATTTGTGTAGTTACAAGGCCTTGTAACTTCTCAGTAAGCTCCTTCAGACATCCTTGAAGAATTTTTACTTTCTTTTTCTTTCCAATGATTTTGGTCAAGGATGTGATCAATTCCATCTGATCATCATCATCTACTTCATTTCCCAAATTTTCAATCATAGATCCAATCTGATTCTTCTTTCCAGTCCCAGGAGTAAGACTAATATCTTCTTTAGTGGAAATAGGTACTATTTTTTCTGTCACTTTAGGTTCTACAACTGTGGTCTCTGTTTTCTCTTCTCCTTTGGTGGTCTCCTGCACTTCAAAAGCTGAATTGTCAACAATGTTTTCCAGATTCTTGAATACATTATCATCAGTATCCAAGGTGATCTTAGTTCCTTCTACATTCATGACTTCATCTTCAATGTTTATGGATGGTGGAGTGGGAATGTCCTCTTGTTCTATTTCACCTTCTTGCTCTACTGCAACTGATGGTTCTCCAACATTTTTTGACATAACTTTGATGATTGCTTGCTTTGTTTCTACATTAACTTCTTCATATCTGCCTCCCATAATCTAAATGGTTCTATTCTTGGTTCTCAAATGGGTGCTTAAAGATTTTGTAATTTGACTAAAGTGTGCTTCATATTTTATAACACAAAACTTTCTTACAAGCTTTTCTCTAATAGATGTGTCCTCTTCTGATGCTCTCTTTTTCCTATTCACAAGTTTATTGTATAAATCATCAGGTATCTTACCCTGAATTGTATCAAAATTCTTATTAGACAAAATCATATGCTTTACCACTGCATTTTCTAAATTTAATCTCTCCGCATAATCATAGAGATCATAATACTTATTCATTCTTGTAAAGTCTCCATCTTTAATGATCTGCTCATTAAGCTTCTCAACTCTTGGTTTCCAAGTTTTCTTCTTAATAAAAGTGACATCATCTTTGATTTCTGCAATTTTCCTTGGAACTGGTTGCACTAATGTTTTCTGCCTTTTACCTAGTCCAGTAGCACTGTCTTTTACTCTTTTTCTAGGTGTGGAGGAAGTGGATCTAGTGGATATCTTTTCTTCTTGATCCTTCTCAATTTATTCCACTTTCACCTTAACTTGTGTTTCTTCTTGCTGTGTTGCAATTGATGATAGGGGTGGAACATACAAAACTTCTTTTTGTCCAATATCTCTGATTGTTGCTACTATTTTCTTTTCTACCAAGAGTTCATGCTCAGTCATCCCTGTATCTTTTAGAATTTTCTTGATAGTACTCTCAACTCTTTTCTTTGACTACTTCTCTTCAAGTAAGGTCTTTGCAGAGTTGAAGTTCTCCTCAAAGGTTCCAAACCTATTACAATGAGTGTCCAACTTGCACTTAAGTAACTTGCTCACATACTCTTTTGTCTCTACCTCAGATATCTCATAGCCAAGAGGGTCTATGAACTCTATTCTAGGTTCTATTGCTTCAATGTAGGTAAAGTCAGTATCAACCATGAAACATATCTCATTTTTATACTTCTCCATAAGAGACTATGGGATCCTTGATCTACTAGACACTATATCCTGAAATATCTTGATTACCAATACTGCACTCTCATTCACTCTATCAATAAAATGCCTCCTATACACTAGGTTAATCCTTTCCATTGTAGTTTGGCCATCATTCCAGTCATTTCTAATGGTGTAAGGAAATCTTCTCAATAGATGAAAAAACATATAGGTGATTAGGGATGAGAATCTAAACTGTGTATACTTAGTTTTCTTAATCTTTTCCATATTCTCAAATAGTTGAATTATCAGAATCTCACACATATCAACTTGTACTTTATCAACACACATCATATAAGCTGCATGCATCATTCCAGTTGCCATGTTATCCTCTCTTGAGTTTGCACAAAACTTAGTGGTTAGGATCTTACATAAGTATCTGACATCATCTTGTTCAATCTTACTAATCACAATTCCTCTACCATTATAGGATGAATTTGTGTTGTGTATGACTATTTTCCTCATGTTCTTCTCATTTAAAGGAATGGCTCTAGTTTTAGATAGTCCAGTAACTTCATGAATCAAATTAGTTGTGATATCTATCACTCTATCTTCTAACCAAAACTTCCCATTATGAATTCTGCTTAGAATAATCTTAGTACATTCTTCATTATCAAATTCATACTATAATGCATACTTAATGATCTCATTATCTTTCAAATGTTCAAATCCTCCTTTCAATGTCATGTGTTGATTGTAGATCTTCTGATATTCCTTGGTGAAATCACTATCACTGATAGTCTCTAGTTTGCATCCAAGATAACTTCTAACATTCTCTAGATGTAAAACTCTGTTTGGTACAGATGATAAAGCTAATCTAGGATCATCTTCCAAGGGTTCTACTAGATCCCTTTCATCTTAGGTCTATTTTTATCTCTAACATTGTGAATTAAAGAAACATCCATGATTTCCTCTAGTTCCTTTACTGATTTAAAGATCTACCAAGTAAAATACCTCGATTTCGCGATTTAGAGCTTGCATAGATTCAGCACAAAATTCTTCTCCAAATCCTTGCAAAATGCTTCCAATCACTACTCTTTGGTCTCCTTAACACTTAAATTCACTTTGATGATCAAATAATACTAATCATGACCTTTTATTAATTCAATCTCACTTAGATTTGACATCGCATTCAATTCTTTTGCCGCTTCTTTCCAAAAAGTTGTTTTTGCTAACCTGCAAAACTTAAAACTTCTTGCGATCTCACAAAACATAATATTTTTCTTTGTGCTCTTAACCATAGCATTAGAAAATCATATACTACCTTGCATTAACTATGCAAGACTCAATTAATCATATATCTACTTCTACACTATTCTAAGTTCCTACTCTATTGCAATTTTCATAAATTAAGTACTTTGAGATGGGTCAGGTAAAGATTCATTCTTACCTTTTAATACTTCACCTTCCTGATTACCTTCGATGTTGAATATGTCTCCTTGATCTGTGCTTTTGATAAACTTCACTTCATCTAAATTACTACAACATCCTTTCTGACTCTTACTTGCATCTTCATTTCTTCTTGCATGACTTCTAGGGTTAGGATTGGTATGAAAAACTCTATTGTTCATTCTGCAAAACATTGCTGTGTGTCCAATCTTGTTGCATATTTGAAAAACTATTCCATTGTTCCCATATCTTGGTCCAGGCTGATTGATCTGTGATCTGCAATTTCTAGCAATGTGTCCAACCTTGTTGCATCTATAACATATTACTCCATTTCTTTTGTTCATATCTTCAGTAGGTTTCTTATCTGCATTGTTAGTATTCCTAAACATTCTACTACTATTATTATTCTCAATAAATTTAGGTTTCCTGCATTCAATAACTCTATGTACAAAACCATGACAATTATAACAATAACCATTAAGAGGTTTGAATTGCTTACGTGTGCAATCTCTCTTCATATGACCAATAGTATTACAAGAAAAACATCTACCTTTGAATTCTCTTTTCATACCTTTGGGTGATTCCTCTTGCTTAGGTGGTTCTTCTTCCTTAGGTGTATCTTCAGATTTGTTAATCTCATCAGACTTCTTCTCATCTATGCTTTCAGATATTTTCAGATCTAGTTCCTTGCTTTCTTCATTTTCTTTAAAAGTGTTGAATCCAAAGCTAGTCTTATCATAGAATGGTTTTTGATAAGATACGTGTTCATCAATCTTCTCACTAGTTGAATATAGCCTTTCAAGTTGTTTTTTGGATTGAGTCAGTTCACCTTTCACAATTGCATTATATTTCTCAAGTTCAACATACTACAAATTGGCTTTCTCAAATTCAGATGTTACTTTATCAAGTTTAGATTTTAGTCCTTCATTTTCAGTCTTTAGACTTTCATTCTCAGATTTCAGATTTGCTTCATTCTTGTCATTTCCATCTTTTAAGCTAGGCTTCAGATTTTCTATCTTCAATTCATGCTTAAGGATCTCATTTTCTTTTTCTAAATTGTCATCACAATCTTCAATGAAAACTTTAGATTCCTTTTTAGATTTCAGATATTCCAACTTGTTTTTCAGTTTCTCAATGAGGTTCTTTGCATCATCATATTTTCTTTTTAGAATATCTATTTCATTAGTAAGCATATCAATCTATTCAAGAGCTTCTTCAAGATTCTTCTGTAGTTGATCCATATCCATAGAGATCTTACTCAAGCTGCTAGTCTTTCCTTGAATGATTCTTTTACGAGTAACTAAGCTTTGATACCAATTGTTAGAAATAGGGAATACTGAGAGGGGGGGTGAATTAGTATTCTAAAAACTTTATATTTTTCCCAATTATGGATATAACAGATTATTTTTACACATGCATAACATAAGAAGCTAAACAACATTCATAGCAATAAAACTAAAGAACTCATAACACATTATTTATTCTCGAGGAAACCCTAGCCAAGGGAAAACCCTGGTAGGGATGGTACCCACAAAGATCCACTAATCAAAATTATCTTGTTAAGGATGTTGACCCTATTAGGAGTCTATTACATGCATATAGTGTCTTAGTCCTGATTAAGGGACTATAGGCCTTGTTAGAAGCCTCAACCCTGTTAGGAGTTGGCAGTACAAAAAGTGATTACCAGATGAGCCCACTTCCCAAACAAGTAATGTACAATATTTACTAATTACAAAAGTAGGTCAAGGTACATAACCTTATACTACTTGCATCAATAGCTTTTTTCTTCTCTTTCACTATCACTATTACATATATTCATTCCTTCATCATATTTCCTTCTTACAATTTACAATTACATTTATACAAGTTATTAAGACTAATAACTTTCTAGTCGGCTATCATATTAAAAAATAACTTTATCCAAGGGTTAAAATCTAGGATCTCATCCCTTTATATTGTTAAGTCATTATTTTGATAAACAAAATAATCCCTTAACTCTTTACCAATTCTGTCTTCATATTCTGTCTTGTCGGCTTAACATTGTCTTTAGAAAAACTGTCATAACTTCTTCTGTACATGCCATACTAACTTTCTCTCTAAGAGGAATCTTTAATAGTCATCATAGAATCTATGTTCAAGTGCACAAGCACTGAACTTACTCCAGTCGACATCGCAAACAAAAACTATCTTCAGGTTCACTAGTAAAAACACACTATTTCATACTTAGACAATTTCGCATTACGCTCTGACATACTAGCTCTCTGACCTGTGCAATCTTTATGTAGATCATATGTTGCAATAATGAAAACATCTATGTAACCAACTCAGCCAATTTTCCAACATGGTGCACAACAACGACAAGCATGAAATGACAACAATAACATTGCATGATGCCCGAGCTCAAATTCAAAACAGTAAGTCTATTAATGTATGATCTAATAGTAGCAACCTCATTGATCATTACCTTTCACTCCTCCATCATTATAGAAGAGATAACTACCTACAACTAGGGAATCATGCATTTTTTATGAGCTCACTATTTGAGCACCTCATGTCCCTATTTGATTGGTTGGTGCTCAAACAGTGAGCTCATAAATAATGCATGATGCCCTAGTTTGCAGCCCGCAAGCCATCAAGACATTTCCTCATTAAATGATCATAAACATGGAGTACTACATAGTGAATATCAATAACCAAAAAAATAAAGAGAGATCAAAGACTTCACACAATATATGTTTCTTTATAAGATTTTATTAAGACTAAATATATTGTTTCATGAGCTCACTGTTTGAGCACTTCATGTCCCTATTTGATTGGTCAGTGCTCTATTTGTTATATTGATGCTATTAGATCAAATAGGGACATCATTAATAAAATAATACACTATGTAGTACTCCCTATTTATGATAATAAAATAATACACTATGTGGTACTCCCTATTTATGATCATTTCATGAGGAAATGTCTTGGTGGCTCGTGGGCTGCTGCAAGCTAGGGCATGATACATTGTTCATGAGCTCACTATTTAATATTGGCATTGTTTACATCTTTTCATTTGGAATTCCTGATGACTTGTGAGGTGTTGATATTCACTATGTGGTACTCCTTGTTTATGATCATTTCATGAGGAAATGTATTGATGGCTTGGGGGATGCAAGCTAGGGTGGTGTAGGAGAACCTTTCTAAGGGCTCCCACCATCCAATTTTGTTGTGATAAACACTTCTTCAATGGATTTTGTAATTACAATAAGAGCTAAGCTCATTTAGTGTGTCTAGGCCTAGGCTAGGTCCTAGAATTTCAGTTGGTTTTCCTTATGTAAGTGGCACAATGACTCAGGGCATGATGTCATCTTGAGGTCACTGATTTACTATGTTTGTTAGAAGTCTTAGGATGGGTGCTGGTCAAGGTTAGTGTGCCTTGGATGGACCTATTAATGGTCTTTGGTATTGTATGATAAAAAGTTGCTTGAGCAAGAAAAATTTGCTCAAAAGTTGCTAGCAACTTTTCAAAAGTTGCTTAGCAACTACTTCCTTTTGAAGTTTCTAACCTTGCCTAAGTCGCTAAAAGCCCTAAGAAAACACTCATCTTAAGGAGAACACTATAAAAGACATGAGGAACCCTAATGGAAGGGTTGGCATTGATTATGTACAGCTACTATATGGAAAAACTAGTCTGAACCACAAATTTGTGCGACAGTCACTGCTATTTGGCATGATTGGAAGTGAATAGAAGGAAGCTTTGTGAAATATTTTATTAGGATATCATTATTAAAGGTTTATCTTTTATTTGGGTGTGATTAGTGTAGTTCTTTCAAGTTTTGTTTGTCTATTTTTTCATTTGTTTGCATTGATAGTCCTCTACCCAGTTTGGAGAGGTTTAAGATGTAGGGCCTGTAGCTCCTATTCCTACCATGGCAACACCATGGGTATTTGGAATTTGATAGTACAGTCCCTTCCCTATACATATGTGTCATTAGGGCCCTAGAAAGTAAGTGCAAGTATTTCTTTGACCAAGCCCTAGGTGAGCTAAGGCAATGCCCGACTAGGTAAGGTCAGCAGAGAAGATGCTCTTGAAGACAAGGGTGTGAGTTTCAAGGATAGCCTTTTGGAGGGAGTCAAGGGACATGTATGAAGGTCCTATTTTTAAGAGGAGAGAGCTTGAACAATCCAAGAAGGGTGTTGAAGAAATCCAAGAAGGGTGTTGAAGAGGAGAGAGCCTTAACAATCCAAGAAGGGTGTTGAAAAGCCCTAGAAACCCTCAAACCTAGTTGAGGTGTTGTACAGTCAGTTGATGACCCAAAACCTCAAAAATCCTTGAGGGATATGAAAATGAGTGGGGGTTTCTTAAGAACTTAAGCTTTTCTTTTGTGAAAAGAAGGAGTCAAAAACCCTATAAACCCGGAAGGAGGCCTAATTGGGGCTCTTCCTTGTAGCCCTAATTTACAAAGGAACTATGCAATTAGGTATCAACCCATCCTCAAAAACACTTTGAAGTTGTTTCAAATGACCTAAAATGCCTTGAAACTCATCACAAACCTTGTCAGAGCTTAAGAAGGTGTTTGAGCCTTGAAGACCCTTATAAGCCCAAGTAAGGGAATGATGCTAGGAAGATGTGTTTGTAAAGTTGCAAGCAGATGAAACTAAACTTGGTGGTCAGGTTGGGCTAGGTCAGGGGATCCTAGATGAATGGGAATCCTATAGACCATAGTAGGTGTCAGGAGTACACTGGGATCCTAGTTGAGGATCAGAGAGCATAGACTAGCTAGTTTATCCTAACCTCCCCATCATAGGGCATCATACATTGTTCATGAGCTCACTATTTAATATCTTGCTAGGCCATGTAAATGGTACCAGACCAACCCAATCAGCCCAAAAAAATGTGTCATGTTTATCTTTTTCAAATACACTCGTTCACCATTTTGTTCTTGTTCTTCACACAAATATTGCATCAAAAGTAATTGTCTAAATTATCAACAATGTCCGAATTGAGTGTTGTTTAATGGCATCTAATGCTGTCCTATGCATCTAATGTTGCTAATGCTATTGTTTAATGGCATCTAATGAATTAACTACCATATAATAGCTTGATCCTCTAATTTATAACTTCCTCTAAGTCTGTTCAACCAACTTTGGTGGTTGGAAAATTATATTGAGACTAATTAAACATAAAAACCCCTTTTCCCTCCTTTTACAAGTGACCATTTTTATTCAAAAATTTGAATTAAAATCATTGTAAATGAAGTATTTCTTAATATTTTTGAATTTTAAGACTTTTGAATATGATCTAAATAGGTTTTGTGATCTCCATAGGTTTTGTGAACTCCTTATGTGCTCTAGGTGCCCCTTCACCACTATGTGCTTTGAGCCAATGAAATTTTTATCATCATGATGAAGTAATAATCCATTAAATGTCTTACTTATCTCCCTATTGAGTTTTAAGTTTATAGTGAATTCATGATTTATAATTTAGTTGTAGCAGCTCAATGTGTTTGTACTCAAGAATACCCCTTACTTGGTTTCCTACAAAGCTTTTGGAGAAATCTGTCAGAAAATGAGAAGCTATGAGAAGGTGACATGAAGCTAATGAAAGGAGGCATCTCTAGTTTGTTTTGCAGATATACACATTAAGGATCATGTCAGATAATACAAGGAAATTCGATCAAAATGGGGAGACAATTGCTAGATTGTTGTCTAACTTTCAAAGAGAAGCCGATGACAAATGTTATTGTCCATGCAAGAGTTGTAATGGCTTAAAGACAAGAAGAATCAAAATCAAAACAGAAAAGAGACATTGTAGGGAGAATGGTCACATGGAAGGGGTGTTTGATTATAATCCAGTGGTAAGTTGTTTGTTATATTGTTTTCACAATTAATATACATATGAACCATGGAAGGAGGTTTGATTATCATCATTTTTATATAGGTCAATCTCCCCAGTGTGAATATAGAGGAACATGGAGGTGTAAGTATTGAAGTTGGAGATCATGATCCCATGGAAGATGATGATCATGCACCAAAAAACACATTTGAAGATGATGGTATGAATGCATTGATTGTTGACACAATTGGTACTAGTGTTGCTGGTGCTACTATTGCTGCTGATGATGAGGATGACATTAACGATGTCCATGATATACCTCTACTTGAGAAGGTAGACATGACCCTTTATGAAGGCTCCTAATCTACTCTTCTCTTTTTTGTATTGTTGTTGGTTAATTTGAAGGTTATGAATGGTTTATCCAACATAGCAATGTCACGTATGCTAAGGTTTGTCATATATGTCATTATAGTCTATAAAAGGTGAAACATGTACCATTAATATTGTTTATAGTAATGACTTATATTAATTGTTGAAGATTGATAGGTGACTTTATGTTACCACCATCAAATGTTCTCCCTCACTCATAGCAAGAATTATGTGCCACTATGAAACATAGTGGAATGAAGTATCAAACAATAGATGCTTGTCCTAAAGATCATATTATTTATTATAAAGAACATGAAAATGCAACAGAATGCCCTGAATGCCATATGAGTAGATATTGAGATGATCAAGTGACAAAAAAGGTGCCTCGCAAGGTTCTTCATCATATCCCCATTATTCCACGTCTAAAATGATTATTTAGGTGCAATAGCTTGGCATAATTTATGGATTACCATGCACACAGTAGGAGTCAAGATGACATTATTTGAATGCCTATAGATGGTTCATCATTTATGGACATAGAGGAAAAGTGGCCACACTTTAAAGAGGAACCTCAAAATCTCAGGCTTTCTCTGGTAGAAGACGATGTCAATCCACATAGAGAGATGAGATCCATTTGCTCGGTGTGGCCTATTTTTTTTATAAACAATAACCTTCCTCCTGTGATGTCAATAAAGAGGGAGCACATTATGTTGGCAATGATTGTTCCAGGTATCTTATTATTTTATAGTTATCTACATGTAATTATAAGTCTTGGAGTGAAATGGCCACAATAATTATCTGATGTTTTTGTTAATTCAACTAGGTAAGTACCAAGTGAAAGATATGAATGCATATATTGCACCTCTTATCGATGAGTTGTTGGTGTTATGGAATGGTTTCACTATGTATGACATCTCCCAACCAATTGGATAAAGAGAATTTCAATTCAATACAATGCTTGTGTGGACAATTCATGATGCTCCAAGGTTGACACATTTTTATGGTATGTTATGGTGAATTCTAGTTGTACGAGATAATTCAAATTTTAAAAATATACATATTCAATCCAATTTTATCACTATCTTGTAGGTCTTCAAACAAAGGGAAAATTTGCATGTCCAATGTGTGGTCCAAAGATGAAATCTCATCATTCCAAAAGTTTAAGAAAATAGGTGTTTGATGAGTATAGGTAGTTCCTCCCCAAAAATCATAAGTATCAAAGTGTAGAAAGTCATCTTTTCAATGGGAAAGAAGAGACTACATCAAAGACCCGAAGAATGAAACCTCACCTATGATAGTTGGAATATAATAGAATTCAAGGTAATATCATTCCACATAATGGTCGATGTTTGAAAATTATATATTTTGATTGTGTTTTGTTGGCTAATTATGTAGTTGATGATCTTGAAGGTCGTGAAGGCATCACCGACCAGCTTCCAAAGGGACTAAAATGTTATCCCAGAGAATTTAGTAGGCTTCCCTACTATGACCATCTACAAATTGTGCATTTGTTTGATACTATGCATATTGGAAAGAATGTAATAGAGACACTGTGGAAAATATTGGACGGAAGGCATGAAAAAGAAAAACTTGGCAAAATTTGTATTGACATTCATGATTCCAATTATGCAATGAAAAGTATCATTGAATCAAATAGCAATGGAGACCGGATTAATGCAAGTGCTCTTCCTTGATTATTAACAGAGCAGCAAAGTAATGCCATAAAGAAGTGATCCAAAAAATTTAATTTCCTACAAGATTTGCTGTGGATATAAGCAATCTCATAGCAAAGAAAAATGATTTTGAGTCAGGGATGAAAACACATGATTGGCATACCTTCATCAAAGTAATTCATAGTCTTTTGTATTTACAATATATTTGTGTAATTGCATTCAATTTTTATTGTATGAAATGATTAGTTGACAATTGTTGTAGTATTTGCTACCCGTACCCCTCCTAGAGAACTTTGACAATAATATCAAACAAGTGATATATGATCTTGGAAAATACATGAGGTAAGCAGTGATATTTGTTCAATTTATCAAACGATAATATCAGACAAGTAATATATTGTAAAGTCTCATATTTATATATTTATGTCTTGAATCCCTTGTAGGTGGTTGTCATCTAAAGAAATCCATAAAGAAGATATAAAATATTGGAAGAAAAAAATTTGTTGATTAATGTGTGAAATGCAAAAGTGTTTACCTCCAGCTTTTTTCAATGCACAAGAACACTACCTCATACACCAAGTTGAGAAGATTGAATTGTGTGGACCTATACATGCTAGGTCAATGTGGATGGTTGAGAGACACTTGAAATTTTTGAAGGGTTTGGTATGATAAAGAGCACGTCTCGAGGGTTCTATGGTTGAGGGATATATGGTATACCATATGATGGTGTACGTTATTCAATAACTTCCTAATCTTGCAGCAAAGACCCATATAGATTGCATTTGGGATCTCGACTCAATTAAAAAATTTGAGGGGGAGTACTTGGTGGGCAATGGTAGTTTTAGGAAACTGAAAGGTAATAAATTATGAGATGTTATTGTAGTAAATTAATTCATAATCTTCAAAATAAATCTATTGTAAGTCATCTATTTACTTTTGTATAGCTACTAAAGAGTGAGATGCAATATATTTGTTTATTGCAAACAATCAAGATTGGATGACAGCATGGATTGAACAATGTCAACATGATGGTCATAGATTAACATGAGAATCTGTATCTTCATTGGTTATACAAGCTCATCCCAATGGAGATCCCAAGTTACACAAAAGCAAATAGATTTAGCATATGGTTTAAGAGACCACCGAGTACTTTTAAATTTGTTAATTAATCAATCGTATGTTTTTCAACTTGTCATGCAATAATTTATACATGTTTGATATTATTGCAGGTGAAACATGACAAGACTATGTTTTGCAATGGTTATAAATTTCACATCAAAAAATTAGATGACACAAAGAGAACTTGTGATTCTGGGATAAGTGCAGTGTTCCAGGTGACTAATATTTCATCTAGAAATGACTTACATCCTCGAGAGTCACAAAATCGATACTATGGTATTTTGGTTGATATACTTGACTGCAACTTCAATTCCTTCAAATTAGTTCTCTTCATTGTGAAATGGTACAAACTATGACTCAATAAAAATGATCCTGATAGAACTGTTATTAAACATGACAATAGATTTCCAATGATTAATACAAGGTTGTTTGAGCCAGTTGGAGAAGAGCCCTATGTTCTTCCAAGCCAATGTGAGCAGGTATTTTACTTAGAGGTTCCACATAAACTTGGTTGGTCATTTGTTGTTAGACATGATCCAAGAGGAAGACCGATAAAGTATAATGTGATGGAAGAAGATACCGAGGAAGATGAAGAAGTGGAAGATGATGTAGAACTAGATCACGATCAAGAGCTAGTCGAAGAAGAATATGAAGAAGAAGACGACGATGCTGCTGCTACTAATGCTACTACCAATGAGGATGATGATGATGATGATGATGATGATGATGATGATGATGATGATGATGATGATGATGATGAGGATGATGATGATGATGATGCTAATGGTGATGATGATGACGATGATAATAGTGGTGGTGATGACATCATCGATGATGATGATCTTGATGATGAGATGGATGAAGAAGAATATCAATGACATGAATGAAATATACAATTATGCCAGATGTTTGGCATGTTCTAATGATTTTTTTATATTTACTACTCTTATTCACCTTGTTTTATATGTCCTACTTATATATCTTTGATCTTTTGTTAAGAGAAATTTCATTCTAAAAGAGTGTATTTAATCTCTATATGCTTAAACAACCTCACTAGTTAAGACTGTTCTCATTTGTAGTGGGCATGACAAGAATCAAATCACTTGAAAGACACCAGTATTTAGACATGCAAAAATTAGTGACGTGATTAAGAAAATTACCTTTCTTTACAATTACATGGTTGTCTTTGGTTTGTCATTTTGTTTTGAATGTCCACTGATTTAAACTAAAGACTTCAAGTTAGCCAAAAACTGTGTAAGTCTACATTAGTATGTTTCTTTTAATTGTAATTATAATTAGTATGAATGAACAAAATAATGACAATACAATATTTGTGATAATGCAATATTTGTCGAAATAGCATCGATGACTTTGGCCAATGTGCCTATGTGTCAATGTGGTGTTGGCCCATGCATGTTGAAGACATCACACACAACAAGTAATCTTGGGCGTCAATTTTGGGTTTGCCCAAATAGGAAAAAGGTTTGGATATGTAATTATATTTTATGTTTTAAAATAATGTGACAACTAATCATTTTATGAAGAACTGATGTACATTTGGTATTGTCAGGGAAATAATGGATGTCGATACTTTCGGTGGGTCGATCAAACCACATTTACATCTAGCCCATCTACATCTATACCTAATGTAGGAAATGAGTGCAACTTGTGCAAGGCTCGAGAGGTAGCTAGTGCTTCCTGTGTGCTATAAATGTGTCACACTTCTATGAATCATTACATGCAAGGAAACTCAAAAATGAGCCCTCACAAATCGATCCATAGCTCCCTAGGCATGGAGTGCAAGGGTTTTAAGAATGCTCTCAGCTAGAGCTATTTAGCCAATAACCTTGCTAGTAAACCATGCAATGGGAGATTCAATGAAGACAAGGGCAAGAATGCCAATATCCTCAAGAATCAACAATGAAATGCAATGCAAGCTAGTTTAAGAATGGAAATGCAAGCTAAACTATGGAAATGAAAGATGCAAGTATTACAAAGCCTCCTAGTTAAACTAGATGAATTAATCTAAAGCATAAAGGAAATCTAAGCTAAGAATGCCATGAAAATGAAGCCACTATGCAAGAAATGAAATCTAACTATGAAGCAAGAAAGCCATGATGATGCAAGAATGAAGACAAGAAGATAGAGTGTTGATGAAGATCCAAGATGAATGCCAACAATGCTCCAAATCTTCAAACCCTAGATGCAAGAATATCTTCAAAAGCTCCAAGATGACCTAGAAAACCTGCAACATAACAATAGCATAAAAATTTGGGGATCTAGAATGAAGAAGAGAGCTCTTCTTTTATAGTAAATGAGGAGAAATGGACCATGGAGATTAAGAGGCAAAAGATTTAATCAACGGTGGAGCTTAAAAGAGGAGCAATCCATGTGCACAAGTATCCTCCAATGAGAAAATAAGAGTTGACTTTTGTGTCCATATGAGACAAAAAGTACTTTTCTCTTTTTATAAAATAAGAATAATGCTTTATTTGTGCAACTTAGGATAAGAGGAAAAGTGGGGGCTTTTTATTTATTAAAAGGGGAGGAAATATTCCTTTTAATAAATAAAGACTTAGGATAAGATGGTTAGCCCATAGAAAATAATCGAATAAATGATAGAACTAGGATTTGATCAAGAATAAGCAATTGATGATTTAGCAAAAGGGGCTAATAGTCTAGATGACCATTTTTAGGTGTATACACTTCCAAGATTGCTTAAATGGCGAAAGCAAAAATCATATTTCTATGATGCCTTCTTTGTGTAGTTTGTGCACTACTTTGTTGGGACCATATGCGTAAATGTGGTTAATAGAGGGCTATTGTAGATACTGAATTTTTTTTATAGAATTTCTAGTAGATACACATAAATAACATGCACATAAACATGACAAATGAGAAACATAAATGTAGATATTACAGCAGCTGACAAACATAAATGTAGGCATCATAATCACAATTTTTTGGAGACACAACATAATTGAATGGTATACCCAGACGATGCAACACAACTATATATCACTCCTCTGGTTCCAAGTTTACACTGAGGTAAACAAAATCCATAGATAAAAAATAAATTTAGAGAGCGGAGGAGAGTGAGAATGACCAAAGTAATATAGGTCCCTATATTATTTTGGTCATTATCATTCTCCTCTTGCGCTCTCTAAATTTATTCTTCATCTTTGGGTTTTGTTTACATAGTGTAGACATGGAACTGGAGGAGTAGTTGCATTGCATCATCTGGATATACCACTCAATTATGTTGTGTTTCCAAAAAATTGTGACCATGATGCCTACATTTATGTTTCTCAACTGTTGTGTCCCAGGACTGCTTATGACCCTTTACGATCATTTACAATCCCTAAGAATACATCTTAGAGATCTTAAAATATTGTAAAGGGTCATAAGAGGCTCCTAGGAGGGGTCAGCTGAGCTTCCACCTTCACGTAGTTGGACCTGTTAAGTAGATAATGTTAAAATATTCTCGAAACAAAGAGAAGCTCAATAATTTAAAATCTCAATCCACATAAGACAAATATATATCGACTACACCATGAACCCGCACATCAAATTCAAACCAAAGAAGTCAAGAAGTCACTCAAATCAGATCCAAATGCAATCAGGTCTACATATATCCCATGAATACATCAAGAAGAATGCATCTCTGATCACCGCACTAGATTCTTGTGCTAGAGCAGTCGCTGTCACAAGTCTTGATTCGGTAGGATCCAATCCAAATCTAAGTCTCTAGACTTGACTCAATAATCCATGAGCTGCTATGGAATCTACTACAAAGTTATCTCTGAATTATGGTGGAGCAGTCGTTGTCACAAGTCTTGATTTGATAGGATCCATTCCAAATCCAAGTCTCTAGACATGACACAATAATCCATGAGTCACTACCGAATCTACTGCAAAGTTATCTCTGAATGATCCATAACCAAATCATGAGTAGGATCCAGATCTACAAGAACACCGTTCTAAATTGATAACAACTCGATTGACAAATATATATATATATATATATATATATATATATATATATATATATATATATATATATATATATATATATATATATATATATATATATTAAAAACTCATTGTCATTGTAACTATGATGGCTTTAAAACAATGATGGTTTCCCATTGCAAACATTCGACATCCATCTATCACATTAAATGCATCACTATCAGAAAACAACCATAAATGATGGATAATCATCGTAACTATCCAATGCATGTCTATCACATGTACAACATAGTCATCATTACAAACCACAAATGACAGATATACATTTTAAACATCCGATGGATATCCATTGCATTAAAAGCATTTTTGTCGGTGAACATGTTACGAACAATGGCTACCCATCAAAATCTTCTGACGAGTCACCATCATTTGTTATTTGTTGCAACGGGTAGGCATGCCAATTTCAATGGCCACAAATAAGTTTGATGGTATTCTCGCTATGTTGGCACCCTCTTTTAGCGATGATCAAGGTTGTCATAATTACAACGCTTGACATAACTATTGGTTTTTCTGACTATAAAACTATGATGTTGGGTGGTGTCACTTAATTGATAGTTTACTGTCTAAATTTAGACACTCAGCCATCAAAAAAAGTTCTCAAATGTACTAGTGTTAATTGTTGGTAGCCATTGTCTTGGGCCGACATGAAAAATTAAATGTTTGTATACATTTGTAAGCTGACTTGTATGGAATTTAATTATTTTTTTTGGGGAGTTAAGGGTTTCATCCAGCCAACTTGTGGCTGATGATTAGTATTTAAGGAGGGCTTGGGTAGATGTTTAGAGACAGACATAGATTTTGGGGAATCAAGACTAGAACAACTTAGCAGATCTGGAATTCAGATGCGAAGCTGAAGTTGGCAAAGTTGTGGACAAGTTCTTGATGTTCTTGTAGATCAGATTGTAATCTAATAGTCCTTTGTAGCAGAGCTAGGGGTTTTCATACTTGGGAACAAGGAGATTTCTTGGAGGCTTGTGAGCTCAAGTTTATATCTGCCTTAGGGTTTCCATCAGTTTTTGATTATCTTCAGAGCTGAACTAGCTGATATTGTATTGGACCTGGTTGTGGATCTTGCAGAATTGTTTCATTTTGTAATTGGCCCTAACCCAGAAGGCCTTACAAGCAAGCATGTTAGTGCAAATTACTTGAAACATTTTATGGTGTTGTCTATTGTGTTGAGTATTCCACTATGTAATTCTTTTGGCTACAAGGTTTGGACTATCCTTTATTGGATCCACCATCTGTGACTGCATAAGGTGGTATCAGAGTGAAGTTTTGTTCCTATTAGAGCGAGTGTTGATCTTGTTGAAGAAGAAGCATGACCTAGCAAGGCTAATCTTGCGAAGTTGATCTTATTGAAGTAGAGATTGTGCATAATCTAGATTGCAGATCCGAAGTACTAAACTTGTGAAATTGTGCCCTAGTTGTTTACAAGATTGTAAGTTGAGATCTAATTTGTTGCAACTTGGAAATTGTCACGAGGTGGTCGGTGAGGGTTTTTTGTAAAGGGTTTCTCTTATCTTTAAGAATGCCTCTAAGAATATTGGACCCTAGAGTTATTTTAGATCTTTGTGATACTGTTGAATCCTGGATCATAGAGAAGGTGAAATTAGATTTCATATCTGAGTTGGAATTGATGAAGAATGATATGGTCATCGAGATCATGAGAACTGTTGCTAGTATACCTTGGACTGTTGGTATTGAGAATGGCTATGAAGAAGCTGCTGAAGAATTTGAAACTGCTAGATCTAGTGGTGATGACCAGAGGAACAGATCTGGTGAAGATAGAACTGCTCGATTGCCTAGACTTACTGCTTGGTTTAGTAATTAACGAATGGAAGTTTCTACTTTCTTTGGTACTTTGAAGCCTAATAATCTGATTGATTGGATTGGTGAACTTGAAGATTTCTTTCAGCTGGAAGAAATTGAAGATCCTCTTCAGGTGAGATTAGCACAGACAAAGTTGAAAGGACATGTTGCTCTTTGGTGGAAGGAACTACAGAGAGACCGAGAAGATGAAGGTGAAACAAAGATCAATCAGTGGAGATTGATGGTGACTAAGTTGAAAGCTAAGTTCATACTGACTAACTATGAACTTGACTTGTTTAAGAAGTTCCAAAATCTAAAACAGAAGGATTTGTCTGTTGAGGATTATACTGAGGATTTCTACAAACTTACTATTCGGTCTGGACACCCAGAGCTTGGTAAGGAAAAGGTAGCTCGGTAAGTGAATGGTCTAAGATTCAATATTTAGGATGAGATTGGTATGATGAAGATTGATTATGTTGAAGATGCTTATCAGTATGCTCTGAAGGTAGAAGATAAGTTGAAGAGGAAACAACTTAGTAACTCCTGAGGGAAAGAAAAGATTGATCACTTAGTGAAGGAGAAACTGACTGATGCAGAAGATGAACAGAAACCTGTAGAACCAAAAAAAGAAGATAGGTAGATTATCTTTAAGGGTACTTGCTATAACTATGGAGAGGAAGGACACTGTTCTTTTGAATGTATATAGAAGAAGATTGACCGATGAACTACTGTGATGAATGAGAACATTCAAAATGAATCTAAATCTAAGAACTTGCTGCTTCGGTGAACATTTCTTGGTACAAAGGATGAACCTTGTCAGAGGAGTAACTTGTTTAGGACCCAATGCAAGACTGAAGGTAAAATCTGTGATGTTATTGTTGATAGTGGTAGTATTCATAACCTTGTTGCTGAGGACCTAGTTTAGAAACTTGGTTTGAGTAGAATGAAACATCCTTGTCCATATATGCTTGGCTGGTTACAAGATGTTCATGCTTTGGAAGATAGAGAACAATGCTTCATTGATGTTCAGATTGGCCAGTACAAGGATCTTGTGCTTTGTGACATTGTGAAGATGAATATGTTGGAAAGTTTTCTATACTAATGTATATAACTTGATATAGTGTTTTCATTATGGAAAAAAAGTCATATAGCAGTTTGGAGTTAGCGCACTTGAAGAGAAGATCAGAAATTGTTAACTATTGAAGATTGGACAGTGTACAGATTTCCTCCAGCTCAGACAATCAGCACACGTGCGTATAGAAGAATTAAGGTATGTGCCCTAGAGGTTAAGTTGGTTAGACTATATTCATGCTTAGTCTATGAGCACATGATCAGATGTGCAAGGATGAGAAAGTTATAGTTAGTTGAAGTTTCACAACCAATATGTGCGAGAGAAGAACAAAACATAAAGCCAACAGTTAGTATTTTGGTTTGTGGATATAATGTAATGTTGTAAAGGCTATGCACCTATTATATTTAGTTTTTTGACATATATTCTTGTTTGTTTGTAAGCATGTTTAAGCCAATTCATTTGGAAGTATAGTATGTAATAGGTCTAAGGGCTGACCTAGTTGTTTATTTTGTATGAGTGTATAAATATAAGGTGCACCCATTGTATTCAGTATGGAAGTTGATAGTGAGTTATAATAAGTAGAGAAGATGTGTGAAAAGACACTAGAAGATTTATTAGAGATTTTCTATAGGTCAAAGCATCAACACATCAAAGGAACTGATCTGACAAGCAATGTCACAGTGACAATTCATCCTAAAAATATAGTGTGTATCTTAGATAAGAAGGTTGTAGCCTTCACCACTTGAGTAGTGAGCTCTTGGACAATGCGTCCTCTCCCCTAATAGGGACAATTGTAAAAGACTCCTAACATGGTTTGACCCTTAACAAGGGCTACTATACTTAAAGCATTGTAAAGAAACTCCTAATAGGGTTAAGGATCTTCTAACAAGGATCACAAAACACTAGTGCAAATATTAGTGGGTGTTAATTCCCATCGAGGTTTTTACCTATTTGGGTTTCCCCGTAACCATATTGGTGTCATGTGTTGATTTCACATTTCATGTTTATGTGAATGATTATTTTAGTACTTAAGCATTTAAGTTCAATATAAAGATTAAAGTGAAAAGTTAAAATACAATGAACATTGATTCAGCCCCCCCCCTCTGTGTTCCCATTCCTAACAGAATAGCTGTGATATATTGCTTGGTAGACCTTGGCAATATGATTGCAGAGCTATTTTTGACTGTGTCAAAAATGTGTTTACTATTGAGAAGAATGACATGAAGTTCTCACTGATGCCTTTGATGGATGCAACACTCAGTAGGAGAAGCCTGAGTATTGGTAGCCAAGTTGAGATTGTAGATCCAGAGAAAATGAATGATTAGTATGAAGAACCAACCATTGCATTGTCAAGAAAAGACTTGAAGAGATAGAGGAAACTGAAGTGGAAGACTTTGCAAGCAAAAAAGGTGGAGGACTTGTATGAGAAGAACTAGTTCGAGGTTTATGTGTTGAATCCTGGAAGATGTTCTTCTCACATATGAACATCTTTTGGAACCTGGGGTGTTTGATGTAGGGGCATCCAAGGTTAAGGCAGGGGCATTTTGTGTCCTCAGTAAACTACATGGAGTGTTTGTGTTTTGGATAGTTTTACTCGGTTGGGGCCTTGATCGGCGGTCTCAGTCATTGAAGGAAGCTCAGTCACTGAAGGAACTTGGTAGTCTCTAGTGCTCAGTGAAACTTTTTCTCGGTCATGCTTGCGGTGCTCAATAGATACTGGTGCTCGGTAATGCTTGGTGTGCTTGGTAATTTTACTATTTCTCAGTAGTTCTGACTTATCGATTGGAGTTCTGTACAATTTGTTGAGCCAACTTGGTGAATTAATTGTTGGTAGCCATTGTATTGGGCCGACATGCAGAATTAAATGTTTGTATACATTTATAAGCCAACTTGTATGGCATTTAATTATTTGTTTTGGGAAGTTAAGGGTTTTGTCCAGCTGACTTGTGGCTAATGATTAGTATTTAAGGAGGGCTTGGGTAGATGTCTAGAGATAGACAAAGGTTTTTGGGGAATCAGGACTAGAACAACTTAGTAGATCTAGAATTTAGATGCGAAGTTGAAGTTGGTGAAGTTGTGGAAAAGTTCTTGATGTTCTTGTAGATCAAATTGTAATATGATAGTACTTTGTAGCAGAGCTAGGGGTTTGCATACTTGGGAACAAGGAGATTTCTTGGAAGCTTACGAGCTCAAGTTTAGATCTGCCTTAGGGTTTCAATCAATTTATGATTGTCTTTAGAGCTGAACTAGATGAGATTGTATTGGATCTAGTTGTGGATCTAGCAGAATTGTTTCATTTTGTAATTGGCCCTAACTCGGAAGGCCTTACAGTTGGGCATGTTAATGCAAATTACTTGAAACATTTTATGGTGTTTTCTATTATGTTGAGTATTCTGCTATGTAATTCTTTTGGCTGCAAGGTTTGGACTATCCTTCATTGGATCCAACATCCTTGACTACATAAATTTCTTACCATGGAATGAGGCTTTGAAGGCTATTTCAGTTTTAGGCTTTGTCTTCCAACTTGATATCTCAAATGCTGAAATCTTGCTGATTAAGGTCTCTCTTTTGAAGTCTTTTGAAAATTGCATAGTCTCATCTAGGATGTTTATCTTTCTCTCATATTCTAGTGTTAGATTAGTCATCAACTTATCCAATATGCCTTCTTCGTAAATTTCTCCACCATTATTTCTGATTCCTGCAATTGCTTCATTAATCCTTTGATTGTAGGCTCTAATGTTATCTTTAGGTAGCATCTCTAATGTATTGTAATTTTTCTTCCATGTATTTCTATGAACATTCTTGGCTTGGATGTCTCCTTCAAACATGTCTTCTAGATACTTCCATATGTTGTAGGCTTTATCTACTTTCTTGATCTCTGAAAACTCACTGTCAGACAAGGCACTGATAAGGGATTTTTTGGCAATAGCATTTTGAGTGAACATCTCCTTTTTATTAAGATTTGTATCTTCCTTTGCAAGATCTAATAAAGAAGGAATATAAACTTCTTTAGTAGCTACTTCAAAAATCTTAAAGGCAATGCACTTAAAATTTGTCATCATTTTGTTTTTCCAATCTAGATAGTTCTCTCCATCAAAATCATGACTTTATTTACTAAATAATTCCATCTGATCAACCTCAATCTGTTAAACTTTCTCTCTAAGGCACTTGGCTCTGATACCAATTGTTAGGAATAGTCCCAAGAGATAATTGAGAGGTGGGGGGGGGAGTGATTCAGTTATCTACAAGATTCAATTCTTTATCCAAATAAGTATAGAAGAACATTAAGCATAAATACAATATGAGAACACTTAACACAACACCACAATTTTGGTTATGGGGAAACCCAAATAGGTAAAAACCCTGGTGGGAATTAGCACCCATTATAAACTGCACTAGAGTATAATGATCCATGTTAAAAGATCTTACGACCATGTTAGGAGTTGATCTTTACAATGCATTAAGTAGAATGACCTGGTCAAAGGTTGGACCCTATTAGGAGTTTTTTATAATTAGCCCTATTAGGGGTGAGGACACATTGTTTGAGAGCACACTGCTCAAAGGGGTAAAGGATGCAGCCTTTTGTTTAATAGATACACACTATATCTAGATGTTGGTGAACTATGAGTTAGACCTGCTATCTTGATTAGTTCCAATGAATACCATACACTATTTTATTTTTCACATAGACCTTCTACTGATGGCTCAATACTTCACACCTTCTACTCTTCTCTTCTCTTTCAACTATCTGCCATAATTAGAGATCACAACTGACCAACTGTAAGTATCTTTCTCAAAATGATATAATCAAGTCAGCCTATTAGAACTTCCTTGAAATCATATTAGAGAAACAATATAATTATCCAACAACATATCCAATGACTATACTAAGCACGCAATACAAAATGGGACCGCCCAACTCAATATGAGTAGATGTGTCGCTCCACACAGTCGTTTCCACCAAATTAACTATAACTTTCTTCTCATGCTGAATTATGATATGCACTCTTAACCAAACATTCTTAACTCTTCTTGAAACACTAATCCAAACATGTATACCTATTTGATAGACACAACTACTACAACAATATAAATAATGTTGGCTCCATCAGATAAACTCGAGAAACTATAACTGGAAACTCGAAACATCATAGCTCAACCTGTACTACACAACCGACTCTGCATTCATAAACATAGCATCATACACATGTCTTCTACACAAATATAAATGCACAAGTCTCCATGAAAAATGTACTGCAAATCACATACAAAAATTTTCCTTGGACCGCTCAGGAACACTACTAATAAAAACAACTGTATTACTATCTTCACTCAGATTCAACCTCTGCATCTATGATATCATGCTGATAACATGTCCATACAACATATGCTCAAGGCTCACTACATAGAACTACCATGCACATTGCTTACCATATGTTATCATCAATGACAAACATACAGTTAGCATTGGCTTGTTGGAAAATCTCCAATAGTATCATCACCATAGATGGTTGCAAGAGTATCCCACATTTTATTTGTAGTAGTGCAATATTTTATATCTTCAAATTTAGGATAGCTTAAGGTAGATGCAATATCCAACATTTCATGAATGTGTTCCTATTTTGATTTCATCTCCTCAGCAGTCAAATTTGCAATAGGTATAACATAGTCATGTTAAACATAGTACTTCACTGAATCACCAATACCAACTAGATGCAGTTTCATCAGACTCTACCATGCAGGGAAGTTGTCCTTGTTCAAATTCTGTACCTCCTTTTTATACATCTTGATCAATAGCTTCAAGTAATTTTAAACTTATCTCTGTAAGCACCAACAACTCTGATACCAATTGTTAATATTATTTAGAACAACACAGGGGGGTGAATTAGTTGTTCTCAGGTCTAGATGTACCAATTGAAATTTTAAACACTTCAACAATCTCATATTTAATCACCAATACAACTCAGTCTCTAAAGTATATATATCAGAAACATATAACATGCAGTCCACTATCCAGGAGTAATTAAATTGCAAAATATAAAAACATTCACACAAGTATAACACTAGGATTTATAGTGGAAACCCAACTTGGGAAAAACTACTTTGTAACATGTTACTGATATTTTCACTCTTCTAAAGTTAGCTCTGTGAAAAGCCGACCTTGTTAAAGGTTTACAAACACACTACTAGGTGTGACCCTATTAAAGGATTTAAATACTCTATCAAAAGTGACTTGGTTAAAGGATTTAAGTACATTCCATTAGAATGCCACCTTGATTAAAGGATTTAATCAATGACTATTAGGTCAACCTTGATTAAAGGATTTAGACTGATACAACGATTAGAAAGTATCAGTAATTTTTGATCTGAAAAATATACAACTCACTTTGCAAATAATAGATCCAATTCACACATATATGCTGATTTATTGACTGAGTTCCATTTCCATCTTCATCACTGATCTGCTTGGAATTTTCTTTAAGAAATCACAACTTTGATCAACTACTTCACCACTTCATCTTCAGCCTTCTACTTAGAATTATTAGTCAATAACATCAACAACTTCAGCATGCTCTGTAACCTCACAATTAGGTTTCCTTTATACCTCCTCAATAGGTAGATTCATCTTTTACTACTTAATCTCCTCCATAGATCTTAGGTTTAGGTGAGATTCATCGAATCCTTCCAACATTTAAGTTCTTCATCCTTGCTTCTAGATACATCTTCAAACTTCTCATTGAATCCATAATAAAATGATTTACCATGCATTAAATTCTGCATACAATCAATTAATAAAGTCAATAGATTTACATAACCCAATAATTCAACTATGTTGGCTGGGAATTTGAATTCTTACTCCAAATATAAATTACTAAAACTCGGTCAATACTATATTCATCTCTTCGGTCATCACTGCATAACTTAGTCATCTCTACAAACTGTCTTCCTCGGCTAACACTGTCTTTCTTGGTAATTTCTTGTCACTCGTCATAAACTGATGTTTGATCAACACTAAATTTACTCGGCATATACTGGCACTCCATCAACAATAACATCACTCAGCTTAAACTAGATTTCTTCACTTTTTCTTGATTAAGCGTACTTCTTCAGTCTTTCTTCTTACTTAGATAAACAATACATTATCTTATCATTGTGGAAAATAATCAAGTACCCATTGAAGTATCAAATAACTCAACCTTTGCTTAGGTTCTCTTGTTATCTCCCTTTCCCTAATATTTTTCATCAAACAATAGATATAGTACTTCTTAGATAGCAATTGTCTTACTAGTTAAGGTTTGACATCAATGACAATACAAAAATTATTTCAATTGCATTTTCCAACAAATTGATCAAGGAAAGAAACCGCCAATTATCTTTGATGAATTACCCTTTCCCACTAGGCATCAACATCATCAAGACAAAGACCCTCAAGCTATCTTTGACAGGGAAGAGGAGAATACCAAAATTTTGTTTGATCCTTTTGGAATTAGTTTTGATAGCACCTCTGAGACACCTATTTCATCATCAAAATCTGAAAATAGTTTATCTTTCACTAGGTCTAGAGAAGAGCATAACAAGTGATTCAATAATATTTTTGAGAAAAATGAAAGATTAAGATGAATTGAATTAGAAATAAAAGCCTACATGGAAGAACAAGATGCCTGATTAGCTCAATAATTTACCAAAACAATTTCTATGGGATTAGTAGAAATAATGGAAATAATTTTCCACCAAGATCTCCTCCAAGATCTTGACACAATGGATATGATTCACCTCCACGATCTTCACATTCTCAAACTAGAAATGGTAACAATACAGAGCCAAAAAGTAGTAAAGAAGAACTCCTAAATTTTCAACAAGATGATCATTACCAAAGGATTATGTTGAAGACATTGGAACAAAATGGTGACCAATACTTTGTACTCCTAGCATCTAGAGGATTGAAGCTTCCACATGAATTTGATGTTGATGGATTAATTCAGAAAAGAGAACCCTCAGCTTTAGATGTTACCATGAAAGAAATATAAAATTTGCAAAGTGTAATGTCAATCTTAAGAAAGGAAACTGAGAAACTTAAATCATCATTTTCTATGGAATCTATATGTGCATTACCTTTTTACAATAATTTCTACATGATACCTTTTCCAAGAGATATTGAGATCCCTAAATATGACAGTAAGATATAAAATATATATAAAGATATATATTTTTATATCTATGAATATGTGTGTGTGTGGGAAAATGTTGTGGATATATTGCCTCCTAATCCAAGACAAGGAGATCCCAATTGATTAATTGAAAGGGAGAAATCAATGCAAAGAGGAATCAACTAGCTATGGGTAAAGAGGAAAAAATAGATCTAATAAAGTAAAACAATGAAACACTTATCTTGAAATATAGCAGATCTGGAAATACCTATTTTCTGATGACTGTGCTAAGTTTCAGGAAGTTCTGCAACTAGATTTGGAATAGAAACACAGAGACAGAGAAAACCTAGAAATCCTTTCCTTTGCTGAGAAAGGTCAACCTTGACCTAGATAAAGGTCAACCTTGACCCCTTCATGTTGACCTTGACCTGCACAATAATGATGGAAATTCTATTCACGGATCCCAAAATTTTTCTTAAAAAGGTACTTAGATCTGATATGTAATTTGTTGTCTTGCACCTACACTTGCAAGAAAATGGATTTTGTTATTTGTATGAGGGGTTTTCCTTTGTCAAACCCTGGTTTTGGAATCAACCTTGATATAGAATTGAAATGGAGAATGATAGCAAGTAGTAGAAGTAGATCTAACAACGAACCTATGATATTCAATAGATATGCAATTGTATTTGAAATGTAAAGGGTATGTGTAGGATCATGGTATGACAAAAAGTGGCAATGTGAAAAAGAAGTCCTGATTAATAGACTCTTTGAAAAATAACTATAAATTTCAAACAATATAATTTTTTTGAAATATGAAATATACGTCACATTCTATACTTCACCTAATAAAATAATAATAAACAATTCTTTCAATTTGATGAAGTTTAGACTAAGTTAAGGTGGTAAGACACGAGAGTTTTTATATTTAGGAAAATTTGTGGCAGAAAAATCATAATTAATTATTTACATGGAAAAAAATACAAAGAAATATACATCACATCCAAACATGAGTCTACTAATTTTATCTAGAATCTTATAAAAAAATATTATCATTTGATTTTGTTTAATGTGGTTAGACATACACCTACTTGTTATCTTTCTAGTCCTGATTGATAGATTTATTGAAAAATAGCTATAACTTTCAAACTGTATAACATTTTTTAAATCCAAAACATGTGTCACATTCTATGATTTTTCTACTACAAGAAAAATAAAAAAGGTTTTCAATTTGATAAAGTTTAGATTAAGTTAACGTGGTCAGACATGAGAGTTTTGTATTCTGGAAAACTTGTAGAAGAAAAAACATAATTAATTATTTACTTGGAAAAAAATTACAAAAAATATGTGTCACATCCAGACATGAGTCTACTACTTATATCTAGAATCTTGTAAAATTAAATTATCATTTGATTGTGTTTAAGCTGGTCAGACATACACCTACTTCTTATTTTTCTCTTGAAATTTTCATACTACTACATTGAAATTTTAAATTTTCAACATATAGAATAATTATTTTTCAAAAAAGGCCTACTATCTTAGAAACTAAATTCAATTTTCTACATATTCTCTTCTTACATTTTTTTGATATAATATTTATAACTTGTTCAAATTTTTATGTCAACTTGCCTAAACCTGATTTTCTAAATTTTCACTGCCACTTAAGGGCCTAGTTTGGCATACCATGATCTTGCACATACCCTAAAAAAGTATGTCAATATGAAATCTTGGAATCAACTTTAAAAAATATAAATTTAAATCAAAACCTCCATGATTATATGCTTGAAATTCACCTTGAAATAGGAATGAATGGGTCTTCAAGATGAACAAAGGATCTTGAAGAAAGATGACACCATCATGATGGATAAATCTAGGGTTTGAATGATGAATCTTGAATGCTTGAACCAAATCCATTCAAAGGATTGAATTATCGAATCCTCTATCTTCAATGGAGAACTTAAATGCTTAAATGTAGATGATTTCTTGAATGCTTCCTTGATAATGCTTAAGATCTTGGATTGTTGCTTGAGTGAAGATAAATTGAAATGAGAGGAGAAGGCTTCCTTATATACTAGATTAGGGCACAAAATTATAGAGAGGCCTACATAGGAGAATTAAATTCCAATTTAATCCTTTACCCTTGGAAGTGGACCTAAATTAAATTTAATTTAAGAGTTTACAGTTTTGGAGCTTGAAACAGCCAACTCGAAAGCGAGAAATAAAATTTTTCGAAGACCCGACATCTAGAAACTTCTATAATTTGAAATCTGGACCTTGGGTCAGGGTCAAGGTCAACTCTGACCTAGGTCAAAGTTGAGGTTTACCTTGACCTAGGTCGGGGTCAAGGTTGACCTTGACCCTAAGGTTAAGAATCTCAGAGTTTCAGGTCGGGATGCCAAAATTAGGCTAGCAAGAAGCAAAAAATGGGGTAGAACAGGGAAAAAAGTCAGATCCAAGTCAAAGACCCATTCAAGGAATTTTACATGACCCCAAACCACTTACTCAGAGGGCTAAACCATTCCTAAATGGAAGTTCTTCCATTTTCTAACAATACAATGACAAATATGATGGAAATGGGGATCCACATGATCATGTCAAACAATTTTATGCTCTAAGTATGTATTTCATACATGATGACGCTTATCTTATGTGACTCTTTCCTAAGAGTATAAGTGGCCAAGCAATGGAATGGTTTATGAATATTACACCTTCACTTAACTCTTTTGATGAGCTTATGCAAATATTTATACAACAATATTCTTACAGTATTCAACATCCAATAAGTATGCTTGACTTATGAAACATCAAGCATAGGCAAGGTAAACCCTTTGTGACATTCTTGAAAATATGGAGAAAGTTTCACTCAATATATCCATGACAACTTCTTGAGAATTAAAATATTGACATCTTCACCAAGAAACTTATTCCTTAATTGCACTATGACCTTAGAAAGAAAGTCTTCTTCACTTTTAATGACATGATAGAAAGTGAATTTTGCATAGAAGATGTATTAGTAAAAAAAGGTGAAACCACTTGGAGAAAAGAAAAATACAACTTGAGTAATGTATACAACAAGGATAAGAGTAAGCCTTGGAAAAATAAAAAACATGTGATTAACAATGGTGTTATTGATGAACCCAATCCTAAGGAGCCTATCTTCAACTTGGCTAGTGCTATCTTAGCAACTTGACAACAAGAGGCTAAAAAGTCTAATGACTCTAACAAGGCTAGACCTCCATCGGAACCTAAGCCTAAGAGAGATTTTACACCTTTGCGAGACTCATATGATGTGATAATTAAGACATTACGCTCCAACAAGATTATTACATTGCCATAATATGCTAAGGCTTATGAACCTGAGGTGAAGCCCAAATGGTGGAATGATAATAATTATCATGAATATAATAAAAATAAATGACATAAGACAAACAACTACATAAGGCTAAAACATGTTATCCAAGATCCTATTGAGAATGGGAAATTTGGAGTAGATGGTCTTGTCAATAATTCTGACCACAAAGCTTTTAAAGAACCACTCCTTGAGTATGATAAAGGGGAGGCATAAACATCTAAGAAAGATGAAGGAGTTAAGATCAATTATACTTACACAAACAATGATAATGTCATCAACGTGATCGAACCCATGCATGAAAGTATTAACATGGTGAGAGGAAATACACCCGACTATGATTCAAGTATTGATGAGGAACTTGAGTTCATCTTGAGAGGTGCTAGTTCTTCCATGCAACCCCAACCTTCTAATGAGTATAGCCACATGATAATACTTAGGGGTATTGACCCCACTTTTCCTAGAGAAAGCCTCAATGTTGTTACTAGAAGTCAGCCCAAAGTCATGCTTAGGATTCTAAACTCTTCAAAACAAGAAAGTATCAGGAAAGTGACAACCTCTTCTAAGAAAACCTCTACTTATAGTAAGTCTAGCTATAGTCTAGTGGACAAAATCCATTGAAGTTCAACCCAGATTTCAATATTCAAATTTCTATAACTATAACCTATTCATAGGGAGATCTTGAAAAAATCTTTACAGGAAGCTAGTACCCCTAAGAACATTGATGCTGATCAATTCCAGACTATGGTTAATCTTATCGTCACTCCATATTACCTTTTCTTTTCAGAGGAAGATGGAAAATCCTTAAGTCACCCGGAGAATCTTTCCTTGCACATTGAGATTAAAATATATCAAACCCAAGTCAAATGTGTGCTGATAGAAAATGGTGTTGGGTTGAATATATGTTCTTTTAATGTAATTAATAAATTGGGATTATCATAATTCACTATTGATTCTAGTAAATAGATTACCATCAAGGCTTATGATGAAGTTGAGAGGTCCTCTAAAGGATAGATCGTGTTACATATCTGGGTTGGTCCAATTAAAAAATAGGTGGTGTTCCAAGTCCTTGATATCCCCTTTTCCTATATCATACTATGTTGGAAAGTTGACTACACTAGTGTATATGACTTAATATAGGGTTGTCATTATGGCAGTAGTAATATAGTGTTTTGGAGTTAGCGCAATTGATGAGAAGATAAAAAATTTGCTAAGTGTTGAAGACTAGATAGTGTACAATGTACCTGAAGCTCAGAGCATCATCACATGTGCGTATGAATAAGTTATGGTATGCCCCCTAGAAGATAATTTGATTACCATCTATTCATGCTTAGTTTATAAGCGCATGATCAAATATGCAAGTATGAAAAAGTTATAGATAGTTGAAGTTACACAGCCAGTGTGTGCCAGAGAAGAACAGAGTAAGCAGCCGACTGTTGGAATTTTGATTTGTGGTTATATTATTATGTTGTAAAGGCCATGCACCTATTGTAATTATGTTTTTGACATATTATTATATTTGTTCGTAAACATGCTTGAGCCAATTCAATTGGAAGCATTGTATGTAATCAATTAAAGGGCCGACCTAGTTATTTGTTTTGTATGCGCATATAAATATGAGATGCACCCAATGTAATTGGCATGAGAGTTGTAATAGAATTTAGACAAGAAGAGAATAAGTATGCAAAGAGTTGATAAGATGTCTTAGAGCTTTGCAAGAGGTCAAAGCATCAGTGCATCAAAGGAACTGATCAGATAAGAAGTGTCACAGTGACAGTTCGTCCAGCAGATATAGTGTGTATCTGAGATCAAAAGGTTGTAGCCTTCGCCACTTGAGCAGTCAGCTCTAAGACAGTGAATCCACACCCCTAACATGGTTTATTGTAAAAGACTCCTAACAGGGTCCAACCCTTGACAATGTCTACTATACTAAACATATTGTAAAGAAACTCCTAACATGGTTAAGGATCTTCTAACAAGGATCATAAAAAACTAGTATAGAATATTAGTGGGTGTCAATTCCCATGGGGGTTTTTACCTATTTGGGTTTCCCCATAACCATAGTGGTGTTATGTGTTGATTTCATGTTTCATGTTTATGTGGATGTTCATTTCAGTATTTAAGTATTCAAGTTCAGTTTAAGATTAAGTAAAAAGATAAATTACAATGAACATTGATTCACCCCCCCTCTCAGTGTTCCCATTGCTAACAATTGGTATCAGAGCCCTAGTCCTTAGCAAAGAAGTTTAACCACTTGAGGATATCATGGATAAAATAGAAATAAAACATCTGAAAAGAAATCTTGAAGCTAATCTTGAAGACCTGAACAAATCTGAAAAAGAAATTGAAGAACTTAAAGAAAAAGTCAATGATGCTCAAGTAGTCATCAAAAGACTAAGAAAATATTTTAAAGAAATCTCTACCAATGATTTAGGGATTATGATAAAAAAGCTCAGTGAAGAAAATTCATCTCTAAAAGAAAATTTTGGTTCCTCTTCTTTCTACTTGCAGATTTACACTATGATTGACAAACTAATGTCACTGACTCTATCACCCCTCCAAACTCTACAAGGAAAAGGGCCAATTAACAAGGATCAACAAGGATCCTCCTACAATTTGAGTCTAATACTCAGGTGGGTGCACCCTAGACTCACTTCTTGAAAGGAGTCTCCAAAATATTACACATTCATAGCCTTTACAAACTGATTTAAGGATTTCATCATTTATATTTATTTGATTGATGATGGGGAGGTGCCTCCTAAGAATGGACCAATGTCTTCTCCTAGGGCACAGAGTCACAATACAACATGCATCATTTGAAAATATAACTTAAACACACCCAAATATAGAACAAGTGCTTTGCCTATTATTCCTCTCACTCACACACCTAGACATAAAATTCTTATTTCACCTTGAATTCTCTGAGACTATCTTTAAGGATTTAATCCTAACTTGGGCAAGAACTCAAAGATAATATCACAATATATTTTGTATACCATATACTAACTCGCTTTGTGATGTTAATATATAAGGATTCAAGATAGAAACAAGAAGACATACACAAGTCTGAGATTGGGATTCAAGTGTATTCTCATTAAGCTTTGTAGAATCAGTACATTACAACGTGAGAAAATGATAAAGAAAACAAACCCTAAGCCCAAGCTCTCATTACTCAACTTTCCAAATTGACCATCAACAACCTTTTACATACATCAGACAATAATATATAGTCACTAGCTACCTTGGAATCCTTAGGAAAGGATGCATCAAGCTTCAGATAGCTAGGATAGGATTAGGGTTTCAACTACCTCACCAACTAGGATTCAATCAAAATTTACTATAGGGGAGACAACCAAGAAATCTGAGAGAAAACAAAACCAAGAATGATCTTCATTAATGGCACTATCCCTGACTGGTATGAAAAGATTGGAAACCCATCATGTTCACCCTCTGCAACTCCAACTGCAATGCAACTTGAATAGCTATTTCACCCACCACTATGGTGTAGACACCCTCTGTAGTCAATCATATCTCAGGTCATACTATACCAGTGAGCACAAAATCATATCATGCAAATCGGCTACCAAAACATTGAATTTTCATTTCTTTTGTCACTGAGAAACCCATAAAATTTTGGGTAGCAACGGTTAATCAGCAAGCTTAAAATGTAGTTGTTGATCCTATTTATTTCCCAGCAGATCTAGTGGTCCACAAAATCTTCAATAGTCAAAGAGACTTTTTAAATTGTCTTTCATCAAGCTAGACACGTGTCACACGATCACTATGCCGCAAAGAATAAACATCAAGCATCTTAGCTTCTCAACAAAGTGACAACCACATGATCCCTCACAAAATGCAAAATCTTTACCACTCAGCAATCCCCTAGCTCCATAGACATTACCTCCACACAAACATCACTCACGGCCAATTAGAAATGAACACCTATACAATATCTGACACGCAGATCCACCTAGACCCATTGCCAGAAAGAACAATGAATGCTTGCTAGATCGCTGAAGGTTAAAGAGCTAATCGCCAGGGTTACACAAACATGCGACTGCTATAACCATCGAGTCACTGAATGAAAATAACTTAACCACCAAAATTGAGAGATCATGTGAACACCCAGTCACTCATTCACTGAAAGTCAAGAATTAACTACCTAGGACATGGTGATCACACAACTACAGTCTAGAAGAACTGGGCCCCACTCGACCATAGTATCACACATAAGAAATACTGATGTCAAAGACAAGCTGCGAAGAGGTGAATGGAAAAGAAAAACCAGGGTTTTTCTCTCAAAACTGAAAAGGCATCAAAGAAATAGAAAACATCAAGGGTTTTTATACATAGACAATTTTTTGAAACCACCTGACATGAAGTAAAGTATTTTTCCAGACCATAAAACTTGAATATCTCCCTGGTTGTAACTTTTCAAGACATGTGTTCTTGACCCGACCTTGGAAACACAATGAACCATCATATGCGAAGGGCACAAGCAATGAAACATCTGAAATTTAGCTTGCAGATCAAAACTGTGTCACAACTAGGGCATGGTAGCTCACTTGATTTTTTGAATATTACGCCATGCAATCTAGACTAAAACAACATGACATGAAAGACTACTTCTAGCTAAGGGTGTAAGCAATAAAAACTTGTATATCTTCTGCACTAACTGAAACAAGCTTGTAGGAATGGCAAGGCAACTTCTTATGATTTTGCAAAGAAATAGGCCATTCTCTTATGATTTTTACTATGGTAGAAAAATGGCCTAACAGTGGCTTTGTCTAGGGATGATGGGTAACTTGTGCCTATACAAGAATTTATAATCTTTGGTAGAGCAGACCACCTACTAGAAAACAACTACAGAGAGTACCCAGACAAAAAAAAACCTACAAACTAAGGAAAAACTAGAGAGAAAGAAACAATCCAGTATATACAAGCCTAACTACTGTTCATGGAAAGAAAGGTACTTCAACTGAAGTATTTCTTCAAGAATTGTCCATGAACTGGAAACTCTTGAATATCACCATTGAGATCCTTGACAATGTAGGAGTCTGGTCCCCACCTTTCATGAATCAAATATGGTTCTAACCAGATTGGATCAAACTTCCCATGTTTTACTTTATCTTCCAATCTAGTATTCCAGATTAACACCAAGTCATCAGGTTCAAACTTCCTTTCTATAGATTTCTTGTCATACAAACTCTTCACCTGTAACTGCAACTTAGCATTCTTTGAAATTGACTCTCTTCTAGTTTTATCCAGCCTGATTAAATCCTCAACTCTCAACTACATTTCATCCTCTAGATCCTCATCATACATTTGAACAAACTTATACATCTCTAGTAAGTTGTTCTGAGGTGTCCTTGCATGTATTCCATACACCAAGTCAAACGGTTCACATCCAATTGCCTTTTTCACAATTACTCTGTCAGCCCATACAGCTAATGGAAATTTTGCATTCCATGCCTTCTTATTCTTTTCAAGAATCCTCTTGAGAATCTTTATCAGGCTTTTGTTAGTTGATTCTGCCTATCCATTTCCCTATGGATGATAAGGTGAGGAAAATGACATCTGGATTCCTAAACCTTTGCAAAACTCTTTGTATTCAGTAGACTTGAAGCACATTGCATTATCACTGACAATCCTTTTAGGAAAACCAAATCTTGTAACAATATTATTCAATAGGAAATCAGTCACCACCCTGCCTGTTTCATTCTTTGTAGGAATAGCCTCTACCCATTTTGTAAAATAATCAGTGGCAACTAAGATCCAAGAGTGTCCTCCACTGGACTTGTTTGGGAATTCACCTATAAAATCCATTCCCCATTTCTAGAAAGGGGCTTGCACTTCTACTGGCTTCAATGGTACATTTCCTAAAAACTTGAGCTTACCAGAAAATCACTGACAACCATCACACTTTCTTACCTATTGTTTTGCATCCTTGAAGATTTTGGGCCACCAAAATCCTACTCTCAAAATATTTTGAGTAGTAGTTTTTCCCATATAATGTCCACCACATATCCCCTCATGCATTTCTTTCAACAATTTGTGAGCTTGATTTTCATCAACACACTTCAAAAGTATGCAATCCAAATTCCTTTTATATAACTTGCATTTGATAATTACATACTTGATTGCCTGTATTTGTAGTGTCCTTTTCTTTCTATCATCCATTTCTGATGGACACGTCATATTTCTCAAATAATAGATAACATCTTGATATCGGATACAATCATCCATATCACATGTGTAATCAACTTCAGCTTGATTTTTTTGATTTGCATCAAGATTGGACTGAGCCATCAATTTTTCCAATCCTTGACCTCTAACCAACTTGGAAATTCGGATATCAATGTTAAACTCTTGAATTCTATTAATCCATCTCCATCTTCTCCCATACACTTCTTGCTATGAAAAGATATCCTTTACTGCATCATTTGGCACAAAAGAAATAACAATTGCTCCCGTCAAATAACACCTGAAAGCCTTTACCACTTTCACAAGTGTATATGCTTGTTTCTCATTGATATCATATTTTAATTCAGCAGCCTGCAAAGATTTACTAAAGAATGCAATAGGCCGCTCAAAATCTTCCTTATTTTTCTGCAATAAAACTGCAGCAATAGTATGAAAAGACGCAAAAGAGAAAATGTGAATTGGAATATCATAATCAAGTGCCTTAAGCACACAGGCATCTTTAATTGCCTACTTGATATTCTTGAAAGCTTCATTAGGCTCACCTTCAAATATGATCTTAGACCCCTTTTTTAACATTTTGGATATTGGCCTAGTAACTTAAGCAAAGTTTGTAACAAATCTTCTTAGGAAATTTACCTGGCCAAAGAAGGACTGGATTCCCTTCACATTTTTTGGCTTTTGAATCTTATCAATTGCCATCACTCTTTCAGGATCAATTCTTACTCCTTGCTTTCCAACTAGGTGGCCAAGAAACTTGCCTTCAATCACACCAAATCCACATTTCCTTGGGTTTAATGAAATGCCATACTCCAAGGCTCTTACAAATATCTTCTCTAAATGAGAAAAATGATCTTCTTCCCTTTTGGAATATGCAGTTAAGTCATCTTGATAAACCACAAGGAAAACATCTATAAAATTTGCAAAGGCCACATCCATTTCCCTTTGAAAAGTAGCACAAGCATTTGTGAGACCAAAAGGCATTCTCACATAAACATAAGTTCCCCAAGATGTTGTGAAGGCTGTCTTAAACTATTTTGATTCTTTTATAATTACCTGATTGTAACCAAAAAAATCATCCATCATAGACATCAAATCCGAACTAGTTACTTTTTGCAGCATAGCCTCCATATTAGGAAAGTAGTAATTATCCTTTAGAGAAGATACATTTAGATTCCTGAAGTCCACACATAATCTAATATCTCCATTCTTCTTCCTGATAGGAATCAAATTTTACACCCAAGAAGAGTGCCTCACAAGATTTATGATTCCAACATCTCTCAACTTCATTAATTCTTCTTGCATCTTGGGTGCTAAGGTAGGATTAATTGGCCTCTATTTCTACCTAAAAGGCTTAGCATCCTCCTTCAAAGGGATAATATGCTGAAACAAGTCTTCCCTATAAACCTTTAGGTCATCATATGACCATGCAAAAACATGCCCGAATTTTCTTAACAATTCAATCAAAGAATTTCTTACCTTGTGAGACATCTCTCTTCCAATATAGACCTTCTTAGGTGCCTCTTGTGTACCAAGGTTAATCTCATCTAAATCTATTTGATCTCTTTTCTTAGTATCCATCTGAACTCTATCCTGACTATCAAATATAGTTTCTAAGACAACAAGTCCCTTAGGAACCTTATTAGTCTTAAGTTGCAGGACTTCATTACCAAGGATGACCTCTTTTCCTTCTGCAATCTCAACCAGGGCTAAGCAATCTAGTTCCTAACCATGATATTGATCTTCACAATTCATAAATCTCAAAATATCTTGGTCATCTTCAAAGACTTGCCAATTTTCAACATTATCTGGTATACTAGGCCTAGTCTGAAATTCAACCTTGGAGACACTAGCAAATCTAATGTCACTAGGATTGATTGCTATATTGGCTAACAAGTCAGCCATTTTACTGTTGCTCCTATCCTTCCATACAATATTGAAAGCATCAAAATATTCAATCATGTCCCAAACAACATTTCTATATTGTTTCAATCTTTTATTCTTGGAAGCATACACCGATCTTACTTGGGACACAACTAACTCTGAATCACCCACAACCTTTACACTTTTAATTCCATGCTTGTGAACCAACCTCAATCCTATTAATAATGCCACATATTCTGCTATGTTATTTGTACATGAGAATCTTAATGTAAAAGAGAACTTGTAATTATTTCTATTAGGAGAAATGAGTAAAATACCTACTCCTAAACCATCTTTGTAGTTTACACCATCAAAGTAGATCACCCACAAATCACCCTTCTCAAATTTAGCATTTACCTCCACAAAGATAGGTGGTAATATAGGCTCCTTATCAATCACTGTGACCTTTTCCCTGAAAGAATTGATGTCGGTATCCATAAAACATGTAGTCTCATTGTCAATATTCCTTTCAATCATGTGGCATACTCTTGGTTCTCGCTCAATCTTAATAAATTGGTCATCAATCTTGAAAGTTACATAGGAAAAATCACATTGTAAACTTCCACCCATGGCAGCACTCCATTTCCTAGATAGTAACATCCCATAATGAGGAGGGATATCTACCACCAAGACACTCATTGTCAATTTTTTCTCTGGATAGGCTACCAATCTATAGGGCATTGCATTTATGGTCCCAATAGTTGGTACTTCTCTTTGATCCATTGCACAACATCTACCTTGGAGTGTATCAACTTCAAGACATAACTTTTCCATGATCTTGAAAGGCATAATAGTGTTAGAAGAACCTGAGTCAATCATACAATTCCTTAATTTCATTCCATTCACAAGGATACTCAAGAAGAATGGATCTATGTTCTCAAGGCTAGGATTGACAGAATTGTCCAAGTATATAGGTGGTATTTGAGACACTATTCCCTGAACTTCCAATTCTTTCACAACTTTAGCCTGAGGCTCATTTGCATTACAAGAAACATTTTTATCATGAACATTATCTACCCATGCTAAAGCTCTATCCTTATGCTCAAGAATTCTTAATAATTATGACAAAGGAACCTTGACAGTAATATGAGACAATATTGTCATCATATCAATAGGGGTAGAAGAAGGAAATTCAACCTGTGTTGCTTTAGTATCCTTTTGTTTCTCAGATGCATCAATTGTAATTGTCACCTTCATTTTTTTAGTTTTAGCCATTGTACTAATTGGCCTCTCTACTTCCTTCTGATTATCTTTGTCATGAACAATAGAGATCTTCTTAGATCCAACTTTCCTTGGTTCCAACTTTTTACCTCTTTCATTTTTGAACTTCACCAAGTTTTCATCTTTTGGTTTGTTTCCATTGGATCCCCTGGGATTGGCATCCCTCATAAACATTCCTGTAACTTTTCCATTGGTATCATTTGTTGTCATATTTCTAGTTTGCACTTGAGCTACCATGTCTATAGTAATCCTAGCAATTTTTTCCTTTGAAGGTCTTCTTAAATTCACTGGCTCTAAGGAAGAAATCATGTTACATGTATTTTCATCAATGTCTTCATTGTTAGAAAATACCTCTTGATGGAACAAAGCCTTATTTTGTCTCTTCAAGAACACATCATTTTCTTCACCAATATCAGAATCATCTTCAAATCCCAAATATGAAGATGTCATGTTACACCCAATATTATCATGTGTTTCTTGCTGATTAGGTTCATCAAAACCATCATCTTGGTATGTAGCCATGGACTACGCAACCACACAATGTTCTAGAGAATGAGGAGACTGGCAAGCAACACACCATGGTGTGTCCTCCATGAAATTCACAAAATCCTTTTGTAGAGGATCAGGGATAGATCTATCATTGTTTCCTTTTGCAATAGGGACAATAGGTTTTCCATCCCTCCATTCAATGTTATAAGGATAGTTTTGTAGCCTATTCTACCTATTGAAATTATTGTTGAAATAAGGTTGTCACTAGTAGAAACCTTTTCATTTCTAACACTAGGTGTTTTTAAGTCCTTTAGTGCATTCAACACCTTGTCTAACTTGTCTTCCTCTAGCTTCTTATTTCCAATATTTCCTCATTATCTCTTTGGTATTTTTTATCCCCAAATAACTTAGGGTCATCTATTTTTCCACCCAATTTTCCTGATATTTTCATGTTGTTTTCAATATTGAGAGCAATCCTAAATGCATCTTTGAGAGTCCTTGGTTCTTTGTCTCTAAGAAAGTATCCCATTTCACCATCAAAAGCATTGAAATATGTGGTTAAGTAGACATTTTCATCTAAACTCGTGACTTGAAACAATTTATGCATACCTTTTTGAAATCTCATGTTGAACTCAGTTGCAGAATCATTCTGATTTCTCCTTATGGTATTAAATTCATTCAACATAAAGCTAACATTAGGCCTATCACCATATTGTTCCTTGAAGCATTCCTCAAAGGAATCCCATGTGTCAATACATCTGTCAGGAAGTCTTTTGAACCAATCTCTAGCATCTTCCACCAAAGACTGAACAAATAGTTTCATGACCACATCCTCATGTTCAACCTCATAGTCATTTAGCACATCAACAAACAACCTAAGATGTTCTTCACAACTGATGGCATTATTACCAGAAAATTTAGGTATTTTGTCTCTTATGTCAATTGGGAAAGCATTGGAGTAACTTGGTATTCCATCAAAGCTAATTTGTCTATACCCCTCTAATTGCATAGGCCTTCTTTGAAAACTTAAACAAGTGTTTCTACTAGAATTAACATTTACATTTACGTTTACATTTACATTTCCATTTCCATCTACTTTTACACTTGAGTGTTGTTTAGGATCAACACTTATCTTGGTAGATGAAGTAAGCAGTGAATTATGAGTAGTACCATTATCACATAGAGCAACATTAGAAGTTGTAGATGGCATACCTATTTAAGTAGTAGATGGTCTAGGGGTATTTGCAGATGAAGCCTTCAAGAACTGAATCTTCCTTCTTTTTTCTACAATGGAGGCTTCAATCTCAGCCCTTTCCAATTCTCTTGCAAGATCATCATCTTCCTTCCTTTACTTTTCCATTTCTACATCTTCATTTGAAATAGGTGGTGGGACTTTTGGTATTGCCACTTGCTCAGTTATTTGAATCCCCACCATCTTTTGTTTTCTCTTTTCATTAACAACAGTAGTAGGTTTAGTAACTACACATTCATTTGCATCTTTAGGTAAAGAGGCATAGCTTTGAACCTATCTAATCATAGGGCCCTCTTTATCAAATTCATGGTCTTGCAATAAGCATTCTCTTTCACTTCTCAAAGCATCAAGATCACGGAAGACATCATGCTGCAAAGTTTTAGTAGTAGAAGAAAGCACTTTGTTTCTCTCCTTTAGTTCATTAATCTTTCTAAGTAGAGATTCTCTTTCTATTAATGCATTTATTTTTTCAGCCTCTCTTTCCTTTTGTAATCTTTTGTATATGGCATCCTGCTCTGCCAATTGTAATCTCAATGCACCCAAATCATTTGGGCCTATCATAGTGTCTTCAAAGCTTGATGACACATCCATATCAGTGATATTTTGATATGGGAAATGGATCCACCTTGGTCCCATGGGTTTCCTTCTGAACATATCCTCATTAGGATCTAAATTTGGTCCAAAACCCACTTCTCTTGCTTGCACATCTTGATCTATAGGATGTGAATCTTTGTCTTGAAACAATGTCTCTAGGGTATCATAAAAATTATCTCTAGAGTAGCCACTATCAAATTTAGAAATTTTATATTGTGAATCATCCTCATTAGAAAATGCATGTGGTGCTCTATTCCTAGCATTATTTTGTTCTCTTATAGGGGTACTAGTAGAATCCCCATTTCTTCTGATCCAACTCTTCTTTTCTGATCTAGGCAATTGCTCTAGAGCAACCTCTAGATGCTTCTTGACAAAAGACCTAGTATTCCTTCTTTTGTCCATGGTTTGTAATTTATAAACACTGGTTCTTAACCTTTTGAGACACCACCCACTATCAATGGGAATGTCCTAAGAAAAAAAACTTGAGAAACCCTAAAGATAACACAAGTTGAAACTGGAGAAACACAAGAATCTGCTAAAATTTCTTTTATCTCTAGACTCTTTCCAGTAGAGTCACCATTTTATTGGTTCCTCTTCTTTCTACTTGTAGATTTACACTATGATTGACAAACTAATGTCACTAACTCTATCACCACTCCAAACTCTACAAGGAAAAGGGCCAATTAACAAGGATCAACAAGGATTCTCCTACACTTTGAGTCTAATACTCGGGTGGGTGTACCCTTGACTCACTTCTTGAAAGGAGTCTCCAAAATATTACACATTCATAGCCTTTACAAACTAAATTAAGGATTTCATCATTTATATTTGTTTGATTGATGATGGGGAGATGCCTCCTGAGAATGAACTAGTGTCTTCTCCTAGGGCACAAAGTCAGAATACAACATGAATTAGCTGAAAATCTAACTTAAACACACCCAAATCTAGAATAAGTGCTTTGCCTATTATTCCTCTCACTCACACCCCTGGACATCAAATTCTTATTTCACCCTAAATTCTCTGAGAATATCTTTAATGATTTAATCCTGACTTTGGCAAGAACTCAGAGATAATCTCACAATATATTTTGTATACCATATACTAACTCACTTTGTGACATTAATATATAAGGATTCAAGATAGAAACAAGAAGACATACACAAGTCCGAGATTGGGATTCAAGTGTATTCTCATTAAAATTTGTAGAATCAGTACATTATAATGTGAGAAAATGATAAAGAAAACAAACCCTAAGCCCAAGCTCTCATTACTCAACTTTCCAAATTGACCATCAACAACTTTTTACATACATCAGACAACAATATATAGTCTCTAGCTACCTTGGAATCCTTAGGAATGGATGGATCAAGCTTCAAATAGTTAGGATAGGATTAGGGTTTCAACTACCTTGCCAACCAGGATTCAATCAAAATTTACTACAAGGGAGACAACCAAGAAATCTGAGAGAAAACAAATCCAAGAATGATCTTCATTAATGGCACTATCCTTGACTAGTACGCAAAGACTAGAAACCCATCATGTTCACCCTCTACAACTCCAATTGCAATGCAACTTGAATAGCTATTTCATCGACCAACATGGCGCAAACACCCTCTGCAGTCAATTATATCATAGGTCATACTATACCAATGAGAAAAAAATCATATCAATTAGATCAGCTACCAAAACATTGAATTTTTAGTTCTTTTGTCACTGAGAAACCCTTAAAATATTCAAATTTTGGGTAGCAATGGTTAATCAGCAAGCTTAAAATGTAGTCATCAATTCTATTTATTTCCTGACAGATCTGTCGGTCCAAAAAATCTTCAACAGTCAAAGAGACTTTTTAAATTGTCTTTCATCAGGTTGGACATGTGTCACACGGTCGCTATGCCACAAAGAATAAACATCGAGCATCTTAGCTTCTTGACAAAGTGACAACCACACGATCCCTAGCAAGATGCAAAATCTTTACCGCTTGACAATCCCCTGGCCCCATCGACATTACCTCCACACCAACATCACTCATGACCAATAAGAAGCAAACACCTCTGCAACATCTGACACGTGGATCCACCTAGACCCACTACCAGAAAGAACACTGACCACCCACAAGATTGCCAAAGGTTAAAGAAGTAACTGCCAAGGTTGCACGAACATGTGATTGCAATAACCATCGAGTCGCTGAATGAAAATAACTTAACCACCAAAATTGAGAGATCATGCAAACACCTAGTCACTCATTTGCTAAAATTCAAGGGTTAATTTCCTAGGACATGGTGATCACGCAACTGCAGTCTAGAAGAATTGGGCCCCACTCAATCGTAGCAACACACATAGGAAATACTGATGTCAGAGACTAGTTGCGAAGAGGTGAAATGTCAAAAACAACTAGGGTTTTTCTCTCAAAACTAAAAAGGCATCAAAGAAATAGAAAACATTGAGGGTTTTTATACTTAGACAATTTTTTGAAACCACCCGACATGAAGTAAACTATTTTTGCAGACCATAAAACTTGAATATCTCCCTGGTTGTAACTTTTTAGGACATGCATTCTTGACCCAACCTTGGAAACACAATAAACCATCATATGCTAAGGGCACACGCAATGAAACATAAAAAATTTAGCTTGTAGATCAAAATTGTGTCACAGCTAGGGCATGGCAGCTCACTTTGATTTTTTGCATATTAGGCCATGTGATCTGGACTGAATAAAGATGACATGAAAGACTACTTTTGGATAAGGGTGCAAGCAATAAAAACTTATATATCTTTTGCACTAACTAAAACAAGCTTGCAGGCATGGCAAGGACACTTCTTAGGATTTTGCAAAGAAATAGGCCATTCTCTTATGATTTTTACTATGATAGAAAAATAGCCTAATAGAACAGATTGAATAATTAGATGATAAGCTGACTAACAATCAGGAAATCTATGATGAATAAATCAAAGAGAACCTTTAATTGAATGAAGAATTGAGGCAAGAAAACATGGAAATCTTGGAGCTAAGGAACAACAAAGAAATCTTAGAATCTGAATTGAAAGAAGCAAAGAATCACATTGATAAATTGTACACCAATTCTGATTTTATAGAATCTTAGTTGTATGCAAGAAGAGTTAAAGGAGATACTAGCTGCACTGGATACAATGAAGAACAAAATCAGATTGACAACATGTGAGGAAGAATAAAAGCACTAGAAGACACCTCAGATGCTAAGGAGACTAGAAGTCAAACTAAAGATCATGTTGAACCATCCAAGAATGAGTGCAAGCTAGTAGATCAAACTTTTTATGCATGTAACAAACATGGAAATATAGCAAGGTATTGTACAGAGGTAACACCTTTCAATGGTTACTGTTATTCATGCAATAAATTTTGTCATAGAGCTATGAATTGTAAGACATGTTAGAAGAACAGGACTCAACATAACCAGATAAATTAGAATCAGCCAAATATAAGAAGTTCTCAGAATACTACATGTCAGATATGTAACTATAATGGTCACTATACAAAACAATGTAAAATAGTGACCCATGTCAATACGCCAAGGAATATAAGACCTCTAGTCATTTTTCACTCTTGTAACAAGGCTGGACACATCTTAAAGTTTTATAGATCAAGGACGCAAGGTTAGGAAAGCCCTAAAAATCTTGAAGAACTAGTATTGGATACCAAAGGAGAAGTCAAGTTTGTGAAAGCTTTAGAGGATGCGAGATTCATTTGGTTGGAAGCAAAGAAAGATAAGGTTGATGAGAATGTATTGGATGCATCCATAGTGGAAACACCCTCTACATCAGGATAAATGGCCCTTGGGGTCATAGGGGGAGCTAATTTAGCTCTAGACCCCTACGTGGCCGGTATACTCACCCTAGAGTATGCGCCTTTGGACTCAAGCTTTCAGAGACTAGCAAAACCTATGTGCATGAGTGCACAAGTTGATTGTTTGTAGAATGAAAGTTAGAAATTATTAGTGACAACCTGGTTTACATGGCAAGCATTAATGGTAGAATTCCTACTTTAAAGTACACAGAAGTTTATACATCTCTCATTGCATTCAAATTTAGAGTGAATTGAGAGCAGAAGAGCCGTAGCATTTGATTGTGAAGGATTGTAGATTGATTCATCAGTGATTTGTAGTGCATTTGATCAGTTATGGAAACTTGAGTTTGTCATGCCGATTCAGAAGACTTTAAAGATCATTTGGAAAGTGATTTACAAGTAAGTAATGGATACTCCTAGTGTATTTGATGTTGTGGAGAAGAAAAGATATGTATTTAAGAGGCACCCATTCAAATCCACATTGGATGACCTAGAAGGGGCATTCCCCCACATGCCTATGGGGATTATGCATGTCAAAGACATTAGGGCATACATATATTGTAAGAAAGAACCAGTAGGATTGGACAAAATAAGAGCACACATGGAAACAATGTTAAAACTTGATAAAACCTTCATTAATGAGTATGCACAGTGGAATAATCATCCTATAGTTGAATATGCAACTACATATGAGTTCTATGAGTCTGAATGGATAAAGATTTTACTTAGCAGGATTCATGATGACCTATTTTGGATAGGTGAAGTGCCAGTCAGGATTACAGGTGAAATAATTCATGAGATGGCATGCCTCTCAAAGATAGGTGTCATTCTTCCAGTGGGAAAGGATGTAAGAAAACTTGTTGAGAAAAATTTCAAGTCAAGAAGTGATAGGCGCGGAATGACTGTAGAGCCTATTGAGCAAGATGACATCAAATTGATGTCCATGATACTAGGATACATGTTCCAACACACTAGCAGGGTGAACAGTGTGTCTGTGGCCACAATTCTTGCAACAATATGCCTTGTGAAAGAAAATGGAGAGTTTAATTTGTGTGAGATTTTTCATGCATAGTTAATAGACAACATTAAGGCTATCAAGCATGACAAGACCAAGATATTTAGGTTTGGGTCCCTAATTATCTATATGTACTTCCATATTGTTGGAAAAGTGTCTAATTTGTATCTAGACAAATCTATCCCCATAATGCCACAGATATCTCTCAAGGCATGTACTGAGAGTACATTGAAGGACTACATGACACTAGAGTTTATGACATTTAGAGTCAAGATGTAGATGAGATACAAAATTCCAAAGAAGATAGTTGAAAAATACAAGGATACTATTTGTTTCATGGTTGAGACATACACAACATGCATGTAGGCAGTTGAACCAAGGACAAAGTGGATTCATCCACTTGGATATGAGGTTGAAGAACCAATCTTAGAAGCTTATGCTCAAGTTTTATTGTCAGCACCTAAGGACCCCAATGAACCTAGATGGGGAACTTATGAAGAGAAAACAAGAGAAGTAGATGTTGTATTGAACAGCGCAGCAACAAAAAGAAAAGTTGCCAAGGTTACTTTAGAGATCTTGAGAATCCATGGTGTATCACAAGAAGACTTAGACAAAATAATGGAAGAGAATATTTCTTTGGAAATATAGAGCGCAACAATAGCAAAGATAAAATCTGAGGATCCAAAGTTGAAGAATGTAAAAATTGAGGAATCTGATGTTTAGAAGGGTAAACCTGATGTTACTCCTTCTGCACCCAAGGAAACCATTGACCTTACTGCTCCTCCTGAGTATAAGGCAATGCCTAAGAGGAATAAAGAGATTAGCACTAGCCATCCATCCTCACGAATAACAAGAAATAAGAAGAACACTAAAGCACCTCCAAAAGTAAGCTTCAAACCTAGTCTTAGTGTGTTAAGTGCAAGAATCATTGATGAAGGTAGGATAGATCAAGTAGGGAAGTTCTACGAGAAGTATAGTGAAATTGATAAATGAGAAATCCATGGAATGATTGTCAAACATACGCTAAATTTCAAAAAGACAATCCTAGAACTGAAGACTACAATTCTTGATAATGTGTGGAACATCTTGGAGTTCCTAAGAAGACAAGCCATTAAATAAGATCTGAGAATAAGAGAAAAGATCTTAGATGAGAGTTTTCTAGTATGTTCTCTAGAGGAGAAATCTCTATTACTAGATCTAGTAAAACCACATCTTAGAACCAAGTCTAGGACCCTGCACATAATGGACAAGAAGTATGAATTGGTTGCAAAGGAAACAAAGAAAGCCTTTGAGAAGGTCTTCATGAATAGGCACATGTATCCAGCTACTGCGCCCATAATACAAGTACCCACAAAGTATGCAAATGAGTCAGAAACCATAAATGTTCCATCTACAGGTCCACAGGATTCAGCGCATGTAGTTGATGCATCCACAAAGGTAGATAAGTTTGCACCCATGTCAGAGACATTCAAGGATGACTCAATTTTTATTGATAATGTAAAAGTCACTATGGAGGCCACAGACATGGATTTGGACCAGTTTGATGAAGCATTTGTAAGCACACAAGAGGTTGAAACTATTTGTAGTAACACTCCTCCCAATCAACATGAAGAAGTATTGATTGAGGATATAACTAATGAAAAAGAAGAAAAGAAAGAAGTAGAAAAAGAAAAAGAAATAGAAAAAGAAGAAGAAAAGATGGAAGAGGAGAAAGAAAAAGAAGAAGTAAAAGGAAATAAGAAATCTGTTGAAATTCTAATTGAAGTAAAGTGAGAAGTAGAGGACATCACTCCTATCACTCCACTACCCTCAACAATAATGTTTTCAAGTTTGACACATGACACAACCAGTTTGGATTCATGGGGGGAAGAAGACCTGATCAAGATCAGTGTCTTAGCAATGGAGAAAGCCAAAGAGAAACAAGTAATGAGAAACCCACTATTTGTTGAATTAGTCAACATATTGAATAGTCTATTACCTTAAGACAAGAAAGTGTCTAAGGTACATTCAGTTGATGATGTTAGAAACATCCCCACAGTCTTCAAAAGAAAAAATTCTACCTTGGAAGAGTGAGCATCTCAAGTTGCAGAAGAAAATTATTGAAAGAAGAGACTAAGTGAACTGGTTAGTAACTTTGAACTTGACCTAAGTTCTCTAAAAGCTGGTCAAGCATCTTTGAAGGAGTTTGTAGAAAATGGAAGGAAGATCATTGCAGATTGTATGGATTAGGACAAGTTAAATGATGACCACTTCAAGAAGATACAAGAGGCATAAGCTATGATAGAGAAAGTAAAGAAATTAGTGAAAGACCCATCCACTGATATAAATATGTGCAATAATGTCTATCAAGGAAAAATTGACAAGATTGAGAAGGTAGAAAAGGAAATGTCAAAGATAAGGGCTAGGAACACTCAGCTTAGAAATGCTCTTGTGACCTCATTAGATATACTTAATTAGAATATAAAGGAGATCGATGCCACCATGGTTACATATGATCATGGTCCTATCACATATTTAGAGATGATGGAGAAGCTATAGTATGCTCTATGCACCCATCTCCAAATTGTTAATTCCTGATTACATTTTGGAAGAAGGAGATCCAAATTTTGTAGATAGCATATCCAAATGTTCTCTCACATTAAGTATTTGTAGATACAGTTTTGAAGCACCTTTGTCATTAATGTTAAAGGGGGAGTATGTATAGAATATGGAGTTATAGATATGTATAAGGGAGATATCAGATATAAGTTTTTTTTATAAGAGAACAGCTAGTAACTGTGACATATTCCTTTGTTTCCATCAATGACAAAGGGGGAGATTGTTGGAAAGTTGACTACACTAGTGTTTTGGAGTAAGCGCACTTGATGAGAAGCTAAAAAATTGGCTAAGTGTTGAAGATTAGACAATGTAAAGAGTACCTAAAGCTTAGAGCATTAGTGCACGTGTGTATGATCGAGTTATGGTATGCATCCTAGAAGATAAGTTGGTTATAGTCTATTCATGCTTATTCTATAAGCACATGATCAGATATGCAAGTATGAAAAAGTTACAGATAGTTGAAGTTACATAGCTAGTGTGTGCCAGAGAAGAATAGAGTAAGTAGCCGACTGTTGGTATTTTGATTTGTGGTTATATTATTATGTTGTAAAGGGCATGTGCCTATTGTAATTAGGTTTCTAACACATAATTATGTTTGTTTGTAAACACACTTGAGCCAATTCAATTGGAAGTGTTGTATGTAATCAGTTAAAGGGCTGACCTAGTTAGTTATTTTGTATGCGTATATAAATATGAGATGTGCCCATTGTAGTTGGCATGAGAGTTGTAATAGAATTCAGAAAAGAAGAGTAGAACTATGCAAAGAGTTGATAAGATGTATTAGAGCTTTGTAAGAGGTCAAAGCATCAGTGCATCAATGGAACTGATCAAACAAGAAGTGTCATAGTGATACTTAATCCAACAAATAGAATGTGTATCTAAGAACAAAAGGTTGTAGTCTTCACCACTTGAGCACTGAGCTATAGGATAGTGAGTCCACACCCCTAATAGGGTTTATTGTAAAAGACTCCTAATAGGGTCTGACCCTTGACAAGTTCTACTATACTAAACATATTGTAAAGAAAATCCTAATAGGGTTAAGGATCTTCTAACAAGGATCCTAAAACACTAGTATAAAATATTAGTGGGTGTCAATTCCCACTGGGGTTTTTACCTATTTGGGTTTCCCCATAACCATATTGGTGTTATGTGTTGATTTCATGTTACATGTTTATGTGGATGTTCATTTAAGTATTTAAGTATTAAAGTTTAGTTTAAGATTAAGTAAAAAGATAAATTACAGTGAACACTGCTTCACCCCCCCCTCACCCCCTCTCAGTGTTCCCATTCCTAACATACTGCTAGGGAGACCTCAGATTCATTACATGAAAGAAGTTCCTTCTATTTATCACCAATACATTAAATTCCCTTTCAACGAGACTAAGATCTCTATCTTGAGAGATAATTCCATGTCTATTAATGTACTTACTACTAATTCATTGCTACCCAACAATAGATCCGTTGATGAGAATGGGACTACTCTTACTAATTGTGAGAGAAAATTGAAAATGCTAAATCTTGGAATGGATGAATATCGACTTGTATCTATTTCTACACTTTTGGTTTCTCCCCACTCTTATGGAAAACCTGTATAAGATAAAAAACTTGCGTCTTCTTCCATGACATGATATGGTGCCTTTGTCCAATCCTCAGTACGTTTACAAGATGAAAGAGAAGAAAAAATTGTTAGAGAATGGATCTATAAAGGAAAAGAACTAGAAGTTGTTCTTACTACTAAAGTATCTCCTGAAAAATATGGTAAAGGATATGAATTCCTAGCTAAAATGGCTTATCCTAGTCATGGTCTTTTAAGTGATAAGAGAAATGCTCTTGTTGATCCTATGAGTCATATTAATGGGAAAAAATCTATGGATAAGACTGGACTAGGATTTTCTAATGCACAACCATTTTTTGACCCATCTCCTAAAAATAGTGAATCTAAAGAACAAAATTTGTCAACTCTTGTCTTTGACCGAAATCAGGAATTGTTTTTTCCTTTTACTGCTATCATTTGGAATGAAGAAGTATCCCCAATTGAACACAATGATGAAACTTCTACATCCCACCATGGAGAAGAATCAAAAGTTGAAGATCCTAATATGGATCGTATTTGCAAGAACGTGGAGCAACTACTACAGACATATAAAGATGTTGAATCACAAGAACTTGAATGTGATTACCTCTAAGTAGATTCAATTGAATTGGGCACATAAGTGGTTCATACCTATGCTAACCAAACTGAAGTGGTAGACGAGTCATGCATAGGGCTTGATGAGTCAAACTTACATACTACTTTTGTTGATCAAGTTGACCACACTTGGAATTAGATTGATGTAGGTAATTTTGAAGAAGACCTTATAAGATATGAATATATCATCCCTAGAGATGACTCCCAAACCATATCAATACTTTGGAACCCATCCCTTCCATCCTACTCACATACCCTGAATTTATCGCTTGGTCATAGAAAAAACAAAAACCTATATTACCTTCCTTTCATAATAAAATTGCATGTTACCTTAATGTCATTGAACATGTGGGTTCTTCCACAGTGAAACAACAACAAATATGAATGAGATAGATATCAAGTACCTTAGTCACAAAAACAAAATAAAAATGAAGAAGAATAGGTGTTTTGATCTCAAAAACTAGTTTGTGGCAGTGTTAAAACCAAAAAAATTAAAAACAAAAAATGTATCCGAGGGTGAAAACCTCTGTAAGGTAACCAAAGATGAGGTACTTGGTGTTCTACCTAGTTACTTTTAGGAAATATCTCCAGTCTTGATAGAACCCACAAAAGTTATAAATCTTGGGATAATTGAAACACCTTATCTCATATATCTAGCTCAATCTTTGTCAGCAAATGAGAAATAAAAATTCACTAAATTCTTCTCAGAGAAGAAGATAATTTTTTCTTAAACATATTCAAACATGCTAGGGGTTAACACTAATATTATTATTCATCATCTATCTATAACCCCTGGTATCAAGTTGGTAAATTTTTTTTTATGAAAGATGCATCCAAATATAGATATTTTGGTTAAAGAAGAACTAGAAAACATCCTCAGTGCAGGATTCATAAGGGATATTGACTATGCTAAATGGGTTTCAAACATTGTACCTATTTCTAAATATGACAAGTCCATTCATGTATGCACAAATTTATGAGATCTTAATAAAGCCTTCCCAAAGGATGACTTTCCACTCCCTAACATTAACATGATAGTGGATATGACTATGGGCTATAAGATGTACTCTCTTATGGATGGATTCTTGGGATATAATCAGATCAAGATAGCTCCTGAAGACCAAGAAAAGACTACCTTCACATGTGCATGGGGTACTTTTCATTAGAATGTCATGTGATTTTTATTTAAAAATAATGGACCTACCTATCAAAGAGCTATGACCATAATCTTTCACAATATGATGCATAAAAAAATGGAAGATTATGTGGATGATACCTTGGACAAGTCTAAAAAGAGGAATACACATATTCCATATTTAAGCTTCATATTAGACTGGATGGAATAGTTCCAGTTGATATTGAATACCAAGAAATGTTCTTTTGGTGTCACCTTAGAAAAACTAATTGGATATCTCATTTTAGTAAAAGGAATTGAGGTTGACCCCAAGAAGGTCCAAGCTATAATGGAAATGCCACCTCCTAGGAATATGAGTCAACTAAGGAGTTTGGAATGATTCCTTAAGTCTATCAGGAGGTTTATATCTAAACTTTCTTAGAGAGAGCTACATATACGTGGAATGAAGAATGTGAAAAGAGTCTCTTATAGATAATGAAATATTTACCCAAACCACCAATATTAATGCCTTCTATCCCTGGGAAACATCTTATTTTGTATATGTCAGCTACAACTACATCCCAGGGAGCATTAATAGCACAAAAGGATGAAAATGGGAAAGAAAGAGCTATATACTATATAAAAATAACATTGATAGCCTATGAGATCAATTACAATAACATTTAGAAAGCTTGTCTAACAGAGTTGTTTGCATCCCAAAAACTCAAACATTACATGTTGGCACATACTACACAACATATCACAAAAAATGATCCTATGAAATATTTTCTAAACAAAGATACCCTTAATGGTTGACTGGCTAAGTGGATGCTGATTCTTTCTAAATTTTACATCGAGTATGTGGATCATAAAGCTATAAAAGGACAGACAATTACTAATAAAATAGTTGAATTTCCTCTACTAGATGAAACTCTTATGCAGATTGATTTTCCTGATGCATCGATCATGTATGTGACTGAGCACACCTGGAAATTGTTCTTTGATGGATCTCACATGTAGAATGGTGTTGGAGATGGAATTCTGTTTATCACACCTCATGGATATACTATCCTAAATTAATGCAAATTGTTGTTTCCTTACACAAACAACATAGAAGAATATGCATCTTTGAAAAATGGAATCAAGGTAGCTATTGAATAGAGGAGAGCTGAATTACATATCTTTGGAGACTCCCATCTCATCATCAATCAAACCAATAATGACTATCAAATAAAATAGGAAAAATTGATCCCTTACAAGAAGATGATTGATGAATTAAAAAGATAATTCTATTTTGTCACAATTCAATAGATTCCTAGGGCTGAAAACATGGCAACTGATACTATGGCCACCTTAGCTTCTATCTTACAACTAAAATAACATGAATCTAGATTTCAATTTAGGGTGGAAGAACTACACTATCTTTCCTATGACTCTCCTAAAAACCATGTGATCTGCACCATAATTGGCCATTGTTCCTCTCTCTATGCTAGAATGTACTCCTACATACATGACCAAATCATTCCTGACAACTTAAACCACAATGAGAAATGACAACTCATTCAAAATTCTTCTTGCTATACCATCATCTTTGGTGACTTGTTTAGGAAGGGTTTAGATAGAACACTTCTTAGGTGCTTAAAGAAAGATGAGTGTGAATGAATGTTAATTGAAGTCCATGATGGCGTATATGGGTGTCACTCTAATGGTCTTATGTTAGCTCAAAAAATACTAAGGGCTGGTTATTATTGGCCTACTATGCAAAAAAATGTCACACACTATGCCAAGTCCTTTAAGAAATGTCAGCTATATGGGAACTTGATTCATGTTCGAGGCAAGGAAATTATCCCTTCTATTACATATTGACCTTTTCAATAGTGGGATTTTTGATTTGGTAGGGCAGATTCATCCCAATCCATCTAGTGTAAAGTGAAGATCAGTGTCTTAGAAATGGAGAAAGAAAAGGAGAAACAAGTAATGAGAAACCCACTGTTTGTTGAATCAGTCAACATATTGAATAGTCTATTGCCTTCAGACAAGAAAGTGTCTAAGGTACATTCAGTTGATGATGTTAGAAACATCCTCATAGTCTTCAAAACAAATTTTAATACCTTGGAAGAGTCAGCATCTCAAGTTGTAGAAGAAATGTATCGGAAGAAGAGACTGAGTGAATTGGTCAGTAACTTTGAACTTGATCTAAGTTCTCTAAAAGCTGGTCAAGCAACTTTGAAGGAGTTTGCAAAAAATGGAAGGAAGATCATTGTAAATTGTATGGATCAGGACAAGTTAACTGATGACCACTTTAAGAAGATACAAGAGGAAGAAGCTATGATAGAGAAAGTAAAGAAATCAGTGAAAGACCCATCCACTAATATAAATATGTGCAATAATTTATATCAAGGACAAATTGACAAGATTGAGAAGGTAGAAAATGAGATGTCAAAGATAAGGGCTAGGCAAACTCACCTTAGAAATGCTCTTGCACCCTCATTAGATATACTTAATCAGAATATAAAGGAGATCGATGCCACCATGGTCCTAGCAAAAAATTTTTCGATGATCGAGAAGCTACAATATTCTCTATGTGCCCATCTCCAAATTGTTAATTCCTGATTACATTTTGGAAGAAGGAGATACAAAACTTGCAGATAGTATATCCAAAAGTTCTCTCACAGTAATTATTTGTCGATACAATTTTGAAGCACCTTTGTCATTAATGTTAAAGGGGGAGTATTTATAGAATATGGAGTGATAGATATGTATAAGGGAGATATAAGATAGAAGTTTTTTGTATAAGAGAATAGCTAGTAACTGTTACATATTCCTTTGTTGCCATCAATGACAAAGGGGAAGATTTTTGGCAAGTTGAATACACTAGTGTATATGAATTAATATAGGGTTTTCATTATGGAAACAATGTTATATAGTGTTTTGGAGTCAGCGCACTTGATGAGAAGATAAAAAATTGGCTAAGTGTTGAAGACTGGATAGTGTACAAAGTATTTGAAGCTCAGAGCATCATCACACATGCATACAACTAAGTTATGGTATGCACCCTACAAGATAGCTTAGTTATAGTCTATTCATTCTTATTCTATAAGCACATGATCAGATATACAAGTATGACAAATTTAAAGACAGTTGAAGTTACACAGCTAGTGTGTGCCAGAGAAGAATAGAGTAAGAAGCCAATTGTTGGTATTTTGATTTGTGGTTATAATATTATTATTTTGTAATGGACATGCACCTATTGTAATTAGGTTTTTGACATATAATTATGGTTTTTTGTAAACATGCTTGAGCCAATTCAATTGGAAGCGTTGTATGTAATCAGTTAAAGGGCCGACCTAGTTATTTGTTTTGTATGCGCATATAAATATGAGATGTGCCGATTGTAGTTGGCATGAGAGTTGTAATATAATTAAGACAAGAAGAGAAGAAGTATGTGAAGAGTTGATAATATGTATTAGAGATTTGCAAGAGGTCAAAGCATCAGTGCATCAAAGGAACTGATCAGACAAGTAGTGTCATAGTGATAGTTAATCCAATAGATATAATGTGTATCTGAGAATAAAAGGTTGTAGTCTTCACCACTTGAGGAGTGAGCTCTAGGATAGTGAGTCCACATCCCTAAGAGGGTTTATTGTAAAAGACTCCTAACAGGGTTTGACCCTTTACAAGTCTACTATATTAAACATATTGTAAAGCAACTCCTAATAGGGTTAAGGATCTTCTAACAAGGATCATAAAACACTAGTACAAAATATTAGTGGGTGTCAATTCCCACCTGGGTTTTTACCTATTTGGGTTTCCCAGTAACCATATTGGTGTTATGTGTTGATTTCATGTTTCATGTTTATGTGGATGTTCATTTAAGTATTTAAGTATTAAAGTTTAGTTTAAGATTAAGTAAAAAGATAAATTACAATGAACACTAATTCTCCCCCCCCCTCTCAGAGTTCCCATTCCTAACATACTGCTAAGGAGACCTTGGATTCATTACATGCAACAAGTTCCTTCTATTTATCACCAATACATAAAATTCCCTTTCAGCAAGACTAAGATCTCTATCCCAAGAGATAATTCCATTTCTATTAATGTACTTACTACTAGTTCGTTGGTACCAAAAAATAGATCTGTTGATGAGAATGGGACTACTCTTGCTGATTGTGAGAGAAAATTGAAAATGCTAAACCTTGGAATGGATGAATACCGACTTGAATCTATTTCTACACTTTTGGTCTACCCCCACTCTTATGGAAAAACTTTAGAAAATAAAAAACATGCGTCTCCTTCCATGACATGATATGGTACCTTTGTCCAATCCTTAGTACCTTTACAAGATGATGAAGAAGAAAAATTTGTTAGAGAATGGATCTATAAAGGAAAAGAACTAGAAGAAGTTGTTCTTACTACTACAGTATCTCCTAAAAAATATGGTAAAGGATATGAATTCCTAGCTGAAATGGGTTATCCTAGTCATGGTCTTTTAAGTGATAAGAGAAATGCTCTTGTTGATCCTATGAGTCATAGTAATGGGAAAAAATCTAAGGATAAGAATGGACTAGGAGTTTCAAATGTACTACCATTTTTTGGCCCATCTCCTAAAAATAGTGAATCTGAAGAACAAACTTTGTCAACTTTTGTCTTTGACCGAAATGATGAATTTTTTTTTTCTTCTACTGCTATCCTTCATAATCAAGAAGGATCCCCACTTGAACATGATGATGAAACTTCTACATCCCACCATGGAGAAGAATCAAAAGTTGAAGATCCTAATATGGATCGTATATGCAAGAACATGGAATGACTACTATAGAGAGATAAAGATGTTGAATCACAAGAACCTGAATGTGATTCCCTCTGAGTAGATTCAATTGAATTGGGCACATAAGTGGTTCATACCTATGCTAACCAAACTGAAGTGGTAGATGAGTCATGCATAGGGCTTGATGAGTTGAACTTACATACCACTTTTGTTGATCAAGTTGACCACACTAGGAATTAGATTGATGCAGGTAATTTTGAAGAAGACCTTATAAGATATGAATATCTCATCCCTAGAGATGATTCCCCAACCATATCAATACTTTGGAACCCATCCCTTCCATCCTACTAATGTACCCTGACCTTATCGATTGGTCATAGAAAAAACAACAACCTATATTACGTTCCTTTCAGAATGACTATGAAATTGCATGTTACCTTAATGTCATTGAACATGTGGTTTCTTCAATAGTGAAAAAACAACCAATATGAATGAGATAGATATCAAGTACCTTAGTAAATAAAAAATAAAAAAATGAAAAATAATAGGTGTTCTGATCGCGAAAACTAGTTTGTGGCAGTGTCAAAACTAAAAAGATAAAAAACAAAAAACTTATCTAAGGGTGAAAACCTCTTTGAGGTTACCAAAGATGAGGTACTTGGTGTTCTACATAGTTAATTTTAAGAAATATCTTCAGTCTTGATAGAAGCCACAAAATTTATAAATCTTGGGATAATTGAAACACCTTATCTCATATATCTAGCTCAATCTTTGTCAGCAAATGAGAAATAAAAATTCACTGACTTCTTTTGAGAGAAAAAGATAAGTTTTTCTTGAACATATTCAAACATGCTAGGGGTTGACACTAATATTATTATTCATCATCTATCTATAACCCTTGGTATCAAGCTGGTAAAACAAAAAATATGAAAGATGCATCCACATATAGATATTTTGGTGAAAGAAGAACTAGAAAACCTCCTCAGTGCAAGATTCATAGGGGCTATTGACTATGCTAAATGGCTTTCAAACATTGTATCTATTTCTAAACATGACAAGTCCATTTATGTATGCACAAATTTATGAGATCTTAATAAATCCTTCCCAAAGGATGACTTTCCACCCCCTAACATAGATATGATAGTGGATATGACTATGGGCTATAAGATGTACTCTCTTATGGATGGATTCTTGGGATATAATCAGATCAAGATAGCTTCTGAAGACCAAGAAAAGACTACCTTCACATGTGCATGGGGTACTTTTTGTTAGTATCTCATTGCATTTTGATTAAAAAATACTGGAGCTACCTATCAAAGAGTGATGACTGTAATCTTTCACGATATGATGCATAAAAAAATGGAAGATTATGTGTATGATACCTTGGACAAGTCTAAAAAGAGGAATACACATATTGCAGATTTAAGCTTCATATTAGACAACATGGAATAGTTCTAATTCACATTGAATCCTAAGAAATGTTCTTTTGGTGTCACCTCAAAATTTTTTTTTGGATATATCATTTCATTAAAAGGAATTGAGGTTGACCCCAAGAAGGTCCAAGCTATAATGCAAATGCCACCTCCTAGGAACATAAGTCAACTAAGGAGTCTCCAAGGATGCCTTCAATCTATCAGGAGGTTTATATCTCAACTCGCTTAAAGAGAGCTACATGTATGTGGAAAGAAGAATGTGAAAAGAGTCTCTTATAGATCATGAAATATTTACCTAAAGCTCCAATATTAATGCCTTGTATCCCTAGGAAACCTCTTATTTTGTATATCTCAGCTACACTTATATACTTGGGCGCATTGCTAGCACAAAAATATGAAAATGGGAAAGAAAGAGATATATACTATATAAAAATAACATTGATAGCCTATGAGATTAATTATAATAACATTGAGAAAGATTGTCTAAAAGTGTTGTTTGCATCTCAAAAACTCAAACATTACATGTATATAGTATCACAAAAATTGATCCTATGAAATATTTTCTAAAAAAAGATACCCTTACTGGTCGACTGGCTAAGTGGATGCTGATTGTTTCTAAATTTTACATCGAGTATGTGGATCATAAAGCTATAAAAGGATAGACAATTATTGATAAACTAGTTGAATTTCCTCTACCAGATGAAACTCTTATGCATATTGATTTTCCTAATGCATCGATCATGTCTGTGACTGAGCACACCTGGAAATTGTTCTGTGATGGATCTCACATGTAGAATGGTGTTGGATATGGAATTCTATTTATCACACCTCATGGATATACTATCCTAAATTAATGAAAATTGTTGTTTCCTTACACAAACAACATAGAAGAATATGCGTCTTTGACAAATGGAATCAAGGTAGCTATTGAATAGAGGAGAGCTGAATTACATATCTTTGGAGACTCCCATCTCATCATCAATCAAACCAATAATGACTATCAAATAAAAGAGAAAAAATTGATCCTTTACAAGAAGATGATTGATTAATTAAAAAGATAATTCTCTTTTGTCACAATTCAATAGATTCCTAGGGCTGAAAACATGGCAATTGATGCTATGGCCACATTAGCTTCTATCTTAAAACTAAAAGAACATGAATCTAGATTTTAATTCTTGGTGGAAGAACTACACTATCTTTCCTATGACTCTCTTGAAAACGATGTGATCTGTACCATAATTGGCCATTGTTCCTCTCTCTATGCTAGAATGTACTTCTACATACATGACCAAATCATTCCTAACAACTTAAACTGCAATGAGAAATGATAATTCATTCACAATGCTTCTTGCTATACCATCATCTTTGGTGACTTGTTCAGGAAGGGTTTAGATAGAACACTTCTTTGGTGGTTAGAGAAAGATGAGTCTGAATGTACATTAATTGAAGTCCATGATGGTGTATATGGGTGTCATTCTAATGGTCTTACGTTAGCTCAAAAAATATTAAGGGCTGGTTATTATTGGCCTACTATGCAAAAAAAAGTCGTACACTTTGCCAAGTCCTATAAGAAATGTCAGCTATATGGGAACTTGATTCATGTTTGAGGCAAGGAACTTATCCTTTCTATTACATATTGTCCTTTTCAATAGTGGGATTCTGATTTGGTAGGGTAGATTCATCCCAATTCATGTACTGGAAAGTCAAGATCAGTGTCTTAGAAATAGAAAAAGCCAAAGAGAAACAAGTAATGAGAAACCCACTGTTTGTTGAATCAGTCAACATATTGAATAGTCTATTGCCTTCAGACAAGAAATTGTCTAAGGTACATTTAGTTGATGATGTTAGAAACATCCTCATAGTCTTCAAGAAAAAAATTTCTACCTTCGAAGAGTCAGCATCTCAAGTTGCAGAAGAAAAGTATTAGAAGAAGAGATTGAGTGAATTGGTCAGTAACTTTGAACTTGACCTAAGTTCTCTAAAAGCTGGTCAAGCATCTTTGAAGGAGTTTGCAACAAATGGAAGGAAGATCATTGCAGATTGTATGGATTAGGAAAAGTTAACTGATGACCACTTGAAGAAGATACAAGAGGCAGAAGCTATGATAGAGCAAGTAAAGAAATTAGTGAAAGACCCATCCACTGATATAAATATGTGCAATAATGTCTATCAAGGACAAATTGACAAGATTGAGAATGCAGAAAAGGAGATGTCAAAGATAAGGGCAAGGAAGACTCAGCTTAGAAATGCTCTTGCACCCTCATTAGATATACTTAATTAGAATATCAAGGAGATCAATGCCACCCTGGTGATATATGATCATGGTCCTAGCATATATTTGGAGATGATGGAGAAGCTACAGTATTCTCTATGCGCCCATCTCCAAATTGTTAATTCCTGATTACATTTTGGAAGATGGAGATCCAAAACATGCAGATAGCATATCCAGACGTTCTCTCATAGTAAGTATTTTTAGATACAATTTTGCAACACCTTTGTCATTAATTTTAAAGGGGGAGTATGTATAGAATACGAAGTTATAGATATATATAAGGCAGATATAAGATAGAAGTTTTTTGTATAAGAGAACAACAAGTAACTATGCCATATTCCTTTGTTTCCATCAATGACAAAGGGGGAGACTTTTGGCAAGTTGACTACACTGGTGTATATGAATTAATATAGGATTTTCATTATGGAAACAAAGTCATATAGTGTTTTGGAGTCAGCGCACTTAATGACAAGATAAAAAAATTGGCTAAGTGTTGAAGACTGGATAGTGTAGAGAGTACCCGAAGCTCAGAGCATCAGCGCACGTGCGTATGAACGAGTTATTGTATGCACCCTAGAATATAAGTTGTTTATAATCTATTCATGCTTATTCTATAAGCACATGATTAGATATGCAAGTATGACAAAGTTACAGATAGTTGAAGTTACACAGCCAGTGTGTGCTAGAGAAGAACAGAGTAAGCAGCTGACTATTGGTATTTTGATTTGCGGTTATATTATTATGTTGTAAAGGCCATGCACCTATTGTAATTAGGTTTTTGACATATAATTATGTTTGTTTGTAAACATGCTTGAGCCAATTCAATTAGAAGTGTTGTATGTAATCAGTTAAAGGGCTGACCTAGTTATTTGTTTTGTATGCGCATATAAATATGAGATGTGCCCATTGTAGTTGGCATTACAGTTGTAATAGAATTCAAACAAGAAGAGAAGAAGTATGTGAAGAGTTTATAAGATGTATTAGAGCTTTGTAAGAGGTCAAAGCATTAGTGCATCAAAAGAATTGATCAGACAAGCAGTGTAATAGTGACAATTAATCCAGCAGATATAATGTCTATTTGAGATCAAAAGGTTGTAGTCTTCACCACTTGAGCAGTGAGCTCTCAGACAATGAGTCCACACCCATAACAGGGTTTATTGTAAAAGACTCCTAACAAGATCTAACCCTGGACAAGGTCTAATATACTAAACATATTGTAAAGAAACTCCTAATAGGGTTAAGGATCTTCTAACAAGGATCATAAAACACTAGTACAAAATATTAGTGTGTCTCAATTCCCACTGGGGTTTTGACCTATTTGGGTTTCCCCGTAACCATATTGGTGTTATGTGTTGATTTCATGTTTCATGTTTATGTGGATGTTCATTTCAGTATTTAAGTATTCAATTTTAGTTTAAGATTAAGTAAAAAGATAAATTATAGTGAACACTGATTCACCCCCCCCCCCCCCCCCCCCTCTCAATGTTCCCATTCCTAACATACTACTAGGGAGACCTTGGATTCATTACATGCAACAAGTTCCTTCTATTTATCACAAATACATAAAATTCCCTTTCAATAAGACTGAGATCTCTATCCTAAGAGGTAATTCCATTTCTATTAATGTACTTACTACTAATTCCTTGGTACCAAAAAATAGATCTGTTGATGAGAATGGGACTACTCTTGCTAATTGTGAGAGAAAATTGAAAATGCTAAATCTTGGAATGGATGAATACTGACTTGAATCTATTTCTACACTTTTGGTTTCCCCCCGTTCTTATGGAAAACCTTTAGAAGATAAAAAACCCACGTCTTCTTCCATGACATTATATGGTACCTTTGTCCAATCCTCCGTACCTTTACAAGATGAAATAGAAGAAAAATTTGTTAGAGAATGGATCTATAATGGAAAAGAACTAGAAGAAGTTGTTCTTACTACTACAGTATCTCCTAGTCGTGGTCTTTTAAGTGATAAGAAAAATTCTCTTGTTGATCCTATGAGTTATAGTAATGGGAAAAAATCTATGGATAAGACTGGACTATGATTTTCTAATGCACAACAATTTTTTGACCCATCTCTTAGAAATAGTGAATTTGAAGAACAAACTTTGCAACACTTGTCTTTGACCAAAATGAGGAATTTTTTTTTGCTTCTACTGCTATCCTTTGGAATGAAGAAGGATCCCCACTTGAACACAATGATAAAACTTCTACATCCCACCATGGAGAAGAATCAAAAGTTGAAGATCCTAATATGGATTGCATCTGCAAGAACACGGAGCGACTACTACAGAGAGATAAAGATGTTGAATCACAAGAACCTGAATGTGATTCCCTCTAAGTAGATTCAATTGAATTGGGCACATAAGTGGTTCATACCTATGCTAACCAAACTGAAGTGGTACACAATTCATGCATAAGGCTTGATGAGTCAAACTTACATACCACTTTTGTTGATCAAGTTGACCACACTAGGAATTAGATTGATGTAGGTAATTTTGAAGAAGACCTTATAAGATATGAATATCTCATCCCTAGAGATGATTCCCCAACCATATCAATACTTTGGAACCCATCCCTTCCATCCTACTCATGTACCCTGACCTTATAGATTGGTCATAGAAAAAACAACAACCTATATTACCTTCCTTTCAGAATGACTATGAAATTGCATGGTACCTTAATGTCATTGAACATGTGGTTTCTTCCATAGTGAAACAACAACCAATATGAATGAGATAGCTATCAAGCACCTTAGTCACAAAAAGAAAATAAAAATGAAAAATAATAGGTGTTCTAATCACGAAAACCAGTTTGTGTCAGTGTCAAAACCAAAAAATTTAAAAACAAAAAAAGTATCTGAGGGTGAAAACCTCTTTGAGGTTACCAAAGATAAGGTACTTGGTGTTCTACATAGTTACTTTTAAGAAATATGTTCAGTCTTGATAGAAGCCACAAAATTTATAAATCTTGGGATAATTGAAACACCTTATCTCATATATCTAGCTCAATCTTTGTCAGCAAATGAGAAATAAAAATTCACCAAATTCTTCTCAGAGAAGAAGATAATTTTTTCTTAAACATATTCAGACATGCCAGGGGTTGACACTAATATTATTATTCATCATCTATCTATAACCCCTAGTATCAAGCTAGTAAAACAAAAATTATGAAAGATGCATCCACATATAGATATTTTGGTGAAAGAAGAACTAGAAAACCTCCTCAGTGCAGGATTTATAAGGGCTATTGACTATGCTAAATGGATTTCAAACATTGTACCTATTTCTAAACATGACAAGTCTATTTGTGTATGCACAAATTTATGAGATCTTAATAAAGCCTTCCCAAAGGATGACTTTCCACTCCCTAACATAGACATGATAGTGGATATGACTGTGGGATATAAGATGTACTCTCTTATGGATGGATTCTTCGGATATAATCATATCAAGATAGCTCCTGAAGACCAAGAAAAGACTACCTTCACATGTGCATGGGGTACTTTTTGTCAGAATGTCATGCCATTTTGATTAAAAAATACTGGACCTACCTATCAAAGAACTATGAACATAATCTTTCACGATATGATGCATAAAAAAAATGGAAGATTATGTGGATGATACCTTGGACAAGTCTAAAAAGAGGAATACACATATTGCAGATTTATGCTTGATATTAGACAAGATGGAATAGTTCTAGTTGATATTGAATCCTAAGAAATGTTCTTTTGGTGTCACCTCAGAAAAACTAATTAGATATATCATTTCAATAAAAGGAATTGAGGTTGACCCCAAGAAGGTCCAAGCTATAATGGAAATGCCACCTCCTAGGAACATAAGTCAACTAAGGAGTCTGCAAGGATGCCTTCAGTCTATCAGGAGGTTTATATCTCAACTTTCTTAAAGAGAGCTACATGTACGTGGAATGAAGAATGTGAAAAAAGTCTCTTATAGATCATGAAATATTTACCAAAACCTCCAATATTAATGCCTTCTATCCTTGGGAAACCTCTTATTTTTTATATCTTAGCTACAACTACATCCCTGGGGGCATTACTAGCACAAAAATATGAAAATAGGAAAGAAAGAGCTATATACTATATAAAAATAACATTGATAGCCTATGAGATCAATTACAATAACATTGAGAAAGCTTGTCTAGTAGTGTTGTTTGCATCTCAAAAACTCAGACATTACATGTATATAGTATCACAAAAATTGACCCTATGAAATATTTTCTAAACAAAGATACCCTTACTAGTTGACTGGCTAAGTGGTTGCTAATTCTTTCTAAATTTTACATGGAGTATGTGGATGATAAAGCTATAAAAGGATAGACAATTACTAATAAACTAGCTGAATTTCCTCTTCCAGATGAAACTCTTATGCTGATTGATTTTCCTGATGCATTGCTCATGTATGTGACTGAGCACACCTAGAAATTGTTCTTTGATCGATCTCACATGTAGAATGGTGTTGGAGATGGAATTTTTTTTATCACACCTCATGGATATACTATCCTAAATTAATGTAAATTGTTGTTTCCTTACACAAACAACATAGAATAATATGCATCTTTGACAAATGGAATCAAGCTAGCTATTGAATAGAGAATAGTTGAATTACATATCTTTGGAGACTCCCATCTCATCATCAATCAAATCAATAATAACTATCAAATAAAAGAGGAAAAATTGATCCCTTACAAGAAGATGACTGATGAATTAAAAAGATAATTCTCTTTTGTCACAATTCAACAGATTTGTAGGGCTAAAAACATGGAAATTGATGCTATGGCCACCTTAACTTCTATCTTACAACTAAAAGAATATGAATCCAGATTTCAATTCCTAGTGGAAGAACTACACTATCTTTCCTATGACTCCTCAAAACCATGTGATATGCACCATAATTGGCCATTGTTCCTGTCTCTATGCTAGAATGTACTCCTACATACATGAACAATTCATTCCTGACAACTTAAACCACAATGAGAAATGACAACTCATTCACAATGCTTCTTGCTATACCATCATCTTTGGTGACTTGTCTAGGAAGGGTTTAGATAGAACACTTCTTAGGTGATTAAAGAAAGATGAGTGTGAATGTACGTTAATTGAAGTCCATGATGGCATATATGGGTGTCACTGTAATGGTCTTATGTTAGCTTGAAAACTACTAAGGGCTGGTTATTATTGGCCTACTATGTAAAGAAATGTCATACAGTATGCCAAGTCCTGTAAGAAATGTCAGCTATATGGGAACTTGATTCATGTTCAAGGTAAGAAACTTATCCCTTCTATTACATATTGGCATTTTGAATAGTGGGCTTTTGATTTGGTAGGGAAAATTCATCCCAATTCATCTAGTGGACACAAATTTATTACCACTGTAAAAAAAATAGTTCACAAATTGGGTTGATGTTATTCCTCTTTCAATTGCTATAGGAAAGAAAGTGTCCTTGTTTATACTCAATCACATCATTTTTTGGTACGACATACCTTCCTTCATAGTTATTGATAATGGAGGACAGTTCAAAAATAAGTATCTCAAACATCTATGTAAGAAATTCAAGATCAAATAGCACTGGTCCTCAATCTACTACCCTCAAGGTAACGACCAGGATGAATCTTCTAACAAAAAATTGTCTAAAATCTTACACATGACATTTAATAAGACATGAATAGATTGACACTTAAAAATTAATCTTGCATTATGGGCATACAAAAATAGAATTCACACACCTACTCGAGCTACACCCTTTGCACTTGTTTTATGGATTTGAAGTTGTCTTACCTCTTGAAGTTGAGATATCTTCCCTAAGAGTTTCATTGAGAGGCCTTAGCCCTGATGATGACTACAAAATCACGTGTACACAAGAGTTAGAGCTTATGGATGAGCCCAAAAAATTTCCATTTGACCACATGAGGGTATATCAGAAAAGGATGTCAAAAATTTTCATTCTAGAGAGTTTCAGGTTGGATATCTCATCTTAAGAGAGAATCCCAAGAATTAAAAAAATAGAGCACAAAAAGGAAAATTTGAACCAAACTAGTTGGGTCCCTACATAGTTACTACTACTTTTGGATCTGGTGCTTATCAACTTTCTACACCTGAGGGAGAATAGATCGCTAAACCTACCAACATCCTCCATCTAAAGAAGTTATAGGAATGATGCTACAAGTGCTTTGTACATATCATAATGTCCTAAAAAAATCATAAAAAATGATATACGATCTTGAAAAAATTCTAAAAAGCCCTGAAAAAATGATCATCTTAGTTAAAACCTAGAAAACAGGCACTTTGATGCATCAATAAAAAAAATTCAAAAATAGAAAAAATAGAAAAAATGAAAAAGTTAAAAAAATATTAAAAAAATTAGAAAAATAAAAATCATGCCTTGGTGAAATCCTAGAAACAAGAACCTCGATAGAAAGAATAAATAATCTTCCAAGTGGTGAAAATCTGGAAATAGGTGCTACTTGAGACATATGCGCATCTATCTATCAGCTTGTCACTTTATGCTCCAAACCCTTTTTGACTCCCATTTTCCTATCTCCTTGGTCTGGAATTGGTCTTTGTCTTGGGAACGGGGACATGAATTGTATCTATCCTTGATGTGCGATGGTGTCTTTTAGTAACTTCACCTTAAACAATGTTTCTCAACACTATCCTATGACATTGAGTGCTTCTTAACACTTATAAGATATGCTATCTTAAGTCTATGCTTTGTTTGTAGTCCTAACGAGTCAGTGATTATCTTTTCTTTTTCACACCACACTTAAACTAAAATGATTGAGACATGTGATGAATTATTCTCTTTGTGTGTTGACTGATGATTTTCACTAAGTGTTCCCTCCTTAGTATCTCTGTGATGTTTTGACTAGATGACTGGGGGCATGGGGTATATTTTATTTTATTTCTTCTTGTGAGTATCACTTTAATGATCCTAGGTGTCTCTTTCTTTTATCCTTGTGACACTCAGGAGATTTAGAGCTATATCCTTTATTGTTACAATGTGTTTTCTCATGCAAGACCATACTCATGGTTATATTGGTGCTTATGCCTCAATACTGGTATAATCTTACATCATTAACTTGGAAACCATGTGCATGTCATCAGAAAACTTATGTCTTGATGCTTACATGTGTTTCCTACATTTTATTTGATATAGTTCATATTCATATCTTCATAGTTGCATTTGCACTAGTGATGGTTTGACGTAGGGGCAAAGAATGTTCAAGCAGAATCAAGAAGAATTTGACTCCACTTGGATCTACACATAAGCCCTACTCAGTTACAAATGGAAGAAAGATACAATTTACATGAATAATGAAAACATAATGTATATGAGGCAAGGCAACTGGAAACCACACTAGTACAATTATTGTAAAATCAACAACATGCTCGATTGTGAGGCCTTCCGAGTTTCAGCCATATACAAAGAAATTATGATTTCAAAATCACAGATCACATATTATCTTCCACCAATGATGCATCTACTCATCTTCCTATTTCTCTACTACTCTACATCAACCCAAGCTCTAAATATATAGCTAGCAAAGCCACAAGTCGGTTAGTCAGGCATTTAATTACATTATAGGTCCACTTAGGAAGAGAAACCAAAACTAAAGGAAGAAATAACACAACATGCTACAAAGACACATTTAGGTCCACAAATGATCCAAGAACATATCCCAAACTTCACAAGATCCAATTTCCTCATAAGGAACCGTGCAAGGTGAAACACTCCACATTTCATGCAAAACTGGCAAAAAATCAATACCCAAGGAAAATGACGATAACTCCCAGATCCAAATGAATTAGGATGTGGGCTCATAGGGGAATGATCAAGAATAGGTCCACAACAACTCATTGACTTTTCAAGGAAATAAACCAACAGGAACAATGACTACAAAACAAACAACAGACAGGTACAGGAAAATAGGAAATATTTTTGGTAATGCAAGATTGGTCAAGACCCAAGATGCTCTTGCATCAAACACCTAGGGTTAATAAAGAAATGATGTTCACATCAGGCACTACTCATATTTTGACCTAAATCATAAAGATCCAACTCAGCTTTTGTAATCCATGAATTGTCTTCAACTGGCTTATCTTTCCACTGAACTAGATATGCCATGTAGTCTTTTCCTCTGGTACTCTTCCTCACTCTGCTATTCAAAATCTCTGCAATGATATCTTTGTTCTTCTTAGGATAATCTAGATCATCTTTAGTCTCATCATTTGATTCAAAGTACTCAAATATATCATAAATTTTGAATATAGGTGATATGTCCATGTCCTTTGGTAATTCCACTTCATAGGCATTTCCACTATCAAATTTCTTCAGAATCTTACAAGGTCCAAACTTATTCATTTTCAACTTGTTGTAGGTACCAACTAGAAATATATTCTTCTTCAAATGAATCATAACCTCATCTACAACTTCAAAAGATTTATGTCTCCTCTTATCTTCTCTTTGTTTATATTTTAGATTACTATCCTCCAAATTCTTTTTGACTTCATCATGTAAAGTTCTCATGAAGACTGTAGAATCCTCAGCTTTAGTACTTCTTGTTGTCTCAGTGGGAAAATATATCAACTCTGTGGTTCCCTTAAGATGAATTCCAGTAACAATCTCAAATGGTGTCCTCTTAGTGCTTCTATTCATAGAAATATTATATGAAAACTTTTCTTGTGCCAAAACTAAATCCCAATTAGCAGGCTTATCTCCAACTAAACATCTCAACAAGTTTCCCAAACTTCTATTCACAACTTCAATCTATCCATCTGTCTAAGGGTGAAATGTATAACTAAACTTCAATTCTGTATTCATCTTCTTCCAAAGTATTTTCCAAAAGTAACCAGTAAACTTAGTATCTCTATCTAAAATAATAGATTTAGGCAAACCATGCAATCTTACCACTTCCTTGAAAAATAATTTAGCTACATGTAATGCATCAGATGTCTTCTTAAAAGGTATGAAATGAGCCATGTTTGAAAATCTCTCAACCACTACCAAAATAGAATCATTGCCTCTCTAAGTTCTAGACAAATCCAAGAACAAAGTCCATACTCACATGTTTCCAAGGTCTATCAGGTACAGGAAAAGGTGTATACAATCCAAAATTCTAACTAGTTCATTTTGTTGTTTGAAAAATTATGTGACCTTAACCATTCTCTGTACATATCTATAAATTTGTGGCCAAAAGTATCTTTCTGAAATCAGTTTCACAGTCTTATCAATCCCAAAATTTCCAGCAAGTCCATCACTATGTTTCTCCTTTATAATATTCTCTCTCATAGATCCCCTAGGTATCCATAACTAAACTCCTTTAAACAACATGTCTTCTTGAATAAAATAATCAGTCCACTTATCACTCACTATTTTTTCCTTAAAAGCTTTCCAAGGCTCTGCAAAATCAAGGTTAGTTTCATACAAACACTTTAAATCATCAAAACCAAGTACATCAACTCTCATTTATGTTAGAAAAATTCTTCTTCGGCTCAAGGCATCATCAACTTTATTTGATTGTCCACTTTTATGCTTCAATGAAAAGGAAAATTTTTGCAAGAACTCAACCCACTTCATATGTCTCTGATTCAATTTATTTTGACTTCCCAAAAACTGCAAAGCTTTATGGTCAGTATACAACACAAAATCTTTAGGCATCAAATAATGTCTCCATTTCTTCAAATCTTGAACAACAACATAGAATTAATGGTCATAAATTGAATATTTTCTCTACGCATCAATCAACTTCTCACTAAAGAAAGCTACATGTCTTCCCTCTTGACTCAAAACAGCTCCTATTGCACTTCCACTAGCATCACATTCAACTTGAAAAACCTTTCTAAAATCAGGAAAATCAAGTGTAGACAACTCTTCAATTCTTTGTTTCAATGTTTCAAAACTCTTTTGTGCTCCATGTGTCCATTTGAAATCCCTTTTGTCTCCTCTCATAGTTTCAGTCGTAGCATTACAAATAGAACTAAAATTTATAATAAACTTCCTATAGAAACTTGCCAATCCATGCAAGGATCTTACCTCTCCAATATTATCTGGTGTAGGCCAATCAAGTATAACTCTCACTTTCTTAGGATCCATCTTCAATCCATTAACTGAAATTACAAAACCAAGGTACACAATCTCTTCTTTCATAAATGAACATTTCTTCAAATTAATCATTAACTTTTCTTCCTTCAATCTTTGCAATATTTGTTTGATATGTTCAAGATGTTCTTCCTTACTCTTACTGAATATCAAAATGTCATCAAGATATACAATCAAAAACTTACCCAAGAATCTTTTCAAAACTTCATTCATCAGCCTCATAAAAGTACTAGGTGCATTAGTTAGACCAAAAGGCATAACCAACCATTTATACAAACCTTCATTAGTCTTAAAATCATTTTTCCATTCATCCCCTTATCTAATCCTAATACAATGATAACCACTCTTCAAATCAATCTTTGTGAAATACTTCACTCCACTAAAACTATCCATTATGTCATCCATCCTAGGCACATGGAATACGTACTTTACTGTTATCTTGTTTATAGTTCTAGAATTAGTGCACATTCTCCATTCTCCATTCTTTTTTGGTGCTAACACATCAGGTAGTGCACAAGGACTCAAACTTTCCCTAATCAAACCTCTCTCAAGAAATTCTTGCACTTGTCTATTCAACTCAGTCTTTTAATCAGGTGTCAACCTATGTGGTTCTTTATTAGGCAAACTAGCCCTAGGTATCAAATCCATATAGTGACTTATACTTCTCATAGGCGGTAAACCATTAGGTACATTATCAGAAATGATGTCATGAAATTTGGTCAATACAAGTTTAATCTCAGGTGCATATTCTAACTCATCTTGTTTCTCAGTTTTCCTTGGAATCAAAGAAAATAAATTATTCTATTCTTTCATTTCTCTTGAAAATGTTTTACCATCAACCAAGCATACTCTAACTGTAGTACAGTGACTTTCATCAAACTTTTCCACTAAAGGAAACAATACTTGTTTCTTTCCATCCATCCAAATAGTATATTGATTCAATCTACCATCATGCAAAGCTTTCCTATCATACTTCCAAGGTCTACCCAAAAGAATGTGATAACAATCCATAGGCATAATATCACACAAGACTTCATTATGATAATTCCCAATTTGGAAATTTAACAAGGCATTGTTCACTTACAAGTAGTTTATGCTCCTTTTGGATCCAAGCAATATGGTAAGGCTTAGGATGTCTCAATATCTACAACTATAATTTGTTAACTAGCTCTTTGGATGCCAAATTATTAGAACTTCCACGATCAATGATTACCTTTCAACAATTGTCAATGATCTTACATCTGGTTTTGAACAAAATTTTCCTCAGAATAGGTTCCTCATTAGCTTCTTCATTCCATAAGATCCTTCTTAACATCAAGTTCTCACCATGTTCAGGTTCATTAGACAATTCCTCAACTTCTTCACAACCCAAAATGTTTTTTCTATTACCTCCAGTCTTCTTTCTAGAGTTAGTACATTCAAAGGCTCTATGTCCTTATTCACCAAATTTGTAACAAGTATCTCTAAACCAAGATTTCTCTTCTCTTTTCCCACTATTTTTATTCCTAGAGTAACTAGTATAGAAACCCCTAGAGTAATTACCTCTTATACCAACAGGGTCATATTTCCATCCTTTATCTTGTATTGCATTGTCAGATCTTCTACTTTCTCCATAAGTTATGCCTCTACTTCTCTAAAGTTTTCCACCTCTTCCTCTCTGTCTTTGATCATGTATTTTTGTTAATCTCTCTTCTACCTTCAAATCCAATTGGTATGATTCTTCCATTCTATCTATTTTAACATAACTGATCTCATCTTGAATCGATGTCCTCAGACTATTCAGGTATCTAGCCACCATCTCAACTTCATCATCCATATGTCCAAATCTGATATCCAATTTGTAAAACTCCTTAGTATATTCTTTCACACTCATGTCCCTTTGTCTCAAATTCTTCATCTTTCTCATCAAACTAACCTAGTAGTCAGTTGAAAGAAACTTCTTCTTCATCTTTCTAAGCATCTTCATCTGTGTCTTGATCTTTTCTTTTCATCTCTTTTGTTTCTCAGTTTGCAAATGATCCCACCAAAGAGATGCATGACCTTTCAACTTTGTGACTGCTATATTAACCTTCTTATTATCAAGAGTACCCTCATACTCA